>OY757239.1:32978184-33578184 GCA_963583995.1 Xylota segnis
TTTAGTCATTGTGGACAAGATCTGTATTGAGCGATAAGTCAGAACTTTAAAGCATTTCACCGCAAGATTTAATCTCTTAAGGACAGCAGTGCCTTACTCTTTGGTCCTTTATGTGAACACGAAAGGCACTATCTGCAGTAAATCTGTCCAGCTGCTGGGATACAGCTGCGAGCCATCATAGGAGCTGACGAAGTAAGTTGGTCTTCTAAATAAATGAAGACAAAAGCAAGTACTAGCTGTGAACAACCAAAGAAGCATCTGTCCATTATCGAGGGCAAAAATCACTGTTGGCAACAGAAACTTAAAATTGGTTAACGAATTCATTTCCGTCAGACTAAATATCAACTCCACGAATGACACCTTAGTGGAGATTCGGCGGAAATTTGGAGAAACAAATAGGTTCAAGACCCTGCCAGTTCCACTATATGGAGTCGAATGATGGACCATTAGTAGGAGAGCAGAGCAAATTTGGAACCAATTTGGGAGAAAAATTCTTCGTCGTTCTCATATGCGAGGAGGGTGAATGGATGAGAAGATACAGAAGAGAAATCTACGAGGTAAACCAAGATATGGATGTAGTCCAAAACAAGTCAACTACACTGGCTCGACCATATCGACCGAATGGACACTAGTGCAAGGAGGATCTTCAAACTACAGCCTCCAGGTCCGAGACGATAGGGAATACCGCGCGGATATCAAAGCGCTTGATCTGGATAACTGGAAGCAGCTCGCCCGGAATCAAAGGGAATGAAAGCCTGCCATGTATCAGACAGAGACTTTTCTTTCTAAAATATTTGGGAACGCATAGATTGGAAGAATGGTGGTATCGATTCCCACAGAATACAACCTCTGACTAGGTATAGTTGCTTTCATGCTAATCGACAAAGATGCAAGTATTAGATCGATCCCAGTTGAGCGTTCTATTAAACTGGGACAGCGTAAGGCATCACTGCTGAAAACTAGGTCTGATCTGCTAGACTTAGGTTCTATCGCTTAAAGACAGATATTTTTCAAAAAAGTCTTAAACTGCTATGGAAAACGATATCAAAGTTATTTCAGTGATCTACCAAGTTACAAGTGGATGTATCTTATGGAAAAAATGTAAAAAAAATTTAAACAAAAACAGATTCCATCGACAAACCATTGGAACCTACATTTTCCCTCTGCCACTTATTTTTATTTTTATTCTGCTGACCTATGTTTGTCTGTTCGATTTAAACAGAAATAACAAAAGCCATTCGTAATCAAATTTTACTTCAGACAGACGACAACAATAATTTTGTTAACGTTTCACCTATAATAAGTCGGCAGAATCTGGTTTCTGAAAACGAACAGAAAAATAAAAATTAATCAGAAGTGGGACTGAACTGATTACTGATTACATTTATGAATCACTAATAGTGTGACGTCAAGGAAAAGTAAAAAAAAAATTGAGAAAGTTTCCTACTTTCTTCAAACCTTAACCATTTGACCTGAACTGAAACCGAATTGACAACAAATGGTCCATCTGACTTCTCATGGTTAGGTATATCCTGATTTGTAAGGCCTACTGTCCTTCCTCTCCTAATCACCAGAATGGTGTGAAGAAAAAGGAATTCGCCAAAAAATAGTTCAGAAAAATACTCAACATGGTTACTGGTGGAGATTCGCTGGTTCTCTACCTCCTTCAAGGTTCAAGGCGAGGCATTGGCAAACAGTTAAACCGTTCAATTTGGGTAATTCCTTTGAATGTCCTGTGTGCATAGTTATGCTCTAAGCATAGAAAAAAAGTTTTCTCTTTTCGCTTTCATAAATACCAGTCAAAACAATGTTTCTTTTGCAAGGACTAACACACATAAACAAGTCAATACTATTTATAGTAATTCCCTCATCGGTTTTCCCACCCTCAAGGACTCTTTGTCGTTTGTTTCGCTTTTGCCATACATCACCCTTGTTGTGACTATCAATTAATCTATACCCACAGGAGGAACTTTTTTCTATTGGTATGGAGAGTATGGAAACTTATATGAATTCGATGAATGAATCCTAGACCAATCCCTGCCATGCCATGCCCTTTTCAACCGAAAAACATGTGAGTTAACTTGGCCTTAGTAACTGAAACGTGTCTAGCTGGAAGTGTTCGATGTGGTGATACAGGATCGGTCTGGGGTTTGTCCCAACTGTCTGAGGTGACGTGGGTGGGATGTTTTGTTGTTGAACTGGAGGTTATTGGTTCAAGTGGTGCTTAGGAAAATGTTCCTTAAAGCAAAACATCCTGAATTGGGTTTATGATTTTGTGGAGGATTTTGGAAACAGAGCTCGAAAGCATGTGCTGGAATAAATCGAAGGAAAACGACTGAGGTTCGGTCAGTATACCTCGAAATGGTGCATAGACGGTCTAGAACTAGAATGAAAATGCAGGGTAAATGGACCAACATCGCATGAAAATGTGTGAACATCTTTTCATCTGATAACGACAAATATGAAGGTCAAGGCATACTTCTTTCCTCAAACATCACTCTCCCATCATTCAAAGGATTACGACAGGGATGTAACCGAAAACCATTTTTACTAAAGAAACTGAAGAAAGACAGGAAAGGACATCGAAGCACATTGAATGTATCAAGAGACTATACTCTAGAAACAATGTATGAACGTTTCCTAGAAAGACATCAGGATTCGCCTTGTAGTAGACTAATAATGGAAAGAACTTCCTCTGCAGACTGTACAATGAAAAAAAAAAACGTGAACATCCCGATGTCAGGCAGGATATGCCAACTAGGCCATTATATCCAAAACTTTCGCCTTCTTGACTAAGAAAATAAAATAAAAGTATTCCAGCTGAACTCAACAGTTTACAAGAAAAGCTAGTCCAAGGAACTGGCAATAACTTGGTTGACACCAATCACCCCTTCGGTTGATCAGAAGAGCTGGTGGCCGATCCAATTGTAAGAAGCCATTACCACTTCGGCAGATCACGGAGAAGATTCAAGAAATGCAAGAAGAAAAATGTAACCTCTCATATGACAGCACTTATAGAGGCATGTCTAGGTTTCGGATTCATTGCAAGCTCCTCGGTCTGTGATAAAAGAGAATGAAGCATCTGACCATCAAGGTCAGTAACGAGCTCAATTCATAATTCAGGGTATTGTGCAAAACCCATAAGTCACGACCAGAAGTACAATGTACGCTGACGATACTGAAATAAATGTCAGAACTCTTGTCAACCTTAGCTTTTCCCTCGATTTTGACAACAAGACGTTGACAGATATAAAACAAAGAATTATTGCTGGTTCTCCGGGTTCAGAAGTAGCAAGATTCTACTCCGAGTAAGTAAAGACACTTTATGTAAGATCCTGAGGATCCCAGTCTCAATAAATGGAATCCTCGGTCTTTTCGAAAGAAATATTTTCCGTAAAATATTTGGTCTTTGCATTGAAGGGCATTGAAGGAGCAGCAGAGGACTACGTGAGCTGTGGTCGGACTATATATCAGTCATCTTGGATGAAGACATGCCCAACGAATGACTACCGGATAACAGAGTCTTCACCTTAGATGGCGCGTAGATATAGAATAGGACTTCAATCGATTTGTAGTGCTTAACTAGAGGTATTTAGCAAAGCACCGAACTGGCTAGTGAGGCTCATTGGTAAGAGCTCACTTGCACTCCGAACTGTAGTCTCATCTAAGTGTGTGCGTAAGTTCAAAAGACGGAGTCTAGTGATTGGCTTTTCCAAACCACCAACCTAATGGAACTCGTATCTAAGAGATACTGCCACTGACTTAAGCCTTCGATAAAATCTCGCATGGAATCATTCCTTTTAAACCATAAGTGCTTGGGTACAGGTTTTAAATTCGTAGATAAAATCGGATCTCTTAAATACTCGGTATTCGTGGTTACAATGCACGAAAACAGAATATTTGAAGTAAGTTGAGCTACAAGAAAGTAGTTTCCGGATGTCAGTATCTGGCTCGGTGGCGTATACGTAACCAATTTTTTGTAAATTTTTGGGTGGAAAAAATGGAAAAATTTTCTATATTTCTCGCACTCAGCGAGGCAGAAGCTCAGCTGGTTTGTGCTTACTATGCACAGAAGCAGAATATCTGGATGGAATTGAGTCACGAAAAAGTAGTTTCAGGATGTCAGTATCTGGTTCTGTGGCGTATACGTAACAATTTGTTATTAAAGAGGCTTTTTCAGGACTCTCTCGTATGTTTGTTAGACGCTCAATTACGCTGACCATCAAAAATTCTAAATCTTCTATATACGTTGATGACATGCAAGGCTGACTCCCACCCACTCCAAGCCAAGCCAAGCCATTACATACTTCCCTAAGCATCTTCCATTTGGCGCAAGATCTCATCTTACCTATGAGCGGCCTGTCCGTTCTTTCTTTTTTTTTGCGAATGTTATCTATCACAGAGTATTGATGGCATTATCAGCAGACCTAACTTGGTTTTTCAAAACGCTGGTCAAACGCAAACGCTCTCTTTAACAATTCTTAAATATTTTAGCCCAGTATGGACGATCTATCACGATATACATTTCTTGTTATTTGGGTCTGTTCAACTTCTTCCTTGGGTAGATCGTTTCAACCTAACTTCCAATGAGGATCACTTGAAACTTATATATAAGCAAACAATCACTCGAAAACGGCGTGAACAAGGGGACCAACTATGGCTTTAACGAGCAAATGACCAGAATGATGCGTCCATATGTATCCAAACAAACACGTGAGAACTTTTGTGGTTCAATGAGCTCTAAATTTTAAAACAAGTTGTTAACTTTGTAAAAAACAAAACTCCTTTGTTTTGTAAAAAATTAAACTGGACTCACAACTATTGTTTTCGTTTCAATTTAAAGCGTTTTTAACTGACTTGTTTATTGAAATCCATATTGTATTGTATCTGCACTCGTATAACGTAAATATTGTTAGCTGAAACAATAACCTATTGACTTTCTGAGTTTATTGTATTACATAAGTACATAAGTACAAGTACAATTGTTAAGTACAAAACTAAAAATAGAAAGACAAAAGTACAAGTTTATTACTCTATATATAACGGTCTTATTTTGAAGTGGCAAACATTGCTGGGAGGTGGACTTTAAAATTGTCACTTGTACAATGAATTTATTAGACAAGTTTGCAACTAAACACACCAACATTGGGATGACTTTTAATTGATCTGTCAGCATATATGTGGTCATGAATTATTTTCACATGAAGTACCATTGAATTTGAATAGAAACTCATTAGAAGTTCTCTTAATGAATGAATGTGAAGATAAATCTAATTTATGGACTATTACGATGTGTACATGGTCTGGACGTTGCCTATCTGATGCTGTAATCAACGTAGATACAGGAAAAATGAAAAAAAAAAAAAAAGAATAAATGTTCTCAGGGTGAATTCAAATGGGGTAGTTTATAGCGAATTGTGTGGGTGATGGTTGCCAGCTATCCACTTGAGAAATAAAAACATAAAAAACCAACTTGTCGCACGCAAGTGTACATTCAACACAAAAGGGGGAGACTATGAATCGTGTGAACTTGAAAGGGTGATGAACTTGAGAATTTTTTTTATTAAAAATATGGCCTGGATGAGGTGTGTGCTAAAGTGATACCAGCCACACTCACCCTCGGAGTATGGTGGATACGAATTAGGGAAAAACTATCGCGATTTGTGTCATCCAAAATTAACATTTGAAATGCTTGGCAAGGACGATTGACAACTTACATTGAACAGCTTTGGAAAATTAGAAGTATTGATCCACTCTACTGGTCCACTTATCAGGAATAATGAGTTGATGAGAATGCTTCAGAGAAACAAATCTGACCTCTAGGAGTGTCCTTGTCTATTTTGGCTCAGACGTTAGATAGTCAACAGACACTGCTTTGAGTAAATGTTTAACTTAAAACTGAGCACTGAATGGAGCTCGATCAAAAAACTCTGAGAAGTAGCAATTTGACAGATCTAGAACAGTTCAGAGGATGAAAGCACTATCAGATCTGCACCGTAGAGCTGTTAATACAAGGAGCTACCACGACCAGAGATTTACACAGCCATATAACATAGTAGCATGGGCTCATCACTAAGTGTTTGTTTAGTAGTTTAGTAGGACATATCGGTTTAAGAAAACACAGTACAAAGCAATAAAACAAATAAACAATATTAAATGTATTACCATCTAAACTAATGAGGGAAAAGTTTAAATTATATAGTCTACTAGGCTACTAGGCCGTGCATGCCATAATGACACCTAGATAACCTCCAAACTATGATAACTGTGCGACCCACTACGAAAATTACCTCAAATTAAGGACAGTAAATCAGGTTGCATCAATTAGAACTAATTGCAGTCGATGAATAAAGTTTAAGTTGTTGTTTGCTCGTCCTTGGGACAGTGGACAAATTTGGAGGAGTTTTGTACCATGTATGTGTATACGGTGAAAGGGTAAATGGATCCTCCCACGGAAGACCTTTTATGGTAAAAAGGATACAATTTTACGATTTTTGTTTAATGGTGTTCATACCTAAGAAGCCCTCTCTAGATGTGAATGGACGAAACAGTTGTTGACAAATTCTTTTAGAAAACCTTACATGCGATGTAAGCTAACATCCTTGAAACTGACAGAGAGTATCCCGAGGTAATGAATAACTAAATTCAGAAGGCACAGATTTGAGATTGTTTAAAATAAGACCTAAGATTGAAGAGCATTCCAATCATTATGATTCTGGATACATCAAACACATTCATATCGTCAGTAGAAATAAGAATGTGACTACGATTCAGGATTGATAGAACATTATTTATGGCGAATTCTTAGAGGAAAGCCTCAAGAACCTGCCTGTCGAGAATGGGCTGTAAAAGAGTTCGGTAACATGTCCCTAAGATCTCATATTGGGTAGAGCTTTCTCAATCCATAAATTTATTTAGAAATCCATAAACCTTTGTGGGAAATTCTTGACCGTTTTATAGTCCAGAGGAACACTTATGCATAAAACTTAACTAGTTCGTGACTGTGGACCTATTTCTAACGAATCCATGATGCTCTTCGGATGAGCATCAGATGAATGAATGTATGTTCAAAAAATTGATGGATAATATTGAAAGGTACTTCTTTAAACCTATCTTGAAAAGCATCGGCAAAAAGTCAGTTTAAAATCATCGAGGAACGTAATATACTTGTTGATCTTGGATGGAAATGCATTGGAGAACTGGTTCTTCGACATAAATGGAATGGAAAGGCGAAACCATATCCATATCACTGTATTTTAGGTGAAATGAAACAAAATCTGTCAGGAACGCTGATGGACATGTAACTATTCCAAAGGTATACAAAATTTAAACCTAACCTGTGCTGGAGGAGATCTTAGGCTTATTGCCAACATGAACGGCTCTGTCTTTTAAAGTTCATCCAACTGGTAAGGAAAGCATAGTTCGTGGATACTTCCATTATGCCTTAAAAAGGGGAACTACCTAGGATACAGGAATGTCTACGATGGACCGTAATCAATGAAAAGGAATGAATAAGGAAAGAGGAAAGTGGTTGAAGAAAGAGAACTAAGGAATGTCTCATTATAAGCTAAGATTGGATTTTCCTTTCAAGAAAAGTTGGATATTAAGAAAACTGATGAGACAAGGAAGCAGACAAAGCTATGCCAAAAGGTTGGAATATGCGACCAAATGATAGATCCTGCTTTGGTCTATCGCTCGATGGTTATTCGCTTGATACTATGAGTGGTACATGGACACAAGTTTCATCTTCTTTAAATTTTTACACTTATTAGTTCCCATCAAGAGCTACTAAGTCGAGTATAAATCATCAGTTCCTCCTCACGTGTTGACAGAGTCCAAAAGTAAAGAACCAGAAAACTATACTTTTTTTTTCAAAATTTGGGTATGACATCAGAGAATTTGGGTATTGAACCATTCAGTTGAACACGAAAGCACAGACTGATGATGTGTACTCTACTTTCGAGAAATCAAGGATCCTGAAGTGAAATCAGATTTAATAAAACCCTAAAGCGGTGATGTTGAGTAATCCGTCGTTTATCCTTGAATCTCTATATGATTGGATCCGCATTCGTCTAAACTAACTTAGGTGGTGCTATAGTTCGGGGTAACGCTGTCTCTCTAGTGAGCATGGGCCTTAGCTAACTGCCTCCAGTTGCGCACGCAGAGTCGGTTTAGGTCCCACCTATGGTTGTGCGCCACCTAAGGCGGGTGGCGTTGTTCCTCAGGGCTCTATTCGAAGACTATGTGGGCCGGTTTAATGACTAGGTCGATGTTGCTGTACAGCTGGTATACACTAAACATATAAGCTGGCAAAAAGGTTGGCATCTGTTTACTCGCAGGATAAGAGGACATTGGAATTAAAGTAATATTCTGTAGAAATCTCAGTGTTTTTAACTAGAAATTGATATTTCAAAGATGTTTTTTTCGGACATATGCATAGGTATGTCGCTTGAATTTTATGTGGTTTAGCTGAACAGCTAGTTATTTTTTATATTCATTCTGAGATCCTTAAATCATGCATTGTATCGCCCATTGGAAACAGACATTGTATATTGATTTGCAAAACTAAAGTTCGTTCCTTAACTGCCACTGACTTATAATTAAACTGTATTCACAATGAAGGTCCCTATTGGGAAATATAGAATGAAATATGTTTCCAGTTGATTTATACAACAAATAGAGAACACACCCTACTCCTCGGCAAAAGAAACCATTACACACAACTCATTTCTAATTATATGTATGTATGGACACAGGGAAATGTGTCCACGCGATAGTGGTAACTAAATTGTCTAAGGATTCGTTCCATTAACCTCATTCGTACATCAAGAAACAGTCAAACAGTCTGTACCTCAAACTGTACAACGAAGTATCTACTACTTGTATCTACATCACATAAAACAAGTTGACATATTGAAAGGCAATCAAATTCCCACATGGACACACCCAAATCGTTGCACGTCATGCATGTCTTCTTTACTCTCCTACAAAGTACATCACAAGAAATCTTCACTTCCGCAATCCATCCTTCCCACACAGATGTCCCCATGTACTATGTATCTATGGATATGAAATACCCCCTATGCAAATATTATCGGCTGCACCTTTTGGTTTAAAAAGAAAAGGAACGTTTATCTATCAGGATTGCTTGAGAAAAAAAAAATCGCTTAGAAAACCTGTCGCGATACTCTGAACACGAATGGTGCTGGTGTTGTGCATTGCTCCAGAAACGATGATGAAGGAAAAGCAATTAATTTGAATGGTTATTCTTGCTACAAACAGGCTGCAATTAATTGCACGTTGACGACAGACTCTTCTCGCACAAATTAGATACATACTTCGTCAGCGGAAAGATATAAAGCTGTGTGCTGAAGTGTCAGATGTAATTATAAAGTTTCTGGAGTGGTTTGCTGGAGGAAAATAAATATGTTTCGTTTTTTTTTCAGTTGGAAACTTGATAAAGTGCTGACAGAGAAATGATATTCACACGAAAGCAGTGATTCTAAGCATATGAATCGTGACCATGAACTAAGGACAGTGATGTGGCCATGAACCTTGCTATAAAGGCAACAGATGTACAGCACACACAGGAGATTCAAATACGAATATCCAACTTTCCCTGGAGGAAATTCAGTAGCAAGGAACTGTAACCAAAAACGTTGCTAACCTCAAGGGATCCAGTGATAGCTTACGTTTACTATCACTGGATCCCTTGAGGTGACATATGACTTGGACCATTCTTGGTCGGACGACTATTGACTTTAAAGAAAGAATCACATAAGTTTCGAATCACAAGATCACATAGTAGTTCCAAATATATTATACTAAACACCTCAGCTCCACAGATACAGAATACCTGACTTGGATTGCTCCACAAAAGCGAAGATTCAGAATGTGTGCATCTGACTCGGTGTCGTATACGTAACTTTTTTTTCATACATTTTTTGGTTGAAAAATTTTCTGTTCCCAATACTTATACCGAGAAGTCAGTTAAGCTGGTTTGTGCTAAGGATGCACAGACACAGAATAGGTGACTTGAACTGTGCCACGAGAGAGTAGATTCAGGATAAGTGCATCTAGCTCGGTGGCGTATGCGTAACCTTCCCAAAGATGCCTACATGAAGGGCCGATCAGATCGAAAAATCTCTCCAAGAAAAAGAATATACGCTGGCAGCAATGTTGGATATGAAAGCGTTGAACAATGACACCTTAAGAGACAAAATCCATCGTATCAGTTTAGATGGAATGTATACTCCACACACTGAACATTACATCTGAATTGGAGGATAATAAAGGACATACTGTGGCCTCTCGTGGTACCGGTGGAGTCCTGTCTTCTTTACTGTGGAACGTAGCAATAAATAAAATCCTCACAAAAGATTAGACCAATACGAGGTAAGGGCCGTCGCGTACGACGATGAACGATAAGGCAATTTCTGTACGCAATCGTTGATCTCCAATAAATAACGTCCTGTATAACTGGACCAAAAGCTGTGAACTTGGTCTTAACAAACTAAAAACTGAACTTGTTCGCTTCACAAATTAGATTTCGAGTCTAAATGTAGTCCACGTCCATATATCAGTCAAGGCAAGATACCAACCTAGGGCTGTCTCTCACATATGGCTGCCTGATCAGGGAGCGTGCATAGGTTCGCCCTTATAGCCATGCTCACCCTTTGCCTACTTAACCCTTTCACTGAAGAAACTAAGTACACATAGATCTCTGTAGGTCTCTCAGAAAATGATAAAGACAGATAAGTAAAGCTACTTTCTGTAGTAACATTGAAACTAGAATGCCTCCAACTACCCACATCATAAGCCAATATAAAAAGTTCATGGGTTTGAGTGTCAGGACACTGTGACCAATTAGGCAATCAAATAACAGGCACACTATCCAGTAAATAATCTGCATCGAGCTTAGTGTTCCCAAGAGCATTCTATATATTTCCGATTGGTCTTTCATAAAGGTATACTAATAACCCTTAAACCAAAATCGAATTGTTCATGCCAACAATGTTGCTTATGCCTAGGACTAACTAGTAGTCAAATTGAAATACTCACTTGGATTGTTGCTGAGCACTGGCAGGGTAAATGAAATCTCAAGACCATGAGAACCGCATGCTGAATGTCCAATAATGGCAAAGAATCAGCGAAATCTCCATGCGCCATCTTTTATGTCGGCATGTAAACATTGAATAACTTTGACATTTTGTAATTAATTGAGTTGAATAGGTACTTTTTTAAAATGTAAATTCAATACAATTTTAATCATGAATCGCCTTCTACCGAAACAATGCGTCAAAATAGTGACTCTGTACCTTGAAAACAGTTGTTCAGTTGTATTAACTCATTGTCCATATCGTCGAAAATATCGTGGCCAACAAGCACAGTCTGAACACACTATTCCTCGCTTGGTGTCGAATTTTGTTGAGCAGGAGGTAGTGCAAGATCATCGACGTGCAGTCCATCAACTCCCAAGACGTTCCAATAAACTGTTGAAGCGGAGAAAGTGTTCCCGAGAACCCACAAGTGTGGAACCACCTTCCGGCGCATTTTGAAGGATGATTTACATTTGCTTCCATATTAATTGTAATTACGTTAAGGAATATTGCCGACAGATCATCCACGTCACGGCACTGAACCAGATTTTTGGAAGCAAATTTTGATGACCGACGAGACTCATTTCGCACTCTCTGGCGCCACTAAGAAGCAAAATTGTCACATTTAGGAAAGAATCCACACAAGTTCTATGAAATACCATTGCATGACCCAATAGTGACTGTTTGCGCTGACGTCTGTGCCAAAACCATCATTGACCCATTTTTCTTCAGAGAAGGCGAAACAGTCGATGGGAATGGATATCGATTGGCCCACAAATGGGAGAAGAAGGTCTGAACTGGCTTCCCATACTGCACACAATGCAGTTCCTGTAACGAAAATTTCTTGAACGTGTCCTGTCAAAAAATGGTGACATTTACCGGCCACACAGAGCTCCAGATTTGACCTATTAGAACCTCTTTTCGTGGGGTTAATTGAAAGGCAGAGTATACGTTAGTAAGCCTCAGATCACTTACGAGCTCAAGGCAAACATTCGTGCGGAAACAATCGCAGTACCGCTCGAGATGCTGGAAAAAGTGATGGAAAAAGCAGCAAGAAGGGTCCATTTTTCTTTGGTCAATTGTGGCGGCCAGTACCGCTCGAGATACTCGAAAAAGTGATGGAAAAAGCAGCAAGAAGGGGCCATTTTGCTTTGGTCAATAGTGGCGGCATTGGATTGATGTTGTATTCATAATTCGTCCAAAAAAGTTACCTACCAGCTCACCCAAAAATATAAAGCAAATATTTGTTCCCGACTTCACTTGACAACCTCCAAAGATTCCCAACCTTTTATACAGAGCTTCGGAGCTATGTACAGCGCCAGTTCCTGACAGTATGGATTCGAATATGGACTCCAGCCTCTGCTTGTTTGTTACCCCCTTGCCACATTGTCAGGAAATATTTCTCACAACATGAAATCCACAAACCGATTGCTAATTGCTGACAGCACACAATGTCAGTTCTAATTACTTTAACTTTGCAATTTGCAATTATTAATAAAATTAAGTCAATATCAATTGCTTGGTCACTTTATTAAACTCACCATGAAGACGTTCGTGTTCCTGTCGAAACGACGCAAGACTGGGGTCATGTCGGATCTTCTCTGGCAGAGTCCGCCATATCTGTAGAGCACCTTCGGTCACTTCACTATAAGTAAACAAAACCACCAATTAATTGCAATTAACAAACCGAATATACAAATAGTTTCGTTATTGATTAAAAGAGAAAGAAAAAAACTGAAACAAATTAACATTAGCCTTTGCGTGGTCATCAAATCGCTATTCATCACGTATTCCACGGCTGTAAGCCAAGACGTTTATAACCAGCCTCCTAAATCACTCTGTGACTGTGCATACTATGAATGTTAATTAGAACTTTTAGTGTTGCATTCCCGACCAGTCTGATGTGAAATCACAGGCAACAATGCGATTGAATTCGCATTCAAATTTCCGATTAAATTCTAAATGGCAAACGCAGTCTAGAGAGTCTGGCTGCTGACCACAAGCGTAATCCAACTCACAGGGCATTTGAGAACGTTTAAACAAATTAAGTGTCCGGGAACATAGCGAATGCATTAATTAATGACCTGTTACATGGGAGGATTGAAATTCAAGACGTAACTTGGTTTTGTTGTAATTAATCTCGAAAGTGAGGTTAGTTATTCAGATTGCAGCTGGGAATATGGATTTCTGCAGAACACAATTATTGAGAATGCCTTAGTAGGTACTCGTATCTTTATGGATTAGATATTCGACTGAGTTTGAAGGGGAAATAATTTCGTTCTAAGGACCTTGAGAAGAGTAGTGTCTCCATAAGAGAGGTTACCTTCAACATCATGTCGAAGTTTGATTAAAGTGCTTTTGAGCAATATTTACTATTATACCTACCTGGCTCTTCCATCAATTGGAATTAATAGTTTACTAATGTTGGCAAGGGGTATTTACAAATACTTTACAAGAGGCACAATACTCTTGGTGAGTTTTGTACCCTCATTTGAGTCTCCTTCTTCTATAGTTCGAAAGCAAAGATTATGCACAGTAGAGGACCTTTTTCAATGCAATACCTCTGTGATCTCGCAGAATAAGAAATGGGTCTGATGGCCAACTATCTCACTACCTGATATCTTCTTCTCTTAAGATTCTAGAACATGTTCTTGAGTCTCGTTTGAACTACCAATTTCGGCATCAGATCCTCGCCTGATATGCTTACTTTTCGAAGATGTTTGTTCACAATGAGTCGTTTGAAACCCTGTTTTTTTAATTTTTTAATCAAGCTGGATTTGGTAAGGTAAATTGGTGCCTTGTTGATGGGAACTGTCAACGGATTACTTGGACCAACTGAGTGTCCATTGCGTCCCACTATAAAACCCCGGAGAACCTAACTTCAATGTTCGACGGTTAAGCTAATCCATCCAGATGCGTGCATCAGACGTTTGATCAGTTCAATGTGTTCTAGATCATCCAGTTCCTCAGGGAAATAACTCCAAAAAGCGTCTTACTTTCGGTGATTAGCACTGGACAGTCACATAAGAAGTGACGAACAGATTTTACTTCCTCTTCGTTCATGGAGTTTCTTTAGTTCTACCCGTGGTACGTGATTGGTTTTCACAAAGCGCCCTGTCACTGTCACAACATCGACAGTTGTCCATATATCTCTGTGACTAGGTCTGCAGGTCTCTTTTTATCATAGACTGACCACAACGATTTTGCTATACCACAGGCATGTTAGCCTCCTTGTTGGATTCGATGTCTATTTTCATGTTCACAAGGCTAAGTTGTATAGTGGCCGTAGGAAGGTCTGCTAGGAGCCTTTTGGTTAACGTCCCTCGACAGACCTTTCCTTGTTTGCCAGAATGGTTTAGGATGTAAGAAGTATTCCGCTACCTCCTGTCTTGGTTGTCCGTTTGACATGTCATTACTCTGTGTTGTCACATGGCTTGGTATCCAAAAGAGGTTCACTTTATTTTTTCTGCGAAATTCAATGAGTTTCTGTAGGCGTTTCCACACAAGTTTAAACCAAACGACATCGGTAATAATGAACCCTCTGGACTTACCCGGAAAGTTCTAGTATATCATAGGAATACTGAGAGCATTTTCATTTAATCTGCGTGTTTTTTTCCTTTGGAATTTGCTACCATCATGAGTTACTCTAAGTCCCTTCTGTATCGTGTCCCAGAAGGGACACTTATGCCTAGGTTGGGCTATAGGTTTACCTTTTCTTGATGGCTGTTACTGACGTTTTTGTTTCCACAGATAGTGTCTTCTTGTGCTATTGACTTCTTTAATGATGAACTGTGTGCCATAAGTCCGCCTGACTTCAGTTGTAGCCGGGGTTTTGTTCCCACTTATTCCAACCAAGGTTCCGAATTAAGCTGTCTTAACGCTGTCTATTGCTAGTGGCATCATATAACTCTATGTTCACTTTATTTTTGGCTCGGCGATGGATGCCAGCTGCTAGTTGGTTCTTGTAAATGGACTTTCATAATCAATTGAGTCCCCTCTTCCTCCATAAAGCTGCCATCTAATTTTTTAAGAGACATAGGCATCCTGTCTTATTTTGCTAGGTTTTGTGTAGTCTGGTCACAGCAGGAGTGGTCATGGTTATCTCACAGACTTTTCTCACCCTGTCCTTTTCAGTTTTTCTATTGTAATGTTCTCCAGTGCGGTCCTCTTGCCAAGTTATTAGTCCTCAGTGCTTGGTATGTGGAGAGGAGCCTTATGTAAGATGGAAGGAAATCTGGGAAAATTATAAAACTTAGCATGTCAGGGTTCAGAATAAGAAGGCACCCCATGAGACTAGGACTATCAAATCTAAATACATCCAGATACTGTGTCTACGTCTCAGAGTCCATCATAAATCAACTCTGTGAATACCAGGGCATATAGACTTCTCTATAGGGAAGTCGATCTAAGGAAGTTGAATCTGCGAACCAAATCAATGAAATATTGACACTTTGTAGGGATATCACAGCACGGAAGAGACGGCTTAGGATTGGACTTAGGTTTGTTATCGTAATGGGTTTCGGGATCGCGATCGGTCCACTATTGTACCTTACTACACCATACTGGCTTACTTTTTCTTCAATAGATCCTTTAAACTCAATTTTGACATAAGCTCAGCAGACTTTCTGTTTAGAAATCCTCTAAAGATTGTAGGACCTCCTCGTCTTACTGGTTTAAACTATCATAACTACGATAACTACTGAATGTATTTCGAAAGCTCCAACTAAACAATACATCTGTGTACTCTTTGACGAGTAGAAAATAAAATATAATTCCCACAACAAAGTAATAAATGAAAATCATTGCCACTGCGAAACGGAAGTGACTTGTTGCTCTCACAAGGCAATGTGTCCAAGTGTACGTATTTGCATTTGATAGTCTAAGACACGACAGATGTCTCGTTATAGCCATTATCTAAGGCAAATTATCCTACGAGACACATCCAATGTACCTCAATTCGATGAGGTAATTAAGTCGAACTTATCTCTCTCTCTCTCTCTCTCTCTCCGTAGACCGTAGACCGTAGACCGTAGACCGTGTACGATTGTTAGATACTTTTATGCTGCAGTGCTTTTCACAGCCTCGGAATGTATCTAATAGTCAACAACACATATTCAAATTATTTATGGGGTCTCGGTCACTTATTCAATTGACAGAGAGAGGGGTAATGTATATGTTATGATGGCCCATCATACTCGAATGTACATAGTGTGACCATCAGTCGGGCAAGCCGTTTGATAAGAGTGTCTGCCCTGTCAACTGACCCAATGATCTAATAACTATTTTTTTGATGTAGAAAGGAAGCGATCACTTTTGCTTTATAATTGCGTGAGATGGCGGAAAGGTAGTACAAAGCGGGAATAGAAAACGAGTACCAATTACTGGTCTCATTTGCGGTTATAAATACACACAATTTGGTTGGTACGAGTATGTGGAACAAGACGGTCTAATTTCTGTATAACAAATTAGTTCAATTTTCTAAAATTAGACCCTGCACACATGACGAATTTGTAAATGATGTATTGTCCCAATAAAATAGTTTGACAAATTTGAGTGGTTACATTTTGACACAGTGTGGATGGAGAATAAGATGAACGTCATACTCGTATAGTCGATAGATTGACGTTAATTCGGGTCTGTATGGTTTGAGTCGCGACTTATTGACACGTGTCAGTTGTACTTGAATGGATTTACCAGATTTAAGTGCGAACATGCCATAGGAGGTGTCACTTTGAGGGATAAGGCTTGGGTTTATGAAATGGATTCTATGTCACATGGAAAACTCGATTGAATGTCTGGAAATAGACAGACAAGTGAATGTTGGTCAAAATTCTATAATTCATCTCTGAATGACATTCACGACCAACATGTTAGTTACTCCAGCTGAAATGTTCGCATATTTCGTTATAAATATTCAAGGATTGGATGTCGAATTCGGACATTTTTCAGACTTTTTCCATTAATGCCAAGTGCGTCATGTCAAATGCAGTTGTAGGTATAATGGCAACATGCAAGGATGAGTGCTTCTTCCATAGAAAAGGACACAGCATACAGAAAAACAATTGAAATAAGGGTTTTATAACTGGTATGATTCCGCTTAAAGAATGGTTTATATGGAGCACCAGAGGTGCAATAGGGTCTCTTAAAAGCAGCAATGTGCGGCATAGATTCATACTTCGTCATGAATATCGCCGTCTCCATATATTGAGAGTCAAAAGAGCCATACTACGGATTACGGAGAACAGTGTCAGATAATTTTGGATATAAAATTGGGTAAAGCAATCAAATTTTAGATATGTAGACCCATATCTCCTCTTCCTACGCGATGAGCTATAGAGTTGCTCATTGTGCAGAATGTGGCAGGAAGAGAGTCAGGAATAAATCGGAATTCAATACAAATTGGTTACGCATACGCCACCGTGTTTTGAATACTAAGTCGCCACATATCTCCTCTTCCTTAGCCTGTTTAGTCAAATAATCGAAATTTAAGAAACAAAACGTGATCTACACAATGAGCTACAGAGATCCCCATTTTGTAGGATGTGGCAGGAGGTGGGATATGCCGCACACGAGAATCGGGAAAAAATCGGGATCCAATGCAAATTGGTTACGCATACGCCACCGAGTCAGATACGAATATCTTGAATAATAAGTCGCCACATATCTCCCCTTCCTTGGCATGATGTACAAGCTGGCCAGAGAAGGCCAAAAGTCCAGTCTTTACTCCATTAATGCCAAGACTTTCCTCAAAATTTCTTTAAAAATGTAACGTAACCAAACCTACTATACATGGTTCTGTTAATTTTGTTCATTCTTTGACGAACTTTGGGTTCTTCTTCTTACATTGATACTTTTCACTATCGTTCCAATGCCATTTCATTCCTTTGACATTGAGGCCGTATTCGGTCCATAGCAATGACAACTAGTAGCAGAAGTATCAAGTATTCGACCAAGCAATGGATGAGGAATATGGTAAGAGTGTCATTGTTTGTGAGCGCAGTTGAAGGTTTCCCGCCTTCTGTGGTCACAAGACATTGACCGGTCAAGTCGATCTACAGAGATCAGACTACATCACCGGTGGCTACGCTGAAGATCTTGTGATATTAATTAGGGGTAAGCACAGTATGACCATTTCTAGCGTCAATCAAGGTTTTGGAATAGTACTGCAGGAAAGGACTATCCGTCAATCTTTGCAAATCCCTTCTCGAGCTTGTTACAGAAAGAAGGCAGGTTAAACTATCATCTATCATTGTCAAAGGCCCCAGGTTAGTTTATTACAATAACCCTTGGGACATAGTTTAGTTGGAATTCTTATATCAAACCCGCTAAGAAAATGCTTGAGTCGATTCCAGGTCAGGTTCTGTTTCTGTAGGTTATTTGAGGTCCCGTCACTAGACCCTAGAAGCTTGGTCTTCTTCACAAACGGATCGAAAGTGGAGGTTTAAGTTCGAGTCTTTGAAACGAATACAGTTTTCAAGAATACAATCAAAATCTCAGCTAGATTAAGGTATTAAGAGCGCTTTTGAGATAACCAGGCGGCACTTAAAGCTATATATCAGCTGCTACCATGTACTATCTATTGCCAGACATAGTGGCGTAGGTCCATTGGTCATCAAGGAGTTGCAGGCAACAAATCAGTGTATAAACTAGCTTGAGCTGGCACAGAATCCGCGTTCATAGGACATGGATCCTACTGTGGTGTCAACTGCATGCTGAGTAATGATTGGAAACTCAAACTTCGCCTGGCCCACTGGGAAAATGTCTCGAAGTTAAGGCAATCCAAATCAGCAGAAAATCTTTAATCTAGGACATTCGTAGGAATCTGATGAAACTGGGCTGAGGTATCACTTTAACAAACTCAATCTCTGCTCAGAAACGGAATGTACATTGTTTCTGCTCGGATTGTAGCACTGGATCATATTTTTTGTGAATGCAAAGCACTACATTGGTAAAGGGTAGAGAAGACAGCAGAAGAGATTCAACCAACATAAGCCGAATCTCTGCAGAAACCACTTGGTCCAAGAGGATAGTTCGAATAGAAGGAGGGTAGAGCTAGGGCGAGTCCCATAAGTCCTACTTCTCCACACCAAGTCAACTCAAAACATTGCCATTGAAGACGACACTGCCGGATGAAGTGTCAGTCTAGGCATTGACTGACATATAAAACTTCACCTTTTTTTGTTCATAATTTGTCAATTATACCTGACGTAATACAATACAATGAACATGTAATGTCAACGATTCTACGTCTCACTGTGTAAAGCCACCCGAAAAGCCCACCAAGAGCACGTAATTTTTCGCCGACAACGTAAACCCGAAACCAGATATGTGACGAAACGAAAAATGTGAAAATTCTATTTCTTAAATTACACCTTAATCGGTTTTTTTTTTCACTGTTTATGGCTTGAGATATTTCTATACTCAGTCTTGGGAGACATATGTGAAAGAAAATATTGACAAGACCATTAGCCGATGAGAAAGGGACTCGCTTCCGAACCGAATCCGACCTACTTCCACAGAGTCTATCAGCTAATTGGACAATTTGCACTTTTACTTCATTTGTTTGTTAACAATTTGAATTGTTATCGCCCGTTTGGTGTACGTATCGCAAATGGCTTATAATCCTGATTTAGCTGGACAACATTTCCATTGTTTCAGCTATCATTCGTAAACATTTACATTTACAGTTCAAAAATACATCACTTAGACGGTAGAGCCAATTACTTTTCACTAAATTTCCGATTCTCTGGACTGGAGTCGTTCTTATCACTCATGGTGCGGCTGATGGACTTGGCCTTATCAGGAATTGTAACGGAGGTTCAATACAACAAAAACACACACACTTTGCGCGACGTTTACAAAAAAAAAAAAAGAACAAAAAGTATCTCATAGATTCACGATCATCCTAGAGTCTTTTTTTTCGGGATGTCTTTCGACTAAAATTCGTTTGACATTTCTCGGTTCATGTCAATTTTTTTGGAATATTTTTTTTTTCCAACGGTTATCCTCGAATATATAAACAATTAAGATAGCAATACTGTAAATACAGCGAGCACGGCGAACTCCGGACGGACAGAGAGAATAAAATCAAAGACCGTCTCTACTGTCACTGTCAGAGCCGAGGCAGAGCTTTAATCGAGGCGCGATCAGAATTTCCAGAGTCTCTCGACGGGAGGGACTTGAGAAATTGCTATTGCAACTGCGGTGACGGCCTCAGCGATGACCGCACAGTACAGCGAATACGATCCAAAGTGGCGGGCATACCGTAGATATAACACACGGGATTAAACTACTCGTACGGCGTTGGACGCCTCCGGTGCCAGTGTATGTAGATTCGCCGCGCTCCGATTACTGTAATACTGGTGCGTTTAGTAAATTTAGGTTTGATTAAACTTTGGCATGGCGATGATCATCAGCGATGATGATGGTAATTTCTCGGTCGCACGTTTGTACAGAGATTAAGTTCTTTTTGTGTCTCATTTAATTTTCACACATGGACAGAATAATTGTGTTTGATTATTGGATTGAGATCGATTGTAGGTGGGTCGGTGGCTTCCAATTGAAATTGGCATGACAGGAGGAGGACACACATACACAAATGTGTCAAAGGAAGTAAATGGCTTGAGTTAATTGTTGCTAAAAAAAAAAACTGTTTTAATTGAAAGAAAGATGTACAAAGATTCAGGCCGATAGGCAGATAGGCAGAGTGTTTTATTCAATTAGTTCTCGCGGCACACACCCACCACTTGTTGTCGAACAAGAAGACATGAGTCTTAAAACACGCAGATACGTAGAGAGTACAGAAATGACGAAGGGAATGACCTTGATTAGGGGTTATTTAAGTTACAAGATGCATCTACATCAACAGGAGGCCTAAAATGACGGGCTGAAGGTGAATCCTTTCAAAACAGGACCATCACTATCACAGGTTATCCTAGTTCTCATTAAAGTGAGTAGGTCATCAGGTGTCTCTGGTAGCGATTGATGATTGAAAAGTACTTGTTCACAAGGTCATCGCAGTGCATCTATTCGAAGTTGTCCAACCAAGCGGCGGCGGTACCCTTTCATACACAGAACCTTTTTAGCACAGGGTTCCATTTCCATACCACAACTCATGTGACCGAGGTTCCTTGAGATCTCCTCATGAGATCTATATGAAGTGAATAAGGGTTTTTTTTCGGTTACAGCATTGCAACTTGGTCAGTGTGGCTTGTGTGTGATGCCTAATTTGGCTGCATAGTATCCAATCGACCAATGTTTAGAAGTTTGGTTTTTTTTTCTTGATTTAAGCTTGGCCACATCTTTCTAGTCATGACACAGTTTGTCAACGTAGTCCATCTAGCCCTGACTGATCCTATCGAAATGTGTACTGATTCTGGAAGCGAACCATGAGAGCTGGTACTTGACTCATCTGTTCGTTTCTTTATCCTGAGCTTAGATGGTTAGGATTATCTATCTAGCGTGGCTAGTTCGTTCCGACTTTCTTGTACTAGATTTGATTAGCAGGCCTTATCTTTGCGTATACCTTGCTGTGTGCTGTGTTGCGAATAGCAACAACTTGCATTTGAAAGAAGGTGCCATTATACGGAAGTCTGTATGACTTTGGGATGCTTAAGGTTTCACAAGAAACGCATATACAGCGTATTTGACCGCAGAGCTTCTGTTCAGTTCTGTTTTGCGCGAGTTCACACTGAGCCCACACTTCTTGGCCCGAGTACTTAGTTGACTCAAACCAATTTCCATAATCTTACCGAAGGGAACATTCGCAACACTAGCATCACCAAGTCAACTATCATAACTACAAGCCATAGTAGAGGTGAAGTGAGACGTCGCCCTGAAATGTTCTTGAATATGATCCCATTTATCCTTTTGAAATCCGTGGTAGAGATAGCAGCAGCGCTGAGGTGATGCATTGATAACCACTGGCATTGGTCTTTTCTTAGTCATAACGATGGCTGTTCAATGCTGACATCCAGTTCATCGGTATCTCATACGTTCTCCGTATATTAATATTATAAGTCCTTGAGCGTAGTTCTATTTTGCGTTGTTTACTGAGTTTTCATGAATAGGGGCAAGGAACCACACCAGTTTAAAAAATCTGAGTGATCCGCAAACCTGTTGATCCTTACAAGGAGTAACAACACCAAGTAGATTCAAATCGATATAATCCCGTAAATTGTCCTTTAATTTCTGGATATTGTAGAGAAATGCCTGGTCAGAATAGCTGCTTCTAAAATTTGAGACCGATTTCTCGTAATAATTATAGGGTGATAGTGTTCCTTATAGACTTCTGATGCTGCTGGTTTTAACATATGTTACATGCTGTTGATGTAAGATGTAAGGTAAACACTCTGCCGATGCCTAATTCAGCCACCGAATCGTCATTCCTGGGACTCCTTCGATACTGGTTGCAATGGCGATTTTGGCTATTTGACTATTTCGGTGGCGTATACGTAATATTTTTTCACGATTTTTTCCATATCTTTCATGCTTGCTATGCCTTGACAGCCAGGATTGTAGAGAATCTGCTCTCAAAGTGTAAAGCAATGGATATCCTGATTTTTGTCGTGAATCGACTCAGTACAACAGTACAACGAAACAGAATATCTGGCTTGAGACGTCCGATTGGAGGATATACCCAGGTTGTGGGTATCAAGAAGTGTGGGCTATACACTGCCCTTTTTTTCATACATTTTTTGGTTGAAAAATTGTCTGTCCCCTACTTGCATTTCGAGGCATCAGGTAAGCTATTTTGCGCCTCGAATACACAGATACAAAATATCTGGCTTGAGAAGGGCGATTGGGGGATATGCCCAGATTGTGGGTATCACTGCCCTTTTTTTCATACAATTTTTGGTTGAAAAATTTTCTGTCTCCTACTTGCATTTCGAGGCATCAGCTAAGCCAGTTCGTGCTCCAATACACAGAAACAGAATATCTGGCTTGAGATGTGCGGTTGGAGGATATACCCAGATTGTGGGTATCAAGAAGTGTGGGCTATACACTGCCCTTTTTTTCATACATTTTTTGGTTGAAAAATGTTCGTCTCCTACTCGCATTTCGAGGCATCAGCTAAGCTAGTTTGTGCCTCGAATGCACAGATACAGAATATCTGGCTTGAGATGTGCGATTGGAGGATATGCCCAGATTGTGGGTATCAAGAAGTGTGGGCTATACACTGCACTTTTTTTCAAACATTTTTTGGTTGAAAAATTTTCTGTCTCCTACTTGCATTTCGAGGCATCAGCTAAGCTAGTTTGTGCCTCGAATGCACAGAAACAGAATATCTGGCTTGAGATGTTCGATTGGAGGATATGCCCAGATTGTGGGTATCAAGAAGTGTGGGCTATACACTGCACTTTTTTTCAAACATTTTTTGGTTGAAAAATTTTCTGTCTCCTACTTGCATTTCGAGGCATCAGCTAAGCTAGTTTGTGTCTCGAATGCACAGATACAGAATATCTGGCTTGAGAAGGGCGATTGGGGGATATGCCCAGATTGTGGGTATCACTGCCCTTTTTTTCATACAATTTTTGGTTGAAAAATTTTCTGTCTCCTACTTGCATTTCGAGGCATCAGCTAAGCTAGTTTGTGCCTCGAATGCACAGAAACAGAATATCTGGCTTGATATGTGCGATTGGGGGATATGCCCAGATTGTTGGTATCAAGAAGCGTGAGCTATACACTGCCCTTTTTTCATACAATTTTTGGTTGAAAAATTTTCTGTCTCCTACTTGCATTTCAAGGCATCAGCTAAGCTAGTTTGTGCCTCGAATGCACAGATACAGAATATCTGGCTTGAGATGTGCGATTGGAGGATATGCCCAGATTGTGGGTATCAAGAAGTGTGGGCTATACACTGCACTTTTTTTCAAACATTTTTTGGTTGAAAAATTTTCTGTCTCCTACTTGCATTTCGAGGCATCAGCTAAGCTAGTTTGTGCCACAGATGTTCGATTGGAGGATATGCCCAGATTGTGGGTATCAAGAAGTGTGGGCTATACACTGCACTTTTTTTCAAACATTTTTTGGTTGAAAAATTTTCTGTCTCCTACTTGCATTTCGAGGCATCAGCTAAGCTAGTTTGTGCCACAGATGTTCGATTGGAGGATATGCCCAGATTGTGGGTATCAAGAAGTGTGGGCTATACACTGCACTTTTTTTCAAACATTTTTTGGTTGAAAAATTTTCTGTCTCCTACTTGCATTTCGAGGCATCAGCTAAGCTAGTTTGTGCCACAGATGTTCCATTGGAGGATATACCCAGATTGTGGGTATCACTGCCCTTTTTTTCATACATTTTTTGGTTGAAAAATTTTCGTCTCCTACTCGCATTTCGAGGCATTAGCTAAGCTAGTTTGTGCCTCGAATGCACAGATACAGAATATCTGGCTTGAGATGTGCGATTGGAGGATATGCCCAGATTGTTGGTAACAAGTAGCGTGAGCTATACACTGCCCTTTTTTCATACATTTTTTGGTTGAAAAATTTTCTGTCTCCTACTTGCATTTCAAGGCATCAGCTAAGCTACTTTGTGCCTCGAATGCACAGATACAGAATATCTGGCTTGAGATGTGCGATTGGGGGATATGCCCAGATTGTTGGTATCAAGAAGCGTGAGCTATACACTGCCCTTTTTTCATACAATTTTTGGTTGAAAAATTTTCTGTCTCCTACTTGCATTTCAAGGCATCAGCTAAGCTAGTTTGTGCCTCGAATGCACAGATACAGAATATCTGGCTTGAGATGTGCGATTGGAGGATATGCCCAGATTGTGGGTATCAAGAAGTGTGGGCTATACACTGCACTTTTTTTCAAACATTTTTTGGTTGAAAAATTTTCTGTCTCCTACTTGCATTTCGAGGCATCAGCTAAGCTAGTTTGTGCCTCGAATGCACAGAAACAGAATATCTGGCTTGAGATGTTCGATTGGAGGATATGCCCAGATTGTGGGTATCAAGAAGTGTGGGCTATACACTGCACTTTTTTTCAAACATTTTTTGGTTGAAAAATTTTCTGTCTCCTACTTGCATTTCGAGGCATCAGCTAAGCTAGTTTGTGTCTCGAATGCACAGATACAGAATATCTGGCTTGAGAAGGGCGATTGGGGGATATGCCCAGATTGTGGGTATCACTGCCCTTTTTTTCATACAATTTTTGGTTGAAAAATTTTCTGTCTCCTACTTGCATTTCGAGGCATCAGCTAAGCTAGTTTGTGCCTCGAATGCACAGAAACAGAATATCTGGCTTGATATGTGCGATTGGGGGATATGCCCAGATTGTTGGTATCAAGAAGCGTGAGCTATACACTGCCCTTTTTTCATACAATTTTTGGTTGAAAAATTTTCTGTCTCCTACTTGCATTTCAAGGCATCAGCTAAGCTAGTTTGTGCCTCGAATGCACAGATACAGAATATCTGGCTTGAGATGTGCGATTGGAGGATATGCCCAGATTGTGGGTATCAAGAAGTGTGGGCTATACACTGCACTTTTTTTCAAACATTTTTTGGTTGAAAAATTTTCTGTCTCCTACTTGCATTTCGAGGCATCAGCTAAGCTAGTTTGTGCCACAGATGTTCGATTGGAGGATATGCCCAGATTGTGGGTATCAAGAAGTGTGGGCTATACACTGCACTTTTTTTCAAACATTTTTTGGTTGAAAAATTTTCTGTCTCCTACTTGCATTTCGAGGCATCAGCTAAGCTAGTTTGTGCCACAGATGTTCGATTGGAGGATATGCCCAGATTGTGGGTATCAAGAAGTGTGGGCTATACACTGCACTTTTTTTCAAACATTTTTTGGTTGAAAAATTTTCTGTCTCCTACTTGCATTTCGAGGCATCAGCTAAGCTAGTTTGTGCCACAGATGTTCCATTGGAGGATATACCCAGATTGTGGGTATCACTGCCCTTTTTTTCATACAATTTTTGGTTGAAAAATTTTCTGTCTCCTACTTGCATTTCGAGGCATCAGCAGTTGTCTGGTTGGTGGGTTAGTATCCAAGAGTATGTACTCACGGTTCGACGATTTGCCTGCACATTGGAACCATGATGACGACCAACCTCACGACAAAGTTCACGTTGCGTATTGACAACTGAGCCGGAATTTTAATAATTTGCGCACGTTTGACAAGCGTAAATCGATGCGTGATAAAATGGCAAATCTTACTAAATATTTTGACAGTTGAATGCCATTGATATCTTTAACAGCTGCTGAAACAAAACAATTGGAAACAGTATCACTGATATCTGGTCACCCTTTAGATATCAGGATAGACTCCACCTGCCCACCTACATAATGAGCAAACCCAGCTGTGTTCTGGTGCTTTCAGCTTGACAGTAACAAAAGAAACTCCCTCTTGGAAGTTGGACTATCTGCCCTAAATTTTCTCTGCTAATTCAAGAGTAAGTCAAGGGCTCCCTCTTTTATCTGTTGCTGAAGCAGGTAATAAGGACATAGAAGTTCTGCAACGGAATGGGCCATAATTTGGATATTTCCTTAAACTTCAACATCTTTACATCCCTTCCACTTAGCTAGCAGAATTCATAACACTAGACTGCTAGATGTCATAACAATTGAAGGCATTCCTCGTCACCCTGCATCAACTCCAAGTGGCATCCAATCAAACGCACATGTTTGCAGTTCACATGCACTATTGTGTACCACCGGATGAGTGTCCATAGAGTGTCCAAGAATCTGACTTATTTTTAGCCTTAACTTCGTGTTAACAATATAAATACTTCTGCAAACAAATAATTGACCACTAAGTGATGAATGAGTGGCAAAGCAAATAGATTGTACAGTGTATGCACTGTGAAAAATTATCTGGTCACTTTGGAATTTATTCCCTGTGAGAAGTAGTGGCGGTAAGATGCTATCAATTAATCTTTGCGAGTTTTATTCATTTTTTTGTCTTTTTGTGAAATTAATTAAAGACTGCCTTCAGTGCATCCATTATTATTGCCATTATATCATCGTCGTCGCTATCATTATCATGAATAGCAACCACCATCAGCAGTGTGGGTTTAATTATATTTCAATTTGCTGTGACATCGTCGTCGTGTCGCTGTCGGTCATCGCACAATTCCATATAAATGCAGGCACTTGTCAATTGATCTGGGCTTGGTTTTGTTTATCTGTCGAGCAATAAGATTCAATTAACATAATTTCAATTGTATTATTAGAATAGGATACATCCATTACGAGATATATGCGATACACTATGACGCAGCTTAGCTGCTATGAACAGAATCATCAATCACCTTCTAATCCAAACATATCACACTGGCGACGGATAATGTGGCCATTTTTATATTTTGTTCGACCTCCAGGATGGGGTATAAGTCAGTCTATATCGATTGTAGAAGAAGTAAGTATTGGAGAAAATTCTGAGAAAACACCTCAACCGTTAAAGCTTTAAGGACATTTTCCAGGAGACGAGTAATCTGAAAAAGTTAATGAATTAATTAGCGAGAAGAATGGGGACGGTCTCCTGCACGTGGATATTAATTTCATCCCTGATTGGGTTTATTAAATGTTTTGATACGAATTTCCCAGAATCAGTTGTTTACGACTTTTGATTACATATAATGCTTCTCGATGAAATCGCAACACCTAGGATAGGGATGCTCTACACTTATTTATAGTCCTCGTCGTTGCTGTCTGTTTTACGGACTCATGGCATACAGGTTTGCCTTGTTTAGTACAGGGATGAACCTCGGAGTTTCTTGATCCTTACTAGATTGCTCCAGGGAAACCAATGCAAAATGGGCAGTTTGAAGGTCATAAAACCTTGACATGTAAGTGAGATGAAGGATTCGAGCTACACTCCGACAAAGGAGTAAATCTAACATAGCTTTGGCTATCTTGGAAGTTCTTGAAATGTGTTGGTTTCATATGGAATAGTTGACATTACCAAGTGACACATGTGTAAGTATTTCGAGATGCGCCTAAAAGCACACATACAATTGTATTGATCTAATATTTTCTCTTTTTTTGCAACTAACAAGTAATTCTTGGGTGAAAGGTCAGTACTGGCTCAAACAATATGTTGTTGGGGGCGACTACTACCCCATTGGACATTTTTGAACCAGTGTCAGTGTGCCATTGACCCAATTTAGGATGACAACCTCAAATGTGCAATTCAGATTAAGTCTGAAGTCTGGGGTCTTAGGAAACAGAGGCGTTATTTCAAGAATATTTCTAACTATGTTCCTGCTGCTCAGTATATATAACTTTATATAAGAGATGAGCCATCTGGTGTTTTCTTTATGAATCATATTGACACTGACACTGACACTGACAGCATTGGAACTTTGTTGTGGTTGTCATTTAAGATCGATGCTCTATGAGCAATTCAGAGACGATTCAGGCACTCAAGAACAGAATACGTCAAGTTACTAACGAAATAGGGGCCGAAATCATAGAAAATGTGTTGAAACATGGGGTTGACATCCAAGCTAGTCATATGAATGAAGTAATATTCCATAACTAACTGAAAGACTTACTCTCACCAATAGAGGGACAATCGTAGACAATTATTGAACAGCCTTTACATCCAGCCTTTATAGCCTTTTCAAGGTCATTTGTACGACTAAAATTGTTCCTAGTTTAAGGCCAACTTGGTTAATAATGTGGCCTTACGACAAGTGACCTTCACTAAATATTAAACCAAGTAGGAGCTGAAGACAATTAAAGGATTTTCCTTACGACTTTTAAGCTTATCGAATCCTTGTAAAGAGTTCAAAATGTATTCAAAGTCATAGCATTCGAATCTCCACCTATTCCCTTCCTTTCAAATCCGCTGATAAAACTGAGTAAAGAGAAGATATTTCTAAATTATCAAGCATCACTGTTCTATTGTTGTTCTGTTGTACTTCTTTTCGATTCTCACTCAATTTGATCTGTTAGGACTACACGCATTGAGTTTCTAAAATGATAATCCTACAAGGACCACACAACAATGAGTCTTTTGTATATAGGTACACCTATGTGTATTAAATGATTTCATTAAAAATACTTTTAAAAAATCATTCCAAAACTTTTTTTAATGAAAACTTAATTTATGATACTTTAATACTAATAAAGCTCTTCATGGTTGGCGGCAAATCAAAATTATTACTTTTTTATTTCAAATAAAGTTAATGCCAATGGCCATTAAACTGAGTGTTAGATCTTGTTTATCACTTTTCCTTAAATAAAAATAACAGAATTATATTTAACTTTTCTAAAATGTATTAGAATATCTGTAAAGCGATTTTATTATGGAAAACTAAGCGAAACGTTGTAGCTTTTCTAACCATACACCATACTTCGTAAAGACACTTGTACAAAGGAGTCTACTGGGAGTTGTATTAAAAGGTAATAAAAAGTCTGATAATTACTAGGTTTAGATTATTTGCAGTTATTTCAGCAGTAAATTCTCTGTCCAATTTCGTTCATTTGACCCACAACTCGAAGGGAGAGGAGATATGCGACGATATTGCATCTAAAGTGGATCAAGAGATTTTTTCATTCTTGACCCTGTGTACCCAACTTCTTCCATAATCCTAAATAGCAGGCAATTGAGTGCACCAACGTCTAAGTCATCCTCTAAACGTTTTTTGGTCAAGTTTTTTGTTGAATTTCGTCCATTTGACCGGAAACGCTAAGGGAGAGGTGATATGCAACGATATTGCATCTGAAGTGGATCAAGCGATTTTTCTATTCTTCACCCCTGTATACCCAACTTCTTCCAAAATCCTAAATAGCAGGCAATTGAGTGCACCAACTTCTAAGTCATCCTCTAAACGTTTTTTGGTTAAGTTTTTTGTTGAATTTCGTATATTTGACCAAAAACGCTAAGGGAGAGGAGATATTCAACGATATTGCATCTGAAGTGGATGATGAGATTTTTCCATTCTTGACCCTGTGTACCCAACTTCTTCCAAAATCCTAAATAGCAGGCAACTGAGTGCACCAACGTCTAAGTCATCCTCTAAACGTTTATTGGTTAAGTTTTTTGTTGAATTTCGTCCATTTGACCCAAAACGCTAAGGGAGAGGAGATATGCAACGATATTGCATCTGAAGTGGATCAAGCGATTTTTCCATTCTTGACCCCTGTGTACCCAACTTCTTCCAAAATCCTAAATAGCAGGCAACTGAGTACACCAACGTCTAAGTCATCCTCTAAACGTTTTTTGGTTAAGTTTTTTGTTGAATTTCGTCCATTTGACCCAAAACGCTAAGGGAGAGGAGATATTCAACGATATTGCATCTGAAGTGGATCATGAGATTTTTCCATTCTTGACCCTGTGTACCCAACTTCTTCCAAAATCCTAAATAGCAGGCAATTGAGTGCACCAACGTCTAAGTCATCCTCTAAACGTTTTTTGTTCAAGTTTTTTGTTGAATTTCGTCCATTTGACCGGAAACGCTAAGGGAGAGGAGATATGCAACGATATTGCATCTGAAGTGGATCAAGCGATTTTTCCATTCTTGACCCCTGTATACCCAACTTCTTCCAAAATCCTAAATAGCAGGCAACTGAGTGCACCAACGTCCAAGTCATCTTCTAAACGTTTTTTGGTCAAGTTTTTTGTTGAATTTCGTCCATTTGACCGGAAACGCTAAGGGAGAGGTGATATGCAACGATATTGCATCTGAAGTGGATCAAGCGATTTTTCCATTCTTGACCCCTGTATACCCAACTTCTTCCAAAATCCTAAATAGCAGGCAACTGAGTGCACCAACGTCTAAGTCATCCTCTAAACGTTTTTTGTTCAAGTTTTTTGTTGAATTTCGTCCATTTGACCGGAAACACTAAGGAAGAGGTGATATGCAACGATATTGCATCTGAAGTGGATCAAGAGGATTTTTTCATTCTTGACCCTGTATACCCAACTTCTTCCAAAATCCTAAATAGCAGGCAACTGAGTGCACCAACGTCTAAGTCATCCTCTAAACGTTTTTTGTTCAAGTTTTTTGTTGAATTTCGTCCGTTTGACCGGAAACGCTAAGGGAGAGGTGATATTCAACGATATTGCATCTGAAGTGGATCAAGAGGATTTTTTCATTCTTGACCCTGTATACCCAACTTCTTCCAAAATCCTAAATAGCAGGCAACTGAGTGCACCAACGTCTAAGTCATCCTCTAAACGTTTTTTGGTCAAGTTTTTTGTTGAATTTCGTCCATTTGACCGGAAACGCTAAGGGAGAGGTGATATGCAACGATATTGCATCTGAAGTGGATCAAGCGATTTTTCCATTCTTGACCCCTGTATACCCAACTTCTTCCAAAATCCTAAATAGCAGGCAACTGAGTGCACCAACGTCTAAGTCATCCTCTAAACGTTATTTGGTCAAGTTTTTTGTTGAATTTCGTCCATTTGACCGGAAACACTAAGGAAGAGGTGATATGCAACGATATTGCATCTGAAGTGGATCAAGAGGATTTTTTCATTCTTGACCCTGTATACCCAACTTCTTCCAAAATCCTAAATAGCAGGCAACTGAGTGCACCAACGTCTAAGTCATCCTCTAAACGTTTTTCGGTTAAGTTTTTTGTTGAATTTCGTCCATTTGACCGGAAACGCTAAGGGAGACTAGGTGTGTGTAGATATTTCATAGTAAGATTGATGAGGACATATTTCCGGTAAGTACGCAGTAGGAACTTGCCTACTATCTACGTACTTTATTCATGTAGTGTCACGATATTTGTAATTTCCTTGACATTAAGAATTCCTTCACTCCCAGGGTAATGATTGTCTATCCTTTTCAACTCGCATTGGACAAAAGAAACTAGCACATCAGCAGCGCCCCAATCGATTCAGTTTAATAAGCCAATTACTACTCCCACATCTAGCCAACTAAAAATATGACAAACCCCCCTGTAGATACATTCTCGACTCGCACACCTATTGCGTGCAAATTGAATTTATATAATTCAGTATATAATTACAGGAAGCATTCACAGGAAAACCTAATTGGTATCCTTTTCACACAGATACTCGTTCTGTTCCAAATAACACTCCATACAGACAGACAGCAAATTGATTCAACCAACTGAGAATCATTTACAAACAATAAATATTCCATCAACCAGAAGATTCACGTTCTCCTCTCATGTCGCGTCTTTTTTTCATTTTTGCATTTGCATCTAGATACATATCACGTTCCTCTGCAATCAGATACCCAGGGCTTGTGATTTTGCGCAACTTACCATATACTTGTAATTGCAGTTGAAAAACGTTTTATGCACTAAAGTTTTCAATTAGTTTAATGACCACATGGCCAGCGGGCGCTATATTATTGCATTTAACTGATTGCTTTCAATTGGAACTGTACACCATATTGACGGAAGCAAGACGTGTGTTTGTTTCCTTTATGACTTCATTGCAATATGGTTTCACTTAACACATTATACCTATTAGTGATCAAATTGCTTTGGGAAATATAGATTTTCATTTCGAATTCAATTAGCATGAATGCTCAGTTATTGGGAAATATTTTAATCATCTCTGATTGAATGGCTTCGGATATAGTGTTTCCGTTTCTGGGTCATTTATTCTCGCCATTATCCTTATCCTAATTTAAAATCCGGATTAGATAGAGTGGAGACAGATCAACCGCCGTCTGGTCGATTGGGCAGAGGGTTCGAATGTAGTGGGGATTCCATGGTATTTTGATTGCGGAAACCTTGTGGTATTTATCACTATGCTAGCAGCTGCCACGAGTAGATTGGGTGACTCCACAGGATGTAGATTCGTGTACTTTCTCTTTCATTTACCTATAACAGTAGGTAGCTTCTTTAAAAAGCCCATTTAAAACCTTAATTGTGGTGGTTAGAACCAGCCCATGGGTTTAATGGGAATAAGGGTTTTCCTAAACTAACATTAGAGATTCTTTCCATTAGTATCCTTGGAGCTTCTACAGAAGGTATGGTTAGCGGTTGGCCAATGGCCAGTGATGAGGTGTACAATTCTGGTAATATCAGGTCTTGCCAAGCACCTCGTTTGACTTAGGTTTGGTGTAACCGGGACTTGTCTTCCTTGATATACGATTAGCACAACTAGTCAGGCTGTTTCGCCAATCGTCAGCTTGCCCAATACTCTCATTACTACTATGCCTTTGGATCCAAATAAGCGTCGATAGTCATCTAAGTGATTGATTTCGAACCGACAATGCTTCACTAGTTTTGAAGATGTGGTGACCGAATCAATGGCTTTGATAGCATCTTGGCTATCTGAAACGTAGAGCTAGGGTGACCATTAAGCAATCTTCGCTTGGAAAATGCTGGAAGGCGAAAAATATTCGATTCAGTTGATCAGAGAAGATGCCTGCGCCAATTCTGCGCAAATCATCCGTACTCCATTCCTCTCGGGTAGGTATCCTGTAGTTATTCTCTTGGAACTGTTTCCAAGATTCTACAGTGTCCATAGGTCCATTCTTTGTAAGTCTTACTCAAGTCTTACTCAAGACAGGCTACCAGTCCTTTCAAGATATATTGCAAATAAAAAAGTGACTCTCCATTTGAACTCTGGTACATTAGTTTGGTCTTTTCGTACCCCATGGGTATAGCCTATCCGAGCCGAAAATTTTGCCTGACCCTAGTAAAACGACGCTATCTCCGTAGGGATCTCCCCAGTTGCACTAAAATATTGTCAATTCCTATAACCCACAGCAGAGGAGATATAACACCTCCCTGTGGAATGCTTCTATTGATCGTCTTAGCTGTAATGCTCCTGCCTGTTTCCTAAATAATTCAGGTTTTTGGCATTGGTCCAATGATTAGGGGCTCTGTAATAAAAGCTCCTTCTACGTCCAGAGAGCATATAGTCTACAGTGGGAAGCCTTCTCCATCGTGTGCACCATCTCTTGAAGATAGTCTTAATAGATTGATATTTGCGACGAGATTTCATCCTCCGCTTAAAATGCTATTCCATGCTGACGACGGTGACCTAACCTTTACTGCAGCCTTTTCTAATGTACTCTCATGAGAAGATTCAATGTTTCGGCTGTAGAATCGGTCCAGTCTCTGCTCGACTTTTTCAAGAACGACGGATTATTGTGTCTTTACAGGGCTGGCAGAATTGTTGATAGTAGCAGATATTCACTCTCGCTACCATAGGGACTTTATTTCTATTATGACTGACTGGACACGACAGTTTAAAAGGGACGGTAATTGCTTTCTCCAAGGGTTAAACCTTTGAATCCAGTTTTTCGACCAAAAAATGTACAAAAAAATTAGTTACGTATACGCCACCGAACCAAGTATTGAAATCTTGAAATACCCTTCTTGTGGCTTGTTTATCCTTAGCACAAACGGGTTAAATACTGCTTCGCTGAGTGTGGGAAATATAGAAAAATTTTCCAACGAAGAATGTACAAAAAATTGGTTACGTATACGCCACCGAGCCAGGTACTGACATCTTGAAATTATCTTCTTGTGATTCAGTTAAAGCCAAATATGTACTCTGTTACTCGCTTAGGACCTAGGAGTCTCTATCTGAAAACTAACAGACCAAAAAGCACTTCGGTCTAAGCTTGGTTTTGGCCCGCAGAACTAAGCTTGACTTAACGTTTTAACAAAAAAGGAAATCTGTTGCGATATGAAGAAAATCAATCCAGATTCTCCAAAAGCCATGAAGTACACCATCGTATTGAGTGTGAAGCACTAGCTTCTGGGAATCCATTGGGAGTCCATTTACTTTCATAAACAGCTATTGTTGTGTGAAGACCTTAGTTGTGTGTAAGTTTAAGAGTCCAGCTCATGTTGAGTTTGCTCCTTTTGACTTAAAGAGTCTCATACTACAAAGGACAAGTTGGCCAACACACGTCTTGCTTAAGAGAGTCGCAATTCATAGGCAAGCAAGTTGTTAGCTGGAATCGCTTATGAAATATTTCCAAGGAATCAATCAAACCACACATCAAAGTGATGTCACAACTCACACACGTCTACGACTGCCAAAAACATCAAACAGGTGTCCTCTCCTTCATTAAGTTCTCTCCTCGAAGTACACTCCCCACATCCAAGCCATATAAACAAAATTAAACTGCGGAAAATCAAAATATTTTAATACCCGCCATACCATTTGGAGTTACACTACCTCCTCCAAATATGTGAATCGACTCCCAGCAGGCACTCGTACTAGGGAATCTCCAGCATAGATTAATCGAACATCAACAGCAGGAGTGAATAAATTTTATCCGCTCACAACGAAAACAGCTGAACCAACATGGTCAACAATGACGTCGATCATCATGGGCAATCATTAAAAAGTCCGCCCTCGTGTTCGTCCGCAGCTACACGCCGTATCACCCACCCAATCGATCTGGTCGGCGGCGGGTGCTGCCTCTTCGTGGCTTCTTTCTTAATGAAACCCATGCATTGGCTTAGTGCGTGAGTATTCCAATTAAATTGGCGCCTTTCACAACGAATTGGCGAATAAATCGATATTTAATTTACATTTTAGTCGCATTCTGCGGCATGTGCCATAGTACGTTGAATTGTGTACAGTGGGGGCACGCAAGAAAAGCGAGGTCAAACACAATTCGGAAAAATGGTTGTTTTTACCCAAAACTACTTGCACTTGCCAACATAAGGAAGATTTTCAATTGTTTTACTTAAAAAGAAATTCAGTACAATTCTGACAGTTGTACTCACTTTGGTCTCACTGTGCACAATGGTCATGTGACCGAGACCGAGTGGCCAGAAAGAGGTGGACATTGTTACAACTCTTTTACGGCTTACACTTAGAATACAAATTATCGAAATGAAATTGGAAAATATCTCATTTATTAAGCTAGGCACGTTGATTGTTCCGCTGAAAACGTTACGTGCTTTTTTATTGTGCGAACATATCGTTCAATGCCCTTTTATTGCAACGAGGAATTGAATAATTGTATTGGTTGGACGATTTAACGATTTAACGACTCCTTATTAGAACCGCATTTTATTAAATGCGTAAACGTGTTATAGATGTAGATAAGACTAATATTTCTTTTTTTCGATGACATTAAGATTAATAATGTAATCGATTTGACGGTACGCATGACAGTTCGAAGATACTATCAACTGACAGCTAGATGTTGGAGATACACAGTTCAGTCAGTGACGTTTGCTCTTAACGAATGCACCTCTGTTTTGAACGTCAATTTGACGTTGACGTTGACGTTGATGTAGAATGCGCGGATCGGATTATAAAAAAAATTATTGTTTCTCTGACGTGCGACGTTCGCTGGTTTCAAAACAAGTTCGGTCTAAGACTCATATGATCATGAACAGAAAGAGTTGCAATCAGACAGGCTAAACAAGTTGTTCTTCCTTGATCCGTTCGATTTGAAAGACTAACTAGTTTTTGTAAACCGAAGTAATCAAATGGAAAAAGTAATAAAAGATGAATTCATTATTTTTTTTGACTAATGTGACGTATGGAATGTTTGGGTATTAACCAGATTAGCACGTGATTAGGCAATCAGCGATTTTTCAGTCAAACCAGGGATACTCGGGAAAACTATCACACAAACCTTCAAGAACTCATGTATAACTGGCTAAGGAAACCTACTTGCAAAGAAGAATGTAAACCTTGGCTTAAATATTTTGAGCTTTATGGATAGAGTAAACGTTTAGAGCCCTGAATAAGGACAGGCATTGTCTTACTTTCGGACCCACACTATGAGTTAGAATTTGGGGATTCGATCAAGGAACAGTAGTTGATAGAGATCATAGCTTAAAGAGAATCGTGATCAATTTACAACCATTTTCTTCGGTTTATATGGATTGCATTTTAGAGAATTAATAGAGTCTCTAATAAAGGTGTTCGATGATATCCTTTGTCCAGATATCAATAGACAAACTTTAAGCCCCGAGTACAATGATGATTCAACAGGTCTAGTTAGTGTCATCTAATCCTAGGTCTTGTTTCGTACTACAACTATTCATGAAAACATTTTTGAAAACCATGCTACTGGTATAGTTCTTGGTAAAGAGGTCCTGATGGTTTCTTCTTCTTGTATGTACAAGTTGACTGTTTAATTGGTGACACAATAGAGTCCTGTTGAAAGAGACTCGAAATCTAAATTGAAGGAACGGTTTTGAAAAATTAGGTGTCATCAGCTTGGAATCAGATGTTGCCGGTATGTTTATGACTCTCTCAAGATCATTTATAGAAAGAAAGGTATCTAGGTGGCTCCGCCTTGTGGGATGCTGACGGTGCGAAGCCTTTTGTTTCGAGAGGATCGAAATCAACGAATATACCAGGTGATGCTTTACGTTGATGCCACTAACTTGGCATGGATTTGAATCAGATAGCTATCTTGGTATTAAGTACGAGAAGACTGAGTGGTCAACTTGAAGTTCGTTTAATCCTGAGGTTTTCGTAATTAGCTTTCATTCCCATGAGTCCCTGAGCTTGGAAATCTGAGATCCTCTTCACATTTTTCTTGGCGAGCTTTGCTTTGGTTGTGATAGAATAGGTGGATGTGATGACCGCTTGCCTTTTTTTAATATTTACTGGTCCACAGAGTGGATAGGTTTAGACAGGCCTCGGCAATTCCATAAATTTCTGCTTGGAACACACTTGTATGGAAACCTGGCCGATTGGTGATGCTCTAAGAACATTCTGGAGTCAATGCATCCACCTAAACCATCTCTGAAGATAGATATGGGAGCAGGATTTATGACCTCACTATGAGCCCATCTCTTGCTAGAGGGAAGTTTTTTGGAGGCGTAGAGCACTTTATGCAGTTACTTTTTCTATAAAGAGGTCAAGGTAAGTGCTGCTATTCCTGTGAATGTGTTTAGTTTTGTAGATGAGGTGAAAGTTTTCAAATTTTAGGCTGCTTACTCGTTAAATCAGGGAACTCATTCAGGAGTGTATCTTTAAGCCCAATGGAGAGGAGAATACTAACAACCACTGAATCTCAAAAAAGGCACAACTCAAAGGATTCAGGACTACGGCTGTGGACTAGACACATACACATAACACATTAAGTACAAGATTTAGGTGTTTAAACAACATCTATTCCACAACAGGAGCATTCCACTTTCCAATTAACACAGACACACAAGCTATTTTCGTACCTCAACCCAGGCTAATCTAATTCGCATTCCAGTAAATGTAAACTTTGGTTCTTTGTAGGAGACGTTAAGAGCCCAACATAAAAGGACCAACACACTGTTACAAGGAAAACATTTAATTAGCTTCGCAACGAGAAGAATAACTACTTTGCAATGTAAGACATTTTCTTTTGTTCATTTATGTAGATATATCCAAAAGGAACATCCTTGTAAATTGTTACAAATTAAAGTCATTAACTTAAGCGATGTGAGGTGAACTCTAGTTGAATGAACTTTAATGAAAGGATATAATGTATACAGCAAGTGTCAGGCAGAATTGTAACGAGTGGGTTGAACAAAGTACTCATACTCGCAGTCGTAACACACGCAAATGATGAATATGAAGTTAAAAGGACACTAATCCCTGTCATTGTTATTTTCCTAACATACGAGGACATGTCGCGGAACATTAGACTTAAAGGTTGACACTTGAAGTAGTGAGAATTATGAGAAGCGAATAAATTTAAAACTGCATTTGCATCTTAGGAGTGAATCTTGAATATCTTCAAGTTTAGAGATACACATTTGCATTTGCATGCAATGTGATCGTGCATCAAGATTTGAGTCAACGTTAGCCTTCCATAACTTGTTTCAAGTAGGAAGCCTGAAGCGATGAGAGGTCATGGCAATCGCCAAGTGCATCAACCGAAGAAAACTTGTGTAAATCAATGACACTGGCAGACAGACTTTGGTAGTAGGTGGGCAAATATCACAAAGCGGAACTTTGAATGAGGTGTTAGCCACTCAGGATTGAACGAAGTCAAGTTCATACTTCAAAGGCGTTTCGAGTCTTGACATGAATAAAAAGTGAAATGACATGAGGGCAAACCCATATTCTATGATCCCATGTAGGATATAAGGAGAAACTTAGGTCATTTCATTACGTTTACCACGGAAATTAGGTGATCATTTATAAAGGAACGATCATCTGTACCAAGAACCTAGGAAGCAAGATCTTATTTTATACGCTTTATTGGAATTTCCTCGACAGAGGACATAGTACTCACCCCATCAGCGCCGAGGATGTACGACCTTAAAGGAGGGACAATTGAACAGGAACCGCAACTGAATCCTGGGGACCAATTCCACTTAGAACTCTATTTCCTGTCATTGTAGTGTGATCTAAGTCTCAAACCAGAGTCAATAAGTGGAGCTTTGGTATTCAATTTAGAGGTTGTTGAAGGCTTGACGATAGTCTAAGGTGTAGTCGTCAAGACGTTCTCCCATTCTTCATATCATAACTTGGAAAGGAGATGTCTATTGCTTTAACGAATAGTGCCACAAATATTCTCTTGACTTTATAACCATCGGGCAAAATTCTTCTATAGTCCATACCTTAGGCAAACTAAGCCCAAAGCCTACAAGGAAAGCCTGGCTTAAATTTCCATTGTAAATTAAGGTACAATGTCATTGAAGTAGACGTGGACCCACGTAACCAGTGTCGTAGGAAAAGTGTGAATTATGAACCCTTCCACCATGTCGAAGGCTATAGATTGCTTTGATAATGCAGCCTATCTGTCCATAAGTAAGTAAATCAGGATTCCTAGCAGATATACTAGGAAGCCTGTATCTATTTTCATGACTCTGGGATAGAAATAGATCCAAGGTGCCTTTTGGAATAGAAGCGGAAGTCTACTCACTTAGTTATCATATGATGGCTGGACCACTATAGTGACACTTATCCTACGATACTAGGTCCATGGATGTGCCTTTGATGCCATGATACCGAAGCTTCTGTTGGTGGGCATATGTAGAGTTGACTTTTCTAGACTTCTGGACTGGCTTCACCTAGACTATGAGTGCCTAAAACTAGTCAAAAATGCAATGCTAGTGTCTTCCTGGAGACCGACAATAGTCGACTTCAGTATTCGTTACGCAAGCATGTCTCTATTTTTCAAGCTGAGATCTATGCTAATCCTAAGAATAGGTGAAGGGGTCGGAGTATCTGCATCTGTAGCGACATTCAGGGTGCCATTATGGCTTTTCTCAACTCTTCAACTCGTTTCATTGAATTCGGTCGCAAGGCTGAACTCTTTGAATGTCGAATGATACCTCCGATAAAATTGCTAAGCAAGGCTCAGAAAAAGGTTTACCAGGATCTCAACCAGCTTTCGATCCATTTTGTGTCCATAGCCAGTGCATTCATCGACGATTGAGCCTCTTACGACCAGAATCATGCTACAGGCTCTCGTGGATGCATTCTCGTTGTGTCTCATAAGAAAAGGCTGTACACAAACACTTGGCGTTCTTATGGGACACTTCTCTTTGGCTAAGCATCTGGCTGATAACTCTTTAAGCAGTGCATTTGCATAAGTCACTAATATTGAAGACAGGTGAAACTTGTATCAGGCTTGATTAATTCTTCAGTGTCTTTCCCTGGTTATTTTCTTTGAATAGTGTAAGTGAACTCCGTTTTCATATGAATTCCATCGTAGTTTGGGGTACGAAATGCAGAGCTCAAGTCAACGTGACCGAAACTCAGTTCTATCTTCTGAAACCAACTCTGAACAGACCGTAAATTGATACTGAACATACATCGTGCTGTAGCAACAGTCTTACAAATCTAAAATTTACAAGCCCCGACCTTCAGCCGAGTTACACAATTCAGGCAAGCATGTGCGAAATTAAACAGATTACGTGCCAAAGCACACGCACGCTTTGTCTTACAGCCACTTTCTCAGAGTCAAGACTTACTTAGTGTTTTAATAAAATTGCCTAAATACCAATTTCCCCTTTAGACCACAACACAATGCTAATTCGCAATCATAACACAAGATTTATCCCACAAAAACAAAGCACATCTCAAGTAGTTATTCACTTAAGACTTAACGAAGGTAATGGCCAAACACGCTCGAGTCCCCCTCCCAAATGACTTGAATCCTCTTCAGCTATCTGCGAGATTAGCCCCCAAAAAAATTCGAGAGAAAAATAACATCTAGCAAGTGATCCACTGATCGGACAATAAGTCTAAAAATACGCCCCGCACATATTGTGTTGAAGAAATTATACAAAAGATCAGCGAAAGTATCTTTTTATCTGCGACTCTGCGTTGTATTTCTTCGAAATGAAACTTCGCACTTGAATCCAGGCCCCCGGGGTATGTGTCCGTAATTTAAGTTGGCCCCCCTTAACTCATGTAGTAGTTGTCTGCATGCTATTGCGAATATTTAACTTAATGAGCCTAATTGGGTGAAGAGTAACACGTTAACTTTTGGACGGGTATCCTTGGACTCAACGACTGTCTTTGGGATTTGTGAAGCTGTTTTCAAATTCAAAAGTTTTATTTGGAATGTAATGCAATAGTTCAAGGGTCATCAAGGCGGATTTTGTAAAAGGCACGTCCTCTTAAGGAGGTCTTAGGTAACAGCTTATGTTGGTGTAATTACAATTTTTATTGCTTTCTTTGGAACAGGTGGTGTGATTTGATTTTGTAATTAGAATGCTGTACCGTCGCCGCAAGTATTTAATTATAGTAACCACACAATCTCTTCGGACCAGGCAGTAATTGTATGGAAATTACATTCACCGACTCTGCATGAAACCTTTTCATGTTCGTTTCTATAGAAAGGGTGGCATTAAGTCAGATTATGGCTTTAATTGTGTACTATACCCAAACAAGTACCATATACACGTACAAGAGTACAGTTTGAAGTATCTGCTAAGGACTCTAAGGATTTTATATTGCAAAACCAAATAAATTTGACCAAATATGATGTCTAGTAAAAAATTGTTGATAGTTAAAGAAATGTGTCGGGTGCCTTAAAGCCTTAAACATAAGTAGGTACAAAAGGGTGACCAGATAGCAATGATACCTTTTTGAATTATTATGTTTCAGCAGTTGTCAAAGTTACCAATGACATTTAGCTGTCAAAATATTTAATAAGATTTGCCATTTTATCATGCATCATTTCGCGCTTGCCGAACATGAGAAAATTGTTAAAAAAAATTGTCGAAATTCCGTCTCAGTTGTGAATACTCAAAGTGAATTTCGTCATGAGGTTGGTTGTCATCATGACTTCAGTACACTGTCAATATGTCGCATCTTGAAAAAGTTTGAGAGTACACTCTTTTCGATCTAAAATCGAAAATCAGGATATTCATTACTTAACACTTTGGGCACAGATTCTCCATAATCCTGGCCAGCATGGCATAGCTGAAATGGAAAATATGGAAAAGTCGTTGAAAAATATTACGTATACGCCCCCGAAATAGTCACATTCTTGCTATCCCTGGCTTGTACTGACTCGATTCGGCACAAAAAAATCAGGACATCCATTGGCCTGTAGTTTGAGCGCAGTTTCTTCATAATACTGGCCAGCAAAGCATAGCAAAATTATGTAGCACTCGTGGAACAAACTTTCAGGCACAGGCCAGAGTTGACTGTTCGGCCCTTGCGACGGGTACTACTTGCCAAAGCTCCGACTATTTATTAAAGCCGGTGTCAAGTTATTAAAGCCTTTTTACAAGGGGTGAGCAAATTGACTATTCTTTCCTTAAAAGTATGTACAGTGGATACTCGATATAGTGAACAATCCAATGTTGTGAACATAAAATATATCATAAGGCTGTTCTAACGCACATTGCGTACCTATTTTCGATCCACAGCATGTAAAATCATTCAAGTTTTGATAAAATTTGCTTTAAAAAGTCCTCGCATGTCCTGCTTTTATTAGTCCATTCTGTCAACCATCTACTGTACAGATTTCAGACGAAAAAAGGCACTATTTTTATTTAAGGACCTCACCAATGGATTAGACTCTATGTCAGATGAAGAGAATTGGAAGTAACAGCATAGCCAAACTTGGAAAAATAATTAGTAGCACGAGATCAAGACACATAGTCGTACTTAACTAACTTACCTTCCTTCCTCTTCCTAGTATGTAAAATGGCCTGAGAGTAAGTATCAACCAATTTATGCAAAATCGATTAAATCGTCTTCTGCACAGCACTGATAACTAAATTCGCCACCGGAATGATATTACGTATTCCCCCGATTGGCAGTCGCCTCTCGAAAAGGCTCAGACCCCCAATTCAATTTAGCATCTAATTTAGTGAATCATCTAAACGATTATCATCGCTTTGCCAAAAACGTTCAGTCACCGCCACCTACTGTGGGCTTCTCGATACTGTCTATTCCCACTTCATTCCAATTAATTATCGATATGTATTTTATGGCGACCATAAAATAATCAAACTCAGCGCTAAATAGGCGAACGTAAACATTACCCACCTCCACATGGATGCACTTAACTTCTAATTGAATTGGGCTCACCAGATACTTTTTGAATTGCTTTGCGAGAACCTTTTTTTTTTCGTTTTGATAAGTTATTCAAAGATTTTGTGAAAAGCGTGCGAATGTTGTTTGTTTTAAAACTTTTCATCTTGCCTGCGTGTAAATCAACATAACCATGGCGAGTCCCATGCCACAAAGCGGAAGCAATTTCCCGGCGGCCATTGTTTATGAGTTTCCTTTGGCTGGAAGCGAGAGCGTTAACAGCAAGAAATTAGATGCAAATTCGCAAAACGATTAATTCGATTTGAGTTTACAGGTGAGCTGAGCAAATCAATCGGTACATCCGCACATTCGTTAAATCGATAGAGTTCGACTGTCTGTCTGTCTGTCCACCTGTTTTGTGTTTCAAATTTATAGTAATTGCCAAGCTGTTGGAATTCTCCCCACTAATTGAGTTCTAATTATCTCAAGGCCGCTGTGTAATAGGGTACTTACGAATGCAACGTAATCCGATATTGAATTTATAAGAAGCAGCAGCTTTCGATTTTAGTTCAGAATCGAAAGTGTGGAGTGGAAGGCAGCCTTTGCGAGCAGTTCCACGTGGGAGTAGAGTCGAACACGAAGTCACCCAGAAAGTCCTTATTTTTTTCCCCAATTCGGGAGAGCTATTTTGGGAAGCCACCCACCGGGGGGTGATTGTTTTGTATCGTCGTTGCCGAGCAACAAAAACAAAAAAAAATATACATAAGACGGGCCAATAGGTGGTGGGTAGGTAGGCTCTCCTTTAGGATGGAACGTTGGCTCTTTTTTTCTACATGGAATATACAATTTTTCTCGAACGATAATCGGTGAGCTATAAATTGTTGCAAGCGTATATTGCGGTGTCCTTTTGCCGCTTTGCAACTGGAACTTTTTTGGCTAATGATGTAACGAGATGACTTTGAGTTGAGATGTTTCCATAAATTGTGACGTTATGACATGGCAGGCGGCGGCGGTGAAACCGCGGAGTATCTGATTATATTAAGTTGTAGTCTAAAATAATGGTCCTGGGGAGGCACACGTACTCACATCAAATTAGGGGAAGGCCTAGTAATCTCTAGTGACTGGGTATTTATTCGGAATGCCTTCATCTGGAAAAAATGGCTAATGGAGGATTAAGAGTTTGAGGAACTACTAAGTCACGGTTGGGCTATGTAGCGCGCGGCTATGTGCGTGCTCTGATGAAAGTTTTGAGTTGGGGCAGCTTGAGTGTGTACTGGAAATGTTGGAAGTCAGGCACTATCAAGGTTAAACAGAGCCAGTGTCTGGAGGAAATAACGATTGGTATAAGGATTTACGTGCTGCACGCAATGCCGATGAGGAACGTGTAGGGCTAGGACTGAGACTTATTACAAAAAGAACAAATCTGGCCTATCGATAATGTAAAATGTGTGCGAGTAGGTACTTCACCAAAAGTCGTGTTAAGTAGAAGTAGGATTATGATCAGCAAAAAGCAAAAGTTTGATGAATTTAATCCAACTGCCAGGAGGCAGTTTTCTTCTTTAGTAGAAGAAAATTGATAATCTCTAAACATTGATTAAAAGTTTATGGCTAAGAGCCAAGTATAGACGAATGGACTAGCGTTAACTTCACACATGGCGGGGACATGGGGGGCTAGAATTAAAAAAGAATTTCTGGCCTGAGATGTGCGATTGGAGGATATACCCAGATTGTGGGTATCAAGAAGTGTGGGCTATACAGTGCCCATTTTTTCATACATTTTTTGGTTGAAAAATTTTCTGTCTCCTACTTGCATTTCGAGGCATCAGCTAAGCTAGTTTGTGCCTGGAGTACACAGAAACAGAATATCTGGCTTGAGATGTGCGGTTGGAGGATTTACCCAGATTGTGGGTATCAAGAAGTGTGGGCTATACACTGCACTTTTTTTCATACATTTTTTGGTTGAAAAATTTTCTGTCTGCTACTTGCATTTCGAGGCATCAGCTAAGCTAGTTTGTGCCTGGAGTACACAGAAACAGAATATCTGGCTTGAGATGTGCGGTTGGAGGATATACCCAGATTGTGGGTATCAAGAAGTGTGGGCTATACACTGCACTTTTTTTCATACATTTTTTGGTTGAAAAATTTTCTGTCTCCTACTTGCATTTCGAGGCATCAGCTAAGCTAGTTTGTGCCTCGAAGACACAGAAACAGAATATCTGGCTTGAGATGTGCGGTTGGAGGATTTACCCAGATTGTGGGTATCAAGAAGTGTGGGCTATACACTGCCCTTTTTTTCATACATTTTTTGGTTGAAAGATTTTCTGTATCCTACTTGCATTTCGAGGCATCAGCTAAGCTAGTTTGTGCCTGGAGTACACAGAAACAGAATATCTGGCTTGAGATGTGCGGTTGGAGGATTTACCCAGATTGTGGGTATCAAGAAGTGTGGGCTATACACTGCACTTTTTTTCATACATTTTTTGGTTGAAAAATTTTCTGTCTGCTACTTGCATTTCGAGGCATCAGCTAAGCTAGTTTGTGCCTGGAGTACACAGAAACAGAATATCTGGCTTGAGATGTGCGGTTGGAGGATATACCCAGATTGTGGGTATCAAGAAGTGTGGGCTATACACTGCACTTTTTTTCATACATTTTTTGGTTGAAAAATTTTCTGTCTCCTACTTGCATTTCGAGGCATCAGCTAAGCTAGTTTGTGCCTCGAAGACACAGAAACAGAATATCTGGCTTGAGATGTGCGGTTGGAGGATTTACCCAGATTGTGGGTATCAAGAAGTGTGGGCTATACACTGCCCTTTTTTTCATACATTTTTTGGTTGAAAGATTTTCTGTATCCTACTTGCATTTCGAGGCATCAGCTAAGCTAGTTTCTGCCTCGAATACACAGAAACAGAATTTCTGGCTTGAGATGTGCGGTTGGAGGATATGTCCAGATTGTGGGTATCAGGAAGTGTGGGCTATACACTGCCCATTTTTTCATACATTTTTTGGTGGAAAAAGTTTCTGTCTCCGTCTTGCATTTCGAGGCATCGGCTAAGCTAGGTCGTGCCTCGAATACACAGAAACAGAATTTCTGGCTTGAGATGTGCGGTTGGAGGATATACCCAGATTGTGGGTATGAAGAAGTGTGGGCAATACTCCCACAATCAATACTCCGGATCATTTCGTTTGTTGTTTGACATCTCTTTGTTTTGAGAAAGTGGCAGATATTCGGTGCCGATATGATGAGCTTTGATACTGCAAGCTCCTCATCGCTAAGTGCATTCTCTTAAAGTCCAAGAAGTACCAGAAGTACCAGTTGCTTATGAGCCTACCCTACAAGCAAAGATATATTAAAATAAAACAACCTTCTAGTCTTTGAATGTCAAAACCGCAGGTGCCTTGAAATACCTTAGATGTCAGATGATGGCCGGACGTGAATCAAGAAGCAGAATGCTACTCATAGTAGGAATGAAACCACAGAATACCAGTTATGGTAATGTCTTGATTTTCAAGTACACTTCGAGCACATAGAGTGTCTTGAGGAATCAATGTCAAATGAATACAACGCCCAAACATGGTTAAGACCCATACGTAGGTACAGTACAACCTGAAGCCTGTTCAAACGCTTTCAAGTTGATTGATTCTTTAAGTACACCAACGAAGCGATACCTGTCCAACAATGGAATGTAATACAACAAAGGAATAGTTTTGAATAATTTACTTCATGCAGCAGCAATGGGCAACCTCAGCCCCCACACAAAACCGAACTCAAATACAATCTTCAGATGCAAATTACCAGAGAAACTCTTTCCATAACTCATGCTTTTCTCGATTGTTTTGTAAACACACTCTACGTCTGAAAAGCGTGACACCCAAGTTTGTTAGTATTTTTCATTTTAATTTTCTTTTTATTGAAAGTACATGTCTAAACTATAAATGTGACGTGATTGACTGAATGTCAGCGAAGAGAAAGAGATGAATAACGAGCCCATGAAGTTGGTTTTAAGTTAGCAATAAAATCTTTCACTCACACTTGGTTTGTTAAATTTTTTATAATTTAATTGAATAATTTACCGCGTGGGTCCTCTCTGCCAGCAAGTGTACACTATTTTTGGTCGCCGATTATCGAATTAAGTGGTGAAATGCGCCGAACTTTTATTTTAGAATAAGAACAAATAAATACTGAATAAGGAAGCATTGATGGGAGAGGGGGAGGGGCAGCACACTGTTTTATTTGCGCACTACAAAATGGCAGTATGCCAGGGGGTGTAATGACACGATAGTACGGGACACGATAGTAATGGATATGAACTTTAGAGAGGAATATTTAATCATCATTACGTGGATAGATTAGACCTATCCTTAATGTAGGATTTGAAAGTAGACATGACACGTGTGACGGTTTAGATACTCACCTAAGTGTGGATAAGTATTTTCAATTATCTCCTCATCCACGGTCTGTTTAGTTGATGATTCCGCAGACTTTTAATTTGGTCTGTCAGTGCATTACAACAAGCTGTGACAGATGAAAGTTTGGGAGAGAAGTATCGATCCGGACCACTGTCATGGGTGTCCTTTTCGTTTTTCTTTTGGTGGAAGAACTTGTTCTTTTGCTTAATGGTGGGAGTCCTTTATTTGGGAGACAAACTATTGCCAACAGATGGTACTCAACAAACTTTTACTTAAGGATTCCATACACTTTCCTCTTTGCCTTTGTCAGCAGTCTAATAATTGATTTATTTCGCCCTTAGAGCTGATATTGATTTAATCAATCATTTGCAATTAGTATTCGAGTTTATTAGACAACATGTGACACATTGCTGTTTCGGCAGGTAAATAGCCCAGTTTGACAGCTTCCTCCTTGAGAGTCGTGACATTTTTGTGTCAATACCCAATAAGTGGGTTGAGAGCTGTCACCAACATAAGATACTCATTCATGATCGTGTTGATACTTTCAAGGTTCGGGAAACTGCCCCTTTACCCGAATCGGAATGAAGCTTCTTCAGCTGACAGACAAAGGTCTAAAGGATTGCAAAGTGTTCGGCATATCCCAAGACTTGAAAGCGTTTAGATTAAGATCTCCATTTGGTTCAGCAATTGTCACAGCCACATTATATACTATGACTTGCGCCAACAACATCGTTAAGAACTCACACTGAAGGATTTACTTTCCCAAACAGAATGAAATTACCAGACTCCTTTCGTTTTCGGGTAAACTCAGTTCTTCTAATCCATAATGAGGATCCACAACCAGGGCCAAGGACACAAATATTGTGTTTATAGCACCAGATAGTCCAACTGCCACATCACTGGCAACAATAGCGTCGAACTTATTCGGACAAGTCACAAAGAGAAGGTCCGTTCTCAGCGCAACCAATACGAGTATTTAGACCTGCACCGACAGCATTCCTACCCAGGCTATCCGGCATCACAGAACCGCCTGTTTCAAGAGCATACTTCACCTCTTGACCATAGCCACGGACCTAAAGTTGATGGAACAGGATCAATGGTGTGTGTATGCCCACACACCTGAATTCCTTAGACTTTCCATCCAAAGGGTGGTGTATGGCACTGGAGAAGGTGTGGCTGGAGCTCTACATCTTACCCATATGATCGTTTGGACTCAGAGTTCTCTACCAAATATTTAAATGGCTATTTGTACCAGAGCCAGCTTGCCAAATGACCAAGGGGAAATGATCTTCGTAAAATGATCTCAAGATCACATCATGCCTTCGAGATGCCATTCATGACATCCTCTTCGAAACTATATTGCTTTTTGAACTCAGCATGATTCCTGGCTTAGGAATTCTCTCTGTCTTGCCATTGACCGAAAAATTGACCTGTTATACTTATATACATATAAAATTGTCCAGGACATTTCCGAACAACCTGAGACAAAGGCAATGAAACAAATTTTTGAATTCTTTGCACAAAATAAAAATAACAACAAAGAGGTGTTTCTTGGCATTCGTGTGCAAAAATCGCTTGTCATTCGAAAATATTTCTTGTTTTGACAGTTTTCCTCTGCACGAACAATGCCAATGGACAAAGGGTACTAAGTCCATGTAAGTTTGTAATCATTCAAAGAATTGGAAATGTCATTTCCAGTAAAGACATCAGATAATTACATGTCTGTTCGTGGAAGTAAGCAATACATCAGATATTGTATCTTTAGTTCGTAAAGTCCCCTCTTCATCGTAGACATTTTTTTTTTGATTTACTATGTGATGTAAAGTTGCACTGTCGACAGATCTGCATATCTAAATAAATAAGTTCCGACACATTTTCTTTAAAAATCCCAAAAATGACTGCAAAACCAGAGAGAGAGTAGCCATGAGACAGTATTGGGCGGATGAAGAAAATCCATCCATCCAGCCTATTACTTTCATGTCAGAGGTAGCATATGGGGAAGGGAATATCCTATTTAGCCCCACAAAAGCCGATCTTGCTTTGTCAATAGAATTTGTTTCATCAAAACATACAGATTGGATCACAATTGGCTTGACCACCACCTCACATTTTCCGAAGTCGATTTTAAGCTTCCAAACAGAAAGAGTTTCCATAGTTCACTGAATTTTTCTTGCAGACTATCCTGCATTAATCCCACTCTAGACTCGTGAGATTAGAGTGCAATACCATTGACAAAGGCTTTAGTTCCTTCCCTGTCCTTGAAGAAATCACTTAAAACGATCCTAAAGAGCAAGTGGGCGTGGGAATGGCCGTTTTCCATGGTTTCTATCCAATATCATGTCCTTTTTATTAAATACTCCGCAAACTTGTATCCACCTATTCAATTTTGTGTCCAGACGATTCAACTAAAGAGTATCCAATGCTTTCTCAGGGTTCACCAAACATTCGTCAGTGGATTGCTTACCAACTAACTTTTGGTTTATATGAGAAACTGGCTTTGATGTGGCATTCAAATTGGCATATATTGAGCTTCTTTTCTGGAATCCATTCTAGATCAGATTAATCAGGATCTTAAAGAAAATGTCAACAACGGAAAGAAAAGATATGGGTGGTCCCGATGGTCGACGTTTCTTATAAAAGTTTCAGTGGAAATGGCATAGCCAAATTGTACTAAATTACTTAAATTTTGTATTAAAATCGAAAATATCTTCACAAATTCAATACCTTTGGTTGAATCGTTGTTGCGTAGTAGTCGCTTCACTTCATCCTAGAAATATCTATTACTTGTCACGACTACAACTTATTCTCGTATATTCAAATGCGGACCACTTCAATGAATCTCAAACTCAACAACTGTTTAGAAATAGAATACTTTTTATCAGGGTACTATTAGAATTGTAAACAACGAACCAATTGTTATCTGAACAACAAAAGGTTCTGCTTTACTTTTATTTATAACAATCGGTGAGTATGACTAATGACTTCAATTAGTTTACTCCATTGTTTAAAACAAATTTTAATGAGTTTTTGTTTTGGTTTAGTACCTCACTTAAAATTGCAGCTATAAAAACAATATTTTACTACAAAGTACAATATGTCAAATATGAATAAATCAATACAAAACAATGAACATAAATAGATACATGTGTTAGTTTATTTGCCGCACGTTTTGCGACCACATCTACTAATTAGGATGCACATATGTACGTTTGTTTGGTTAAGAATTTTTAAACTGTCTTAAATAGAAAGTTCGCAATAGGTCAGATTATTTAGCAAACTTATAACCAGACCAAAAAACTCTCTATATACATATGTATCTTCAAAACAAACTTAATTTGACTTTCTCTACTGAAAATACTGAACAACAACGATGTTTTCAAATGAACACTGACAGGGAGTTCTTATGTCATTTTGGATGCTGCTTACAAATCTACAATCAGAAATGTTTTGAAGCCAGTACCAAACCATGCTGCTTTTTGTGAACCAATTGTTTCAAAATGAATCGAAAAACCATTGATTTGTACAAACTATTTAGCAAGCATAGTTTTAAAGGTCGGAAACATCCTTATTCGTCATTCTACATAGTCCTGTGTGACTGGCAACTCTTTCTGTAGATCTCCACCTGGCCTAAAATATCCAAAAGCCTAATTTCTTTACAAAACTTTGAGTTGGTTACTTTGGAAACTATTTCTTGTATTTGTATTGCTAATGGCTGGCAACCATCTAGATGGCCTATGTTATGAGTTACTTTTACTTCCCAAAAGAAAATCATAGCACATTTCGTAAGAAGAAGCTGTCAATTACATTTTGAGTACAAAACAGGAGATCAGGATAAGTTTCAGAGCCTTTTTGTTCTCTGCTGTTCCTGTGTCAACCTGCTTACCAAGTTGACTGAAAGGAAAATATTTGCAGTACAAATGATATGGAAAGAACTCAGAAATCATTTGGAACATCCTTGGGGTCCAATCCCTCCGGCACCCCGACAAGTCTATCACAGAGATTAGTTGCATGTACCACTACCGAAAGTATCCAGTTGGGTAGAGTTGGTTGGCCGTGACTCAGTGATTAGTGCGTTGGACTATGGAGCAAGGGGTTTAGGTTCGAATCCCAGTCAGAACACCTAAAAGTCTTTCACGGCCCCACCTCTCGCGAGCGTCTGACAAACATCCGAGAGGAGACGACATTAAACAGTAGGCCCCTTCCATTGCTATTCCTAATACCCAGATAGTCATCGAAAACCAAGTGCTCGGACATGCGATGGACAAACAAGGACTCGAGGAACGGCATGACAACGAACCATTTGTGAACTTATGAACTTCTGCGACGCAAAAGTTTCATTTAAGGCGCTGTTTATGGGCACAAGGTCTACCATTAGCTGGGTCTTCTCTGACGGTCTTATGTAGAACCTGATCGGTCATCTCATGGATGTCTAAAACAGATGGGAAGGAACTATGTTGAAAACCCAGCATCTTATGTTAGCTACTCCCTAACCATGTGTTCAATCAGAAAGGCGTTGTTGGAAGATCCCAAGGAAGCCTGGGACCTGATTTTGCAAAGATACGTCAAGACCAATCCGGGAACGAAAAGCCATAAGAGCTCTTGTAGAGGAACGTGCTGCAATGACCTACCTCATCTTCATTTCGAAAATCGTGACAATCGGTGGTGTTGGTAGAATGATTTCAATTTCTTGAGAGCCAACTGAATAAGAAAGGCCAAATCTACATTTCGTGTGCTATGCAAGGAACGGACCAGCAAGGCTCTTAGGTAAATGACCAAGCTACGTCTGTTCAATCCAATGTTGTATTCAAGCTACTATTTGGATCCACATAAGCACTGTGGTTCAAGGGGCTATTTTGGTAGACTACGGGCCTTTGAGTTCAGGATTCGATTCCTGGACAAGACCCAGAATTGTTTTTTACGATTGCACCTTCGCGAGTGTCTGACATGACGAGAGGATTAATGAGGAGGCCCTTTCCATTTGTGGAACAAATATAACAATCTAGACCTTGAACCTGTTCTGCCAAAAGACTCCTATTAACCCAGGAGGGAAGATGAACTAATTGAGATACACAGACGACGCAGAACAATCAAAGAAGAAGCAAAAAGTTTTTCAAAAATCTATGACCCACGCAGGGATAAATGTTCCTGATTTTGCTGCACCCTCCGATGCCAAACAATCGGCTTACGAAAATACCTTCGAAGTCAAACACATAATTCAATACGCAGTTGTAGGTAAATTTGTTTATTTTAAACTCAAACTTTTGCCCTAAGGACCAGAAATATAAATCCTTTCTTCCGATCGTGGTTTATTTCAAAAGGATTACCTTCTAGGAAACTTGGCCAGCACAGGTATGTAATTAACATAAAATAAAATGTGAGTAGGATACATAAAGCTTAAATAAAAAACAACATAATATTATTTTAGTCTGTCTAAACCCCTCGGGGGAAGAAATAATAATATATTTTCCAATAAGCCTGTCAAAAGGATTCCTTTTATTTTCCAGGAAAGTCGCTATAAATAAAACACACCTTAGAAGAAAAATACAATCTAAAGAGAAGTACAAAAGGACACAGGGGATCCCCATACCCAGTACATGTATAAAGAATTGTTGCCATTGACTGTCTAGTTCTTTTTTTCTTCTGATAATTAAGGCAGTAGGGAAAGTAAATATAAATAAAGGGTAGATGCTCAGATACATACTTATGTACGAGTTTTGTTAGAATTTTCTATTGCGATACACGGTTTCTTGCCAGGAGACGTTCTAGGGCTCAAAACCTGGTTAAACAAACAGAGAATGCCATGGGAATGCCTTCGACGTAAAGGAAGCTAATTAACTATAATTATGTAGGTTTCGATGGTTAAATAATGGACATTATTTGTTAAACGGGCGTACAGGGTGTACGTATACATGTACCACCAACTTTTCGGATAATATTGATATTAGGGATAATCCCGTATTTTCGGTGTAATCCTTTTCATTATCCTAACTACTGAACGGCAATAGTTACGAGATAGTAACTATATTATGGGACAGGACTTCAGTAAACAAAATTTGAAAGAAAAAAATATCAAAGGGAGATCCTCAGAATCAATAGTGTAACCAACTGGTGGCTGTAGCTATCCATGCTTAAGCTGAGATGTATCGCAGAATCTTTTGAGGGTCAGCATATAGAGGCACAAGTATAGTGGGTACTCAGATCCCTTTTCTGAAAAATACTGGCTATAGGTATAGTTAGTCCTCTTCTCACTGAATAAAGTCATGTTTGCTAGCAATTACGATAAGTAATTAGGCATCCAACCAGGCCAGGTGCTTGCTTGCTTGCTTAGCGACTATGACTTGTAACCGAGTGTAACGTGATCACCTAAGTAGAAACGTGAATTGGAAGAGAGGAATGATTCTTAAGCTTCCCACGAAGAATACCTGTTGAAATGTGCCAACTAGAAAGGTGTTTGCTTCTTCCAAAGAGACTGAGACTGACAGAACATCTCGATTCAATAGAAGACAATGAAAAGCCACGCTTTCGAGCTGAATCTTCAGCCTCAACTACATCAGCTCCTTGGGGATTCTCATTGTACAATGTGTTGAGTATGGATCTCCATTATATTTGCTGTTCATCGATTTCGAAAAGGCTTTTGGTAGCTTGAATCGAAGTGCTATATGGGGAGCCTGAAAATGACCAGAAGAGGTATACTAGAAGTGGTAAGTCTGTAGCTACTATTCCTTGAACTAATCAGTGATGAGATCCTGGCAGCTGCGTCAAACATCTTGACTATGCTGATGATGTTTTACCTGATCTCACTCAAAAATAATGGATCTGGAGCAGATGGTCTTGAGAGTGAGTATCTTTTAGGAAGTATGGCTTGAGAACATGGTGCTACTGAACTGGTTAGCGGTTTTCAGTAGTCAAAGTGTGAATGTGAAAGTGGCAATCAGACCTTACGATGGGAAGATAATTCCAATATTAATATGCAGTTCAATGGAATCTACTTACTCAATCAAATCCAGCCCTATAGACATGACTTGGAGGTCGAGTACATTTCAACACTCCGAAAGCGAAGATGTTTTTGACTAGCTTATGCCTTTAGCCAACTCACACAGGACAGGCATAATTTTGCTGTTTTCTGGGATTTTGAACAAAAAATTTGCGAAACCTCTTCCCGTCCAATACTCAAAACAGAGCATTCGTGAAGCTACACCCATTTTTTTAAGGCGTTTCATTCGAAAAACTCAATTTTGGATTCTCGATGCAATGCATTTCATCTCATTAAGCTTAACTTTCTACCGATCAAGGTAAAGGGTCGGCAATTCATTGCATCTTCTAAGACATTTTTTTTGTACTTATCTTATAAAAATTAAGGCACCCTGTAGATTGTTTAGCACTGAACATTAATACTAAAGAATTTTTCAATAAGGACATAACAATTTTGTATTTTGGTACAGTCGCATACTTGAACTTGATTTCCGATCTGTTAATATCAAAATATAAACCTAGCCTAACATTTTTATTATGGTGAAGTTCATGAGGCAGCAACGTTCCAAAATTATTAAAATTGCTATCGAAGTTCTTAGTCAGTGATCGCAACTTTAAGAGCGCTTTCTCCCATTTTGTTTGGCAATAATCTTCCCACCATACAGGCTGGGCGTGTTATAGTGGATAAATTCGAGTCAAGATATTTGCATTGAATGTTTTTGTGCCAATTAGACAACGATCCGATCGAAGTCCCAAAAGTATCACAGCCATAAGTGCTTTAGTTAAAAATGAGTCAAATCAAGCCGTTCACAGCAATCAAGGGTCACGAATCTGTCAGTCCTCTTTATGGCGAATTTTACGCAAAGATCTTGTACCACACCTTTACAAGATTAAATGAACTCAAGAACTGAAGCCTCTTAATGATTCGCAAAATATTTCTGATTGGGTTCTGCAGAGGCTTGAAAAAAAATCATCACCGATTCACTGATGGTGTGATGGGATCGTATCTTTTGTTGATAAAAATGATTGCCATGTTATGGTTAATGTAGTTCGCTATTGTTCTATATTAGAAGATTGTTTTTGACTTGAATTGAATGGCCTTGACACCAGTAATATATGGTTCCAAGAAGATAATGACACATACCACACAGAAGTCTGGTAATCGCTTAATCTCGAGAAATTATCATGGTGGTCATATAAACGAGATTGAATACTTAAATTTGACATAAGTACTATACACAGAATAAATTTCACATCGATATCTCAACCACTCTGCATTTCACTTAAGTACGAAACTGTTATGTCCTTATTGAAAAGCCCTTTATATACACATTTTATCTATAACCCGATTTCTTTAAAGGAAATTCTTTCAAACCAATTTATATGAGTCTGACTCTTTATTCAATCAAATGCCAGCAACAGAAATATCTACAAAAGATTGCGAAATACAATATTTTTTACAAAAATTGTGACTACAAGTTGATTAAAGTACAATCTGAGTACGAATCTGACATTTTCAGAGAATATCCCTCTCCTACCGTCAAAGCAATCAACTATCTGAATCAAAGCAACATCCTTGTACCAACTTCATGTGCAGAAGTAGGCGGCCTTCAATGTGGTATAGAGTACCGCACCTTCAAAACGCCATAACGTTAAAGTGCCATTTACTGAGAACTATTGCAGATATAAGTTTAAGGTTGCACAATATGGTCTTAAGCCCTGCTTCTATGTAGTTTGGCTCCTATTATATCTGTATATGTAGCAGCCAACCAGCAAATCAGATTAGCGTGGGTATAAGTGAACACCGATGTTAGGACAAACTTGTTAACCAGCTGTTAGCCAGCCCAACCTGTTACAAGCATAAAAATAAACCATTTCAACTAATTCAGGACTAGTACCAGTACTGTACCAGATCTCCATGCCAATTTATCAAACGTGTCCTTATCATCATATTACCTAACACTCTTCCAATAAAAAGAGGAAAAAGAAAAACCCTCGTAAAATTTGATAGCCCAGCTCGAACGTATCCCAAAAAAGTATCTGAAAGTGGAAAATTGCAAAAACTTACTGTGGCTGTATGAATATATCCTTTTGTTTCGATCGCTTCCTTCTCATCAGAATACGTTTGCCGACCTTCACACGCATTGTGTTGGTATGTTTGCTATTGGTACTGTTTCTAGTGTTGTTATTCGTTTTGTCGATGGTGCCAAACGACTGGGTTCACGTAGAAAACCACCTGCAGATACTTAGCGGACTTCTGCAGCAACAATAGTGGTATTCCACTTCCACGTGCTGGTGGTTTGATGTGTTTGCGATGAGTCAACAGAAACTGCTGCAGGAAACCACCTCCCTATCTCCTTCGGACTTTTTTTCTTGCAACTTTGTCTCTATGTCCCAGATGACACTGTGTTTGGACACCGGTGCTAGTACCAGGTGAAGAAATAAATGCAAACTATGTTCCCACCACCACGACCGTGACTACGACGACCACGACCACGACGACGACAACGACGACGAGGAGAACGACGTTAGACGTAACCGAATCGAACGTAGAACACACATAAGCCAGGTAAAGTTGTTGGATGGACAGGGATAGTGTTGGTTAGGTTTTGGTTAGTCTTTTCTTCGTGTTACGTATTTATTTAGATATTATGAGCTTACTTTATTTTTTTTGCCACTTTTGACACACTATGCCATCCTATGCACACTGCACTCGGACTCTATCACACACAACTGGCATAGGAGGAATCAAAAAACAGAGAAAAAAAAAACGCGGAACACACAACATACGCTCTGAATCAATACCATCGATTCTTGGAATCGTTATAATTATTTCATTCGTTTAATTTCGGAATGTCGAAGGTGGAAAATAAAATGAAATTCAAATTCAAAATCAAAGTCAAGGGCGAAAACTTAATAAACAGAGGAGAAAACAAACAAAAAATATCGTTAGAAACGAGATTCGTTAAGTATCCTAAGTATCTGACAATGATACAGCATTCTTGAAAGCCTCAGTTGGTGGTGACAATGTTGATATTTCCTAACTACGGTTCTTAGATGTTTAGTTGAGTTTCGCATAATTTATTTCTGGCTAAGATCCCTTTCACTTTGTCACTGTGTCACTTGTGTAGGTCTGTCCAACGCCGAAGACTCAGCTTCCCCCCCTTGTTAGGTATGGCACTCATGTATCTCGATTCCTTGGGGATGTTATTGAAACCATAAGCGAATTTCTGCACAGATACACTTTGGATTTAAATGTAATCAATTTCTTGTTCTTGGAAAATTGGAAATTTATATATTTTCTGCAAACAACCGGCAGAGGTAGGGAATTGCAAAATAAAAAAAAAAAAATAAAGAAACAAAAAAATTTTGTTGTATCCAAGTACGAGTTAAAAACACAACGATGCGAACGAATATATACAGTCACACACGCACACACCCACACCAAATGGAGTTTAGCAGCTCCTCGAAGAATAAAACTTGTATCCACGTCCACGAGCAGAGAAGTAATGTATCTCAAAGCAGCCACAACGATTCCACGACGCTTTTACGACGACCGTTTGCATCGAAGGCTGGAGACTAAATAATAAAAAAAATCTTTTCAACTTGTTCGTTGGCCCGCCAGACAGCAAGCCACCACATCCATCGTCCCATTCATTTCTATTCAGTTACGAGTGTTTTGGAGTGTATCTATAACATGGAATACGTATCTATGGGGATGGATAAATTCGTATAGCGGGGGGGGGAGGGCCAAGAGCGAGTTACGAGGGAAATTATACAGCGCAAGCTATTGGTTTTGATCATAGATACACTGTGCATTGCCTAGGAGAGTGTATACGTGGTTGTTGCTTTTGCTGTTTTTGGGTTTGCCGGCCGGTGCGGGTCGACGCAGTGGATGACAGCTGTAGTGTCTGTGTCAACCCGGGAAAGCAGGCGAATTGTTAATCGATGCAGACCAATTTCTGCATACATATACTTTTCTCATCTGTTTCTCTTCTTGTATCTTAAAGTTACTTTTGCTCCAAGTGTTAGATATTTCAAGTGGAATTCTCAAATTCATGTACATATTTGCGGTGGAAATAGAAAGGAGGGGCGGTGTGCTGGGTTAACATGTTTTCTTAGTCGCACGCCGGGCTGGTTTTTTTTCTTTTTGTTGTGAATTGACCAGGAACAAAGATTGGTGTGTGGTAGGCCAGTTTAGCACAAATAGGATACAGGTTCGCATGGAAATTTTCTATTTCACTTGCATGATGGAAGTGTTCCGTGTGGTAACTACGTGCATGTGGGACGAAAGTAATTAAAGAACAAAATATATGTCCACGATGGCAACAGATTCTTAGAAATACCTTCATACTCGTATATACAAATAACAAAAGGCAGTAAGTAGTCTACAAGAAGCGAAAAGGTTGGTTTCACTCTCCTCGGGATACACAAATTGCAATAAAATAGTTAGAAAGGTATATCCAGCATCTGCTGCTAAATGGGTCCACTATCCTCGGGTCTAAATGCTTTGTCAGCTCATTGTAAGAGAGAATGGATGTCTGTGGATTTTCTCATACTTAATGGTTAGTGCTTCACACTACTGATTCCCAAAATTCAACAAAGAATTGCCTTTCATGGTGACACGTTTAGCGAGTATCAGGGAAGCATCTGAAAGTATAACTGGCAAGATTCGGGCTTGACTGAAGCAGTAGACGATGTATGTAAGTCCAAGTCACTGCTTCGCATTAAGTAACTCGGAAATCTATTAAAAGGTATTTTGTAGGGACAATCCTATAAGTCACGTAAAATAATTGGAATAATAGGACGCAAAGTGGCTTAGGTTAAGACTTCTACGATCACTGCCACGATCGCTTTTCCATAACTACACCATACAGTGAAACCTCTTTAATTCGGAAAATTCTTTTATTCGGACTGACCTTCCCCCCAACCATTCCGAATTAAAGAGGTTTCACTGTATTACATAAAATCAAAAAAAAATTGTGGACTCAGATTTTTTACAATTTACCTGTGAAACATACCACGCCCACTTTTTGAAGGCGTTTTACAAAAAAACCACGATTTTGATTTACAAAAGTCAGATCTAGTAACTTATCGTTGTAATTTAATAGAAATATACAGTACACCAACGTCCTCTTTTCAAGGACTACATAGGAAAGAGAATAGGGTATCCTATAATCCCAACGGATTATAACTTTTCTGTGTGTTTTTAGCTGGTTTTCATAATGGTTGGCTCAGAAACTTTGTAGTACATGCAGAGTTTTCGAATTGCTGTAGTCTTCTCATCAATTTTTAGTATTAGGTGTTCTGTTTGTAAACTGGTTCGTAGAAATAGAAAGAATCTTTCATGGATGCTGAACAAATACTTGTATTACACGTTGATCTGTATAATGAAACAGATAGAATCTGAATCTCAAACAACGCAACAGTCTACTAATGCAAAACAGATGCTTCACCTGTCATTATGGGACACTGCATCATCGGAAGCCATGCCTTTAGGCTCGGCCTCCTGTCAAACTAATTTTGCAAACACTATTCTTAGCCACCCTTGCGTCTGCCAGGCTGTCTTAACTGAAAGGAAGAACACTTCGTCGACAACTTCGGCGAATTCGCTAAATAAGTATTTACTGCCTTCAGGTCTTTATAATAAGCTTATATTGGTTCAGACTCTAGATCCTGTAGTATCATCAGCTAACTCTGGTCTAAGTGCGGCTAATCTATGTGAGTATCTAGTCTACAACTGCCAGTCAAATCGTATTAGCCATTGAAACTAGAGCAACCTCACAATTTATATGCATTTCAGCTTCACGAATATTACTTTTCAAGGGTCTTTCATTTCTGGACTCTCCTCGGAAACGAGACCTCCTTTGATTCTTGTCATCAAACATTCTCGTGTATATAGTTCAGTTCCCAAATCACGCATTGGAAACCTACTTTTACGCCAGTGCTGCCATTTTCTAATTAGAAACCATCGGGGTAGCAGCCTTCATCCGCCCATTCACCTATAACAACTTCGAACCTCCTAAAGAATTGAAAGACTGAGTCTCGATCAATGTATTCTAATATTCTTAGATGAGCTGTAAATGATCGTCGGCCCTGAGATCCTAAATCTGAAGCTGAGTAGATAGTGAGAAACTTTTACCTATGATCTAAGTGGCATCAGAATGGACCTTTTTTTGGTCTAAGTATGCTGGCGTTCTGCGCTGTCAGTCATTTCAACCAACCAACCAATCAGTTCAACCAAATGTATTTGATACTACGTTTCATTTAAAGGTTTGTCAAGGATAATTACAAGGTGCTTCGTGTCTACGGACAGATGAGTAGGGATTTTCTCGAATTTCTTGAGACACATAGTCAGATTCTTATTGACTTTATTGATGGTTTCAGTTTTCAGTGTCCAGTTATGCATTCGATTGATGTGGTTCAAGGATTCTCATATTTTTGCCATTCCCCTCACTACTACTGGCTTTCACTTTCTACTGGCTCAATACTGTAGATACATATGTTTTTTATGAACTTGTGACCGGATATGCAGCATATGTTTGCCCTCAAAAAAGTGGCATGACTTTTATGAGAAAACACTCCTTCATTGGAACAATGTACAACAAATTGCCTTCCTATTGTGGTCCTTCGTCCCCATATAATTTATTGCACTTATGTGCTCTTCATAATTATCATAATTTCCTGTCAATAACTTCAGCTACATGTCAACAATGCAGGCAATACTTCCCTGCCAAGTGATTGGCCCTGCGCTCCTACGCAAGGATTCCGGATTATAATCCAAACAATATAACGTTTGGATTCCCCTTTATACTGCAAGAAATAAATTTCAGAATTTACCCGAATTCATTACTCTTTCACAAGGTCAAGTCTAGGCCACCCATTTCAGCCACCAACCAGCACCAATCCCATTTGTAAATCATTAAATACCTTCAGGCAGACAAGGCATTACCAGCACCAACGAGTGTCCTGGCTGTTTCACCACAATGACTGTAATTAACTGCATTGAAATTATGGCAGGTAGGCAAACAAATTCCTCTTGCATAAAAGATAAATACTACCTCGTGTCCTGGTCTTCTCCATTCGCAATTTTCACGTTCCAATTCTTTTCTAGAGCTCAACAGAGCGCGCATGTCGTACACAGCTATGACAACCATTTAACAAAAAAAAAGTGGCAAGGAGAGAGTTCACTTCAGTTGAGGGCATCAAAGGGTGTTCTAGATGAATAGGTTGATTCACCTATAGCACTTTCCGTGCAATATTACGAACCCCATACCATTTGGATGACCTTTACTGCCTTTAAGCGGAGCAAAAATAAAAAAAAAAGGGTTTGGTCGGTGTGGATGCTCAGAGCATGCAAGGCTAGCATGTTACAATGTTGTGGTGGAACGAGGTTATTGACATTCCGCTGCGGTGTTCCTGACCCAGAAATAATAAATTCTCTTTGAAATTGCACACATAGATACGTGTACAGTGTTTGAGATACGAGTTTATAGTCAAAGCACGGGACGTGTTGTACTCATGCACCGACAAGGTGACCTAATAACGATTGCTTCTGGATATAATATGAACTTCGTCAATGCCTATGATCCCAAAATGCGCTCCTCCTACTAGTGAGCTTCGTTTCATTGTTCTTGGTTGGTTTGATGGACCAAAGATGGGTATCTAGGAACTAATTTGGCAAAATTGGACACATTCTGAAGGTTGGGACTTAAGGGTTTACACCTACGAATCTGGCCGTTCTGAGATCAAGTTTTGGTGCTCTGGTATCGTCCTTAATTAGTGGTTTTCTTTGTCGAAGCAACAACTAGTCAGTTGAGTAACCACGCAAGGGAATTTGGGTCAATCGCCTTCGAAACTCACCACCTGCAACCGAACAATAAACATCCCAGACATAGAGCCGTTGTCGTGTATTGTACGAGAGTACACAGGTAGTACGTGAGTGAAATAGTATTAGTTTTCGAATGACCACTTCTGGAGACAATGATTCAACCATTAGGGAGGACATGTCTCTTGTCAAGAGTGGTGATTGTATTTTTTTTGACAGTAGATTGATGCCACATATTTGAATCTGCAGAGGATAGTTTGGTTCAGAGGATACATCAACTTATTTGTAAAATATGGCAGCATGCTTGGTTAATAGAACCTGTCTTACTAGTCCTAAAAAGGACTATCTTCGAACTGAGCTAACTGAATACAAAGGTATCAATCTTTTTAAGTTCAAAGGGAATATAGACAGAAAAAAGAAGAATCCAATCAACGACATCAATCTAGTCATGACGGGTCGTATCTTGCAAGATGGATAGGATGCATAGATCTCATGGAGAGCATCACCGCACTCCAAAGTTTATGGACCTTACATTATAGTATCTCTAAATGGAAAGGACATTTAGAGATTCCTTCTCACCTTTACCTTTGAGGCTAAGACAGAACATATTGGGTGAGAAATGCTGGGCTACATAGGCTTCTATTTATTAAACGCCTGTCTTAACAAGATAAGATGTTGTAGGTGACATTGAAGAGACTTGTTCTTGTATAGTTGGCTCGGTTTAAAAAGTCTCCTTTCTTGAAGATAAGACTAAGGTTACACTCATTGGTTATTACGTATTTTTTTTATACTTTCGTATTTTCCTAAGGTATCTCCCGCCGCTCTATGGCTCGTCTGTCAAGCCATACATATTGCTTTCTCAACAAGTGGAGTAGATGCAAATGTTTTTTACCATCGTCTAGATTGAATGGTTTTTCGATAGATATCGGCTTGTCTAATAGTAAAGAGAGGGATATCTCGTGAGGAAGTACGTATATGACAACCCTCACGAATGAGTAGAATCCCTGGCATAGTCCAGGACGCAAAGGTTTAAGGTCACATTCATGTTCATATGTGATTCGGTGGCGTATGTGCAACTTATTTTTCATACATTTTTTGGTTGAAAACCACGCATAGCGAGATATCTTTTAAGCTCGATTGAGATCAGGATCCACAGAAACAGAAGACCTAACTTGAATTTTGTCAGAAGGAGGGAGAGTCAGGATGTCTGTATCTGATTCGGTTGCGTATGCGTAGTCCCAGTCAGGAGGCAAAGGCTTAAGGTCAAGGTTATTTGAAAAAATTACTGCCAGCGTGTCATAGTCTTTAAGCTCTCTACAGTCCTTATACCCGGCTATGGTTGGAAGCTTTACTGAGTTTAGCAAAGTTTAGTTGTCAATCGAGGACGCAACCAGCTATTTGGTGGCCATAGGGCTTATCGATCCACCATTCCGATTCCCTAACCCTGACTCTGACTTTGATATACCTATCAATGGACAGATATAAGATTATACTTAGAGCATCCGATTCTCTGCTTCTCCGCTAGAGTCCATACAAGTTCCTCTTTGGGCTTTTTCGTTTCAATCGTTTTTTCGGGTTTTTCTGAACACTTTTTGTGACATATGTGTCAACAGAGCGCTCTTCATTAGTTTACTTTTCAAGTCTTCCTGTCTAGACGCTGAAACACTTTGCTTATCACCCACTTGTAACCTCTAAAGAGTTTCTTTGTTTAGAGGGTTAGTAAGGCTGTAATTCCTGTCTATATCAGAAAAGAGTTCTTGAATTGTTTCAGCGATGGCAAGATGGCAAGAGTATACTTACCCTTTGGTTCAAGGTTCTTTCTACCTTATCTCATAAAGGGCAGCCTCAGTCAAAATAAGTTTGAGATAAGCGTCCTGGGATTGGAGGGCGACTAGTCTAAGATTTGATGGACATGAATTTCAAGGATCCTCTCCAGAGTTTCTCAAATGAAAAACGTATAGCTAATTGGTCAAGAATCCTTTGCAAATGACAACCTCTTCCTCTCACTTGTCAATAGATGATTACAAGGCATGGAATTGCGATGTCTTGCAGATTCTGTAGCGTGATGGGAAGAGTACCGATTCTTGAAGAAGAAACCCTTTCCTGATTTGTTACACCTACAGCATTGGTGTGGCTTCACAGCTTTTATTTAATACCTTAAGACATCAAGCTTTAGTGAATCTGAAAATGCAAATTGCTCCTGTGGCCAATTTCAACTTCTCGGGATGAATCCCTGACAGTGAAAGAGTGCTAAGCTCATTTCATCCACAGTGTACATCCAAATCACATCTCACCCAAAGAGTTATGTGAACATACAAGCTGACAAGTTAAGTGGAATCTCATCTCTATTCGATATCCTGTGCACATATAGTATGTATGGGTTCATCCTTTTTCCTATTTCGTGTATGTGATGTTTTTTCGGCGCCTATTTCATTAGACGGCAGTCATACTGGCCAATTTGTGTTAACTGGAAACACGTGAGTGATGGATGTGTTCTTTATCACATGCTCCATCAGCATCAACTATGAACACATCCAAACAGTTTTATTAATAGAAAGCCTTGCCGGAATGCATTACCAATTAATCTAGGTCTAATGGCTCGTTGAAATTGCAATCGACCATCATGAATCAGGTCTGTGTTGTATTATATTTCTGGCTCTATAGAAACCACAACCCACTCTGTTGACATTTGTACGTGTTTACTCTCGAGAGCAGTTCGAAACCCCCTTGACATTAGCATAATATAACAATTTGACTGACCAAACCACATCAAGTTGCGTTTTATTTAAAAAAAAAAAAACAAAAAATCAAAAATAAATCCACTTACTCTATCAAATGGTTTTAATTCCTTCCGAGGCCTGTGAGTATACATAGATAGCAATGGTTAGTGGTAAACTATGCGTAGCCTTGAAAGAAGTCAAGGTCCGCAATGCGACACACCACACTTTGTGTGTAGATCCGCACTCTACAGGCCTTTTCTTTTTTTTTTTAAAAAACTCACAGCTTACACTAGAGCTTTGTCTATACGTGCCTGACGCCAGAAACATGTTTCTGACGCACACTCCGCGCTCCAAAGGCCCCGTGACAATTTCTGCATAAATCAAAACTGCAAATTGAGTTCCCGTCCACAAGAAGTTGTATTACTGGCTTCTTGCTAAATTAGATATGTGATATAAAATATTCATGGAGATTCGGATTCGGATTCCGTAACAGAAACGGAGAAAACAACGTTTGTAACCAATTCATGCGAAACACCACGTAAGTGGTCACTATAGAGCGACTTGGGCGGTGGTAATGGAATGGATTGGGTGTGTTAAGCTCTTATCCTTGACCGATATAATTGTCCTGGGCTGTTTGGCAATTCCATATCTTTGCATTTTAAATTCACAAACAGTGGAGACACTTAGCCAACTCATTGTTGGGTCCACAGAATGTGTGAGAATAATGCTGGTTAATTTGTTGGTTGAGTCGGAGGAATGTGTGAGGAGATTTCTCCTTGTGGCTGATGGATGTGAGTCATTGTTACGGTCTCTGGATGGAATATTTAAATGGAATTAGGAAGCTAAATAGAACAAAAATGTACGCGAAGGATGTACCAGTATTTTAAATTAGCTTGAGCTGAGTTGAATTGTGTCACGAAGGAGGAGAGACAGGATGTGGGTATCTGATTCGGTGGCGGATGCGTAACCTATTTTTCATACATTTTTTGGTTGAAAAATTGTCTGTTTCTACCACGCATAGCGAGGCAACGTTTAAGCCCGTTTGTGCTCAGGATGCACAGAAACAGAAGATCTGACTTGAATTATGTCAGAAGGAGAAGGAATTAAGACGTATGTGTAACCTATTTTTTAAACATTTTTTGGTTGAAAATTCTCTGTTTTTAACACGCATAGCGAGGCATAGTTTCAGCTCGTTTGTGCTGGGGATGCGTAGATGTCAAGATGATATTGATCATCGTAGTTACTCCCTTAAACATGAGTAATTCTCCAACCCATCACTCACATTGGTGTACTCTCCTAGCACCACAAAATATCGTATTAAGCTCGTATTCTGACAACATTCATTCCACAACCATGTTTCAAATGCACATATATATGTCGAACTGAAATTTATTTCCTTAGTTCAGAGTTAATTGGGTTTTTGTTTAATGTACCCACATTCTGATCCGTCAGAAGTTTCTCTATTTAAGCATGCACTCGTGCATGAAAATATGTAAATGAATGCACACCCGAGTCATCAAAAGTGGATTTCCTTTTAAGGTGTTAGGTGTACGATATTTAAACCGAAATTGATACATGGTTGGCTTCAGCCTTCTCAAGTGCAACAGATTTTCATTTTTTCGTTTCAAATTTTTTGTTTTTATTTAGCACGGCCAAGCTGTCAATAGAGAAAAAGAAACCCAAACAGAAGCAGGAAAATTCAAAAAATACCTTAACTCTATCACGCAACATTTGAGACTCCAACCAAGCATAGCTTAGTAGGGTCTTGTAAAAATTGCAGAGTGTACGTAAGAAAGAAGGGGATTGCAACCGCGTGTCATTCATTGGAGGTCCAAAACCATTATCAGACCTATCACCTCTTATGGGTCCTTAGTTTGGTGGACAGCTACTGGTACAAAGAGCTATGTTTTGTGAAGATCTCTACAAAATGCAAAGGCTCACAGCGCTCTCAGAACCAAGAAAGTTATGAGAAGCGCATCGCAAGTCGTGCTGGATATGATTCTTCATATTCTTACCTTGGACTTGGATCACTGATCATCATTGAGGGTCATTTGGTCAAAGTCGGCTGAGTTCTTGGAGACAGCAGTAATAAAGGTAATGAATCCTCTGGCAAAAATCTGGTCAGAAATGAAACTCTGTGAAACAGAGATGGTGTAGCATAATTGACCAAATATAGAGAAAGATACCAACTCCCACTGATTATCAAATTTGACAAAAAGAAAACAAAGATCCTTTGGGAGTAAATCGATCCTGAAATGATCTCAGACACTGTACCATCTCCATTGCTACTGTCACTGCCTTGTAAAAACGGCGCATACGATCTACGTTCTTTGTACGATCGGATCTCCTGCACTTCATTAAAAGTACCAACTGGTTCCCAGCCAGGAACATGATAGTTTTGAAAAGGAACTCACAATGGACTTTTAGGTCTTTGAGTGGAAATGATCCACAACTGTGGAGATGAAATCGGCACTATAGCAGAAAAGGCCTGATCTACTTCATTGAAATGGCGTACTATTCTGTCTACAACATCACAGGAGTTCGGTCGAAAAAAACGACTTAGGACCTTCAGATTCCCACTGGTGCCGAAGTTTGCCAAAAATTTAGATCTCAGTACGATGCCCTATAGACATTTTTTAATGTCGCCCTTAAGAAGTCGCCTGAGAAGTGCCTGGAAACAGATATTCAAAAATCACGGAATACTGATGTTAAAATCTGATAGTTGTAGGATACTGTGAAGCTTAAACTACTCCTTATCTGCGGAGACAGCGTGTCTCCCCAGCTTTTAACGAATCCTACCCATTTCCAGGATTCCTTTTCTTAAGGCGACTTTTCCATTCCGCGAGTAACCTTTTCTTCTATCTTTTTCTTCGCTCGCTTGATCTGGAACATTGACTTTAATTCGGAAGTGGAAAGTTGAATATTGTTGACTTCATGACGCTATGTCGACCTGGCACATCCTTCATCAGATTAATAAATCAGAAGTTTCAGAAGAATTGCTTCAAGCGTTTTAATAATAATTCAACTTTCTGTGCCTAATTATATCCGCTGATGGAAAGTAGAACTAATTGAAAACATCGCCTCTGGGTTATTCTTGGAGTCGATAGGTTATGTCAGCAGTTCCTTGAAGTTGAAGGGAATGGGAAGTAGAAAAGTGTCAGGAGAATACTAAGAAGTTTGTCTCAAAACTATTAGTGCTAAACATTTAAGAAAGCAAATGATAAATGGTTGTCTACCTGGTTTGCTTAGGCCCGGAAGACTAATCTTTTGGGACCCATTGACATGATTTGGAGGAAGGATGTAGATGGATTTTAATACTGGAACAACCCAAAGCCAATAGCATGTTAGACACTCTGCAATGAAGAAACAATACAATTTGGATGTACTTCAACGATATTACGCATATCCAGATGTAGATAGGTAGTGAATCTTTGAATTTGCAAAGGAAAAGTTTCCTAAATCCTATTCTATTTCAAAACATTTCCGTTCAAAATACTGTCTGTCCCATATAATAATAATACAGTCATCTTCAATCAAGCTCTGGAAGATCATTATGCTATCAAAACATCTGAGTCCCACTCAGATTGAGTACGCTGTTCGAGTATTTATAATTACTTAGAAGTGTCATTAAATTATTGAAACCTCACTTTAAATACAAGTATATGTACATACGAGTATATTTGTTATTTAAACAATTAATAATAATTATTATCTTCCACCTCTTGAGACGTGTCACACAGGTATCTTGTGTGGCACACTGCTGGAATACGATATCTGAAAGAAACTTTAAATAAATTAAGCGCCATTATTCCCACGGAAGTGAATTTCTTATTCATATAGACTTTGCTATCAATTTAAAGTTTTTAATCATATATTTCAAGTGCAATCAATTAATTAATTTCCAACTATTTGCTTTAGCAATATCTACACAAACAGCCATGACAATTCTAGTTTTCATTATATTTTTCACTGTTTTACAAGAAATCGAAAAAAAATCGTTAGGACCAAATATTTAGGTACTTGAATTCTCTAAACATCATCCATACATTGTCCTTAACTATCCTCTGTCATTGCACTGAAACTAGTCAGTCAAAATGGCCAAACTCTAGTTGACTGCTACCTAGAATTCATTAAGAAGTTGGGTATACAGGGTCAGGAATGAAAAAATCCTCTGGATGCACTTCGAATGCAATATCGTAACATATCTCCTCTCCCTTCGAGATTTGGCTCAAATGCACGAAATTTCACAAAAAACTTAACAAAAAAAATGTAAAGAGGATGACTTAGACGCTGGTGAACTCAGTTGGTCGCTATGTCGCATTTTGGAAGAAGTTGGGTACGCAGGGTCAACAATGAAAAAATCCTCTTGATGCACTTCGAATGCAACATCGTAACATATCTCCTCTCCCTTCGAGATTTGGCTCAAATGCACGAAATTGGACAAAAAACTTAAGCAAAAAATGTAAAGAGGATGACTTAGACGTTGGTGCACTCAGTTGGTCGCTATGTCGCATTTTGGAAGAAGTTGGGTACGCAGGGTCAACAATGAAAAAATCCTCTTGATGCACTTCGAATGCAACATCGTAACATATCTCCTCTCCCTTCGAGATTTGGCTCAAATGCACGAAATTGGACAAAAAACTTAAGCAAAAAATGTAAAGAGGATGACTTAGACGTTGGTGCACTCAGTTGGTCGCTATGTCGCATTTTGGAAGAAGTTGGGTACGCAGGGTCAACAATGAAAAAATCCTCTTGATGCACTTCGAATGCAATATCGTCACATATCTCCTCTTCCTTCGGGTTTTGGGTCAAATGGACGAAATTGAACAAAAAACTTAACCAAAAAATGCAAAGAGGATGACTTAAACGTTGGTGAACTCAGTTGGTCGCTATGTCGCATTCTGGAAGAAGTTGGGTATACAGGGTCAACAATGAAAAAATCCTCTTGATGCACTTCAGATGCAATATCGTTGCATATCTCCTCTCACTTCGGGTTTTGGGTCAAATGGACGAAATTGAACAAAAAACTTAACCAAAAAATGTAAAGAGGATGACTTAAACGTTGGTGCACTCAGTTGGTCGCTATGTCGCATTCTGGAAGAAGTTGGGTATGCAGGGTCAAGAATGAAAAAATCCTCTTGATGCACTTCGAATGCAATATCGTCACATATCTCCTTCCTCTTCACGTTTTGGGTCATATGGACGAAATCGGACAAAAAACTTAACAAAAAAATGTAAAGAGGATGACTTAGACGTTGGTGCACTCAGTTGGTCGCTATGTCGCATTCTGGAAGAAGTTGGGTATGCAGGGTCAAGAATGAAAAAATCCTCTTGATGCACTTCAGATGCAATATCGTCACATAATTCTCTTCCCTTCGAGTTTTGGGTCAAATGGACGAAATTGAACAAAAAACTTAACCAAGAAACGTAAAGAGGATGACTTAAACGTTGGTGCACTCAGTTGGTCGCTATGTCGCATTCTGGAAGAAGTTGGGTATGCAGGGTCAAGAATGAAAAAATCCTCTTGATGCACTTCGAATGCAATATCGTCACATATCTCCTTCCTCTTCACGTTTTGGGTCATATGGACGAAATCGGACAAAAAACTTAACAAAAAAATGTAAAGAGGATGACTTAGACGTTGGTGCACTCAGTTGGTCGCTATGTCGCATTCTGGAAGAAGTTGGGTACACAGGCTCAACAATGAAAAAATCCTCTTGATGCACTTCAAATACAATATCGTCACATACATATCTCCTTTCGCTTAGCGTTTTGGTCAAATGGACGAAAATGAACAAAAATTTACCCAAAAATCTAAGCAAAATCTTATGCCTAACGCAGGAGAAACAGTTTCTTAGATTTCGAGCATAGTTTTGGCCTTAAAACTCGTGAAACCTCAGTCATAGGTTCTGGCAATAACACGAGTGTCTGATCATACTCTCACTTGACACATTTTTCCAGGATATGACTCTCTACTTATGTAACAGATTGACAATGACTACAAGAGGAAGTACACATTATTTCAACACGCAGCTATACGAAAGCCTTCCGAGATCATTTGACCCCTTCCGATGAAGTACGTAAATAAACCTATTAAAACCTATTATGTGTGGCGTAAACAACTCATCTTATGTTTGTTTACCTAAAACTCACGGGTTTTTTTGGAAACACTATTGTCCAAAAAAATTTACCGACAATCAATCATTTAAAGTGAGGCTAGTTCCTGGTTCGGCGACAGCTAGCAAATTCAATGTAATCAACCTAATAAAGTCTTAATTTAAAACAATGCTAATCGTCTTTGAGGCACGAAATACCATGACTAGCTGACTCATGATCTGCATTATTAATTATGACATCTCGTTTCTTTTTTTTTCCCTTAAACGATTATTAATGATCATTTGATTGTATTCACATTAGAAGTCATTGAGAGGAATTCCTTTAAAGAATGCAAATCCAATATGAAGTGCGATGTTCAAACAAGACTTATACAACTCAGGTGTGGTAAGTGATTTATGGTGAAACAAACTCGTGTACTTCGAGAGCATCACATGCTAAACCAGAATTAATTCATTAGAAAATGTTGTTTTCAAAAGAATAGACTCAAAACTTTCCATAGAATCAAAAGATTCAATCACTATCGCATCGAAGAATGCCACTTTTATGAAATACCCCACTTGAGCTTGGACGTATGTATTCAATTCCTTCGAATATCTACCTGTTAGTCTTGAAATAGCGATCGTTAAGTAGGAAGATTACAAGAATTTGTTCAAATCATTCAAAGTCAAACATACCTTCCAGCGGTTTTAGAAATATTTATTAGACGCAGACCATCAACGAAAAAAAAAGTAAACAAGCAGACAATAATAAAAACCCCCCACGTATTCAAACTGGATACTAAATTTATAAAACGAAAAAAAGGAATTAATTGAAGAGAAATTCATCGTAGTCCCAGCCCAAATGAAATGAATCATCTCCTCGTAGCTCTTGGCATTTTGGATGGTTTATCTGGGGATGTACCGGAGCTATGCTAATTTTTTGTTTTGTTATTTTTTTTTTTGTATTCAGGGTAATGTCGTAAAATCAAAACACTTCAAAATTGAATAAATTTAAAAATATATATTTTTCTCATCTTGGAATGAATAAATTAACATAAGATAGTCATAACAATCTGCAATGTGTTCCTCACCTAGTTTGTAAACATAAGTATGAGGAGAAGAGCCTCACACCAATTGAATACTTTAAAGTACTTATCGATCTCGTTGGTTTACGAAATATTTATTTTATTAGAACGATACAACTATTGAATGCCCTTGAGTCGAAAAAATAGTTCGCATAATCGAAAACCCGAAAGAAAGTTTCACCTTTGCATCGATAGCCAGGCAGCAGCCTTCTATCGAAATAAAATTCCAAAGCTCTTCGGACACATAACACCTTGCACTAAGAGGTCTGACGATGGCATACAGAGCTTCAGTATCTAGGAGAGTATCGGTATCTTGTACACAAGAAAAATATTTTCTAAGGATATCGACAAATATCTCATCTCCCCTAGCTTTTTGGGCCAAAAGGGGGGAAACTGGGCAAAAAACTTAACCAAGAACGTGTTGATCCCCTCAGTTCCCTGGTATGTAGCATGTGGCAAACATCGAGCTTTGTCTCACATCGGAGTGAAGAAAAACTCAGAATTCTTTTAACCAACAAATATCTCCTCTCCCCTAGCTTTTTAGGTCAAATGAGGGAAACTGGGCAAGAAAAACTTAACAAAAAATGTAAATCGAATGATCTATGCACTGATCTACTCAGTTCCCCGGTATGTAGCATGTGGCAAACATCGAGGTTTGTCTCACATCGGAGTGAAGAAAAACTCGGGATTCTTTTTACCAACAAATATCTCCTCTCCCCTAGCTTTTTAGGCCAAATGGGGGAAACTGGGCAAGAAAAACTTAACAAAAAAATGTAAATCGGATGATCTGCGCACTGATCTACTCAGTTCCCCGGTATTTATCATGTCGCAAACACCGAGGTATGCCTCGCAAGGGAGTGAAAAAATCTCGGAACCCAATCCAAACCTAAATGCTCTCTTAGCTTCTTGGGTCAAACGGGGGAAACGCTCTAGTCCCACTGATCGTATTGACCGAGTTTACTGTATCTGCTGTTCAGTCTTACTTCCAAGCAGACTACAGAGTTGTCTTTGTCCTCACTAAACCCTTAGTCTTTGGGCTTTTTTTGGATTTTCTTGGCTAAAATACTTCAGTTGAAACTTTCTCTTTTCTGGTTTCCATAAGATATCTAGTCAGCGTAGAATGAGAATAAAGTTTTGTGGTTGAATTCCTAAACTCCAGAACTGTTTCCAGAGAAGCTCTTGGCATGGGAGTACTGAACACGTGGAAATATCCCTATTCTCGTGATGCCAAAGGACATGCTCATTATAGGATCGTTACAATATTTGGAAAGTTCTTCATCAGTCTAAGTCCACTCATTGCACATTTCGAACTGAAATTTAAAATACATACATTCGTGTGTAGAATGTGAATAGACGTATACTTTGGTTAGCATACTTATGGGATTTTATGACTATTGACATACTTACCTATGTACATACCGTGAAAATAGATTGCATATCTATGAGAGCTTGTATCTTTAAAAAATGGTATTGCATACATCAAAGATACAATTCCCAGCAAATGCAGATACAAACGATATATTGTTGAAATATTTTACTTGTTTTAGTATTTGACAGGGCATTGTTTTATAATTTAGTTTACAAAAATTCCACAGTTCATTGAGGAATTGGATGACAACTTACAGCACAACAGATGTCCTGGAATGTCAACGAAATTGTACTCCACTTTGTATAAACTTTTTACAGTTGCAATTTCAATTGCAACTATAACTTAACCCAGAAAGGATGCTGGTATTTCTACGCAATCGATGAAAGCCTTTCAAAAACTTTTATAATATTAAAATCTATATGTTCAGCAGACATAAGAGTCTTTCAGTCTTGATGCCTTCAATCCACCACACCTATGTATATTAACATTTCATTCTTGGTCACAGTATGTCCACTGAAATGCCACACTATTCCTTTTACTGATTGGTTTACTTACTATATAACTGGAGCTAGAGCCAATAGCCTTGAAACAATAAGCTCTCCTTCCTAGCAATCATTTGTTTGTAATCTAAGTACCTGAGTACCTTTTGTCTTAAAAAAATTCATGTTCGTCCTTACTTTAGATGTAACTTTCTTCAAGCATAGTACACCGTACCAAAACATCCTTTTCGCAATACACTTTCAAATTATAAGATAGACCTTCAGGAGTCCTTTTACTTTGATTCTTAAGCCGTTATTTACTGACTATTTACTAGAACCCGACTCTGTTTATTGATCTCAATGGTTTGCGTCCTATATTTTTATTAAAATGCATATTTTATGTATGAGCTCATGATTCCTAGTTCCATCTTCAAAAAAAAAACTAAACAAAACCTTAGTGACAAACCTTAACAATTTCTATGTAGACCCCTGAATTCGTTGGAGAAGAAAAGATATGTTTTTAGGCAAATGGGTGACCAACTGAGAGTCCATTGTACCCAATTATAAGATCCTTGAGAATATATTTTTCAATCTTCATAGAGTAAACTAAACTATCGAGATGTGTATATCAGTTTCAGGAGTTTGTTCAGCTTAATGCTTCTTAGATCGTCCAGTCTTGTAAGGAAATAGCTCCATAAGACGTCTTACCCTTTCGTGGTAACAAACCAAATGATTCGTTAATGGATTTCCTGGAGTTTCGTTGATATAGTTTCTTTAGAAGTCGTTCTGAAGTAGTCTTAGACGTGCTGCATGACTGACTATTACAGAGTATCCTGTCATGACACCAACAGGTATTCGCATATTCCTGCGACTAAATTTCAAGAGATCTACAGATCTTTTTTTATCATAGGCTGGCTATAACGTTTTGGATGTACCATGTAGCAGATTTAATGCCCTCTTTGCATAGACAGATCTTAGCCGTTTACAGACTAGTTCCCACTAACCCGCACTTCACGCTGCTACAAAGTACTCATTAAACTTTTAGAGCAAGCGATGACCTAGTTCCTTCGGTCCCAATCAACTTGAAAAATTAACACAAACCTTACTTCTTGATTCTCACATTGAAGGGTAAGACCAATATGAGGAAACTCCTCTTTGATTTTTACTCCAGCAAATTTCTACATCTGCGCTCTCTAATATTAAATCTTTATTCAAACTCAAGTCTAAGTCTGTTTTGCCGTAAAATTTCAGGCTAACAGCACAAAGGATTTTGTCTAATTGTAAAAACCTACTTTGGTTTTTTTCACTCTAGATTTCGATGGACGTATTATACGTTAGTAACATTTTTCAGTTGAGCCCACTGAGGCTGTTTAACAAATTGAAAGACCAATTTGAAAAATGATTATTCATAAGTGGGTCGTATCACAAAATATAGATAAACAAATACGGCGTCATTGCTTTTGTTTAATTTATAGTATAGCCTTCCGATTGTGTTTCTATGGAAAAGAAGAATTCTTCATCTGTTTACTCAAAAACTAGCGTAAACCAATAAAAACAACGAACTCTAAATTAAAGTCAAAACGTTCTGCTTAAAGCAATCTGCCAAACGATTAACCTGGCTGTATCGCTTACACTGGGTCAGTGGATGATGCCTCTTAGTATTGTACGTCATCCCCGACGTCAAGACGATATAAGTTATAAGAAACAGAAAACAAAAGTTTATAACAAAATTTGAATACTCACGGACACTCGTCATAGTTTTCTGAATTATTAGCATGATGAAGCCAACGTAATATATCCTGTACGTTTATATTATCATGATCAGCCATATTTCCTTCCTTGTTACCGGGTAGGTACTATTCGTATTCAACTGTCAATTCTCAAAATTTCGAAAAACAAAACAAACCAGGCATACGCATACATACATATGTACACAATAGACGATCATAAAGAACACCTTCAGGCTTTATTCATATTTCGGTCTTTGACATGGCCGAAATAGATTTTGACACTTTTATTTACTCTTTTCGATTTTCTATTTCCGATCGAAGACACATTTTTGAATGTGCTTTTCACTCTTTTTTGGATTTTTTGGAATCCTCTACCCTTTTTGTTTCGAAACGTTCGAAACGTAACGACAGATCACTTTTGAATTTTTGCTGACAGAAACGAGGTTAAGGTCGTTCAGCGTTTTGTTTTGTATAACGACGACGCGACAGTCACTGATCTTGTATGCGCGTACAGTGATCGCAACGTTAATGATAGCTTTTGGCTGGGAAAACGTTTTTCCAACTGACCCGTTCGGCAAAAGAAAGAAAAAACTCGAAGACAATTCGAAGACGTTTTGTGGAAAAAGCACAGAATGATAAATTTAGATACTCGTACTCTCCGAAATATATGTTTTTTTTTTCCTTTGGACTTTTTGGAAAGCAGACTCTACAGACGATCGTGCTATATTTTTCGTACATATCTGTATTCTCAAGTATAAATAATTTTGTGTTTTCAAGCGAATTGCTGGTTTTTTTTTGAAACTATCTCAGACACCTCAGAGATGATCATTGAGGAGAAATGATGGAAATTCGGATTGTCAGCGAGGCGGGAAAATGGCTGTAGGTGTGGGGTTATTTTAAATTTAATGGAGGACCATAATAACGTGTTGTCATGTCAGGCGATAGAAAGAATCTGGTCAAGGCGGGTGATATGGGTTGCTGTTTAGCGGACAAAATTCTTTGTTTATTGTTCGGGGATGTTAGCAAAGTCAAAGGAATCAATAAAGTGTCAAAACAAAAATAGTATTTAATGAATAATGGGGTTGGTTCAGTGGAAAATTAAATATACATATGTATCTATGTAAATCCAAATGAACAATTTACAATATTTCAACTCGAAGGAATATGATGTCGAGATGGCACAGTGTAGTAGAGGACCTAAAATTATATAATTTCGTAGGTGTCAAGGTTTCAAACTCGGAAAAATGTATCTCTAACGAAAACAAAGATTGATATCTGTTCATTTTCGGTATTATGATTCCTTTGTTATATCCAATTGCTATCCCATTCTGACAGGTTTTCGAGGAATTTTCGAATGCAATTCTTAAGTCCAAACTTCTCACGAGAAAGAGAACAATTGCTGCCTCAGGGTTAATGGTTTCTCCGAACTTTTTGACCGCTATTATGTGACTAAGTTAGTGCAGGCTACTTTACTGATTGCAAAGGAAATATGTAGAATAATTTGAAAGCGATAAAGTCGGAGAAAAAATTTGTTCCGAAGTATCATCACGCAAGACTCAATCTGCAAAGAATTCGTGTCCTCGAACTCTCTTGTGATAGGTTAAAGCATTTAACAAGAACTTAGGTGCAACCTACATACAACCCAAGCTATTAGAATCTCATAGTCGTAGGTTTCTAGTTGAAGCCAGTAAACATCGACTACACTTCATTTTGCCGCATTTTTATGTAGAGGCAGCACTCGCAATCACTGGAACTAGTCATGATCTTCTAGAGATCCACTCAATAAAAGTTAAACTCAACAATAGGTATGTAGACACTGTGCCAACGAAGAAGATTACGAAGACATTACGAAGAAGATTACATACAAGACTATGCCAAATGAGAACACTAGAGACACTAAGAAGATTACATCCAGGACCGTCAAGAACTCTCTCATCTCTCACTTGTCGGGTAGGGCATGCAAATATTTTATTTTTAAAAAGCTAGCTCTAAAAGCTGGAGGTTTTTTTGAACATCTACCAGGTATGTAGGTAGTGTGGGGCTATTAGTTCTTTATAAGATACTAGCCATCATAGTGAACCCATCGCGTTCCCTAGCAAACCATTACGGTAGCACACTTAAACCTAAATCATCTCTTACATCCTGTTTCACTGATTTGGTTCGCAGGCCCAAATTCCTCCATATTATTGGAGAAATACTTTCCCAGATGTTGAAAGTTCCCCGAGTTATGCCTTTGCATTCACCATGAAGCTCACAGTAGTGTCTCCATATATCTGCATTTGATACTGGCTCCTCAGAAGGCAATGGCAAAAGAGATCGTTCCCCTCAATATCGCATTGTCTAAGTAACCAGCAATAATCTGAAATGGTACTCTTTACATAGTGTCCTCAACACTTTTAAAAAAAAATCCTGATTATTTCAAATGTAATGATGTTGCAGTCTAACGACTTAAGCGAAGCGATATCCTTGCCAAAAATATCGATCCAATCTCTAGTAATTCCGTCAGGGTTACTTCTAAGAAAATGTCTGTAGATGTCTATGGATGTTGAGATTTGCGTAGACCAAGTGATATAGGGTGGATCTTCTGAGTCCAATTGCTCGGTTTTTAGACTAAATTTCAAACGTGAAGTCTGTCTTCCTTGCTTAGAGAATAGGGGTTAAGTCATCTATCTATCTTTCTAAAAATCATATTATATCTTGAACATGGTCATGCTACCTTGAATCGCAACATCATTGCTGCATCCAGCATAAAACCACTTTCATCTTCCCGAAGCCTAGACAGGAATATCGATGGAATCGATGGGAGCAAGAACAGCGCTCGACAGAAAGCTTAGGAGGCAGACTAATAGACAGTTGATTTGAAATTGAAAATACTAACTCTTAATTTTATTGCCTTAAATATCTTTGGTTAACAAATTCTAATTAAATTTTTAAGCAAAATATACAAATTTCTTTTGGTCTCGTAAGGCAGCGTTCGGTTAATGCCATTCATACAAAATGTGTGCCACCATCAAGTACGCCGTGATTATTGTAATCTGTCCGACCATCATGGGGAATACAACTCTGCAAATATATGAAATATTTAGATTTCATCGTCCAAGAGGCTTACAATGTATCTTACTTTAAATATCTTGTAAAAGATATCTTGTACCCATGCTGTTCTGCAATACCCGCTGATAGAACGTTCGCAGAAGCTCCATAGAGAGTTCCATTGCCTATCAAACATACAAAACCAAGAGTTTACAAGGAAACATATAATCATTTGAAGTATGTACCTCCAAGACAAGATCCAAAGACCAAAGCCCACACTAATGGCTGAAGGGGCAAGCCCAATGATTCCTTTGTCACCATCGACACGACCACCTTAACCATCATAGCTGTCACCGGAATACTATCGAGAATAGCAGATGCCATAGCAGACATCCACAGGATTATAAAAATGGCCATTGCCAATCGGTTTTCCCGACTAACAAAGAGAATGATGTTCTCTGTTACACTGCCAATCCAGGTGAAGAGTCCCAGCCTCTCCACGCACTCCATAATCACAAACATGGCGGCAAAGAATAACAATGTAGTCCATTCGATTCTGGACATCATGGCATCCATGTCATTGCGATTGGAAATAATCATCAAACAGATTACCCCTAGCAGTGCCACCCATCCCAGAGGCAGGGTTTGCAAAGTTGGCACCGATTGCACGAAGAACATAACGATGACAAAGACCAGTGTGAAGACCGATTGGATTAGGAGGTTCTTGTGCTTGATGGGGTACTAGAAATTGAAAGGTTCAAATAGGTTTATCTCCAGATAATTCCTTGTTCTTACCGCCGCTTTAAGCTCCTCCAATGTGTGCTTGTAGGCATCTGTAGATCCAACACCGGCCTGCTTCTTCTTCAGTTTATGCTTCAGAATTTTCACCTTTTTCAGCAAGGTCTCACGAACTAGATCGACGTCTTTCGAATACGATGACAGAGAGTAAGCTGCTCGCTGCCATACCTTAATTTCGCGACGTAGTTCTTTTAAAGCCTTCGGTTCACTGAGTCGTAATGTTTTAATATCCCAAAAAAAGAGCCTTAAGTAGAGACAGCTTTGAATGACTGTTAGGACTACACCTGGCAAGGTGTGGGCAACAAAATTAAAGAACGTCACTCCATTGCGTGAGATGAAGTGATTAGAGCATGTTATGATACTAATGGGGTCACCAATTGGAGTGATGGCCCCACCAATGTTCGCATGGACAATAATGCCCATTAGCACTGGAACAGGATCAAGTTCCATTACTTCGCAAAGCCTGCAAACAGAGGAAAAGATTGTTTTTTATAAAAAGGATTCAGATATACATGATTTGTGGGACTTACCTTATGGCCACAGGAGTCATTAGCAAGACAGTAGTCATATTATCCAGCACAGAGGACACACAGCACGTTATTATACAGAGGCTGTATATTAAGGGCCAGATTTTACCACCGGAAATCTAAGAATAAACCAATGTCACATAAAAATATTGTGAATAAGATGAAATCCATAGATGATTAGTATTTGTTTTTAGTTTTCAAGGATACAGCCTTTCGCGAAAGTCTGAACGTCTTTCGGGTGTACTTGCGACAAGAGAGTCATATGTGAATCAAGAATTAAGTTCTCTCAACCATGTAATGGTCTTTGAAATTGGTAAATCTGACCGATCAGTTGCAACTTCCACCATCCAGTAGCTGAGCCTACAACTGAGAGTACAACAACTCTTTTTGTAACTTGATTAGTGGCAAATATTCGTATTATGGGAGCAAAGTTGAGCAGGCGATTACTCCAAATTTAAGCAAAGACCATACTGTAGCTCAAAGGACCAAAAATCTGCTTTCCATCAGCATAAGGAACAACTTATGTCGTAGTCCTTACCACTTGAATGAACATACTAGCAATTGCAAGTCGAGTACAAAGACGAAATGGAACCCCGGATATGTATATCACGCCATTTTGTTTTATCGTCTACAATTGGCAGTTCTGCTTTTTGACAGATGCTTTAATTCTGTACTGTGAGCAGTCAAATCAAAACGTTAGGCGACCCGAAAATGCATAGTTCAAAATGTCGATTGTCGCACGGGCTGGGTGTTCGGTTGCACCCTCTTTTTAAGACCACATGTCATCCAAACCCAATTTATCAATTTCTAGGAATAAAAACACGTTGACCATGGTTCTGTATCGTTCACCAGCCACAGTAACCGTGTAACCCAAGCCGTTCTGGAAAAAAGAGACCCAATGGCACTTCCGGAGCACCATGCAGCGACTTTTAGTGGAGAGCCCAGCAGCATTTGAACATTAAGGAAAAATCATCCACTCTTTCATTAAAATCCATGTAATAGCTAATTGCGTAGCACGTCGTCTGGTTGACGTTAACGCAACATCTTCTGCCACAACTACGATAGTCTCTTCGAAACGAGCACTACGAGCCCTTCCGGCGGCTCTTCTGGCATGTGTTGTTCCACCCTCTTTAAGTGGACCAGCTAAATGCCTTTGAGTTTGATCAGTCGGTATAGGACGGCCGGGAAATCTGCTTCGTAATTCACATTGTGAACCTCGATCAAATGTGTTCTCAACAGATTGGGACTACATTGGATTGAGAGGTTGCACAACACGACGGATGGAGGTAAATTCAAAGACCCAATTGTGTGGCTGGTGCTATTAGACCCCATAATCTCCATTTAATATTCAATAAAATTTATTCGATTCAAATACAAAAATCTTTCATATTTCCTTTGGTAGAATGCAGTAGTTTTACGAGCTCGAATGGTCAGATTTGATCCTTGCTGAACCCTTGCTTTACCTTACTATAACCCAAATTCACAAAGCATTTATTTACGACACATTATTGCCCAATATTACCTCAAATGTCAAGACAGCTAGATAATCAAAAACTCCAGTCTCAGTTAGTATAGCTACAAGGATCATCATCGAGAAGAGTAAAGTTAACATTTCCATATCCATCCATACGATGATCTCCTCCATTGTTGGACGATCACCCAGAACGGCTAAAATTGCTATCGACGCAGTCGAGCATATTATCGCTACAAATGTTCTATGAAAGATCTAACCAAAAAGAAAAATACAATTTATTTTGGTTTTCAAAATCATTCACTCATCCTTACCTCCCACACTAACAGCGCATAAAAAGCTGACAATATAAATGCAGCGAATGCAATGCCCTGCTGCACATTAATCACCAAAGGATCATAGACAATCTTTAGTGGAAAACTAGCCAGTGATTCATTGGTGAACATTTTCAGCCTCATTCGAGTATCGTTTCCATCTCCTAGCTCAGAAAGTAGCTCATCGCTTAGAGCGAAAGTCCTATTCTTGGAATGAAGCGGAGCATTGTCATATTCGTCTTCGGTAACTGTGGGTACCATCCACGGCTCGAGAATATCCTAAAAAATACCTAATTTTTCTGATCCATCATAGATGCACATGTATGTGATTACCTCAGCAACTTCGGTGTCATTCCAATCCAAATATCGGACCACTTGCAGCTGCACAGTCAGAAAGTCTCCAGTAAAGTTGTTAGACTCTATAAAGGCACCGAGCAGAGTGATCTTGAAATTGCTCCCAGGATTCTTTGGAAGAAAATAAACTGCAAGGAAAAAAAAAACATCATATGTCGAAAATGTTGTATATTACGGTTCGACAAGTAATTTACGCTTATCTTCATTATCAGGTACAACAAGTTGTTTCTTAATAAGATGCTTTTCGTGTGTAGATACTAATACTAGTGTAGACAGGACCCAGAATATCAAAAGACATATCTTCTTGATTAACTTCTCCTTTTGCTTTTTACTCTTTGATTGTGTATTGGAGGGATGATCGTCAGAGTGATGGTCTTCACAATCAGAACTTAAAACAAAAACATTCGATATGAGCATCTGGGACTTATTTTTGAGTTCAGAGCTTACCTCCTTAGCTCACAGGAACAATTTGTTGTAGCCGCCTTTGGCTTAAAGATTTTCATATTGATGAACTCTGAGCCCTCATTACTGTCCTCAGGTGTAGACTCGATCTCATCTGAATTTGAATACTGATCGCCATTTGGAGAATTCCCTTAAAAAAAGAAAACAAAAATTGTGTCAGTATTCGCCGATCTAAGCGACCTGAACAAGTTTACTTGAAAAAATTATATGTAAGACGTATTTCCCATCTCTATTCTAGAACATTCATGGCATTAAACTCGAAATTCCCATAGACTTTCACAGAAAATGTTTCTCACAACAAACTAACTCTTAGGATAGGTTAGACAAGAAATCGTTGAAGTTCCATAGACTGTCAACTAAATAAAGCGTGTTCGTTGGAAAAGATCTAGTACGGCTTACGGAGAATCTAAATGACCCCTAAACTCTAGAGAGTAGCTAGGAAGTAAGTCCTAAAACTACATTCAACCACATCAATGAAACAATATATTTCCTTCAGGAACTTCAGGCTAAGATCGGAAAGGACCTTAGGTATAGGTTAGCAACAGAACGTAACTTTGGCAGCCGGACTTCGACTAACCAAGATTCTCAGAAGAAAAATAGCCTCGAAACGAGCTGGAGCCTATTATAGAGGGCTGGAGACTTCTGATGTTAGTTTTAGCCAATTCCCCCAAATTGTCGAAAAAAAGAATTCAGTTACTGGAACTTTCGTCGAAGCCCAAAAATCCACTTTCAGCATCAGCACTCACCACATCAGCACCAAAGATAAGTTGCTTGATTTAAGCTAAGGCAAGACAATAACAGAGGACATGATCTTGAGTATCGTCACCTTGTCGACATCCGTCGCATGCGCTTACCAAAGGAAAGCCTCCTGTAGAACGCCGATACGATTTTTACTGAGACACAAACACAATACAAACGTTCGGGCCCACACATTAAGTCAGCCTGCATCCTGGAGAGTCATGCCCCAAGACCACACACAATTCTGTTCGTAAGAGACACATTCGATAATGCAAGCCTTGACCGAGATCCCGAAAAAACCCAATGTAGGTTCAAGCCTTGCCGCATCGGAGATGTCATTTATCACAATCAGTGTGTATCCTGAAACCCAATTCAAGGAATTGTTGCATTTTTGAACTATTTTGAAACGTGTTGTAGGCTTGAGCAACGCTTTAAGCGCACCCTAACTGGAGCTACAAACGCAGATACCACCTCTTCTTAATAATATAGTCAGCAGCCATTGGTATAGCATAAATCTCCGATTGAAGAACTGAGGCATGCTTGGCTAGCGAGTAGTAAAATCTATTATTGTCAGCACTTGATTAGCTCGAGCCCAATCCGGGCTCATAATCTGCCCGAAGTCAGTCCTAAGCAAGAGGGAAAGTCAACTCTAAATTTTCACAACAGCCGAAGTTTCATGATTGCATCAATCCTTGTCCATGTTCCTAGAACTAGGGTAGTAGGCTAAGTATGGGGCGAGATTATTGAAAGTCCAATACAGATGATACCAAAATCCACTCCATTTAAGACGGTAGATTGCTTTGAGAGTACAGCCCATGATAAAAGTATCAACTGAAGGTAAATTAAGCACAGCATCTAGTGCAGCGGAGACAAATCATTCTTGAGAGTTTGTTGGAGAAGGCCCTCACATATTTATGCGAAAGCCCTCTCCATCAAACAACAAGGTCCTATCATAGCAATGTGGATATGTTCGACTTGACATGCTTTCCCCAAAGAAGTTTGTTAACTAGGATCACTTCCAGATATTTCGGAGATCTGGATAAAGGCGCTCTTCAACATTGGCAGAGTCAGACCGATCATAATCCTCCGTCTCGTACAGAGACGTTCTCAGAGAATTGACCGAAAATCCATTTCTTCATGAACGATCTCTCACGTTATTTGCGTGTTAGCAGACACATTCTGTAGTCATCTTACCATCTGCCATGGCGGCCTCAGTTATATACTATAGTTCAGCCATAACCCAGTCAAGACTGGAGGAAATATGGTTTTCTAAGTTCGGTGTCTTTCGGAACGCTATTCAGAGCACTAGTGTTCAACGGAACGTAGAAAATCAACGTCGAAGATGAAGCGCAATACTGATGCCAGCACAGAATCCACCATTCTCCAGTTTTTATCATCACATGTGTCTAGAACCAATCCAGTAAATTAAATCTTTAGCTTCGTCGAAACCTTTGTGCCATTTTACCAAACTCACCAATGCCTGTCAACAGCACTTTATTTTGATTCATCTCTTTGTTGATGAGATAAGAAGATAAGTACTCTTGAATCTCTTAACTGCCTAAGAATGCCAAAGGCCCTCAATGTCACAACAAAGTCAAATAAATTCCATTCGCATTCGGTACATCATCATCTCCCTCCCAAAGAACCTTTGTGTACAATTCAATCGTTTTCCCAGAAACCAAATGGATTGACAAGGGCTGTATCCTTGGTTTACATTGGTTTGTTAGTGAACTCTTTCATCCATCCACGTGTGACGTACATTCCAAGGGTGATTGTGTACATGACTTACAAGCAAATAGGGAAGAAAAAACGTCTTTTAATAGAACCGGGTCTATTTCGAAAACCAATTCATAATATTCTGCCGCTTTTCAGGACATACCACCATCATGCTACTATTTTTGGAAAATTTCGTGTGACACTTATTTTTAAATTATTTTTCGTTTCTTTTCTGTAAACACAAAGAAATCATCGCGGTTTTTACATTCTAATTCCTGTAAGCTGTACTGTAGTTCTATTTAAAAGACCATTTAAGTTGATCAAATGGCCCTCAAATTAGAACCACCATTTAGTCCATTTAAAGCTTTGTAATGTACACAATAGCTTGTACACACGTACTTCATTTAGCGGTTTCATTTGAATACCCGGGTGTGATGTGTTATAAATGATCTACCCCGCATGCTACAGATATATGTACATAGTAGGCATAGCATCGCTATATGCTGGATTGTGTCGATGGTTAAGGAATGTTATAATTTGTTTTAGTATTCGGCTAGGGGATGTTGGAAATTTGCGAATTAAGCTAGACACGATCATTTTCACCCACGCAGCGGTACATGAGAATAAAATGCGTCTTTGGTGAACCAATGGTGCATTATGGCAAGCGACAAACAGTCGGGTTATCGGAGTCGCATTTCCATTTCCCTGCTGCACTCTATAGGAAGCTTCAAGGCTTGATGATCAGGGCTATTATTGTTTGAGAAATAAGTTTTGTATTCGGCCACTTTGTGCTCTCTGTTAACATCTTGGCAAACCTTTTTTCCAAAAACTATTCCCTTTAGTTCTGTACATAGCACTCCACCAGACTATACATCACTTTAAGTGTTTCACCAGTCGGAAGGAAATTCTTTCCAGAGTTGAATTTTCAGATACTGCCATTCCTCCTACTGCTTTGTCCCTCCTAGTTAAAGTAAGTTAAAATTGCTCCCAGCTAACACCCTAATCACACTTACTGGTTCTCTTCGAATGAAGTATAGTGGACAGCCTACTAAAATGCAATCTGACAGGAGAAATGAGCATCATAGAGCCTTTCAGAACCACCTTTGGCCAAATCTGTTTTGTCGATACACATTATGCCACTTGTTAGGTGGACAAGGGGATTTGCTCTCATAAAAGCTTCCGGCTTTTAAGTTGGACTTGATACACCTCAGCCTGCTTTACTTAAAAAACTATGTCTAGTGACTTCAATGGTCCAAAAAATTCCGTCTGTATCACTATATCCCAGCACCCAACCAAAGATGGATGATGATGAAAATGCTCTCCAATTCTACCAGTGGATGTAGGATACTAATAATGTCTCCACGGGAATCCAATCAAGTTTTTGGATTTCTTTAATCACAGCAGTGATCTCATATCTGTTGATGATAGACGGAATATTGTTGGTTATCATGCGAAATAAACATTTATCCATCAAGAGCTCTATCCATGCCTGTCAGCTCTGTGCCAGATGATTCTGCCGTCAAATCTATTTGAAAATATTCTTAGATAGTGCGCGTTTCTAAGCTACTATTCCGTACTAAAAATGTTCCTCTGATTTATTTGTTCACTGAAGGACTCTTCTTTTCGATTCTCAGCTCTAGATGTAGGGAATAAGATTGTTCCCTCATCATCAATGATGAGGTGTGAGGATCTCAATTTCAGTAGAAATTAAGTGGCTCTCTTGGCTAAAAATTTAAATTGCTAGTTGTTCACCCTGATTTAGATCCAATTTAGGGTGTGGGACGGTATTCACGATTTTTAATAAAAGGAAATCTAAAATCCACATTCGACTGTAAGGATTTCTGTTGCTCGCTGCTACATCTTGTCCAAAATGAAAATAGTTAACCTAAGGTACTTTGACTTCCAAAAATAGTTTATTCTAATCAAACTCCACAAACTTGACAGTTTCAAGAAGGTGGGATATGCTCCCTATTGTGTTGAACTTTATGATTCTTGGGCATATTTTGGATTTTGTGCTCAGTACCCATACATGCGCCTAGATATCGTATCACTGAATCCCTTCATGATCTTTTGACATTCAGTCTCTCAATATTGTCGAATGAACTCAGATGTATTATTGTGACCCCAAGTTATCGTAGTAAGTTTAGAGTTCCAAGGCGAGGAGATGCAAACAAAATTCTTGATTTGTAATCCCTTTTCCAAACCCGAAAGGGAGAAGAACACTTCTAATGTGACGATCAAGAGTAGATATGCTAAAACAATAAGATTTCGAATTATAATCCTCGATCAGGAGTAGTCGTCCAGTTAATAGTGCGATCTCTCCCTGAAACGAAATATTCAATTTTAAAACGACGTCGCTTACAGCCCTTTGCATTTATCCGTAGTACATGAGAAGTGCTTTCAGTACTCCGAAAACTACTAATTTGGCTCCCAAGTCACACGTTTGTTTGATTTCCTTTGATACCAATGGTATTTGCTGCAAAAGTCAAACCTAACTCCATCTTACGCCTGGAATTTAAGGTACTTCTAAAATTGAGGTAATCCTCGAATAGTCTGCGACTACAGTAGCTGCTTAAAAGGGTTACCGACTGAAAAAAGAACTCAAACTAGTCCCTTACTCCATTCCAGGTGAAACGTTTGCATACCTTCATCGATATTCAAGTAATTCAAATATTTACATAAACTTAAAAGCAAACATCAACTTATTGCTATGTAATAACCAACACCCCAACCAGATACCGACATTTTTAAGACCTAAAATCCAAATTCATCTAATTTCCTTCGACAATTAAATAATTAAGTGACGACACATCAATATCTTATCTTCAACATTAGTCAGGAATTAATATTCTTAATTATCTACTTAACATTCACAGTGCAATTCGTTTAATTGTTTAAATATCACAAACTTAGCCAACAAATGGGGGGAAGCCAATTTGCCGCTTCATTAAATACCTCATCTTTTGCACATATCAAGTTCAGATCTCGTGATCGAAGCAATTAAAAACCATTATGCAGTCTGATTTCGAAAGAGCTTTTGAAAGAAAAAAATATTTTAAAAATCTTAATCTGTGCGAAGAGTTGGTAAATTAAAAAGGACTCCATATTTGTGTTAAATAAATTATTCTACGTACTTGTATGTCAGTGTTGTTAATTTGCATAATTTTGAATTTGGCAGGCGGCTGTGATTAAAATGTCTTGAGATTGTTGGTTTGATTCAAAAGCTGTTAAGTTAAACACAATGGCTAAGATGTTTTGCACAACATTCTACTGATCACATGACGATACAACGATACTGAGATCGTTAACCAATTGAAGACCATGATTCCAGAGAATTTACCGAAAATGAATCTGAAACAAACTCTCTGAATACCAAAAGATACGAGTACAAGTAAGGCCAGGAAGTCATAGATATCTGATGACTTCCCTCAAAGCACTGGAAACAATGTGGGAAACTGCATTTTATTACGAAGATCTTTGCCAGGACGAGTGCCTTCAATTTTGGCGATAGAGTTTGGGGTAAACCTACATAAGTGTCATGACCTTTTATCATCATTTGGTAAAAGACGTTTTGGTCTTTGTTAGTTTCTATTCGTAGGTAGGTTAATAGGTAGAAGGCGCAACTGCACCTCACTCAGATCTCAAGGGATCCATAGTATCCCCCTGTGTGGGGTACCTTAAAAAAAAAATTAACAAAACAGATAGTCCAACAATTAGTTTATGGTGGAAGCGGCCCTCCTGAACCAACCCGATTTCGTGATGAATTTTAGGGTAGAATTACGTGGCATGTTCGTTGAGATCAGTGAAAGACACTTTTTCAAAGGTTGTGCTTCCGATTCTGTAGAGACCTGGGCGTTCGCAGAGGAAGTGTTTTGTGTCTTCCTCTTCCTCTGTATCGTTGCAGCTATGCCTTTAACCTACGAGGAGAGTCAGCTATGGCCTACTTAGGAATAGAAGTTCTTTAATCTGTTTTCTATGTTGTATTGGGTCCATTTTGTTAAAGTCTAGGGTGATTTTGGACATGAGTCAACCGATGGGCGATGGGACCGAATAGTCTGGTTGTAGATTACTAGATTGCCATTCCTTTCTAGCTAAGTCATCGCCCATTTCAATTCCGTGGAAGCAATTCCCATTCCCGCAGATGTGCGCTTTGAGCTGAGGGGTTTGATAATTGTGATGGTTTTGATAGCTTGGCTGTCTATGTAGATGCCTTTATTGTTATTGCTCTTGACAGGTCCTGACAGGCCTAAATGAATACACCCCAACAAACCATCAACACTATGTTTGAAAAGCTCTTCTGGTCAGAGCTGTCGGCTTTGTTGTTCTAAAATGGTGTCAATTGACACCTATGTCAAAAATCTAAAGCCCTTAGCTAATCTCAGAACCAAAATGAAATGTCAAATTGCCGGCATATCGCCCGATTTATGAAGAAATGTCATGAAAATTTGAGTTCAGCGCATCAAATCGTGTTGACTTGTCTATCGGGAATATTTGAATAATGTTGGCAGAAACCGCCCTGATCTTAGCTTCTGTTCAGAGAGGGCCTTATTCTGAAATATTTTGTTGTTTATCTCAGAGTTTTTTTAATTAGAAAACAGTCTTGATCGAAACACGTTTTAGTATCTTTTTCTAAACTGCTAAACGTCGAGGGTTGATATTTAGAGTTGGTGTTGTTTAGGGGCAATGTCTGTTCCGCATTACCTTGAACCTAGTACCTACCTGCATTCCTTCATATCTAGGTGCTGCCAGCGACACGTGAACAATTCTGTTTGTTTACATTTGTTGAAGTTACACCAAGAGCGGTGGGTCTGGGATGATTCTCAATATCGAGTGAAACGTGACATGATATCATTTTCGTCAGAGAACCTCAACAGATGTTGGAGAGCTAGAAAATCACGATCTTCTAAATGACCATATGTAATATTGGATTAAATATATTCAATCTCAAGTTTCATAGATTATGTAATGCTGCATCCTGCCATAAAGTTACTAATCCCAACAAGGCCTCCTCACTAATTAGATTCAAAGCACAGCCATGCAATTAAATAGCTATTCAAAGTAAAGTAAAATTAGATTCACAATTACTGGCAAAATTATGTCTGTCGTACTTGAGCGTATATCTTACTCAATTACAAATCTTTGAATGAAACTCTAATCGAATTTCACAGGTCATTTTCAAGCATTTGAGGAAGTTTACAATTACATTGTAATTGGATGACACAAATTCTCAGGAATCTTTAGGTTAGAATACGTTCAGGCGACTAATGAATTTCATCTTTATGTGCTCGGTAAAAAAACAAAGCATATGGTGGAGGAAATGGGAATTCAACCGGTGCGTGACGTTGTAAAAGTTTTCCGAATAGTATTCTCCTTTATTTTACGAACATTTTATTGTTATACGAAAGTGAAGTATGTATGACTAAAAGTTATGGGAAAATGTCTATCGTTAACGACCCTGTTGACATGACTAATTTGAAGTGAAATATTTATTTGCAGGTCGATGGGGAAGGCTTTTTAGTATTTTTTTTTACAAATCTGTACTCCAACAAAGCTATGTACGTGGTTACAATTTAGTTATATAAAATAACTAGAAAAAAATCTATTTATTAGGTCTGTGTCACTATGACGCATGATTTTGTAGAACAAACGTGCAACTTTTACTTACCTTGCAATGATTTTCGTGTATTGACTGGTTTTTATTATTTGTGCATTTTTTTAGTTTTTAGATTCCAAAGCGGTCTCATTAAGAGGGCATCGAGAAGTTCGATTGCCATACAACACGAAACGTGAGCATCTAACAATCATCCAAGAATAGAACTGTCTTGAAAAAAGACACTTAAAAGCTTCTCTCGCGCCCTATATTTGAGATTTCTTTCCACTAAACATCCTTTAACGAAAATCTGAAGTACAAGGTGGCCCAACTATAGTGCAAAACTTTGATGGATCTTGTAGAATAGTTCTGGTTGTGTTAAACAGAACTCAAAGTTCTACAAAAAGATGCGCCAAAGGAGGTTTCAATGAGGCAACGATACTGATATCGGCTCCTTTTTCTCGAGGGTTAAATTAAAGACCTACCCAGTCAGGTTGGTGTTGGTGTTGTTTACTAGATCCTACCAAGCAAAACCAGGATCTATACGTGAAATGTTTAGACCCGTTGACAATGTGAACGTTGACGATGTGAACAAAACTCTAATGACATAAACATAATTCTAATATGAGGTCATACCTTCATAGAGGAGAATGATGATGGCACTGGGATGCTCAACAAAAAATATAGGCAATGTCCTAAGCATGACATTTAAATCTTGTAAGGAGAACCTTTTTATACAACAGTTGGTCCAGCATAGCCTACACGACCTCAATGGCCTCAATATACTCAAGAAAACATGATTGTCTCCGAACCATAAAACAATGCGATCGACATAAGACAGGCCTTTAGTTCAAATCTTCCGAGCAGCCAACTACGACGAAGATATAACTACGTTGTTTCAGCCAAGCCACAAACGCGAAACACTGTGAGAAGATTCACCGAAAACGAATCCGATAAATTTTCAACAACTCCTATTCCTGCTCCTTGGAAAAGTATCCTAATGCGCAGCTAAACAAGAGTCAAAGAAATCTCCTTATGATGTGAGCTCAGGCAGGAAAAGTTATGGGAGAGAAATAGACTTCTTATAAAGAAAAAAAAAATCTATAGATCCAGGAACAATGTAAAGAAATTTTAGGTAATCCATGCCAAAGCCAGTAGAGATGAAAGAAGTCGGTAGTGAGGATATGTAAAAAGTCTAGATCAAGACAAATATCAGACAGAATCGTTTATTCAACCCAGATACACTATGATAGAGAGAACTTTCCTACATCCAGCCAAAACAAAATGAGGATAAGTTTAACAAGACTGCTGGAGCTGACTATACGAAGTCATTTCTAAGACTTCTAACACTGCCAGTAGAACCTTTAAATCTAAGCAGGAGGTACGATTCAGTGCCCACAAGTAAAAGAGACCTCCATCGACTTGAGGTGTACAATGGGACATTAAGCTAAAAGTGGGAGTTCAGTCTGTTTTCAAACCAGAAAACCCTACAGTCGACCTAATGTTCACACTTCGACAAATCTTGGGAAAAAAACTTAAAAAGTTCATATCGATACCCATCATCTATAGACAAGCTATACAGAGTCATATCTAGCTTTGACATCCTTGGCAAACTCGTTTGCTTTGATAGAGGACGTTCGCTGTCCCATCAAGGTCGGTAGCGAACTCACCAAGACCTTTTTATGGCAAAAAAGGCTCTCATATGATTTTTCAACGTCCTACTCAACACCGGAGGCACAACTGCCTTATACTGACGATATTATCATATTATGACGAACACAGTGGGCGTTCAGGAATAGTGACAGAAAAGCTGCAAAAATAGGTTTGACGAGGGCAAAACCAAATATATTCTGACAACAAGAAAGGACACACAATAAAGGATGTCACAATCGAGAAGTATAACTTCAAAGGGAGTTTGTCTACCTCGAGACTTGGAGTGCGCAACTGGAGACAGTTAGATAAGAATCGACTGAACTAACGAAGTGTAGTGCCAACTCGATAAAATAAAACTAAAGATAGCTTGAAGCGGATGGAAGGATTAAAAGAAACTAGGAGTGTGGACTTGTCAATTAATCATCATATCCATCACTTATGGATTTGACATCAATGCGTGTTATTAGAATGCGTCTGTTCTTATTACAGACATTTGTTTCAATTGTACAGGGTTGTGCTCGGGACGAGTACGAGGCACTGCCATTCAATATGCCCTCCAAGCGCTCCGACACTTTCTGACATTTGCAAACAAACATCTAAATATTTCTTGTCAAACACTTAATTTGTCACAAAACAAAAACAAAAACAATGACAATACGAATAAATAACAAAAAAGGAGAGAAAAAATAACACTATCACCCCCAAAAAAATGTCAGATTTAATCAATATGATGAATTTCTGTTTACACACCAATATTATCGTGTTGACCCCAGAGCATGATGCTATCAATGACAATGGTGTCCGCTTTTATTTAAATAAATAATTTCGTCATCAAATTGCCAAAATGTGCTGGGCGGTTGATATCATCAGCTGGTACGGATTATTTTCCATTTGGTTTGGTACATGTCAACTGTATTTAGGTACACCTGAAGCCGATTTTCATCTTCCCCCGCAAATTCTTTGAACCAAAAAAAGGAGTCGCATTTTCTTCGTTTCGTATTCATAGGGATGTCTTATATATATGTACATACATCCACAGACCGGCTTTTGGTTATGAGAATCTTATGTATAAGGATGTCCTGAGTTGTTAGAACAAAGAGAAATTCTTGTCACTTGCGTTGGTATTTGGTAAATTTTATCTGAACAAGGCGACGATAGTCTACATACGATTCGACCGGCAATTTTGTTGAAAGAAAAGACTCATTGAATTTTTGGAAATGAAAATATCATCGAAAACAATAAATTCCATAGAACATCCCAAAATATACATCAACTTGAAAAGCACCACCAAATGTTTACTTTTCTCTTCACGAGTTTCAAAAGCTCGACATAAGATTCTCACAGATACATCCCGCTTTTCCTGGCAATGGACCGAAAATAAATGAATATAATATATTATTTCATCACTAAAAGCTAAATAAATATTAATAAACATAAAATGGTGTACAAAACATACCGTGCAAACGTTCATTTTCGATTTGAAAGGATGCCAAACTCGGATCCTGTCTTATCTGTGCTGGCAAAGCTCGCCACACCTGTAACGACTGTTCGGTTACTTGATTTGGAGCAACCAAATTAAAAAGGGATCTCCTTCGGTGACTTCCCGCCGTCGACCGAGACCGACGAAACATTTTCAATTGATCGCGTATACCCATTTTGGATAATCAACCAAAAAAAAAAAACACAATCCTTTGTTTGACGAAGAAGACTTCAACTTCACTTGTTGTATTGATTAAATGTCACATCCGAGCATCTCCACCTCCGCACTAGGAGAGTGTTATTTCAAGAGCACTGGCAAATTTGTCGTCACGACAACTTAAGAATGATATATGTATCTAAACTATGTTGGATGTTTTTTTTTTTGATTTAAAAAAGAATAGAACGTACGCACTCAATTAAGAGAAGATAAAAGCGCGCGCCACACTACACAAAATAGAGATTCCCTCCGAATCCAGGTCAAATAACTATTTAACTAAACGCACAGAGGAACATTATGCGAAGACACAGGAGATACAAAGTACAGATACAGATACAGAGATACAGTACTATAAATGCGCGACAATGAACACAAACGAGACACAAATGATTTTTCTTCTCCTGGCCACAATGTTTTGCCGTTGTGTGTTAGATATAAATTCCGAGCGAAATATCCATCTGAACAGTTTGCCGTTCAATGTTCAAACGAAAACAATCTCACAGATACGCATCCAACTTGTGTGTGTGGCGCTCAACTGGAAATGGTCTGTTTCGTGCCTAGGCTCCGTTCTCTCTACACTCTGGCATACTGATAGTAGCATTAGATAGCCCGACCGTCACCGACTGCCACCACCCACCCACGTGAAAACAAAACAAGAAAAAAGAGTGAAAACTTATTTTCGGCAAACAGAGAGCTTTTTAATTTTTTTTTTCTCTCTTCTTCTTCTTCTTTTGTTTCCTTTTTTCTTTCTTCCGTTTTTTGTTTTCTTCTACTTGTTGGTGGTTGGGATGTTAGGAGAAAAAAAAAAAAAAAAAGAAAAGCGGAACCAAGGTGAAATAAAAAGGGAAAATCCGCACGTGTTTGCGAATGAAATCTACGAACACTTTCAGCTTAGGGTGGTGGAGTTATACTGCGAATATAATGCGAGAGAGAAAGTGTGTCCTTCCTCCGTGCGTATACGTAACATTTTCTGTATTTTTTTTTATTATTTTTTGTATAACGGAGGCACTTTGCTTTGTATTTGAGAGCAAAGTGTTATGTGCACTGTGTGGAACTTCTAATTATGGACTGACCATTCGATTTGAATGAACACAGCGCTTGGAGCTGGTTGTTGCTGTTTTTTTTTTTTGCTTCTTTCAACCCCTAATTCGTGGTCTATTTTTTTTTTTTTTGTTTTTTTGAACTTATTTGATTATATTTTTTTATGTATGTATGCGTATTTTACGAGGACTATCTGTGGCACGTATTTGGCGATAATTTCCAGCAGAGAGTGCTGAATACAAAGCGGTCGCGACGTTGTTTATTGAGTTAAGAAGATATTTTGGAAATTTTCATTTATGTAGATGCACACATGCTATCTGTGGTGGTTTATCTACTAGTACTAGTTTGTTATACGTACTTAGGTAGAACAAACTTGAGCCTCTAATAAAGTGCAGATGAATGCCTGGATGGTTGTAATATAGAAGAAAACTCCTAGGTGCGAGAATGCTGGACAGATACAAAGAACGTTGAGGATAGTATCTTTCTTTTTTTCGTTCAGACAACTGTTGTCTAATCCAGCTTTTTGATCCAGCTTTGGCCAAACCTGCTTAGTCGCCAGACACTTTACCAAAGACTTGATCTTTTAATAACATTTAGCTTTGATTTGGGCGCCGTGGCTCAAGTGGTTAGTGCGTTACAAGTTTGAATCTCATCCAAAATACTTAAAAGTTTTTCCACGGCCCACCTCTCACGAGCGTCTGACAAACATCGGAGAGTAAAACTGTCATGAGAAAGCTTCTCAAATAACAAATTGCCCCCTGCACACGGCATTAAAGAGTAGGACCCTTCGATTCGAAAAAGACTATAACATTCAGAACACGAATGGTTGTGAGAAGCCCAGGATCCCATAGACCTGTCGCGCCAAATACTTATTTCATTTTAGCTTTGATTTGAGTTTACGTGTAGCAATCGTTGTAGTTATACCGTGGTTCAGGAGAGATGGGTACAGTAGTTCTGGTAGACAGTGATGTGTTTTACAACAGCGATGTAAACTATTCAATACCTAATTCCGCTCATGGAAATAGGCGGACAATTAAAGAAATAAAAGAAATTCATATGTAATACGAGGCATCACAAGCTTTATATGACCTTTAAGTAGTCACTATTTTATAGGAACAATATACATATGCCATCGAACATACACCCTACCTGCTTGGATATTCTAAATCATAGATAGATATATAGAACCAGGAGCAAGTAGATTTAGACTACGGGAACCAGGGGCTAACTTCCTTCCTTATTTGAGAACCTTTCTCATGGCAATTGCACTCGCGGATGTTTGTCAGACGTTCACGAGAGTTAATGTTTCATCTTAATTACTTAGTCCCGATGTTCACATGATTAGTTTGAAGCATGTTGAAAATAGGAAACCTCCAGTTCCAGTTCACTGTTTAATACAGTGAAGCATACTAGAGATCAGCAGAGCAACAAAATGGCTCTGACAACTTTCCGGTAGTCTTCTTAAAGCTTATAGTAGAACCATAACCAACGAAAAAAGCACCGGCAATCGATTCCAAAAGGCGTTTAGAACGGCGAGTCAGCAGGTATGGTGTGGTTTTTAGCAAAGCTGAACAAATTAGTTCCACAGAATCGTAATCCTAGAACGATCGACCTAACATAGTTTCTTCTTGAGAAAATGGAAAAAGCTGTGAAAATACCTAGGGGAGAATATCACCGTCAGCGTCCATACAGAGTAGGTTGACCCACAGAGACTGCTTTAAACCAGCTGATGGAGATTTTTCAAAGCACTTCTGAGCCATGCAAAGAAAAGCATGAAGGAACGACTTAAAGGATGTCTACAGGAAGAAGTACTGTCTCCTTTAGTGTGGAGTCTGATGAACTATGGCAACATCATCATCTGGAAGAAACATGCAGAAAAAACATTCAGGAAACCTTGCCGAGCACACAGTATTTGCTAAAGCCTTGGGATCAACCCGGACTATCCATAGAAGAATGTTCATTTTAATATTCCTATTTTAAGACCTGTGATTAATTATGGACCCGTTGCAAACCAAAGCTAATACATGTTTCGCAAAGATAGGTCTGTTCCCGTACTCTCCCAAAACAACGAATTTTCACGAAAATCTACGAAAAGCCATCAAATCCTGTTCGAGTACGCAAAAGTTTCGTAGTTTTTAGTAGAAGAGAGCGCTCACGAAAGAGTAAAAAATTTCCCCATGCAACAAATTTTAGTGCAGGAAATTTCTTTGCAAATGGCGGATACTGCTAATTTTTTTCTAGTTTTAATCCAGAATCAAGCCATGCTAGACTCCACAAGATCGTCAAATACTCTATTTGACTATATTTTAAGGAATAAATCGTCCATGATGTTGGTGCAGATTTCCCGGCTGTTCTATGTGTTTTTTTTTTCAAATCAAACTCCAGATAGTATAAACCCAAACAGATATACATATGCCCTTTGTCCAAAATCTATCATTACAACTCTACACTGTCTAGATGGGAGATCCTCTAATAAAATAATCAGAATCAATATTGCTCCCATTACACTCCTCTAACATACCAACGGCCGTGTTCCCGTCTGTCTGGCTCATTGTCGTTGCGACCAACTAACACGTATCTAACAAATAAGGAATTCTGAAAATTAGTACCCCTTAGACATTCGATTCAATTAAAACCACTCACGCAATCATCCGCTCTGAAGGGTATCAAACACATGTCAGAGCACACTTGAGAATACTATCTATCCTACGAGCATATTACCTTCTTTTATTGGATTACTAAGCAGCCCATGACAATGCCAATACCAGGGTCGAAATGGACAATCAACTTAAGGCTGGTGGATGTTCTGCGTGTGTGTGTGTCTGAGGGGAGAACCACCAAAAGGCAAAGCAGAAATGATGTCACTACTTTTCGACTTTTAGAGCACCATGCTGGATCAATGAACCTGCAATCAGCTGTGAACCTACCCTCGGCGTGGGCTTGGCATACAAACCTACACAACGTCGATGCACTCGGTCTACAATTTCTTAGCCAGCAGCTCCCTGGCTTGTTTGTGTTTCTTCTAATTGGCAATTAGTATCTATTATTCTGTAACAACCCCTCTTTATTGATTGTGGCGCACTTGGAAGCGAATGGTGTTTGTCAACAAAGTTCTGCATTTTGAATTATTGAGTCGAACTACTGCAAATTCGATGGCGTGGATAGATTTCTTGTTTCTTTAATTACACGTCCATAAGAAATAACGGATGTATGCACTTGAACCTGAGGCGTGGCTGTGCATTCAACGGTAGCGAAGGACATTGTCTACGTGCAGTGACTATTAGCAAATGATAGGGTGAGCTTATACAAGCAATCAACGATATGTGATGTATCCTTGATGTAGTTTTAACATGAAACACCCTCTCGGGCGCTCTTGGGGTGAAATAACGATTCCGGGGGAATGAAGGCGATGAGTTGATGGGCTGTAATTACAAAATGGTAAAATAGCTTTGACTTATATGCTTTCGAAATACGTGTGAGACTTTCACGTAGTTTCTGTACTTATAGCAGAATAGCTTGTGTTAATTAGATCACGTCGGATTAATTGAGGTTGTTTCGTTACGACACCTCACATGAACTTGCGCTAGAGTACGGAATGGCATGCATGGAAATTTGCACATCTCTCTTAGGTGTCGTTTGGGGAGTACCCCCTTTGTATACATAAACATAAATCCAAAGGAAAACTATGTTCATATGATTAAAGGGAGCCTTGCAGTGAGAGATACTTTATGGGTTTGTCGAGATTAGAAATTTGCAAACAGTGATGTCACAAAATTGGTTGCAAATACCAGAACAGAATCCAAAAATGTCTGAGAAAATTGGTTACGCATACGCCACCGAGTCAGATATGAACATCCTGAATGGTTTTTCGCCATATATCTGGTCTCCCATAACTTTTTGGGTCAAATTGGCGAAATTTAACAAATAAAACTCAACAAAACTAATGCAAATCAGATGATTTACACGATGGGCTACTGACGTGCCCATGGTGTAGCAAGTGGCATGTAGTAAGCGATGCCTCACACGAGAATGGAGAGACATCTCGTGGCACAAATAGAGTCAGATAATCTGTTTCTCTACAACCAAGGCCTCACTATGTGTCGAAAAAACGAGGAAATTTTGAGTGGAAAAATCTGAGAAAATAGGTTACGCATACGCCACCGAGACAGGTACGAACATCCTGAATGGTATTTCGCCATATATCTGCTCTCCCTTAACTTTTTGGGTCAAATAGGCGAAATTTAACAAATAAAGCTCAACAAAACTAATGCAAATAGGATGATTTACACGATGGGCTACTGACCTGCCCATGGTGTAGCAAGTGGCATGTAGTGAGGGATGCCTCACGCGAGAATGGAGAGACATCTCGTGGCACAAATCGAGTCAGATAATCTGTTTCTCTACAACCAAGCCCTCACTATGTGTCGAAAAAACGAGGAAATTTTGAGTGGAAAAATCTGAGAAAATTGGTTACGCATACGCCACCGACTCAGATACAAATATCCTGGTTTTTCGGTCAAATAAGCGAAATTTAACAAAAAAGAACGCAGAATATGTGTATAAATCATGTTTGGTGATTTTGCCTTTTTTAGCGATCTAATCAAGGAAATCTCACACCAAGCATCTACAATCAGGGCATCATTGGCTCCAGCAAATAGTCAGCTAGGACTGAGAGGTGAATAAAGGTCGCATGTCGATATAATTTCCAACTCCTCCATGGAAAGTAATCAGCATTTTATTGGAAGAAATAATCGTTAACGATGAGCTATCAAATGGTAGTTTCCAAGATGGCCTCTAAAGACCGAACCAAAAGCTCTCTAATTCCCGTCATCAAGGAGCAATTTGCAAAATCGGAAAGTATAACCCGTCGTCCTTCGGCAGATGTGTATGTACATTAATGATTCGTTTTCAATATTTGACCGACCTCTAACTCATTCATTCATCAAAGTAACCACCCGCCCATTGTCACTAACCAGAACTCGCGCTGTCCATCACACGAAAAGTGTTCAAACATTAAATGACAGTTTGTAATTATTATGACTGTTCACCCTGACATTGGGAGGTTTGGAAGTTCTTTTGTTATGGCCCAACCTGCAGTTGGGGTTGCTAGGATCCTCCCACGCTCAGGTGAGTGTCTTTCATAGACGGGCTCATACGACCGCAACCAAGTTGTTATATTCATTCAACTTGACACAATTTCAGAGAGTGGCCAAAAACGTGACATTTTCTACTCTTGACCAATTGTCTTCGAAGTGGTTAAATGCCCTTTCACACCGATAAGAGGTAGCTCGCAATGTAACACGAACAATGGGCTGTGGCACATCAACAATAGTGGATTCTCCGCAAAAGGACTCATCTGTTGCTCGAGGACGTATGGTAATTTTCAGTTTTTTTTTGTGTAAGTTGTTCTTTTTTCATGTTTTTTTGGTTTGTGAAATCAGAGAAATAAAAATTCCGTTGAGGAGTTCGTGAGGTTGGATGAAGAGGTCAGTGAATTGGAAGGACTCTGCCCGGGACCAAGACTCGCAACAGCAGAAGCGTGGATTGAACATTTGCAAGAGAAGCGTGACGCATTGCTGGTGACAGCAGACGCTGTTCAATATAATCTGGCCACAGAGCAGACTGCGGATCCTTTGATAGTTAGCCAAGAATTCATGGCCGATTCACCAAGCAAGGATCTAGCAAGGGTTTGTTCTTGGAATTTTCAATTCACATGTTTTTAACCAGTTTCTGTGTGTCTCTAGTTGGTATTAAGTTTGGGCGTTTTGCTGGATAAACATAAGGCTGCAGCGCAGGAAGACTTCTTTGCCAACCTCAGCAAATCTGCGCTTCAAATAGTGTCCATGCGATACTACAATGAGATACTGGAACACACAAAGTCACGAGTCAAAGTGCTGACAGAAGACTATAGAACGCTAAGTGATTTGTATGTGCAGCAGGATGGAATTATTGGTAAAAGAAGGAAACCTTCAAGTGATTACATAATACCCATTTTGTTTCGTTTAATAAGCACTGATAAGCGGTGGAACATACATGACTAACTATGAGGAGAGTTTGGATGCTCAACTGGAGACTGCCCGAGACGTTCGTGATAAACTGGGGAGCACTCTAGAACAATGGCGCATTTGTGGTTTACTACTGAAAGCGTGTGCCAAATCAGCGTCACAAAGTTTAAAGTTTTGGAGAGATTTAAGGACTTTGAGGTAAGCCACTTAGTAAACTTGTTCAGGACATGAAAATGCGTTCTGAATCCATTAATATTTATCATGACGGTAATGAGGAAGCAGCAAAACTTTTAAGGGGAATGGTGAAATGCAAGTTTATCACGCAACGTTTAGTTAAATGTGGGCGTAGGGTAGTAGGATATTGACCACGAAGCTACCACAACAGTTGGGTAAACTTCTCATGGGACTAGACGATGAAATAATAACAATGACCTTGTTTACTCAAATCGCCGAGTTCGTGACCTATATGTGACTACGACAATATAAATCCTGCGTACTCGGCGTTTATGTCAAGGAAAGTGCGTTCTTGTCAATTATGTATTGATTGGTACATATGTACGTGCACTAAGCTAGTCTAGATTTGAGATTATTCTATCGCGTGAATCAAATTACTAATGGTTACCTCTAGTTTTCTGTCGCATCGACATTTTATTGAATTCAACTCGATAAAGCAAGCTTCTTTTCTTGTCCACAAATCTAGCACCACTAGCAGCTAAACTAGTTCGCACCTCGAAATCACTGAAAGAGAGCATCTGGCTCGAGATGTGTGACAGAAAAATATCGCAAGATTGTGGGTGTCTAGTTTTGTGGGCTATACACCACAATTTTTCTCACACATTTTTTGGTTGAAAAATTTTCTGTTTCCTTTCTCCATTTCGAGGCTGCAGCTAAGCTAGTTTGCGTCTCGAAATCACAGAAACAGAATTTCTGACTCGGCATGTGTGATAGAAAAATTTCGCAAGATTGTGGACGTCTAGTTTTGTGGGCTATACACTACCCTTTTTCTCACACATTTTTTGGTTGAAAAATTTTCTGTTTCCTTTCTCCATTTAGAGGCTGCAGCTAAGCTAGTTTGCGCCTCGAATTCACAGAAAGAGAGCATCTGGCTCGAGATGTGTGATAGGAAAATTTCGCAAGATTGTGGGTGTCTAGTTTTGTGGGCTATACACCACAATTTTTCTCACACATTTTTTGGTTGAAAAATTTTCTGTTTCCTTTCTCCATTTCAAGGCTGCAGCTAAGCTAGTTTGCGCCTCGAATTCACAGAAAGAGAGCATCTGGCTCGAGATGTGTGATAGGAAAATTTCGCAAGATTGTGGGTGTCTAGTTTTGTGGGCTATACACCACAATTTTTCTCACACATTTTTTGGTTGAAAAATTTTCTGTTTCCTTTCTCCATTTCGAGGCTGCAGCTAAGCTAGTTTGCGCCTCGAATTCACAGAAAGAGAGCATCTGGCTCGAGATGTGTGATAGGAAAATTTCGCAAGATTGTGGGTGTCTAGTTTTGTGGGCTATACACCACAATTTTTCTCACACATTTTTTGGTTGAAAAATTTTCTGTTTCCTTTCTCCATTTCGAGGCTGCAGCTAAGCTAGTTTGCGTCTCGAAATCACAGAAAGAGAGCATATGGCTCGAGATGTTTGATAGGAAAATTTCGCAAGATTGTGGGTGTCTAGTTTTGTGGGCTATACACCACAATTTTTCTCACACATTTTTTGGTTGAAAAATTTTCTGTTTCCTTTCTCCATTTCAAGGCTGCAGCTAAGCTAGTTTGCACCTCGAATTCACAGAAAGAGAGCATCTGGCTCGAGATGTGTGACAGAAAAATATCGCAAGATTGTGGGTGTCTAGTTTTGTGGGCTATACACCACAATTTTTCTCACTCATTTTTTGGTTGAAAAATTTTCTGTTTCCTTTCTCCATTTCGAGGCTGCAGCTAAGCTAGTTTGCGCCTCGAATTCACAGAAAGAGAGCATCTGGCTCGAGATGTGAGATAGGAAAATTTCGCAAGATCATGGGTGTCTAGTTTTGTGGGCTATACACCACCCTTTTTCTCACACATTTTTTGGTTGAAAAATTTTCTGTTTCCTTTCTCCATTTCGAGGCTGCAGCTAAGCTAGTTTGCGCCTCGAATTTACAGAAAGAAAGCATCTGGCTCGAGATGTGAGATAGGAAAATTTCGCAAGATTATGGGTGTCTAGTTTTATGGGCTATACACCACAATTTTACTCACACATTTTTTGGTTGAAAAATTTTCTGTTTCCTTTCTCCATTTCAAGGCTGCAGCTAAGCTAGTTTGCGCCTCGAATTCACAGAAAGAGAGCATCTGGCTCGAGATGTGTGATAGGAAAATTTCGCAAGATTGTGGGTGTCTAGTTTTGTGGGCTATACACCACAATTTTTCTCACACATTTTTTGGTTGAAAAATTTTCTGTTTCCTTTCTCCATTTCGAGGCTGCAGCTAAGCTAGTTTGCGTCTCGAAATCACAGAAACAGAATTTCTGACTCGGCATGTGTGATAGAAAAATTTCGCAAGATTGTGGACGTCTAGTTTTGTGGGCTATACACTACCCTTTTTCTCACACATTTTTTGGTTGAAAAATTTTCTGTTTCCTTTCTCCATTTCGAGGCTGCAGCTAAGCTAGTTTGCGCCTCGAATTCACAGAAAGAAAGCATCTGGCTCGAGATGTGATATAGGAAAATTTCGCAAGATTATGGGTGTCTAGTTTTATGGGCTATACACCACAATTTTACTCACACATTTTTTGGTTGAAAAATTTTCTGTTTCCTTTCTCCATTTCAAGGCTGCAGCTAAGCTAGTTTGCACCTCGAATTCACAGAAAGAGAGCATCTGGCTCGAGATGTGTGACAGAAAAATATCGCAAGATTGTGGGTGTCTAGTTTTGTGGGCTATACACCACAATTTTTCTCACTCATTTTTGGTTGAAAAATTTTCTGTTTCCTTTCTCCATTTCAAGGCTGCAGCTAAGCTAGTTTGCGCCTCGAATTCACAGAAAGAGAGCATCTGGCTCGAGATGTGTGATAGGAAAATTTCGCAAGATTGTGGGTGTCTAGTTTTGTGGGCTATACACCACAATTTTTCTCACACATTTTTTGGTTGAAAAATTTTCTGTTTCCTTTCTCCATTTCGAGGCTGCAGCTAAGCTAGTTTGCGTCTCGAAATCACAGAAACAGAATTTCTGACTCGGCATGTGTGATAGAAAAATTTCGCAAGATTGTGGACGTCTAGTTTTGTGGGCTATACACTACCCTTTTTCTCACACATTTTTTGGTTGAAAAATTTTCTGTTTCCTTTCTCCATTTCGAGGCTGCAGCTAAGCTAGTTTGCGCCTCGAATTCACAGAAAGAAAGCATCTGGCTCGAGATGTGATATAGGAAAATTTCGCAAGATTATGGGTGTCTAGTTTTATGGGCTATACACCACAATTTTTCTCACACATTTTTTGGTTGAAAAATTTTCTGTTTCCTTTCTCCATTTCGAGGCTGCAGCTAAGCTAGTTTGCGCCTCGAATTCACAGAAAGAGAGCATCTGGCTCGAGATGTGAGATAGGAAAATTTCGCAAGATCATGGGTGTCTAGTTTTGTGGGCTATACACCACCCTTTTTCTCACACATTTTTTGGTTGAAAAATTTTCTGTTTCCTTTCTCCATTTCGAGGCTGCAGCTAAGCTAGTTTGCGCCTCGAATTGACAGAAAGAAAGCATCTGGCTCGAGATGTGAGATAGGAAAATTTCGCAAGATTGTGGGTGTCTAGTTTTGTGGGCTATACACCACAATTTTTCTCACACATTTTTTGGTTGAAAAATTTTCTGTTTCCTTTCTCCATTTCGAGGCTGCAGCTAAGCTAGTTTGCGCCTCGAATTCACAGAAAGAGAGCATCTGGCTCGAGATGTGTGATAGGAAAATTTCGCAAGATTGTGGGTGTCTAGTTTTGTGGGCTATACACCACAATTTTTCTCACACATTTTTTGGTTGAAAAATTTTCTGTTTCCTTTCTCCATTTCGAGGCTGCAGCTAAGCTAGTTTGCGTCTCGAAATCACAGAAACAGAATTTCTGACTCGGCATGTGTGATAGAAAAATTTCGCAAGATTGTGGACGTCTAGTTTTGTGGGCTATACACCACAAATTTTCTCACACATTTTTTGGTTGAAAAATTTTCTGTTTCCTTTCTCCATTTCGAGGCTGCAGCTAAGCTAGTTTGCGTCTCGAAATCACAGAAACAGAATTTCTGACTCGGCATGTGTGATAGAAAAATTTCGCAAGATTGTGGACGTCTAGTTTTGTGGGCTATACACCACAATTTTTCTCACACATTTTTTGGTTGAAAAATTTTCTGTTTCCTTTCTCCATTTCGAGGCTGCAGCTAAGCTAGTTTGCGTCTCGAAATCACAGAAACAGAATTTCTGACTCGGCATGTGTGATAGAAAAATTTCGCAAGATTGTGGACGTCTAGTTTTGTGGGCTATACACTACCCTTTTTCTCACACATTTTTTGGTTGAAAAATTTTCTGTTTCCTTTCTCCATTTCGAGGCTGCAGCTAAGCTAGTTTGCGCCTCGAATTCACAGAAAGAAAGCATCTGGCTCGAGATGTGATATAGGAAAATTTCGCAAGATTGTGGGTGTCTAGTTTTGTGGGCTATACACCACAATTTTTCTCACACATTTTTTGGTTGAAAAATTTTCTGTTTCCTTTCTCCATTTCGAGGCTGCAGCTAAGCTAGTTTGCGTCTCGAAATCACAGAAACAGAATTTCTGACTCGGCATGTGTGATAGAAAAATTTCGCAAGATTGTGGACGTCTAGTTTTGTGGGCTATACACCACAAATTTTCTCACACATTTTTTGGTTGAAAAATTTTCTGTTTCCTTTCTCCATTTCGAGGCTGCAGCTAAGCTAGTTTGCGTCTCGAAATCACAGAAACAGAATTTCTGACTCGGCATGTGTGATAGAAAAATTTCGCAAGATTGTGGACGTCTAGTTTTGTGGGCTATACACCACAATTTTTCTCACACATTTTTTGGTTGAAAAATTTTCTGTTTCCTTTCTCCATTTCGAGGCTGCAGCTAAGCTAGTTTGCGTCTCGAAATCACAGAAACAGAATTTCTGACTCGGCATGTGTGATAGAAAAATTTCGCAAGATTGTGGACGTCTAGTTTTGTGGGCTATACACCACAATTTTTCTCACACATTTTTTGGTTGAAAAATTTACTGTTTCCTTTCTCCATTTCGAGGCTGCAGCTAAGCTAGTTTGCGTCTCGAAATCACAGAAACAGAATTTCTGACTCGGCATGTGTGATAGAAAAATTTCGCAAGATTGTGGACGTCTAGTTTTGTGGGCTATACACTACCCTTTTTCTCACACATTTTTTGGTTGAAAAATTTTCTGTTTCCTTTCTCCATTTCGAGGCTGCAGCTAAGCTAGTTTGCGCCTCGAATTCACAGAAAGAAAGCATCTGGCTCGAGATGTGATATAGGAAAATTTCGCAAGATTGTGGGTGTCTAGTTTTGTGGGCTATACACCACAATTTTTCTCACACATTTTTTGGTTGAAAAATTTTCTGTTTCCTTTCTCCATTTCGAGGCTGCAGCTAAGCTAGTTTGCGTCTCGAAATCACAGAAACAGAATTTCTGACTCGGCATGTGTGATAGAAAAATTTCGCAAGATTGTGGACGTCTAGTTTTGTGGGCTATACACTACCCTTTTTCTCACACATTTTTTGGTTGAAAAATTTTCTGTTTCCTTTCTCCATTTCGAGGCTGCAGCTAAGCTAGTTTGCGCCTCGAATTGACAGAAAGAAAGCATCTGGCTCGAGATGTGAGATAGGAAAATTTCGCAAGATTGTGGGTGTCTAGTTTTGTGGGCTATACACCACCCTTTTTCTCACACATTTTTTGGTTGAAAAATTTTCTGTTTCCTTTCTCCATTTCGAGGCTGCAGCTAAGCTAGTTTGCGCCTCGAATTGACAGAAAGAAAGCATCTGGCTCGAGATGTGAGATAGGAAAATTTCGCAAGATTGTGGGTGTCTAGTTTTGTGGGCTATACACCACAATTTTTCTCACACATTTTTTGGTTGAAAAATTTTCTGTTTCCTTTCTCCATTTCGAGGCTGCAGCTAAGCTAGTTTGCGCCTCGAATTCACAGAAAGAGAGCATCTGGCTCGAGATGTGTGATAGGAAAATTTCGCAAGATTGTGGGTGTCTAGTTTTGTGGGCTATACACCACAATTTTTCTCACACATTTTTTGGTTGAAAAATTTTCTGTTTCCTTTCTCCATTTCGAGGCTGCAGCTAAGCTAGTTTGCGTCTCGAAATCACAGAAACAGAATTTCTGACTCGGCATGTGTGATAGAAAAATTTCGCAAGATTGTGGACGTCTAGTTTTGTGGGCTATACACCACAAATTTTCTCACACATTTTTTGGTTGAAAAATTTTCTGTTTCCTTTCTCCATTTCGAGGCTGCAGCTAAGCTAGTTTGCGTCTCGAAATCACAGAAACAGAATTTCTGACTCGGCATGTGTGATAGAAAAATTTCGCAAGATTGTGGACGTCTAGTTTTGTGGGCTATACACCACAATTTTTCTCACACATTTTTTGGTTGAAAAATTTTCTGTTTCCTTTCTCCATTTCGAGGCTGCAGCTAAGCTAGTTTGCGTCTCGAAATCACAGAAACAGAATTTCTGACTCGATATGTGTGATAGAAAAATTTCGCAAGATTGTGGACGTCTAGTTTTGTGGGCTATACACTACCCTTTTTCTCACACATTTTTTGGTTGAAAAATTTTCTGTTTCCTTTCTCCATTTCGAGGCTGCAGCTAAGCTAGTTTGCGCCTCGAATTCACAGAAAGAGAGCATCTGGCTCGAGATGTGTGATAGGAAAATTTCGCAAGATTGTGGGTGTCTAGTTTTGTGGGCTATACACCACAATTTTTCTCACACATTTTTTGGTTGAAAAATTTTCTGTTTCCTTTCTCCATTTCGAGGCTGCAGCTAAGCTAGTTTGCGTCTCGAAATCACAGAAACAGAATTTCTGACTCGGCATGTGTGATAGAAAAATTTCGCAAGATTGTGGACGTCTAGTTTTGTGGGCTATACACCACAATTTTTCTCACACATTTTTTGGTTGAAAAATTTACTGTTTCCTTTCTCCATTTCGAGGCTGCAGCTAAGCTAGTTTGCGTCTCGAAATCACAGAAACAGAATTTCTGACTCGGCATGTGTGATAGAAAAATATCGCAAGATTGTGGGTGTCTAGTTTTGTGGGCTATACACCACAATTTTTCTCACTCATTTTTGGTTGAAAAATTTTCTGTTTCCTTTCTCCATTTCAAGGCTGCAGCTAAGCTAGTTTGCGCCTCGAATTCACAGAAAGAGAGCATCTGGCTCGAGATGTGTGATAGGAAAATTTCGCAAGATTGTGGGTGTCTAGTTTTGTGGGCTATACACCACAATTTTTCTCACACATTTTTTGGTTGAAAAATTTTCTGTTTCCTTTCTCCATTTCGAGGCTGCAGCTAAGCTAGTTTGCGTCTCGAAATCACAGAAACAGAATTTCTGACTCGGCATGTGTGATAGAAAAATTTCGCAAGATTGTGGACGTCTAGTTTTGTGGGCTATACACTACCCTTTTTCTCACACATTTTTTGGTTGAAAAATTTTCTGTTTCCTTTCTCCATTTCGAGGCTGCAGCTAAGCTAGTTTGCGCCTCGAATTGACAGAAAGAAAGCATCTGGCTCGAGATGTGAGATAGGAAAATTTCGCAAGATTGTGGGTGTCTAGTTTTGTGGGCTATACACCACAATTTTTCTCACACATTTTTTGGTTGAAAAATTTTCTGTTTCCTTTCTCCATTTCGAGGCTGCAGCTAAGCTAGTTTGCGCCTCGAATTCACAGAAAGAGAGCATCTGGCTCGAGATGTGTGATAGGAAAATTTCGCAAGATTGTGGGTGTCTAGTTTTGTGGGCTATACACCACAATTTTTCTCACACATTTTTTGGTTGAAAAATTTTCTGTTTCCTTTCTCCATTTCAAGGCTGCAGCTAAGCTAGTTTGCACCTCGAATTCACAGAAAGAGAGCATATGGCTCGAGATGTTTGATAGGAAAATTTCGCAAGATTGTGGGTGTCTAGTTTTGTGGGCTATACACCACAATTTTTCTCACACATTTTTTGGTTGAAAAATTTTCTGTTTCCTTTCTCCATTTCAAGGCTGCAGCTAAGCTAGTTTGCACCTCGAATTCACAGAAAGAGAGCATCTGGCTCGAGATGTGTGACAGAAAAATATCGCAAGATTGTGGGTGTCTAGTTTTGTGGGCTATACACCACAATTTTTCTCACACATTTTTTGGTTGAAAAATTTTCTGTTTCCTTTCTCCATTTCGAGGCTGCAGCTAAGCTAGTTTGCGTCTCGAAATCACAGAAACAGAATTTCTGACTCGGCATGTGTGATAGAAAAATTTCGCAAGATTGTGGACGTCTAGTTTTGTGGGCTATACACTACCCTTTTTCTCACACATTTTTTGGTTGAAAAATTTTCTGTTTCCTTTCTCCATTTCGAGGCTGCAGCTAAGCTAGTTTGCGCCTCGAATTCACAGAAAGAAAGCATCTGGCTCGAGATGTGAGATAGGAAAATTTCGCAAGATTATGGGTGTCTAGTTTTATGGGCTATACACCACAATTTTACTCACACATTTTTTGGTTGAAAAATTTTCTGTTTCCTTTCTCCATTTAGAGGCTGCAGCTAAGCTAGTTTGCACCTCGAATTCACAGAAAGAAAGCATCTGGCTCGAGATGTGAGATAGGAAAATTTCGCAAGATTATGGGTGTCTAGTTTTATGGGCTATACACCACAATTTTACTCACACATTTTTTGGTTGAAAAATTTTCTGTTTCCTTTCTACATTTCAAGGCTGCAGCTAAGCTAGTTTGCACCTCGAATTCACAGAAAGAAAGCATCTGGCTCGAGATGTGAGATAGGAAAATTTCGCAAGATTATGGGTGTCTAGTTTTATGGGCTATACACCACAATTTTACTCACACATTTTTTGGTTGAAAAATTTTCTCTTTCCTTTCTCCATTTAGAGGCTGCAGCTAAGCTAGTTTGCACCTCGAATTCACAGAAAGAAAGCATCTGGCTCGAGATGTGAGATAGGAAAATTTCGCAAGATTATGGGTGTCTAGTTTTATGGGCTATACACCACAATTTTACTCACACATTTTTTGGTTGAAAAATTTTCTGTTTCCTTTCTCCATTTAGAGGCTGCAGCTAAGCTAGTTTGCACCTCGAATTCACAGAAAGAAAGCATCTGGCTCGAGATGTGAGATAGGAAAATTTCGCAAGATTATGGGTGTCTAGTTTTATGGGCTATACACCACAATTTTACTCACACATTTTTTGGTTGAAAAATTTTCTGTTTCCTTTCTCCATTTAGAGGCTGCAGCTAAGCTAGTTTGCACCTCGAATTCACAGAAAGAAAGCATCTGGCTCGAGATGTGAGATAGGAAAATTTCGCAAGATTATGGGTGTCTAGTTTTATGGGCTATACACCACAATTTTACTCACACATTTTTTGGTTGAAAAATTTTCTGTTTCCTTTCTACATTTCAAGGCTGCAGCTAAGATAGTTTGCGCCTCGAATTCAGTTGGTGTCTAGATTTGTGGGCTATACACCACAATTTTTCTCACACATTTTTTGGTTGAAAAATTTTCTGTTTCCTTTCTCCATTTCGAGGCTGCAGCTAAGCTAGTTTGCGCCTCGAATTCACAGAAAGAAAGCATCTGGCTCGAGATGTGAGATAGGAAAATTTCGCAAGATTATGGGTGTCTAGTTTTATGGGCTATACACCACAAATTTTCTCACACATTTTTTGGTTGAAAAATTTTCTGTTTCCTTTCTCCATTTCAAGGCTGCAGCTAAGCTAGTTTGCGCCTCGAATTCAGTTGGTGTCTAGATTTGTGGGCTATACACCACAATTTTTCTCACACATTTTTTGGTTGAAAAATTTTCTGTTTCCTTTCTCCATTTCGAGGCTGCAGCTAAGCTAGTTTGCACCTCGAATTCACAGAAAGAAAGCATCTGGCTCGAGATGTGTGATAGGAAAATTTCGCAAGATTGTGGATGTCTAGTTTTATGGGCTATACACCACAATTTTTCTCACACATTTTTTGGTTGAAAAATTTTCTGTTTCCTTTCTCCATTTCGAGGCTGCAGCTAAGCTAGTTTGCGTCTCGAAATCACAGAAACAGAATTTCTGACTCGGCATGTGTGATAGAAAAATTTCGCAAGATTGTGGACGTCTAGATTTGTGGGCTATACACTACCCTTTTTCTCACACATTTTTTGGTTGAAAAATTTTCTGTTTCCTTTCTCCATTTCGAGGCTGCAGCTAAGCTAGTTTGCACCTCGAATTCACAGAAAGAAAGCATCTGGCTCGAGATGTGAGATAGGAAAATTTCGCAAGATTATGGGTGTCTAGTTTTATGGGCTATACACCACAATTTTACTCACACATTTTTTGGTTGAAAAATTTTCTCTTTCCTTTCTCCATTTAGAGGCTGCAGCTAAGCTAGTTTGCACCTCGAATTCACAGAAAGAAAGCATCTGGCTCGAGATGTGAGATAGGAAAATTTCGCAAGATTATGGGTGTCTAGTTTTATGGGCTATACACCACAATTTTACTCACACATTTTTTGGTTGAAAAATTTTCTGTTTCCTTTCTCCATTTAGAGGCTGCAGCTAAGCTAGTTTGCACCTCGAATTCACAGAAAGAAAGCATCTGGCTCGAGATGTGAGATAGGAAAATTTCGCAAGATTATGGGTGTCTAGTTTTATGGGCTATACACCACAATTTTACTCACACATTTTTTGGTTGAAAAATTTTCTGTTTCCTTTCTCCATTTCGAGGCTGCAGCTAAGCTAGTTTGCGCCTCGAATTCACAGAAAGAAAGCATCTGGCTCGAGATGTGAGATAGGAAAATTTCGCAAGATTATGGGTGTCTAGTTTTATGGGCTATACACCACAATTTTACTCACACATTTTTTGGTTGAAAAATTTTCTGTTTCCTTTCTACATTTCAAGGCTGCAGCTAAGATAGTTTGCGCCTCGAATTCAGTTGGTGTCTAGATTTGTGGGCTATACACCACAATTTTTCTCACACATTTTTTGGTTGAAAAATTTTCTGTTTCCTTTCTCCATTTCGAGGCTGCAGCTAAGCTAGTTTGCGCCTCGAATTCACAGAAAGAAAGCATCTGGCTCGAGATGTGAGATAGGAAAATTTCGCAAGATTATGGGTGTCTAGTTTTATGGGCTATACACCACAAATTTTCTCACACATTTTTTGGTTGAAAAATTTTCTGTTTCCTTTCTCCATTTCAAGGCTGCAGCTAAGCTAGTTTGCGCCTCGAATTCAGTTGGTGTCTAGATTTGTGGGCTATACACCACAATTTTTCTCACACATTTTTTGGTTGAAAAATTTTCTGTTTCCTTTCTCCATTTAGAGGCTGCAGCTAAGCTAGTTTGCACCTCGAATTCACAGAAAGAAAGCATCTGGCTCGAGATGTGTGATAGGAAAATTTCGCAAGATTGTGGATGTCTAGTTTTATGGGCTATACACCACAATTTTTCTCACACATTTTTTGGTTGAAAAATTTTCTGTTTCCTTTCTCCATTTCGAGGCTGCAGCTAAGCTAGTTTGCGTCTCGAAATCACAGAAACAGAATTTCTGACTCGGCATGTGTGATAGAAAAATTTCGCAAGATTGTGGACGTCTAGATTTGTGGGCTATACACTACCCTTTTTCTCACACATTTTTTGGTTGAAAAATTTTCTGTTTCCTTTCTCCATTTCGAGGCTGCAGCTAAGCTAGTTTGCACCTCGAATTCACAGAAAGAAAGCATCTGGCTCGAGATGTGTGATAGGAAAATTTCGCAAGATTGTGGATGTCTAGTTTTGTGGGCTATACACCACAATTTTTCTCACACATTTTTTGGTTGAAAAATTTTCTGTTTCCTTTCTCCATTTCGAGGCTGCAGCTAAGCAAGTTTGCGCCTCGAATTCACAGAAAGAAAGCATCTGGCTCGAGATGTGAGATAGGAAAATTTCGCAAGATTATGGGTGTCTAGTTTTATGGGCTATACACCACAAATTTTCTCACACATTTTTTGGTTGAAAAATTTTCTGTTTCCTTTCTCCATTTCAAGGCTGCAGCTAAGCTGGTTTGCGCCTCGAATTCAGTTGGTGTCTAGATTTGTGGGCTATACACCACAATTTTTCTCACACATTTTTTGGTTGAAAAATTTTCTGTTTCCTTTCTCCATTTCAAGGCTGCAGCTAAGCTAGTTTGCGCCTCGAATTCACAGAAAGAAAGCATCTGGCTCGAGATGTGTGATAGGAAAATTTCGCAAGATTGTGGATGTCTAGTTTTATGGGCTATACACCACAATTTTTCTCACACATTTTTTGGTTGAAAAATTTTCTGTTTCCTTTCTCCATTTCGAGGCTGCAGCTAAGCTAGTTTGCACCTCGAATTCACAGAAAGAATGCATCTGGCTCGAGATGTGTGATAGGAAAATTTCGCAAGATTGTGGATGTCTAGTTTTATGGGCTATACACCACAATTTTTCTCACACATTTTTTGGTTGAAAAATTTTCTGTTTCCTTTCTACATTTCAAGGCTGCAGCTAAGCTAGTTTGCGCCTCGAATTCACAGAAAGAAAGCATCTGGCTCGAGATGTGTGATAGGAAAATTTCGCAAGATTGTGGATGTCTAGTTTTGTGGGCTATACACCACAATTTTTCTCACAATTTTTTTGGTTGAAAAATTTTCTGTTTCCTTTCTCCATTTCAAGGCTGCAGCTAAGCTAGTTTGCGTCTCGAATTCACAGAAAGAGAGCATCTGGCTCGAGATGTGAGGTAGGAAAATTTCGCAAGATTATGGGTGTCTAGTTTTGTGGGCTATACACTACCCTTTTTCTCACACATTTTTTGGTTAAAACATTTTCTGTTTCCTTTCTCCATTTCAAGGCTGCAGCTAAGCTAGTTTGCGCCTCGAATTCACAGAAAGAGAGCATCTGGCTCGAGATGTGAGGTAGGAAAATTTCGCAAGATTATGGGTGTCTAGTTTTGTGGGCTATACACCACAATTTTTCTCAACCATTTTTTGGTTGAAAAATTTTCTGTTTCCTTTCTCCATTTCAAGGCTGCAGCTAAGCTAGTTTGCGCCTCGAATTCACAGAAAGAGAGCATCTGGCTCGAGATGTGAGATAGGAAAATTTCGCAAGATTATGGGTGTCTAGTTTTGTGGGCTATACACCACAATTTTTTTGGTTGAAAAATTTTCTGTTTCCTTTCTCCATTTCAAGGCTGCAGCTAAGCTAGTTTGCGTCTCGAATTCACAGAAAGAGAGCATCTGGCTCGAGATGTGAGATAGGAAAATTTCGCAAGATTATGGGTGTCTAGTTTTGTGGGCTATACACCACAATTTTTCTCACAATTTTTTTGGTTGAAAAATTTTCTGTTTCCTTTCTCCATTTCAAGGCTGCAGCTAAGCTAGTTTGCGTCTCGAATTCACAGAAAGAGAGCATCTGGCTCGAGATGTGAGGTAGGAAAATTTCGCAAGATTATGGGTGTCTAGTTTTGTGGGCTATACACCACAATTTTTCTCACACATTTTTTGGTTGAAAAATTTTCTGTTTCCTTTCTCCATTTCAAGGCTGCAGCTAAGCTAGTTTGCGCCTCGAATTCACAGAAAGAGAGCATCTGGCTCGAGATGTGAGATAGGAAAATTTCGCAAGATTATGGGTGTCTAGTTTTGTGGGCTATACACCACAATTTTTCTCACACATTTTTTGGTCGAAAAATATTCTGTTTCCTTTCTCCATTTCAAGGCTGCAGCTAAGCCAGTTTGCGTCTCGAATTCACAGAAAGAGAGCATCTGGCTCGAGATGTGTGATAGGAAAATTTCGCAAGATTGTTGGTGTCTAGTTTTGTGGGCTATACACTACCCTTTTTCTCACACATTTTTTGGTTGAAAAATTTTCTGTTTCCTTTCTCCATTTCAAGGCTGCAGCTAAGCCAGTTTGCGTCTCGAATTCACAGAAAGAGAGCATCTGGCTCGAGATGTGTGATAGGAAAATTTCGCAAGATTATGGGTGTCTAGTTTTGTGGGCTATACACCACAATTTTTCTCACACATTTTTTGGTTGAAAAATTTTCTGTTTCCTTTCTCCATTTCGAGGCTGCAGCTAAGCTAGTTTGCACCTCGAATTCACAGAAAGAAAGCATCTGGCTCGAGATGTGTGATAGGAAAATTTCGCAAGATTGTGGATGTCTAGTTTTATGGGCTATACACCACAATTTTTCTCACACATTTTTTGGTTGAAAAATTTTCTGTTTCCTTTCTCCATTTCGAGGCTGCAGCTAAGCTAGTTTGCGCCTCGAATTCACAGAAAGAGAGCATCTGGCTCGAGATGTGAGATAGGAAAATTTCGCAAGATCATGGGTGTCTAGTTTTGTGGGCTATACACCACCCTTTTTCTCACACATTTTTTGGTCGAAAAATATTCTGTTTCCTTTCTCCATTTCAAGGCTGCAGCTAAGCTAGTTTGCGCCTCGAATTCACAGAAAGAGAGCATCTGGCTCGAGATGTGAGATAGGAAAATTTCGCAAGATCATGGGTGTCTAGTTTTGTGGGCTATACACCACCCTTTTTCTCACACATTTTTTGGTCGAAAAATATTCTGTTTCCTTTCTCCATTTCAAGGCTGCAGCTAAGCCAGTTTGCGTCTCGAATTCACAGAAAGAGAGCATCTGGCTCGAGATGTGAGATAGGAAAATTTCGCAAGATTATGGGTGTCTAGTTTTGTAGGCTATACACCACAATTTTTCTCACTTATTTTTTGGTTGAAAAATTTTCTGTTTCCTTTCTCCATTTCAAGGCTGCAGCTAAGCTAGTTTGCGCCTCGAATTCACAGAAAGAGAGCATCTGGCTGGAGATGTGAGATAGGAAAATTTCGCAAGATTATGGGTGTCTGTTTTGTGGGCTATACACCACCCTTTTTCTCACACATTTTTTGGTTGTAAAATTTTCTGTTTCCTTTCTCCATTTCGAGGCTGCAGCTAAGCTAGTTTGCGCCTCGAATTCACAGAAAGAGAGCATCTGGCTCGAGATGTGAGATAGGAAAATTTCGCAAGATTATGGGTGTCTAGTTTTGTGGGCTATACACCACAATTTTTCTCACACATTTTTTGGTTGAAAAATTTTCTGTTTCCTTTCTCCATTTCAAGGCTGCAGCTAAGCTAGTTTGCGCCTCGAATTCACAGAAAGAGAGCATCTGGCTCGAGATGTGAGATAGGAAAATTTCGCAAGATCATGGGTGTCTAGTTTTGTGGGCTATACACCACCCTTTTTCTCACACATTTTTTGGTCGAAAAATATTCTGTTTCCTTTCTCCATTTCAAGGCTGCAGCTAAGCCAGTTTGCGTCTCGAATTCACAGAAAGAGAGCATCTGGCTCGAGATGTGTGATAGGAAAATTTCGCAAGATTACGGGTGTCTAGTTTTGTGAGCTATACACCACCCTTTTTCTCACACATTTTTTGGTTGAAAAATTTTCTGTTTCCTTTCTCCATTTCGAGGCTGCAGCTAAGCTAGTTTGCGCCTCGAATTCACAGAAAGAGAGCATCTGGCTCGAGATGTGAGATAGGAAAATTTCGCAAGATCATGGGTGTCTAGTTTTGTGGGCTATACACCACCCTTTTTCTCACACATTTTTTGGTCGAAAAATATTCTGTTTCCTTTCTCCATTTCAAGGCTGCAGCTAAGTCAGTTTGCGTCTCGAATTCACAGAAAGAGAGCATCTGGCTCGAGATGTGTGATAGGAAAATTTCGCAAGATTACGGGTGTCTAGTTTTGTGGGCTATACACCACCCTTTTTCTCACACATTTTTTGGTTGAAAAATTTTCTGTTTCCTTTCTCCATTTCGAGGCTGCAGCTAAGCTAGTTTGCGCCTCGAATTCACAGAAAGAGAGCATCTGGCTCGAGATGTGAGATAGGAAAATTTCGCAAGATTATGGGTGTCTAGTTTTGTATACTATACACCACAATTTTTCTCACACATTTTTTGGTTGAAAAATTTTCTGTTTCCTTTCTCCATTTCAAGGCTGCAGCTAAGCCAGTTTGCGCCTCGAATTCACAGAAAGAGAGCATCTGGCTCGAGATGTGAGATAGGAAAATTTCGCAAGATTATGGGTGTCTGTTTTGTGGCCACAATTTTTCTCACACATTTTTTGGTTGAAAAATTTTCTGTTTCCTTTCTCCATTTCAAGGCTGCAGCTAAGCCAGTTTGCGTCTCGAATTCACAGAAAGAGAGCATCTGGCTCGAGATGTGAGATAGGAAAATTTCGCAAGATTATGGGTGTCTAGTTTTGTGGGCTATACACCACAATTTTTCTCACTTATTTTTTGGTTGAAAAATTTTCTGTTTCCTTTCTCCATTTCAAGGCTGCAGCTAAGCTAGTTTGCGCCTCGAATTCACAGAAAGAGAGCATCTGGCTGGAGATGTGAGATAGGAAAATTTCGCAAGATTATGGGTGTCTGTTTTGTGGCCACAATTTTTCTCACACATTTTTTGGTTGAAAAATTTTCTGTTTCCTTTCTCCATTTCAAGGCTGCAGCTAAGCCAGTTTGCGTCTCGAATTCACAGAAAGAGAGCATCTGGCTCGAGATGTGAGATAGGAAAATTTCGCAAGATTATGGGTGTCTAGTTTTGTGGGCTATACACTACCCTTTTTCTCATACATTTTTTGGTTAAAACATTTTCTGTTTCCTTTCTCCATTTCAAGGCTGCAGCTAAGCTAGTTTGCGCCTCGAATTCACAGAAAGAGAGCATCTGGCTCGAGATGTGAGGTAGGAAAATTTCGCAAGATTATGGGTGTCTAGTTTTGTGGGCTATACACCACAATTTTTCTCACACATTTTTTGGTTGAAAAATTTTCTGTTTCCTTTCTCCATTTCAAGGCTGCAGCTAAGCTAGTTTGCGCCTCGAATTCACAGAAAGAGAGCATCTGGCTCGAGATGTGAGATAGGAAAATTTCGCAAGATTATGGGTGTCTAGTTTTGTGGGCTATACACTACCCTTTTTCTCATACATTTTTTGGTTAAAAAATTTTCTGTTTCCTTTCTCCATTTCAAGGCTGCAGCTAAGCTAGTTTGCGCCTCGAATTCACAGAAAGAGAGCATCTGGCTCGAGATGTGAGATAGGAAAATTTCGCAAGATTATGGGTGTCTAGTTTTGTGGGCTATACACTACCCTTTTTCTCATACATTTTTTGGTTAAAAAATTTTCTGTTTCCTTTCTCCATTTCAAGGCTGCAGCTAAGCTAGTTTGCGCCTCGAATTCACAGAAAGAGAGCATCTGGCTCGAGATGTGAGATAGGAAAATTTCGCAAGATTATGGGTATCTAGTTTTGTGGGCTATACACTACCCTTTTTCTCACACATTTTTTGGTTAAAAAATTTTCTGTTTCCTTTCTCCATTTCAAGGCTGCAGCTAAGCTAGTTTGCGCCTCGAATTCACAGAAAGAGAGCATCTGGCTCGAAATGTGAGATAGGAGAATTTCGCAAGATTATGGGTGTCTAGTTTTGTGGGCTATACACCACAATTTTTCTCACACATTTTTTGGTTGAAAAATTTTCTGTTTCCTTTCTCCATTTCGAGGCTGCAGCTAAGCTAGTTTGCGCCTCGAATTCACAGAAAGAGAGCATCTGGCTCGAGATGTGAGGTAGGAAAATTTCGCAAGATTATGGGTGTCTAGTTTTGTGGGCTATACACCACAATTTTTCTCACAATTTTTTTGGTTGAAAAATTTTCTGTTTCCTTTCTCCATTTCAAGGCTGCAGCTAAGCTAGTTTGCGTCTCGAATTCACAGAAAGAGAGCATCTGGCTCGAGATGTGAGGTAGGAAAATTTCGCAAGATTATGGGTGTCTAGTTTTGTGGGCTATACACCACAATTTTTCTCACACATTTTTTGGTTGAAAAATTTTCTGTTTCCTTTCTCCATTTCAAGGCTGCAGCTAAGCTAGTTTGCGCCTCGAATTCACAGAAAGAGAGCATCTGGCTCGAGATGTGAGATAGGAAAATTTCGCAAGATTATGGGTGTCTAGTTTTGTGGGCTATACACCACAATTTTTCTCACACATTTTTTGGTCGAAAAATATTCTGTTTCCTTTCTCCATTTCAAGGCTGCAGCTAAGCCAGTTTGCGTCTCGAATTCACAGAAAGAGAGCATCTGGCTCGAGATGTGTGATAGGAAAATTTCGCAAGATTGTTGGTGTCTAGTTTTGTGGGCTATACACCACAATTTTTCTGACACATTTTTTGGTTGAAAAATTTTCTGTTTCCTTTCTCCATTTCGAGGCTGCAGCTAAGCTAGTTTGCGCCTCGAATTCACAGAAAGAGAGCATCTGGCTCGAGATGTGAGATAGGAAAATTTCGCAAGATTATGGGTGTCTAGTTTTGTGGGCTATACACCACAATTTTTCTCACAATTTTTTTGGTTGAAAAATTTTCTGTTTCCTTTCTCCATTTCGAGGCTGCAGCTAAGCTAGTTTGCGCCTCGAATTCACAGAAAGAGAGCATCTGGCTCGAGATGTGAGATAGGAAAATTTCGCAAGATTATGGGTGTCTAGTTTTGTGGGCTATACACCACAATTTTTCTCACACATTTTTTGGTCGAAAAATATTCTGTTTCCTTTCTCCATTTCAAGGCTGCAGCTAAGCCAGTTTGCGTCTCGAATTCACAGAAAGAGAGCATCTGGCTCGAGATGTGTGATAGGAAAATTTCGCAAGATTGTTGGTGTCTAGTTTTGTGGGCTATACACCACAATTTTTCTGACACATTTTTTGGTTGAAAAATTTTCTGTTTCCTTTCTCCATTTCAAGGCTGCAGCTAAGCCAGTTTACGTCTCGAATTCACAGAAAGAGAGCATCTGGCTCGAGATGTGTGATAGGAAAATTTCGCAAGATTATGGGTGTCTAGTTTTGTGGGCTATACACCACAATTTTTCTCACACATTTTTTGGTTGAAAAATATTCTGTTTCCTTTCTCCATTTCAAGGCTGCAGCTAAGCCAGTTTGCGTCTCGAATTCACAGAAAGAGAGCACCTGGCTCGAGATGTGTGATAGGAAAATTTCGCAAGATTATGGGTGTCTAGTTTTATGGGCTATACACTACCCTTTTTCTCACACATTTTTTTGTTGAAAAATTTTCTGTTTCCTTTCTCCATTTCGAGGCTGCAGCTAAGCTAGTTTGCGCCTCGAATTCACAGAAAGAGAGCATCTGGCTCGAGATGTGAGATAGGAAAATTTCGCAAGATTATGGGTGTCTAGTTTTGTGGGCTATACACCACAATTTTTCTCACAATTTTTTTGGTTGAAAAATTTTCTGTTTCCTTTCTCCATTTCAAGGCTGCAGCTAAGCTAGTTTGCGTCTCGAATTCACAGAAAGAGAGCATCTGGCTCGAGATGTGAGGTAGGAAAATTTCGCAAGATTATGGGTGTCTAGTTTTGTGGGCTATACACCACAATTTTTCTCACACATTTTTTGGTTGAAAAATTTTCTGTTTCCTTTCTCCATTTCAAGGCTGCAGCTAAGCTAGTTTGCGCCTCGAATTCACAGAAAGAGAGCATCTGGCTCGAGATGTGAGATAGGAAAATTTCGCAAGATTATGGGTGTCTAGTTTTGTACACCACAATTTTTCTCACACATTTTTTGGTCGAAAAATATTCTGTTTCCTTTCTCCATTTCAAGGCTGCAGCTAAGCCAGTTTGCGTCTCGAATTCACAGAAAGAGAGCATCTGGCTCGAGATGTGTGATAGGAAAATTTCGCAAGATTGTTGGTGTCTAGTTTTGTGGGCTATACACCACAATTTTTCTGACACATTTTTTGGTTGAAAAATTTTCTGTTTCCTTTCTCCATTTCGAGGCTGCAGCTAAGCTAGTTTGCGCCTCGAATTCACAGAAAGAGAGCATCTGGCTCGAGATGTGAGATAGGAAAATTTCGCAAGATTATGGGTGTCTAGTTTTGTGGGCTATACACCACAATTTTTCTCACACATTTTTTGGTCGAAAAATATTCTGTTTCCTTTCTCCATTTCAAGGCTGCAGCTAAGCCAGTTTGCGTCTCGAATTCACAGAAAGAGAGCATCTGGCTCGAGATGTGTGATAGGAAAATTTCGCAAGATTGTTGGTGTCTAGTTTTGTGGGCTATACACCACAATTTTTCTGACACATTTTTTGGTTGAAAAATTTTCTGTTTCCTTTCTCCATTTCAAGGCTGCAGCTAAGCCAGTTTACGTCTCGAATTCACAGAAAGAGAGCATCTGGCTCGAGATGTGTGATAGGAAAATTTCGCAAGATTATGGGTGTCTAGTTTTGTGGGCTATACACCACAATTTTTCTCACACATTTTTTGGTTGAAAAATATTCTGTTTCCTTTCTCCATTTCAAGGCTGCAGCTAAGCCAGTTTGCGTCTCGAATTCACAGAAAGAGAGCACCTGGCTCGAGATGTGTGATAGGAAAATTTCGCAAGATTATGGGTGTCTAGTTTTATGGGCTATACACTACCCTTTTTCTCACACATTTTTTTGTTGAAAAATTTTCTGTTTCCTTTCTCCATTTCGAGGCTGCAGCTAAGCTAGTTTGCGCCTCGAATTCACAGAAAGAGAGCATCTGGCTCGAGATGTGAGATAGGAAAATTTCGCAAGATTATGGGTGTCTAGTTTTGTGGGCTATACACCACAATTTTTCTCACAATTTTTTTGGTTGAAAAATTGTCTGTTTCCTTTCTCCATTTCAAGGCTGCAGCTAAGCTAGTTTGCGTCTCGAATTCACAGAAAGAGAGCATCTGGCTCGAGATGTGAGGTAGGAAAATTTCGCAAGATTATGGGTGTCTAGTTTTGTGGGCTATACACCACAATTTTTCTCACACATTTTTTGGTTGAAAAATTTTCTGTTTCCTTTCTCCATTTCAAGGCTGCAGCTAAGCTAGTTTGCGCCTCGAATTCACAGAAAGAGAGCATCTGGCTCGAGATGTGAGATAGGAAAATTTCGCAAGATTATGGGTGTCTAGTTTTGTACACCACAATTTTTCTCACACATTTTTTGGTCGAAAAATATTCTGTTTCCTTTCTCCATTTCAAGGCTGCAGCTAAGCCAGTTTGCGTCTCGAATTCACAGAAAGAGAGCATCTGGCTCGAGATGTGTGATAGGAAAATTTCGCAAGATTGTTGGTGTCTAGTTTTGTGGGCTATACACCACAATTTTTCTGACACATTTTTTGGTTGAAAAATTTTCTGTTTCCTTTCTCCATTTCGAGGCTGCAGCTAAGCTAGTTTGCGCCTCGAATTCACAGAAAGAGAGCATCTGGCTCGAGATGTGAGATAGGAAAATTTCGCAAGATTATGGGTGTCTAGTTTTGTGGGCTATACACCACAATTTTTCTCACACATTTTTTGGTCGAAAAATATTCTGTTTCCTTTCTCCATTTCAAGGCTGCAGCTAAGCCAGTTTGCGTCTCGAATTCACAGAAAGAGAGCATCTGGCTCGAGATGTGTGATAGGAAAATTTCGCAAGATTGTTGGTGTCTAGTTTTGTGGGCTATACACCACAATTTTTCTGACACATTTTTTGGTTGAAAAATTTTCTGTTTCCTTTCTCCATTTCGAGGCTGCAGCTAAGCTAGTTTGCGCCTCGAATTCACAGAAAGAGAGCATCTGGCTCGAGATGTGTGATAGGAAAATTTCGCAAGATTGTTGGTGTCTAGTTTTGTGGGCTATACACCACAATTTTTCTCACAATTTTTTTGGTTGAAAAATTTTCTGTTTCCTTTCTCCATTTCAAGGCTGCAGCTAAGCTAGTTTGCGTCTCGAATTCACAGAAAGAGTGCATCTGGCTCGAGATGTGAGATAGGAAAATTTCGCAAGATTATGGGTGTCTAGTTTTGTGGGCTATACACCACAATTTTTCTCACACATTTTTTGGTCGAAAAATATTCTGTTTCCTTTCTCCATTTCAAGGCTGCAGCTAAGCCAGTTTGCGTCTCGAATTCACAGAAAGAGAGCATCTGGCTCGAGATGTGTGATAGGAAAATTTCGCAAGATTGTTGGTGTCTAGTTTTGTGGGCTATACACCACAATTTTTCTGACACATTTTTTGGTTGAAAAATTTTCTGTTTCCTTTCTCCATTTCGAGGCTGCAGCTAAACTAGTTTGCGCCTCGAATTCACAGAAAGAGAGCATCTGGCTCGAGATGTGAGATAGGAAAATTTCGCAAGATTATGGGTGTCTAGTTTTGTGGGCTATACACCACAATTTTTCTCACAATTTTTTTGGTTGAAAAATTTTCTGTTTCCTTTCTCCATTTCAAGGCTGCAGCTAAGCTAGTTTGCGTCTCGAATTCACAGAAAGAGAGCATCTGGCTCGAGATGTGAGATAGGAAAATTTCGCAAGATTATGGGTGTCTAGTTTTGTGGGCTATACACCACAATTTTACTCACACATTTTTTGGTTGAAAAATTTTCTGTTTCCTTTCTCCATTTCAAGGCTGCAGCTAAGCCAGTTTGCGTCTCGAATTCACAGAAAGAGAGCATCTGGCTCGAGATGTGTGATAGGAAAATTTCGCAAGATTATGGGTGTCTAGTTTTGTGGGCTATACACCACAATTTTTCTCACACATTTTTTGGTCGAAAAATATTCTGTTTCCTTTCTCCATTTCAAGGCTGCAGCTAAGCCAGTTTGCGTCTCGAATTCACAGAAAGAGAGCATCTGGCTCGAGATGTGTGATAGGAAAATTTCGCAAGATTATGGGTGTCTAGTTTTGTGGGCTATACACCACAATTTTTCTCACACATTTTTTGGCTGAAAAATTTTCTGTTTCCTTTCTCCATTTCAAGGCTGCAGCTAAGCCAGTTTGCGTCTCGAATTCACAGAAAGAGAGCATCTGGCTCGAGATGTGAGATAGGAAAATTTCGCAAGATTATGGGTGTCTAGTTTTGTGGGCTATATACTACCCTTTTTCTCACACATTTTTTGGTTGAAAAATTTTCTGTTTCCTTTCTCCATTTCGAGGCTGCAGCTAAGCTAGTTTGCGCCTCGAATTCACAGAAAGAGAGCATCTGGCTCGAGATGTGAGATAGGAAAATTTCGCAAGATTATGGGTGTCTAGTTTTGTGGGCTATACACCACAATTTTTCTCACAATTTTTTTGGTTGAAAAATTTTCTGTTTCCTTTCTCCATTTCAAGGCTGCAGCTAAGCTAGTTTGCGTCTCGAATTCACAGAAAGAGAGCATCTGGCTCGAGATGTGAGGTAGGAAAATTTCGCAAGATTATGGGTGTCTAGTTTTGTGGGCTATACACCACAATTTTACTCACACATTTTTTGGTTGAAAAATTTTCTGTTTCCTTTCTCCATTTCAAGGCTGCAGCTAAGCCAGTTTGCGTCTCGAATTCACAGAAAGAGAGCATCTGGCTCGAGATGTGTGATAGGAAAATTTCGCAAGATTATGGGTGTCTAGTTTTGTGGGCTATACACCACAATTTTTCTCACACATTTTTTGGTTGAAAAATTTTCTGTTTCCTTTCTCCATTTCAAGGCTGCAGCTAAGCTAGTTTGCGCCTCGAATTCACAGAAAGAGAGCATCTGGCTCGAGATGTGAGATAGGAAAATTTCGCAAGATTATGGGTGTCTAGTTTTGTGGGCTATACACCACAATTTTTCTCACACATTTTTTGGTCGAAAAATATTCTGTTTCCTTTCTCCATTTCAAGGCTGCAGCTAAGCCAGTTTGCGTCTCGAATTCACAGAAAGAGAGCATCTGGCTCGAGATGTGTGATAGGAAAATTTCGCAAGATTGTTGGTGTCTAGTTTTGTGGGCTATACACCACAATTTTTCTGACACATTTTTTGGTTGAAAAATTTTCTGTTTCCTTTCTCCATTTCGAGGCTGCAGCTAAGCTAGTTTGCGCCTCGAATTCACAGAAAGAGAGCATCTGGCTCGAGATGTGAGATAGGAAAATTTCGCAAGATTATGGGTGTCTAGTTTTGTGGGCTATACACCACAATTTTTCTCACACATTTTTTGGTCGAAAAATATTCTGTTTCCTTTCTCCATTTCAAGGCTGCAGCTAAGCCAGTTTGCGTCTCGAATTCACAGAAAGAGAGCATCTGGCTCGAGATGTGTGATAGGAAAATTTCGCAAGATTGTTGGTGTCTAGTTTTGTGGGCTATACACCACAATTTTTCTCACAATTTTTTTGGTTGAAAAATTTTCTGTTTCCTTTCTCCATTTCAAGGCTGCAGCTAAGCTAGTTTGCGTCTCGAATTCACAGAAAGAGTGCATCTGGCTCGAGATGTGAGATAGGAAAATTTCGCAAGATTATGGGTGTCTAGTTTTGTGGGCTATACACCACAATTTTTCTCACACATTTTTTGGTCGAAAAATATTCTGTTTCCTTTCTCCATTTCAAGGCTGCAGCTAAGCCAGTTTGCGTCTCGAATTCACAGAAAGAGAGCATCTGGCTCGAGATGTGTGATAGGAAAATTTCGCAAGATTGTTGGTGTCTAGTTTTGTGGGCTATACACCACAATTTTTCTCACAATTTTTTTGGTTGAAAAATTTTCTGTTTCCTTTCTCCATTTCAAGGCTGCAGCTAAGCTAGTTTGCGCCTCGAATTCACAGAAAGAGAGCATCTGGCTCGAGATGTGAGATAGGAAAATTTCGCAAGATTATGGGTGTCTAGTTTTGTGGGCTATACACCACAATTTTTCTCACAATTTTTTTGGTTGAAAAATTTTCTGTTTCCTTTCTCCATTTCAAGGCTGCAGCTAAGCTAGTTTGCGTCTCGAATTCACAGAAAGAGAGCATCTGGCTCGAGATGTGAGATAGGAAAATTTCGCAAGATTATGGGTGTCTAGTTTTGTGGGCTATACACCACAATTTTACTCACACATTTTTTGGTTGAAAAATTTTCTGTTTCCTTTCTCCATTTCAAGGCTGCAGCTAAGCCAGTTTGCGTCTCGAATTCACAGAAAGAGAGCATCTGGCTCGAGATGTGTGATAGGAAAATTTCGCAAGATTATGGGTGTCTAGTTTTGTGGGCTATACACCACAATTTTTCTCACACATTTTTTGGTCGAAAAATATTCTGTTTCCTTTCTCCATTTCAAGGCTGCAGCTAAGCCAGTTTGCGTCTCGAATTCACAGAAAGAGAGCATCTGGCTCGAGATGTGTGATAGGAAAATTTCGCAAGATTGTTGGTGTCTAGTTTTGTGGGCTATACACCACAATTTTTCTGACACATTTTTTGGTTGAAAAATTTTCTGTTTCCTTTCTCCATTTCGAGGCTGCAGCTAAGCTAGTTTGCGCCTCGAATTCACAGAAAGAGAGCATCTGGCTCGAGATGTGAGATAGGAAAATTTCGCAAGATTATGGGTGTCTAGTTTTGTGGGCTATACACCACAATTTTTCTCACAATTTTTTTGGTTGAAAAATTTTCTGTTTCCTTTCTCCATTTCAAGGCTGCAGCTAAGCTAGTTTGCGTCTCGAATTCACAGAAAGAGAGCATCTGGCTCGAGATGTGAGATAGGAAAATTTCGCAAGATTATGGGTGTCTAGTTTTGTGGGCTATACACCACAATTTTACTCACACATTTTTTGGTTGAAAAATTTTCTGTTTCCTTTCTCCATTTCAAGGCTGCAGCTAAGCTAGTTTGCGCCTCGAATTCAGTTGGTGTCTAGTTTTGTGGGCTATACACCACAATTTTTCTGACACATTTTTTGGTTGAAAAATTTTCTGTTTCCTTTCTCCATTTCGAGGCTGCAGCTAAGCTAGTTTGCGCCTCGAATTCACAGAAAGAGAGCATCTGGCTCGAGATGTGAGATAGGAAAATTTCGCAAGATTATGGGTGTCTAGTTTTGTGGGCTATACACCACAATTTTTCTCACAATTTTTTTGGTTGAAAAATTTTCTGTTTCCTTTCTCCATTTCAAGGCTGCAGCTAAGCTAGTTTGCGTCTCGAATTCACAGAAAGAGAGCATCTGGCTCGAGATGTGAGATAGGAAAATTTCGCAAGATTATGGGTGTCTAGTTTTGTGGGCTATACACCACAATTTTACTCACACATTTTTTGGTTGAAAAATTTTCTGTTTCCTTTCTCCATTTCAAGGCTGCAGCTAAGCCAGTTTGCGTCTCGAATTCACAGAAAGAGAGCATCTGGCTCGAGATGTGTGATAGGAAAATTTCGCAAGATTATGGGTGTCTAGTTTTGTGGGCTATACACCACAATTTTTCTCACACATTTTTTGGTCGAAAAATATTCTGTTTCCTTTCTCCATTTCAAGGCTGCAGCTAAGCCAGTTTGCGTCTCGAATTCACAGAAAGAGAGCATCTGGCTCGAGATGTGTGATAGGAAAATTTCGCAAGATTATGGGTGTCTAGTTTTGTGGGATATACACCACAATTTTTCTCACACATTTTTTGGCTGAAAAATTTTCTGTTTCCTTTCTCCATTTCAAGGCTGCAGCTAAGCCAGTTTGCGTCTCGAATTCACAGAAAGAGAGCATCTGGCTCGAGATGTGAGATAGGAAAATTTCGCAAGATTATGGGTGTCTAGTTTTGTGGGCTATATACTACCCTTTTTCTCACACATTTTTTGGTTGAAAAATTTTCTGTTTCCTTTCTCCATTTCAAGGCTGCAGCTAAGCTAGTTTGCGCCTCGAATTCACAGAAAGAGAGCATCTGGCTCGAGATGTGAGATAGGAAAATTTCGCAAGATTATGGGTGTCTAGTTTTGTGGGCTATACACCACAATTTTTCTCACACATTTTTTGGCTGAAAAATTTTCTGTTTCCTTTCTCCATTTCAAGGCTGCAGCTAAGCCAGTTTGTGTCTCGAATTCACAGAAAGAGAGCATCTGGCTCGAGATGTGTGATAGGAAAATTTCGCAAGATTATGGGTGTCTAGTTTTGTGGGATATACACCACAATTTTTCTCACACATTTTTTGGTCGAAAAATATTCTGTTTCCTTTCTCCATTTCAAGGCTGCAGCTAAGCCAGTTTGCGTCTCGAATTCACAGAAAGAGAGCATCTGGCTCGAGATGTGTGATAGGAAAATTTCGCAAGATTATGGGTGTCTAGTTTTGTGGGATATACACCACAATTTTTCTCACACATTTTTTGGCTGAAAAATTTTCTGTTTCCTTTCTCCATTTCAAGGCTGCAGCTAAGCCAGTTTGCGTCTCGAATTCACAGAAAGAGAGCATCTGGCTCGAGATGTGAGATAGGAAAATTTCGCAAGATTATGGGTGTCTAGTTTTGTGGGCTATATACTACCCTTTTTCTCACACATTTTTTGGTTGAAAAATTTTCTGTTTCCTTTCTCCATTTCAAGGCTGCAGCTAAGCTAGTTTGCGCCTCGAATTCACAGAAAGAGAGCATCTGGCTCGAGATGTGAGATAGGAAAATTTCGCAAGATTATGGGTGTCTAGTTTTGTGGGCTATACACCACAATTTTTCTCACACATTTTTTGGCTGAAAAATTTTCTGTTTCCTTTCTCCATTTCAAGGCTGCAGCTAAGCCAGTTTGTGTCTCGAATTCACAGAAAGAGAGCATCTGGCTCGAGATGTGTGATAGGAAAATTTCGCAAGATTATGGGTGTCTAGTTTTGTGGGCTATACACCACAATTTTTCTCACACATTTTTTGGTCGAAAAATATTCTGTTTCCTTTCTCCATTTCAAGGCTGCAGCTAAGCCAGTTTGCGTCTCGAATTCACAGAAAGAGAGCATCTGGCTCGAGATGTGTGATAGGAAAATTTCGCAAGATTATGGGTGTCTAGTTTTGTGGGATATACACCACAATTTTTCTCACACATTTTTTGGCTGAAAAATTTTCTGTTTCCTTTCTCCATTTCAAGGCTGCAGCTAAGCCAGTTTGCGTCTCGAATTCACAGAAAGAGAGCATCTGGCTCGAGATGTGAGATAGGAAAATTTCGCAAGATTATGGGTGTCTAGTTTTGTGGGCTATATACTACCCTTTTTCTCACACATTTTTTGGTTGAAAAATTTTCTGTTTCCTTTCTCCATTTCAAGGCTGCAGCTAAGCTAGTTTGCGCCTCGAATTCACAGAAAGAGAGCATCTGGCTCGAGATGTGAGATAGGAAAATTTCGCAAGATTATGGGTGTCTAGTTTTGTGGGCTATACACCACAATTTTTCTCACACATTTTTTGGTCGAAAAATATTCTGTTTCCTTTCTCCATTTCAAGGCTGCAGCTAAGCCAGTTTGCGTCTCGAATTCACAGAAAGAGAGCATCTGGCTCGAGATGTGTGATAGGAAAATTTCGCAAGATTGTTGGTGTCTAGTTTTGTGGGCTATACACCACAATTTTTCTGACACATTTTTTGGTTGAAAAATTTTCTGTTTCCTTTCTCCATTTCGAGGCTGCAGCTAAGCTAGTTTGCGCCTCGAATTCACAGAAAGAGAGCATCTGGCTCGAGATGTGAGATAGGAAAATTTCGCAAGATTATGGGTGTCTAGTTTTGTGGGCTATACACCACAATTTTTCTCACACATTTTTTGGTCGAAAAATATTCTGTTTCCTTTCTCCATTTCAAGGCTGCAGCTAAGCCAGTTTGCGTCTCGAATTCACAGAAAGAGAGCATCTGGCTCGAGATGTGTGATAGGAAAATTTCGCAAGATTGTTGGTGTCTAGTTTTGTGGGCTATACACCACAATTTTTCTCACAATTTTTTTGGTTGAAAAATTTTCTGTTTCCTTTCTCCATTTCAAGGCTGCAGCTAAGCTAGTTTGCGTCTCGAATTCACAGAAAGAGTGCATCTGGCTCGAGATGTGAGATAGGAAAATTTCGCAAGATTATGGGTGTCTAGTTTTGTGGGCTATACACCACAATTTTTCTCACACATTTTTTGGTCGAAAAATATTCTGTTTCCTTTCTCCATTTCAAGGCTGCAGCTAAGCCAGTTTGCGTCTCGAATTCACAGAAAGAGAGCATCTGGCTCGAGATGTGTGATAGGAAAATTTCGCAAGATTGTTGGTGTCTAGTTTTGTGGGCTATACACCACAATTTTTCTCACAATTTTTTTGGTTGAAAAATTTTCTGTTTCCTTTCTCCATTTCAAGGCTGCAGCTAAGCTAGTTTGCGCCTCGAATTCACAGAAAGAGAGCATCTGGCTCGAGATGTGAGATAGGAAAATTTCGCAAGATTATGGGTGTCTAGTTTTGTGGGCTATACACCACAATTTTTCTCACAATTTTTTTGGTTGAAAAATTTTCTGTTTCCTTTCTCCATTTCAAGGCTGCAGCTAAGCTAGTTTGCGTCTCGAATTCACAGAAAGAGAGCATCTGGCTCGAGATGTGAGATAGGAAAATTTCGCAAGATTATGGGTGTCTAGTTTTGTGGGCTATACACCACAATTTTACTCACACATTTTTTGGTTGAAAAATTTTCTGTTTCCTTTCTCCATTTCAAGGCTGCAGCTAAGCCAGTTTGCGTCTCGAATTCACAGAAAGAGAGCATCTGGCTCGAGATGTGTGATAGGAAAATTTCGCAAGATTATGGGTGTCTAGTTTTGTGGGCTATACACCACAATTTTTCTCACACATTTTTTGGTCGAAAAATATTCTGTTTCCTTTCTCCATTTCAAGGCTGCAGCTAAGCCAGTTTGCGTCTCGAATTCACAGAAAGAGAGCATCTGGCTCGAGATGTGTGATAGGAAAATTTCGCAAGATTGTTGGTGTCTAGTTTTGTGGGCTATACACCACAATTTTTCTGACACATTTTTTGGTTGAAAAATTTTCTGTTTCCTTTCTCCATTTCGAGGCTGCAGCTAAGCTAGTTTGCGCCTCGAATTCACAGAAAGAGAGCATCTGGCTCGAGATGTGAGATAGGAAAATTTCGCAAGATTATGGGTGTCTAGTTTTGTGGGCTATACACCACAATTTTTCTCACAATTTTTTTGGTTGAAAAATTTTCTGTTTCCTTTCTCCATTTCAAGGCTGCAGCTAAGCTAGTTTGCGTCTCGAATTCACAGAAAGAGAGCATCTGGCTCGAGATGTGAGATAGGAAAATTTCGCAAGATTATGGGTGTCTAGTTTTGTGGGCTATACACCACAATTTTACTCACACATTTTTTGGTTGAAAAATTTTCTGTTTCCTTTCTCCATTTCAAGGCTGCAGCTAAGCTAGTTTGCGCCTCGAATTCAGTTGGTGTCTAGTTTTGTGGGCTATACACCACAATTTTTCTGACACATTTTTTGGTTGAAAAATTTTCTGTTTCCTTTCTCCATTTCGAGGCTGCAGCTAAGCTAGTTTGCGCCTCGAATTCACAGAAAGAGAGCATCTGGCTCGAGATGTGAGATAGGAAAATTTCGCAAGATTATGGGTGTCTAGTTTTGTGGGCTATACACCACAATTTTTCTCACAATTTTTTTGGTTGAAAAATTTTCTGTTTCCTTTCTCCATTTCAAGGCTGCAGCTAAGCTAGTTTGCGTCTCGAATTCACAGAAAGAGAGCATCTGGCTCGAGATGTGAGATAGGAAAATTTCGCAAGATTATGGGTGTCTAGTTTTGTGGGCTATACACCACAATTTTACTCACACATTTTTTGGTTGAAAAATTTTCTGTTTCCTTTCTCCATTTCAAGGCTGCAGCTAAGCCAGTTTGCGTCTCGAATTCACAGAAAGAGAGCATCTGGCTCGAGATGTGTGATAGGAAAATTTCGCAAGATTATGGGTGTCTAGTTTTGTGGGCTATACACCACAATTTTTCTCACACATTTTTTGGTCGAAAAATATTCTGTTTCCTTTCTCCATTTCAAGGCTGCAGCTAAGCCAGTTTGCGTCTCGAATTCACAGAAAGAGAGCATCTGGCTCGAGATGTGTGATAGGAAAATTTCGCAAGATTATGGGTGTCTAGTTTTGTGGGATATACACCACAATTTTTCTCACACATTTTTTGGCTGAAAAATTTTCTGTTTCCTTTCTCCATTTCAAGGCTGCAGCTAAGCCAGTTTGCGTCTCGAATTCACAGAAAGAGAGCATCTGGCTCGAGATGTGAGATAGGAAAATTTCGCAAGATTATGGGTGTCTAGTTTTGTGGGCTATATACTACCCTTTTTCTCACACATTTTTTGGTTGAAAAATTTTCTGTTTCCTTTCTCCATTTCAAGGCTGCAGCTAAGCTAGTTTGCGCCTCGAATTCACAGAAAGAGAGCATCTGGCTCGAGATGTGAGATAGGAAAATTTCGCAAGATTATGGGTGTCTAGTTTTGTGGGCTATACACCACAATTTTTCTCACACATTTTTTGGCTGAAAAATTTTCTGTTTCCTTTCTCCATTTCAAGGCTGCAGCTAAGCCAGTTTGTGTCTCGAATTCACAGAAAGAGAGCATCTGGCTCGAGATGTGTGATAGGAAAATTTCGCAAGATTATGGGTGTCTAGTTTTGTGGGCTATACACCACAATTTTTCTCACAATTTTTTTGGTTGAAAAATTTTCTGTTTCCTTTCTCCATTTCAAGGCTGCAGCTAAGCTAGTTTGCGTCTCGAATTCACAGAAAGAGAGCATCTGGCTCGAGATGTGAGGTAGGAAAATTTCGCAAGATTATGGGTGTCTAGTTTTGTGGGCTATACACTACCCTTTTTCTCACACATTTTTTGGTTGAAAAACTTTCTGTTTCCTTTCTCCATTTCAAGGCTGCAGCTAAGCTAGTTTGCGCCTTGAATTCACAGAAAGAGAGTATCTGGCTCGAGATGTGTGATAGAAAAATATCGCAAGATTGTTGGTGTCTAGTTTTGTGGGCTATACACCACAATTTTTCTGACACATTTTTTGTTTGAAAAATTTTCTGTTTCCTTTCTCCATTTCGAGGCTGCAGCTAAGCTAGTTTGCGCCTCGAATTCACAGAAAGAGAGCATCTGGCTCGAGATGTGAGGTAGGAAAATTTCGCAAGATTATGGGTGTCTAGTTTTGTGGGCTATACACCACAATTTTTCTCACACATTTTTTGGTTGAAAAATTTTCTGTTTCCTTTCTCCATTTAGAGGCTGCAGCTAAACTAGTTTGCGCCTCGAATTCACAGAAAGAAAGCATCTGGCTCGAGATGTGAGATAGGAAAATTTCGCAAGATTATGGGTGTCTAGTTTTATGGGCTATACACTACCCTTTTTCTCACACATTTTTTGGTTGAAAAATTTTCTGTTTCCTTTCTCCATTTCGAGGCTGCAGCTAAGCTAGTTTGCGCCTCGAATTCACAGAAAGAGAGCATCTGGCTCGAGATGTGAGATAGGAAAATTTCGCAAGATTATGGGTGTCTAGTTTTGTGGGCTATACACCACAATTTTACTCACACATTTTTTGGTTGAAAAATTTTCTGTTTCCTTTCTCCATTTCGAGGCTGCAGCTAAGCTAGTTTGCGCCTCGAATTCACAGAAAGAGAGCATCTGGCTCGAGATGTGAGATAGGAAAATTTCGCAAGATTATGGGTGTCTAGTTTTGTGGGCTATACACCACAATTTTTCTCACAATTTTTTTGGTTGAAAAATTTTCTGTTTCCTTTCTCCATTTCAAGGCTGCAGCTAAGCTAGTTTGCGTCTCGAATTCACAGAAAGAGAGCATCTGGCTCGAGATGTGAGATAGGAAAATTTCGCAAGATTATGGGTGTCTAGTTTTGTGGGCTATACACCACAATTTTTCTCACACATTTTTTGGTCGAAAAATATTCTGTTTCCTTTCTCCATTTAGAGGCTGCAGCTAAACTAGTTTGCGCCTCGAATTCACAGAAAGAGAGCATCTGGCTCGAGATGTGAGATAGGAAAATTTCGCAAGATTATGGGTGTCTAGTTTTGTGGGCTATACACCACAATTTTTCTCACACATTTTTTGGCTGAAAAATTTTCTGTTTCCTTTCTCCATTTCAAGGCTGCAGCTAAGCCAGTTTGCGTCTCGAATTCACAGAAAGAGAGCATCTGGCTCGAGATGTGAGATAGGAAAATTTCGCAAGATTATGGGTGTCTAGTTTTGTGGGCTATACACCACAATTTTTCTCACACATTTTTTGGCTGAAAAATTTTCTGTTTCCTTTCTCCATTTCAAGGCTGCAGCTAAGCTAGTTTGCGCCTCGAATTCACAGAAAGAGAGCATCTGGCTCGAGATGTGAGATAGGAAAATTTCGCAAGATTATGGGTGTCTAGTTTTGTGGGCTATACACCACAATTTTTCTCACACATTTTTTGGCTGAAAAATTTTCTGTTTCCTTTCTCCATTTCAAGGCTGCAGCTAAGCCAGTTTGTGTCTCGAATTCACAGAAAGAGAGCATCTGGCTCGAGATGTGTGATAGGAAAATTTCGCAAGATTATGGGTGTCTAGTTTTGTGGGCTATACACCACAATTTTTCTCACAATTTTTTTGGTTGAAAAATTTTCTGTTTCCTTTCTCCATTTCAAGGCTGCAGCTAAGCTAGTTTGCGTCTCGAATTCACAGAAAGAGAGCATCTGGCTCGAGATGTGAGGTAGGAAAATTTCGCAAGATTATGGGTGTCTAGTTTTGTGGGCTATACACTACCCTTTTTCTCACACATTTTTTGGTTGAACAATTTTCTGTTTCCTTTCTCCATTTCAAGGCTGCAGCTAAGCTAGTTTGAGCCTCGAATTCACAGAAAGAGAGCATCTGGCTCGAGATGTGAGATAGGAAAATTTCGCAAGATTATGGGTGTCTAGTTTTGTGGGCTATACACCACAATTTTTCTCACACATTTTTTGGTCGAAAAATATTCTGTTTCCTTTCTCCATTTAGAGGCTGCAGCTAAACTAGTTTGCGCCTCGAATTCACAGAAAGAGAGCATCTGGCTCGAGATGTGAGATAGGAAAATTTCGCAAGATTATGGGTGTCTAGTTTTGTGGGCTATACACCACAATTTTTCTCACACATTTTTTGGTTGAAAAATTTTCTGTTTCCTTTCTCCATTTAGAGGCTGCAGCTAAGCTAGTTTGCGCCTCGAATTCACAGAAAGAGAGCATCTGGCTCGAGATGTGAGGTAGGAAAATTTCGCAAGATTATGGGTGTCTAGTTTTGTGGGCTATACACCACAATTTTTCTCACACATTTTTTGGTCGAAAAATATTCTGTTTCCTTTCTCCATTTAGAGGCTGCAGCTAAACTAGTTTGCGCCTCGAATTCACAGAAAGAGAGCATCTGGCTCGAGATGTGAGATAGGAAAATTTCGCAAGATTATGGGTGTCTAGTTTTGTGGGCTATACACCACAATTTTTCTCACACATTTTTTGGCTGAAAAATTTTCTGTTTCCTTTCTCCATTTCAAGGCTGCAGCTAAGCCAGTTTGTGTCTCGAATTCACAGAAAGAGAGCATCTGGCTCGAGATGTGTGATAGGAAAATTTCGCAAGATTATGGGTGTCTAGTTTTGTGGGCTATACACCACAATTTTTCTCACAATTTTTTTGGTTGAAAAATTTTCTGTTTCCTTTCTCCATTTCAAGGCTGCAGCTAAGCTAGTTTGCGTCTCGAATTCACAGAAAGAGAGCATCTGGCTCGAGATGTGAGGTAGGAAAATTTCGCAAGATTATGGGTGTCTAGTTTTGTGGGCTATACACTACCCTTTTTCTCACACATTTTTTGGTTGAAAAACTTTCTGTTTCCTTTCTCCATTTCAAGGCTGCAGCTAAGCTAGTTTGCGCCTTGAATTCACAGAAAGAGAGTATCTGGCTCGAGATGTGTGATAGAAAAATATCGCAAGATTGTTGGTGTCTAGTTTTGTGGGCTATACACCACAATTTTTCTGACACATTTTTTGGTTGAAAAATTTTCTGTTTCCTTTCTCCATTTCGAGGCTGCAGCTAAGCTAGTTTGCGCCTCGAATTCACAGAAAGAGAGCATCTGGCTCGAGATGTGAGGTAGGAAAATTTCGCAAGATTATGGGTGTCTAGTTTTGTGGGCTATACACCACAATTTTTCTCACACATTTTTTGGTTGAAAAATTTTCTGTTTCCTTTCTCCATTTAGAGGCTGCAGCTAAACTAGTTTGCGCCTCGAATTCACAGAAAGAAAGCATCTGGCTCGAGATGTGAGATAGGAAAATTTCGCAAGATTATGGGTGTCTAGTTTTATGGGCTATACACTACCCTTTTTCTCACACATTTTTTGGTTGAAAAATATTCTGTTTCCTTTCTCCATTTCGAGGCTGCAGCTAAGCTAGTTTGCGCCTCGAATTCACAGAAAGAGAGCATCTGGCTCGAGATGTGAGATAGGAAAATTTCGCAAGATTATGGGTGTCTAGTTTTGTGGGCTATACACCACAATTTTACTCACACATTTTTTGGTTGAAAAATTTTCTGTTTCCTTTCTCCATTTCGAGGCTGCAGCTAAGCTAGTTTGCGCCTCGAATTCACAGAAAGAGAGCATCTGGCTCGAGATGTGAGATAGGAAAATTTCGCAAGATTATGGGTGTCTAGTTTTGTGGGCTATACACCACAATTTTTCTCACAATTTTTTTGGTTGAAAAATTTTCTGTTTCCTTTCTCCATTTCAAGGCTGCAGCTAAGCTAGTTTGCGTCTCGAATTCACAGAAAGAGAGCATCTGGCTCGAGATGTGAGATAGGAAAATTTCGCAAGATTATGGGTGTCTAGTTTTGTGGGCTATACACCACAATTTTTCTCACACATTTTTTGGTCGAAAAATATTCTGTTTCCTTTCTCCATTTAGAGGCTGCAGCTAAACTAGTTTGCGCCTCGAATTCACAGAAAGAGAGCATCTGGCTCGAGATGTGAGATAGGAAAATTTCGCAAGATTATGGGTGTCTAGTTTTGTGGGCTATACACCACAATTTTTCTCACACATTTTTTGGCTGAAAAATTTTCTGTTTCCTTTCTCCATTTCAAGGCTGCAGCTAAGCCAGTTTGCGTCTCGAATTCACAGAAAGAGAGCATCTGGCTCGAGATGTGAGATAGGAAAATTTCGCAAGATTATGGGTGTCTAGTTTTGTGGGCTATACACCACAATTTTTCTCACACATTTTTTGGCTGAAAAATTTTCTGTTTCCTTTCTCCATTTCAAGGCTGCAGCTAAGCTAGTTTGCGCCTCGAATTCACAGAAAGAGAGCATCTGGCTCGAGATGTGAGATAGGAAAATTTCGCAAGATTATGGGTGTCTAGTTTTGTGGGCTATACACCACAATTTTTCTCACACATTTTTTGGCTGAAAAATTTTCTGTTTCCTTTCTCCATTTCAAGGCTGCAGCTAAGCCAGTTTGTGTCTCGAATTCACAGAAAGAGAGCATCTGGCTCGAGATGTGTGATAGGAAAATTTCGCAAGATTATGGGTGTCTAGTTTTGTGGGCTATACACTACCCTTTTTCTCACACATTTTTTGGTTGAACAATTTTCTGTTTCCTTTCTCCATTTCAAGGCTGCAGCTAAGCTAGTTTGAGCCTCGAATTCACAGAAAGAGAGCATCTGGCTCGAGATGTGAGATAGGAAAATTTCGCAAGATTATGGGTGTCTAGTTTTGTGGGCTATACACCACAATTTTTCTCACACATTTTTTGGCTGAAAAATTTTCTGTTTCCTTTCTCCATTTCAAGGCTGCAGCTAAGCCAGTTTGCGTCTCGAATTCACAGAAAGAGAGCATCTGGCTCGAGATGTGAGATAGGAAAATTTCGCAAGATTATGGGTGTCTAGTTTTGTGGGCTATACACTACCCTTTTTCTCACACATTTTTTGGTTGAAAAATTTTCTGTTTCCTTTCTCCATTTCAAGGCTGCAGCTAAGCTAGTTTGCGCCTTGAATTCACAGAAAGAGAGTATCTGGCTCGAGATGTGTGATAGAAAAATATCGCAAGATTGTTGGTGTCTAGTTTTGTGGGCTATACACCACAATTTTTCTGACACATTTTTTGGTTGAAAAATTTTCTGTTTCCTTTCTCCATTTCGAGGCTGCAGCTAAGCTAGTTTGCGCCTCGAATTCACAGAAAGAGAGCATCTGGCTCGAGATGTGAGGTAGGAAAATTTCGCAAGATTATGGGTGTCTAGTTTTGTGGGCTATACACCACAATTTTTCTCACACATTTTTTGGTCGAAAAATATTCTGTTTCCTTTCTCCATTTAGAGGCTGCAGCTAAACTAGTTTGCGCCTCGAATTCACAGAAAGAGAGCATCTGGCTCGAGATGTGAGATAGGAAAATTTCGCAAGATTATGGGTGTCTAGTTTTGTGGGCTATACACCACAATTTTTCTCACACATTTTTTGGTTGAAAAATTTTCTGTTTCCTTTCTCCATTTAGAGGCTGCAGCTAAGCTAGTTTGCGCCTCGAATTCACAGAAAGAGAGCATCTGGCTCGAGATGTGAGGTAGGAAAATTTCGCAAGATTATGGGTGTCTAGTTTTGTGGGCTATACACCACAATTTTTCTCACACATTTTTTGGTTGAAAAATTTTCTGTTTCCTTTCTCCATTTAGAGGCTGCAGCTAAACTAGTTTGCGCCTCGAATTCACAGAAAGAGAGCATCTGGCTCGAGATGTGTGATAGAAAAATATCGCAAGATTGTTGGTGTCTAGTTTTGTGGGCTATACACCACAATTTTTCTCACACATTTTTTGGTTGAAAAATTTTCTGTTTCCTTTCTCCATTTCGAGGCTGCAGCTAAGCTAGTTTGCGCCTCGAATTCACAGAAAGAAAGCATCTGGCTCGAGATGTGAGATAGGAAAATTTCGCAAGATTATGGGTGTCTAGTTTTATGGGCTATACACTACCCTTTTTCTCACACATTTTTTGGTTGAAAAATTTTCTGTTTCCTTTCTCCATTTCGAGGCTGCAGCTAAGCTAGTTTGCGCCTCGAATTCACAGAAAGAGAGCATCTGGCTCGAGATGTGAGATAGGAAAATTTCGCAAGATTATGGGTGTCTAGTTTTGTGGGCTATACACTACCCTTTTTCTCACACATTTTTTGGTTGAAAAATTTTCTGTTTCCTTTCTCCATTTCGAGGCTGCAGCTAAGCTAGTTTGCGCCTCGAATTCACAGAAAGAGAGCATCTGGCTCGAGATGTGAGGTAGGAAAATTTCGCAAGATTATGGGTGTCTAGTTTTGTGGGCTATACACCACAATTTTTCTCACACATTTTTTGGTCGAAAAATATTCTGTTTCCTTTCTCCATTTAGAGGCTGCAGCTAAACTAGTTTGCGCCCCGAATTCACAGAAAGAGAGCATCTGGCTCGAGATGTGAGATAGGAAAATTTCGCAAGATTATGGGTGTCTAGTTTTGTGGGCTATACACCACAATTTTTCTCACACATTTTTTGGTTGAAAAATTTTCTGTTTCCTTTCTCCATTTAGAGGCTGCAGCTAAACTAGTTTGCGCCTCGAATTCACAGAAAGAGAGCATCTGGCTCGAGATGTGTGATAGAAAAATATCGCAAGATTGTTGGTGTCTAGTTTTGTGGGCTATACACCACAATTTTTCTCACACATTTTTTGGTTGAAAAATTTTCTGTTTCCTTTCTCCATTTCGAGGCTGCAGCTAAGCTAGTTTGCGCCTCGAATTCACAGAAAGAAAGCATCTTGCTCGAGATGTGAGATAGGAAAATTTCGCAAGATTATGGGTGTCTAGTTTTATGGGCTATACACTACCCTTTTTCTCACACATTTTTTGGTTGAAAAATTTTCTGTTTCCTTTCTCCATTTCGAGGCTGCAGCTAAGCTAGTTTGCGCCTCGAATTCACAGAAAGAGAGCATCGGGCTCGAGATGTGAGGTAGGAAAATTTCGCAAGATTATGGGTGTCTAGTTTTGTGGGCTATACACCACAATTTTTCTCACAATTTTTTTGGTTGAAAAATTTTCTGTTTCCTTTCTCCATTTCAAGGCTGCAGCTAAGCTAGTTTGCGCCTCGAATTCACAGAAAGAGAGCATCTGGCTCGAGATGTGAGATAGGAAAATTTCGCAAGATTATGGGTGTCTAGTTTTGTGGGCTATACACCACAATTTTTCTCACAATTTTTTTGGTTGAAAAATTTTCTGTTTCCTTTCTCCATTTCGGGGCTGCAGCTAAGCTAGTTTGCGCCTCGAATTCACAGAAAGAGAGCATCTGGCTCGAGATGTGAGATAGGAAAATTTCGCAAGATTATGGGTGTCTAGTTTTATGGGCTATACACTACCCTTTTTCTCACACATTTTTTGGTCGAAAAATATTCTGTTTCCTTTCTCCATTTCAAGGCCGCAGCTAAGCCAGTTTGCGTCTCGAATTCACAGAAAGAGAGCATCTGGCTCGAGATGTGAGATAGGAAAATTTCGCAAGATTATGGGTGTCTAGTTTTGTGGGCTATACACCACAATTTTTCTCACAATTTTTTTGGTTGAAAAATTTTCTGTTTCCTTTCTCCATTTCAAGGCTGCAGCTAAGCTAGTTTGCGCCTCGAATTCACAGAAAGAGAGCATCTGGCTCGAGATGTGAGATAGGAAAATTTCGCAAGATTATGGGTGTCTAGTTTTGTGGGCTATACACCACAATTTTTCTCACAATTTTTTTGGTTGAAAAATTTTCTGTTTCCTTTCTCCATTTCGAGGCTGCAGCTAAGCTAGTTTGCGCCTCGAATTCACAGAAAGAGAGCATCTGGCTCGAGATGTGAGGTAGGAAAATTTCGCAAGATTATGGGTGTCTAGTTTTGTGGGCTATACACCACAATTTTTCTCACAATTTTTTTGGTTGAAACATTTTCTGTTTCCTTTCTCCATTTCGAGGCTGCAGCTAAGCTAGTTTGCGCCTCGAATTCACAGAAAGAGAGCATCTGGCTCGAGATGTGAGATAGGAAAATTTCGCAAGATTATGGGTGTCTAGTTTTGTGGGCTATACACCACAATTTTTCTCACAATTTTTTTGGTTGAAAAATTTTCTGTTTCCTTTCTCCATTTCAAGGCTGCAGCTAAGCCAGTTTGCGTCTCGAATTCACAGAAAGAGAGCATCTGGCTCGAGATGTGAGATAGGAAAATTTCGCAAGATTATGGGTGTCTAGTTTTGTGGGCTATACACCACAATTTTTCTCACAATTTTTTTGGTTGAAAAATTTTCTGTTTCCTTTCTCCATTTCGAGGCTGCAGCTAAGCTAGTTTGCGCCTCGAATTCACAGAAAGAGAGCATCTGGCTCGAGATGTGAGATAGGAAAATTTCGCAAGATTATGGGTGTCTAGTTTTGTGGGCTATACACCACAATTTTACTCACACATTTTTTGGTTGAAAAATTTTCTGTTTCCTTTCTCCATTTCAAGGCTGCAGCTAAGCCAGTTTGCGTCTCGAATTCACAGAAAGAGAGCATCTGGCTCGAGATGTGAGATAGGAAAATTTCGCAAGATTATGGGTGTCTAGTTTTGTGGGCTATACACCACAATTTTTCTCACAATTTTTTTGGTTGAAAAATTTTCTGTTTCCTTTCTCCATTTCAAGGCTGCAGCTAAGCCAGTTTGCGTCTCGAATGCACAGAAAGAGAGTTCCTGGCTCGATATGTGTGATAGGAAAATATCGCAAGATTGTGGGTGTCTAGTTTTGTGGGCTATACACCACCCTTTTTCTCACACATTTTTTGGTTGAAAAATTTTCTGTTTTCTTTCTCCATTTCAAGGCTGCAGCTAAGCTAGTTTGCGCCTCGAATTCACAGAAAGAAAGCATCTGGCTCGAGATGTGAGATAGGAAAATTTCGCAAGATTATGGGTGTCTAGTTTTATGGGCTATACACCACAATTTTTCTCACACATTTTTTGGTTGAAAAATTTTTTGTTTCCTTTCTCCATTTCGAGGCTGCAGCTAAGCTAGTTTGCGCCTCGAATTCACAGAAAGAAAGCATCTGGCTCGAGATGTGAGATAGGAAAATTTCGCAAGATTATGGGTGTCTAGTTTTGTGGGCTATACACCACAATTTTACTCACACATTTTTTGGTTGAAAAATTTTCTGTTTCCTTTCTCCATTTCGAGGCTACAGCTAAGCTAGTTTGCGTCTCGAAATCACAGAAACAGAATTTCTGACTCGGCATGTGTGATAGAAAAATATCGCAAGATTGTTGGTGTCTAGTTTTGTGGGCTATAACCACAATTTTTCTCACACATTTTTTGGTTGAAAAATTTTCTGTTTCCTTTCTCCATTTCAAGGCTGCAGCTAAGCTAGTTTGCGTCTCGAATTCACAGAAAGAGAGCATCTGGCTCGAGATGTGAGATAGGAAAATTTCGCAAGATTATGGGTGTCTAGTTTTGTGGGCTATACACCACAATTTTACTCACACATTTTTTGGTTGAAAAATTTTCTGTTTCCTTTCTCCATTTCAAGGCTGCAGCTAAGCTAGTTTGCGCCTCGAATTCACAGAAAGAGAGCATCTGGCTCGAGATGTGAGATAGGAAAATTTCGCAAGATTATGGGTGTCTAGTTTTGTGGGCTATACACCACAATTTTTCTCACAATTTTTTTGGTTGAAAAATTTTCTGTTTCCTTTCTCCATTTCAAGGCTGCAGCTAAGCTAGTTTGCGCCTCGAATTCACAGAAAGAGAGCATCTGGCTCGAGATGTGAGATAGGAAAATTTCGCAAGATTATGGGTGTCTAGTTTTGTGGGCTATACACCACAATTTTACTCACACATTTTTTGGTTGAAAAATTTTCTGTTTCCTTTCTCCATTTCAAGGCTGCAGCTAAGCCAGTTTGCGTCTCGAATTCACAGAAAGAGAGCATCTGGCTCGAGATGTGAGATAGGAAAATTTCGCAAGATTATGGGTGTCTAGTTTTGTGGGCTATACACCACAATTTTACTCACACATTTTTTGGTTGAAAAATTTTCTGTTTCCTTTCTCCATTTCAAGGCTGCAGCTAAGCCAGTTTGCGTCTCGAATTCACAGAAAGAGAGCATCTGGCTCGAGATGTGAGGTAGGAAAATTTCGCAAGATTATGGGTGTCTAGTTTTGTGGGCTATAACCACAATTTTACTCACACATTTTTTGGTTGAAAAATTTTCTGTTTCCTTTCTCCATTTCAAGGCTGCAGCTAAGCCAGTTTGCGTCTCGAATTCACAGAAAGAGAGCATCTGGCTCGAGATGTGAGGTAGGAAAATTTCGCAAGATTATGGGTGTCTAGTTTTGTGGGCTATAACCACAATTTTTCTCACACATTTTTTGGTTGAAAAATTTTCTGTTTCTTTTCTCCATTTCAAGGCTGCAGCTAAGCTAGTTTGCGTCTCGAATTCACAGAAAGAGAGCATCTGGCTCGAGATGTGAGATAGGAAAATTTCGCAAGATTATGGGTGTCTAGTTTTGTGGGCTATACACCACAATTTTACTCACACATTTTTTGGTTGAAAAATTTTCTGTTTCCTTTCTCCATTTCAAGGCTGCAGCTAAGCCAGTTTGCGTCTCGAATTCACAGAAAGAGAGCATCTGGCTCGAGATGTGAGATAGGAAAATTTCGCAAGATTATGGGTGTCTAGTTTTGTGGGCTATACACCACAATTTTTCTCACAATTTTTTTGGTTGAAAAATTTTCTGTTTCCTTTCTCCATTTCAAGGCTGCAGCTAAGCTAGTTTGCGCCTCGAATTCACAGAAAGAGAGCATCTGGCTCGAGATGTGAGATAGGAAAATTTCGCAAGATTATGGGTGTCTAGTTTTGTGGGCTATACACCACAATTTTTCTCACAATTTTTTTGGTTGAAAAATTTTCTGTTTCCTTTCTCCATTTCGAGGCTGCAGCTAAGCTAGTTTGCGCCTCGAATTCACAGAAAGAGAGCATCTGGCTCGAGATGTGAGGTAGGAAAATTTCGCAAGATTATGGGTGTCTAGTTTTGTGGGCTATACACCACAATTTTTCTCACAATTTTTTTGGTTGAAAAATTTTCTGTTTCCTTTCTCCATTTCGAGGCTGCAGCTAAGCTAGTTTGCGCCTCGAATTCACAGAAAGAGAGCATCTGGCTCGAGATGTGAGGTAGGAAAATTTCGCAAGATTATGGGTGTCTAGTTTTGTGGGCTATACACCACAATTTTTCTCACAATTTTTTTGGTTGAAAAATTTTCTGTTTCCTTTCTCCATTTCAAGGCTGCAGCTAAGCCAGTTTGCGTCTCGAATTCACAGAAAGAGAGCATCTGGCTCGAGATGTGAGATAGGAAAATTTCGCAAGATTATGGGTGTCTAGTTTTGTGGGCTATACACCACAATTTTTCTCACAATTTTTTTGGTTGAAAAATTTTCTGTTTCCTTTCTCCATTTCAAGGCTGCAGCTAAGCTAGTTTGCGCCTCGAATTCACAGAAAGAGAGCATCTGGCTCGAGATGTGAGATAGGAAAATTTCGCAAGATTATGGGTGTCTAGTTTTGTGGGCTATACACCACAATTTTTCTCACAATTTTTTTGGTTGAAAAATTTTCTGTTTCCTTTCTCCATTTCAAGGCTGCAGCTAAGCTAGTTTGCGCCTCGAATTCACAGAAAGAGAGCATCTGGCTCGAGATGTGAGATAGGAAAATTTCGCAAGATTATGGGTGTCTAGTTTTGTGGGCTATACACCACAATTTTTCTCACAATTTTTTTGGTTGAAAAATTTTCTGTTTCCTTTCTCCATTTCAAGGCTGCAGCTAAGCCAGTTTGCGTCTCGAATTCACAGAAAGAGAGCATCTGGCTCGAGATGTGTGACAGAAAAATATCGCAAGATTGTGGGTGTCTAGTTTTGTGGGCTATACACCACAATTTTTCTCACACATTTTTTGGTTGAAAAATTTTCTGTTTCCTTTCTCCATTTCAAGGCTGCAGCTAAGCCAGTTTGCGTCTCGAATTCACAGAAAGAGAGCATCTGGCTCGAGATGTGTGATAGAAAAATATCGCAAGATTGTTGGTGTCTAGTTTTGTGGGCTATACACCACAATTTTTCTCACACATTTTTTGGTTGAAAAATTTTCTGTTTCCTTTCTCCATTTCGAGGCTGCAGCTAAGCTAGTTTGCGCCTCGAATTCACAGAAAGAAAGCATCTGGCTCGAGATGTGAGATAGGAAAATTTCGCAAGATTATGGGTGTCTAGTTTTATGGGCTATACACTACCCTTTTTCTCACACATTTTTTGGTTGAAAAATTTTCTGTTTCCTTTCTCCATTTCGAGGCTGCAGCTAAGCTAGTTTGCGCCTCGAATTCACAGAAAGAGAGCATCTGGCTCGAGATGTGAGGTAGGAAAATTTCGCAAGATTATGGGTGTCTAGTTTTGTGGGCTATACACCACAATTTTTCTCACACATTTTTTGGTTGAAAAATTTTCTGTTTCCTTTCTCCATTTAGAGGCTGCAGCTAAACTAGTTTGCGCCTCGAATTCACAGAAAGAGAGCATCTGGCTCGAGATGTGAGGTAGGAAAATTTCGCAAGATTATGGGTGTCTAGTTTTGTGGGCTATACACCACAATTTTTCTCACAATTTTTTTGGTTGAAAAATTTTCTGTTTCCTTTCTCCATTTCGAGGCTGCAGCTAAGCTAGTTTGCGCCTCGAATTCACAGAAAGAGAGCATCTGGCTCGAGATGTGAGATAGGAAAATTTCGCAAGATTATGGGTGTCTAGTTTTATGGGCTATACACTACCCTTTTTCTCACACATTTTTTGGTCGAAAAATATTCTGTTTCCTTTCTCCATTTCAAGGCTGCAGCTAAGCCAGTTTGCGTCTCGAATTCACAGAAAGAGAGCATCTGGCTCGAGATGTGAGATAGGAAAATTTCGCAAGATTATGGGTGTCTAGTTTTGTGGGCTATACACCACAATTTTTCTCACAATTTTTTTGGTTGAAAAATTTTCTGTTTCCTTTCTCCATTTCAAGGCTGCAGCTAAGCTAGTTTGCGCCTCGAATTCACAGAAAGAGAGCATCTGGCTCGAGATGTGAGATAGGAAAATTTCGCAAGATTATGGGTGTCTAGTTTTGTGGGCTATACACCACAATTTTTCTCACAATTTTTTTGGTTGAAAAATTTTCTGTTTCCTTTCTCCATTTCGAGGCTGCAGCTAAGCTAGTTTGCGCCTCGAATTCACAGAAAGAGAGCATCTGGCTCGAGATGTGAGGTAGGAAAATTTCGCAAGATTATGGGTGTCTAGTTTTGTGGGCTATACACCACAATTTTTCTCACAATTTTTTTGGTTGAAACATTTTCTGTTTCCTTTCTCCATTTCGAGGCTGCAGCTAAGCTAGTTTGCGCCTCGAATTCACAGAAAGAGAGCATCTGGCTCGAGATGTGAGATAGGAAAATTTCGCAAGATTATGGGTGTCTAGTTTTGTGGGCTATACACCACAATTTTTCTCACAATTTTTTTGGTTGAAAAATTTTCTGTTTCCTTTCTCCATTTCAAGGCTGCAGCTAAGCCAGTTTGCGTCTCGAATTCACAGAAAGAGAGCATCTGGCTCGAGATGTGAGATAGGAAAATTTCGCAAGATTATGGGTGTCTAGTTTTGTGGGCTATACACCACAATTTTTCTCACAATTTTTTTGGTTGAAAAATTTTCTGTTTCCTTTCTCCATTTCGAGGCTGCAGCTAAGCTAGTTTGCGCCTCGAATTCACAGAAAGAGAGCATCTGGCTCGAGATGTGAGATAGGAAAATTTCGCAAGATTATGGGTGTCTAGTTTTGTGGGCTATACACCACAATTTTTCTCACAATTTTTTTGGTTGAAAAATTTTCTGTTTCCTTTCTCCATTTCAAGGCTGCAGCTAAGCCAGTTTGCGTCTCGAATTCACAGAAAGAGAGTTCCTGGCTCGATATGTGTGATAGGAAAATATCGCAAGATTGTGGGTGTCTAGTTTTGTGGGCTATACACCACCCTTTTTCTCACACATTTTTTGGTTGAAAAATTTTCTGTTTTCTTTCTCCATTTCAAGGCTGCAGCTAAGCTAGTTTGCGCCTCGAATTCACAGAAAGAAAGCATCTGGCTCGAGATGTGAGATAGGAAAATTTCGCAAGATTATGGGTGTCTAGTTTTATGGGCTATACACCACAATTTTTCTCACACATTTTTTGGTTGAAAAATTTTTTGTTTCCTTTCTCCATTTCGAGGCTACAGCTAAGCTAGTTTGCGTCTCGAAATCACAGAAACAGAATTTCTGACTCGGCATGTGTGATAGAAAAATATCGCAAGATTGTTGGTGTCTAGTTTTGTGGGCTATAACCACAATTTTTCTCACACATTTTTTGGTTGAAAAATTTTCTGTTTCCTTTCTCCATTTCAAGGCTGCAGCTAAGCTAGTTTGCGTCTCGAATTCACAGAAAGAGAGCATCTGGCTCGAGATGTGAGATAGGAAAATTTCGCAAGATTATGGGTGTCTAGTTTTATGGGCTATACACTACCCTTTTTCTCACACATTTTTTGGTTCAAAAATTTTCTGTTTCCTTTCTCCATTTCAAGGCTGCAGCTAAGCCAGTTTGCGTCTCGAATTCACAGAAAGAGAGCATCTGGCTCGAGATGTGAGATAGGAAAATTTCGCAAGATTATGGGTGTCTAGTTTTGTGGGCTATACACCACAATTTTTCTCACAATTTTTTTGGTTGAAAAATTTTCTGTTTCCTTTCTCCATTTCAAGGCTGCAGCTAAGCTAGTTTGCGCCTCGAATTCACAGAAAGAGAGCATCTGGCTCGAGATGTGAGATAGGAAAATTTCGCAAGATTATGGGTGTCTAGTTTTGTGGGCTATACACCACAATTTTACTCACACATTTTTTGGTTGAAAAATTTTCTGTTTCCTTTCTCCATTTCAAGGCTGCAGCTAAGCCAGTTTGCGTCTCGAATTCACAGAAAGAGAGCATCTGGCTCGAGATGTGAGATAGGAAAATTTCGCAAGATTATGGGTGTCTAGTTTTGTGGGCTATACACCACAATTTTACTCACACATTTTTTGGTTGAAAAATTTTCTGTTTCCTTTCTCCATTTCAAGGCTGCAGCTAAGCCAGTTTGCGTCTCGAATTCACAGAAAGAGAGCATCTGGCTCGAGATGTGAGGTAGGAAAATTTCGCAAGATTATGGGTGTCTAGTTTTGTGGGCTATAACCACAATTTTACTCACACATTTTTTGGTTGTAAATTTTCTGTTTCCTTTCTCCATTTCAAGGCTGCAGCTAAGCCAGTTTGCGTCTCGAATTCACAGAAAGAGAGCATCTGGCTCGAGATGTGAGGTAGGAAAATTTCGCAAGATTATGGGTGTCTAGTTTTGTGGGCTATAACCACAATTTTTCTCACACATTTTTTGGTTGAAAAATTTTCTGTTTCTTTTCTCCATTTCAAGGCTGCAGCTAAGCTAGTTTGCGTCTCGAATTCACAGAAAGAGAGCATCTGGCTCGAGATGTGAGATAGGAAAATTTCGCAAGATTATGGGTGTCTAGTTTTGTGGGCTATACACCACAATTTTACTCACACATTTTTTGGTTGAAAAATTTTCTGTTTCCTTTCTCCATTTCAAGGCTGCAGCTAAGCCAGTTTGCGTCTCGAATTCACAGAAAGAGAGCATCTGGCTCGAGATGTGAGATAGGAAAATTTCGCAAGATTATGGGTGTCTAGTTTTGTGGGCTATACACCACAATTTTTCTCACAATTTTTTTGGTTGAAAAATTTTCTGTTTCCTTTCTCCATTTCAAGGCTGCAGCTAAGCTAGTTTGCGCCTCGAATTCACAGAAAGAGAGCATCTGGCTCGAGATGTGAGATAGGAAAATTTCGCAAGATTATGGGTGTCTAGTTTTGTGGGCTATACACCACAATTTTTCTCACAATTTTTTTGGTTGAAAAATTTTCTGTTTCCTTTCTCCATTTCGAGGCTGCAGCTAAGCTAGTTTGCGCCTCGAATTCACAGAAAGAGAGCATCTGGCTCGAGATGTGAGGTAGGAAAATTTCGCAAGATTATGGGTGTCTAGTTTTGTGGGCTATACACCACAATTTTTCTCACAATTTTTTTGGTTGAAAAATTTTCTGTTTCCTTTCTCCATTTCGAGGCTGCAGCTAAGCTAGTTTGCGCCTCGAATTCACAGAAAGAGAGCATCTGGCTCGAGATGTGAGGTAGGAAAATTTCGCAAGATTATGGGTGTCTAGTTTTGTGGGCTATACACCACAATTTTTCTCACAATTTTTTTGGTTGAAAAATTTTCTGTTTCCTTTCTCCATTTCAAGGCTGCAGCTAAGCCAGTTTGCGTCTCGAATTCACAGAAAGAGAGCATCTGGCTCGAGATGTGAGATAGGAAAATTTCGCAAGATTATGGGTGTCTAGTTTTGTGGGCTATACACCACAATTTTTCTCACAATTTTTTTGGTTGAAAAATTTTCTGTTTCCTTTCTCCATTTCAAGGCTGCAGCTAAGCTAGTTTGCGCCTCGAATTCACAGAAAGAGAGCATCTGGCTCGAGATGTGAGATAGGAAAATTTCGCAAGATTATGGGTGTCTAGTTTTGTGGGCTATACACCACAATTTTTCTCACAATTTTTTTGGTTGAAAAATTTTCTGTTTCCTTTCTCCATTTCAAGGCTGCAGCTAAGCTAGTTTGCGCCTCGAATTCACAGAAAGAGAGCATCTGGCTCGAGATGTGAGATAGGAAAATTTCGCAAGATTATGGGTGTCTAGTTTTGTGGGCTATACACCACAATTTTTCTCACAATTTTTTTGGTTGAAAAATTTTCTGTTTCCTTTCTCCATTTCAAGGCTGCAGCTAAGCTAGTTTGCGCCTCGAATTCACAGAAAGAGAGCATCTGGCTCGAGATGTGAGATAGGAAAATTTCGCAAGATTATGGGTGTCTAGTTTTGTGGGCTATACACCACAATTTTTCTCACAATTTTTTTGGTTGAAAAATTTTCTGTTTCCTTTCTCCATTTCGAGGCTGCAGCTAAGCTAGTTTGCGCCTCGAATTCACAGAAAGAGAGCATCTGGCTCGAGATGTGAGATAGGAAAATTTCGCAAGATTATGGGTGTCTAGTTTTGTGGGCTATACACCACAATTTTTCTCACAATTTTTTTGGTTGAAAAATTTTCTGTTTCCTTTCTCCATTTCAATTCTGCAGCTAAGCCAGTTTGCGTCTCGAATTCACAGAAAGAGAGTTCCTGGCTCGATATGTGTGATAGGAAAATATCGCAAGATTGTGGGTGTCTAGTTTTGTGGGCTATACACCACCCTTTTTCTCACACATTTTTTGGTTGAAAAATTTTCTGTTTTCTTTCTCCATTTCAAGGCTGCAGCTAAGCTAGTTTGCGCCTCGAATTCACAGAAAGAAAGCATCTGGCTCGAGATGTGAGATAGGAAAATTTCGCAAGATTATGGGTGTCTAGTTTTATGGGCTATACACCACAATTTTTCTCACACATTTTTTGGTTGAAAAATTTTTTGTTTCCTTTCTCCATTTCGAGGCTGCAGCTAAGCTAGTTTGCGCCTCGAATTCACAGAAAGAAAGCATCTGGCTCGAGATGTGAGATAGGAAAATTTCGCAAGATTATGGGTGTCTAGTTTTGTGGGCTATACACCACAATTTTACTCACACATTTTTTGGTTGAAAAATTTTCTGTTTCCTTTCTCCATTTCGAGGCTACAGCTAAGCTAGTTTGCGTCTCGAAATCACAGAAACAGAATTTCTGACTCGGCATGTGTGATAGAAAAATATCGCAAGATTGTTGGTGTCTAGTTTTGTGGGCTATAACCACAATTTTTCTCACACATTTTTTGGTTGAAAAATTTTCTGTTTCCTTTCTCCATTTCAAGGCTGCAGCTAAGCTAGTTTGCGTCTCGAATTCACAGAAAGAGAGCATCTGGCTCGAGATGTGAGATAGGAAAATTTCGCAAGATTATGGGTGTCTAGTTTTGTGGGCTATACACCACAATTTTACTCACACATTTTTTGGTTGAAAAATTTTCTGTTTCCTTTCTCCATTTCAAGGCTGCAGCTAAGCCAGTTTGCGTCTCGAATTCACAGAAAGAGAGCATCTGGCTCGAGATGTGAGATAGGAAAATTTCGCAAGATTATGGGTGTCTAGTTTTGTGGGCTATACACCACAATTTTTCTCACAATTTTTTTGGTTGAAAAATTTTCTGTTTCCTTTCTCCATTTCAAGGCTGCAGCTAAGCTAGTTTGCGCCTCGAATTCACAGAAAGAGAGCATCTGGCTCGAGATGTGAGATAGGAAAATTTCGCAAGATTATGGGTGTCTAGTTTTGTGGGCTATACACCACAATTTTACTCACACATTTTTTGGTTGAAAAATTTTCTGTTTCCTTTCTCCATTTCAAGGCTGCAGCTAAGCCAGTTTGCGTCTCGAATTCACAGAAAGAGAGCATCTGGCTCGAGATGTGAGATAGGAAAATTTCGCAAGATTATGGGTGTCTAGTTTTGTGGGCTATACACCACAATTTTACTCACACATTTTTTGGTTGAAAAATTTTCTGTTTCCTTTCTCCATTTCAAGGCTGCAGCTAAGCCAGTTTGCGTCTCGAATTCACAGAAAGAGAGCATCTGGCTCGAGATGTGAGGTAGGAAAATTTCGCAAGATTATGGGTGTCTAGTTTTGTGGGCTATAACCACAATTTTACTCACACATTTTTTGGTTGAAAAATTTTCTGTTTCCTTTCTCCATTTCAAGGCTGCAGCTAAGCCAGTTTGCGTCTCGAATTCACAGAAAGAGAGCATCTGGCTCGAGATGTGAGGTAGGAAAATTTCGCAAGATTATGGGTGTCTAGTTTTGTGGGCTATAACCACAATTTTTCTCACACATTTTTTGGTTGAAAAATTTTCTGTTTCTTTTCTCCATTTCAAGGCTGCAGCTAAGCTAGTTTGCGTCTCGAATTCACAGAAAGAGAGCATCTGGCTCGAGATGTGAGATAGGAAAATTTCGCAAGATTATGGGTGTCTAGTTTTGTGGGCTATACACCACAATTTTACTCACACATTTTTTGGTTGAAAAATTTTCTGTTTCCTTTCTCCATTTCAAGGCTGCAGCTAAGCCAGTTTGCGTCTCGAATTCACAGAAAGAGAGCATCTGGCTCGAGATGTGAGATAGGAAAATTTCGCAAGATTATGGGTGTCTAGTTTTGTGGGCTATACACCACAATTTTTCTCACAATTTTTTTGGTTGAAAAATTTTCTGTTTCCTTTCTCCATTTCAAGGCTGCAGCTAAGCTAGTTTGCGCCTCGAATTCACAGAAAGAGAGCATCTGGCTCGAGATGTGAGATAGGAAAATTTCGCAAGATTATGGGTGTCTAGTTTTGTGGGCTATACACCACAATTTTTCTCACAATTTTTTTGGTTGAAAAATTTTCTGTTTCCTTTCTCCATTTCGAGGCTGCAGCTAAGCTAGTTTGCGCCTCGAATTCACAGAAAGAGAGCATCTGGCTCGAGATGTGAGGTAGGAAAATTTCGCAAGATTATGGGTGTCTAGTTTTGTGGGCTATACACCACAATTTTTCTCACAATTTTTTTGGTTGAAAAATTTTCTGTTTCCTTTCTCCATTTCGAGGCTGCAGCTAAGCTAGTTTGCGCCTCGAATTCACAGAAAGAGAGCATCTGGCTCGAGATGTGAGGTAGGAAAATTTCGCAAGATTATGGGTGTCTAGTTTTGTGGGCTATACACCACAATTTTTCTCACAATTTTTTTGGTTGAAAAATTTTCTGTTTCCTTTCTCCATTTCAAGGCTGCAGCTAAGCCAGTTTGCGTCTCGAATTCACAGAAAGAGAGCATCTGGCTCGAGATGTGAGATAGGAAAATTTCGCAAGATTATGGGTGTCTAGTTTTGTGGGCTATACACCACAATTTTTCTCACAATTTTTTTGGTTGAAAAATTTTCTGTTTCCTTTCTCCATTTCGAGGCTGCAGCTAAGCTAGTTTGCGCCTCGAATTCACAGAAAGAGAGCATCTGGCTCGAGATGTGAGATAGGAAAATTTCGCAAGATTATGGGTGTCTAGTTTTGTGGGCTATACACCACAATTTTTCTCACAATTTTTTTGGTTGAAAAATTTTCTGTTTCCTTTCTCCATTTCAAGGCTGCAGCTAAGCCAGTTTGCGTCTCGAATTCACAGAAAGAGAGTTCCTGGCTCGATATGTGTGATAGGAAAATATCGCAAGATTGTGGGTGTCTAGTTTTGTGGGCTATACACCACCCTTTTTCTCACACATTTTTTGGTTGAAAAATTTTCTGTTTCCTTTCTCCATTTCGAGGCTGCAGCTAAGCTAGTTTGCGCCTCGAATTCACAGAAAGAGAGCATCTGGCTCGAGATGTGAGATAGGAAAATTTCGCAAGATTATGGGTGTCTAGTTTTGTGGGCTATACACCACAATTTTTCTCACAATTTTTTTGGTTGAAAAATTTTCTGTTTCCTTTCTCCATTTCAAGGCTGCAGCTAAGCCAGTTTGCGTCTCGAATTCACAGAAAGAGAGTTCCTGGCTCGATATGTGTGATAGGAAAATATCGCAAGATTGTGGGTGTCTAGTTTTGTGGGCTATACACCACCCTTTTTCTCACACATTTTTTGGTTGAAAAATTTTCTGTTTTCTTTCTCCATTTCAAGGCTGCAGCTAAGCTAGTTTGCGCCTCGAATTCACAGAAAGAAAGCATCTGGCTCGAGATGTGAGATAGGAAAATTTCGCAAGATTATGGGTGTCTAGTTTTATGGGCTATACACCACAATTTTTCTCACACATTTTTTGGTTGAAAAATTTTTTGTTTCCTTTCTCCATTTCGAGGCTGCAGCTAAGCTAGTTTGCGCCTCGAATTCACAGAAAGAAAGCATCTGGCTCGAGATGTGAGATAGGAAAATTTCGCAAGATTATGGGTGTCTAGTTTTGTGGGCTATACACCACAATTTTACTCACACATTTTTTGGTTGAAAAATTTTCTGTTTCCTTTCTCCATTTCGAGGCTACAGCTAAGCTAGTTTGCGTCTCGAAATCACAGAAACAGAATTTCTGACTCGGCATGTGTGATAGAAAAATATCGCAAGATTGTTGGTGTCTAGTTTTGTGGGCTATAACCACAATTTTTCTCACACATTTTTTGGTTGAAAAATTTTCTGTTTCCTTTCTCCATTTCAAGGCTGCAGCTAAGCTAGTTTGCGTCTCGAATTCACAGAAAGAGAGCATCTGGCTCGAGATGTGAGATAGGAAAATTTCGCAAGATTATGGGTGTCTAGTTTTGTGGGCTATACACCACAATTTTACTCACACATTTTTTGGTTGAAAAATTTTCTGTTTCCTTTCTCCATTTCAAGGCTGCAGCTAAGCCAGTTTGCGTCTCGAATTCACAGAAAGAGAGCATCTGGCTCGAGATGTGAGATAGGAAAATTTCGCAAGATTATGGGTGTCTAGTTTTGTGGGCTATACACCACAATTTTTCTCACAATTTTTTTGGTTGAAAAATTTTCTGTTTCCTTTCTCCATTTCAAGGCTGCAGCTAAGCTAGTTTGCGCCTCGAATTCACAGAAAGAGAGCATCTGGCTCGAGATGTGAGATAGGAAAATTTCGCAAGATTATGGGTGTCTAGTTTTGTGGGCTATACACCACAATTTTACTCACACATTTTTTGGTTGAAAAATTTTCTGTTTCCTTTCTCCATTTCAAGGCTGCAGCTAAGCCAGTTTGCGTCTCGAATTCACAGAAAGAGAGCATCTGGCTCGAGATGTGAGATAGGAAAATTTCGCAAGATTATGGGTGTCTAGTTTTGTGGGCTATACACCACAATTTTACTCACACATTTTTTGGTTGAAAAATTTTCTGTTTCCTTTCTCCATTTCAAGGCTGCAGCTAAGCCAGTTTGCGTCTCGAATTCACAGAAAGAGAGCATCTGGCTCGAGATGTGAGGTAGGAAAATTTCGCAAGATTATGGGTGTCTAGTTTTGTGGGCTATAACCACAATTTTACTCACACATTTTTTGGTTGAAAAATTTTCTGTTTCCTTTCTCCATTTCAAGGCTGCAGCTAAGCCAGTTTGCGTCTCGAATTCACAGAAAGAGAGCATCTGGCTCGAGATGTGAGGTAGGAAAATTTCGCAAGATTATGGGTGTCAAGTTTTGTGGGCTATAACCACAATTTTTCTCACACATTTTTTGGTTGAAAAATTTTCTGTTTCTTTTCTCCATTTCAAGGCTGCAGCTAAGCTAGTTTGCGTCTCGAATTCACAGAAAGAGAGCATCTGGCTCGAGATGTGAGATAGGAAAATTTCGCAAGATTATGGGTGTCTAGTTTTGTGGGCTATACACCACAATTTTACTCACACATTTTTTGGTTGAAAAATTTTCTGTTTCCTTTCTCCATTTCAAGGCTGCAGCTAAGCCAGTTTGCGTCTCGAATTCACAGAAAGAGAGCATCTGGCTCGAGATGTGAGATAGGAAAATTTCGCAAGATTATGGGTGTCTAGTTTTGTGGGCTATACACCACAATTTTACTCACACATTTTTTGGTTGAAAAATTTTCTGTTTCCTTTCTCCATTTCAAGGCTGCAGCTAAGCCAGTTTGCGTCTCGAATTCACAGAAAGAGAGCATCTGGCTCGAGATGTGAGGTAGGAAAATTTCGCAAGATTATGGGTGTCTAGTTTTGTGGGCTATACACCACAATTTTTCTCACACATTTTTTGGTTGAAAAATTTTCTGTTTCCTTTCTCCATTTCAAGGCTGCAGCTAAGCTAGTTTGCGCCTCGAATTCACAGAAAGAGAGCATCTGGCTCGAGATGTGAGATAGGAAAATTTCGCAAGATTATGGGTGTCTAGTTTTGTGGGCTATACACCACAATTTTTCTCACACATTTTTTGGTCGAAAAATATTCTGTTTCCTTTCTCCATATCAAGGCTGCAGCTAAGCCAGTTTGCGTCTCGAATTCACAGAAAGAGAGCATCTGGCTCGAGATGTGTGATAGGAAAATTTCGCAAGATTGTTGGTGTCTAGTTTTGTGGGCTATACACCACAATTTTTCTGACACATTTTTTGGTTGAAAAATTTTCTGTTTCCTTTCTCCATTTCGAGGCTGCAGCTAAGCTAGTTTGCGCCTCGAATTCACAGAAAGAGAGCATCTGGCTCGAGATGTGAGATAGGAAAATTTCGCAAGATTATGGGTGTCTAGTTTTGTGGGCTATACACCACAATTTTTCTCACACATTTTTTGGTCGAAAAATATTCTGTTTCCTTTCTCCATTTCGAGGCTGCAGCTAAGCTAGTTTGCGCCTCGAATTCACAGAAAGAGAGCATCTGGCTCGAGATGTGAGATAGGAAAATTTCGCAAGATTATGGGTGTCTAGTTTTGTGGGCTATACACTACCCTTTTTCTCACACATTTTTTGGCTGAAAAATTTTCTGTTTCCTTTCTCCATTTCAAGGCTGCAGCTAAGCCAGTTTGCGTCTCGAATTCACAGAAAGAGAGCATCTGGCTCGAGATGTGAGATAGGAAAATTTCGCAAGATTATGGGTGTCTAGTTTTGTGGGCTATACACTACCCTTTTTCTCACACATTTTTTGGTTGAAAAATTTTCTGTTTCCTTTCTCCATTTCAAGGCTGCAGCTAAGCTAGTTTGCGTCTCGAAATCACAGAAACAGAATTTCTGACTCGACATGTGTGATAGAAAAATATCGCAAGATTGTTGGTGTCTAGTTTTGTGGGCTATACACCACAATTTTTCACACAATTTTTTTGGTTGAAAAATTTTCTGTTTCCTTTCTCCATTTAGAGGCTGCAGCTAAACTAGTTTGCGCCTCGAATTCACAGAAAGAGAGCATCTGGCTCGAGATGTGTGATAGAAAAATATCGCAAGATTGTTGGTGTCTAGTTTTGTGGGCTATACACCACAATTTTTCTGACACATTTTTTGGTTGAAAAATTTTCTGTTTCCTTTCTCCATTTCGAGGCTGCAGCTAAGCTAGTTTGCGCCTCGAATTCACAGAAAGAAAGCATCTGGCTCGAGATGTGAGATAGGAAAATTTCGCAAGATTATGGGTGTCTAGTTTTATGGGCTATACACCACAATTTTTCTCACACATTTTTTGGTTGAAAAATTTTCTGTTTCCTTTCTCCATTTCGAGGCTGCAGCTAAGCTAGTTTGCGCCTCGAATTCACAGAAAGAAAGCATCTGGCTCGAGATGTGAGATAGGAAAATTTCGCAAGATTATGGGTGTCTAGTTTTATGGGCTATACACCACAATTTTTCTCACACATTTTTTGGTTGAAAAATTTTTTGTTTCCTTTCTCCATTTCGAGGCTGCAGCTAAGCTAGTTTGCGCCTCGAATTCACAGAAAGAAAGCATCTGGCTCGAGATGTGAGATAGGAAAATTTCGCAAGATTATGGGTGTCTAGTTTTATGGGCTATACACCACAATTTTTCTCACACATTTTTTGGTTGAAAAATTTTTTGTTTCCTTTCTCCATTTCGAGGCTGCAGCTAAGCTAGTTTGATCCTCGAATTCACAGAAAGAGAGTTCCTGGCTCGATATGTGTGATAGGAAAATATCGCAAGATTGTGGGTGTCTAGTTTTGTGGGCTATACACCACCCTTTTTCTCACACATTTTTTGGTTGAAAAATTTTCTGTTTCCTTTCTCCATTTCAAGGCTGCAGCTAAGCTAGTTTGCGCCTCGAATTCACAGAAAGAGAGCTTCTGGCTCGAGATGTGAGATAGGAAAATTTCGCAAGATCATGGGTGTCTAGTTTTGTGGGCTATACACCACAATTTTTCTCACACATTTTTTGGTTGAAAAATTTTCTGTTTCCTTTCTCCATTTCGAGGCTGCAGCTAAGCTAGTTTGCGCCTCGAATTCACAGAAAGAAAGCATCTGGCTCGAGATGTGTGATAGGAAAATTTCGCAAGATTATGGGTGTCTAGTTTTATGGGCTATACACCACAATTTTTCTCACACATTTTTTGGTTGAAAAATTTTCTGTTTCCTTTTTCCATTTCGAGGCAACAGCTAAGCTAGTTTGATCCTCGAATTCACAGAAAGAGAGCATCTGGCTCGAGATGTGAGATAGGAAAATTTCGCAAGATTATGGGTGTCTAGTTTTGTGGGCTATACACTACCCATTTTCTCACACATTTTTTGGTTGAAAAATTTTCTGTTTCCTTTCTCCATTTCAAGGCTGCAGCTAAGCTAGTTTGCGCCTCGAATTCACAGAAAGAGAGCATCTGGCTCGAGATGTGAGATAGGAAAATTTCGCAAGATTATGGATGTCTAGTTTTGTGGGCTATACACCACAATTTTTCTCACACATTTTTTGGCTGAAAAATTTTCTGTTTCCTTTCTCCATTTCAAGGCTGCAGCTAAGCCAGTTTGCGTCTCGAATTCACAGAAAGAGAGCATCTGGCTCGAGATGTGTTATAGGAAAATTTCGCAAGATTATGGGTGTCTAGTTTTGTGGGCTATACACCACAATTTTTCTCACACATTTTTTGGTTGAAAAATTTTCTGTTTCCTTTCTCCATTTCAAGGCTGCAGCTAAGCTAGTTTGCGCCTCGAATTCACAGAAAGAGATCATCTGGCTCGAGATGTGAGATAGGAAAATTTCGCAAGATTGTGGATGTCTAGTTTTGTGGGCTATACACCACACTTTTTCTCACACATTTTTTGGCTGAAAAATTTTCTGTTTCCTTTCTCCATTTCAAGGCTGCAGCTAAGCCAATTTGCGTCTCGAATTCACAGAAAGAGAGCATCTGGCTCGAGATGTGAGATAGGAAAATTTCGCAAGATTATGGGTGTCTAGTTTTGTGGGCTATACACCACAATTTTTCTCACACATTTTTTGGCTGAAAAATTTTCTGTTTCCTTTCTCCATTTCAAGGCTGCAGCTAAGCCAGTTTGCGTCTCGAATTCACAGAAAGAGAGCATCTGGCTCGAGATGTGAGGTAGGAAAATTTCGCAAGATTATGGGTGTCTAGTTTTGTGGGCTATACACTACCCTTTTTCTCACACATTTTTTGGTTGAAAAATTTTCTGTTTCCTTTCTCCATTTCAAGGCTGCGGCTAAGCTAGTTTGCGTCTCGAATTCACAGAAAGAGAGCATCTGGCTCGAGATGTGAGGTAGGAAAATTTCGCAAGATTATGGGTGTCTAGTTTTATGGGCTATACACCACAATTTTTCTCACACATTTTTTGGTTGAAAAATTTTCTGTTTCCTTTCTCCATTTCAAGGCTGCGGCTAAGCCAGTTTGCGTCTCGAATTCACAGAAAGAGAGCATCTGGCTCGAGATGTGAGATAGGAAAATTTCGCAAGATTATGGGTGTCTAGTTTTGTGGGCTATACACTACCCATTTTCTCACACATTTTTTGGTTGAAAAATTTTCTGTTTCCTTTCTCCATTTCAAGGCTGCAGCTAAGCTAGTTTGCGTCTCGAATTCACAGAAAGAGAGCATCTGGCTCGAGATGTGAGGTAGGAAAATTTCGCAAGATTATGGGTGTCTAGTTTTGTGGGCTATACACCACAATTTTTCTCACACATTTTTTGGCTGAAAAATTTTCTGTTTCCTTTCTCCATTTCAAGGCTGCAGCTAAGCCAGTTTGCGTCTCGAATTCACAGAAAGAGAGTTCCTGGCTCGATATGTGTGATAGGAAAATATCGCAAGATTGTGGGTGTCTAGTTTTGTGGGCTATACACCACCCTTTTTCTCACACATTTTTTGGTTGAAAAATTTTCTGTTTTCTTTCTCCATTTCAAGGCTGCAGCTAAGCTAGTTTGCGCCTCGAATTCACAGAAAGAGAGCATCTGGCTCGAGATGTGTGATAGGAAAATTTCGCAAGATTATGGGTGTCTAGTTTTGTGGGCTATACACCACCCTTTTTCTCACACATTTTTTGGTTGAAAAATTTTCTGTTTCCTTTCTCCATTTAGAGGCTGCAGCTAAACTAGTTTGCGCCTCGAATTCACAGAAAGAGAGCATCTGGCTCGAGATGTGTGATAGGAAAATTTAGCAAGATTGTTGGTGTCTAGTTTTACGGGCTATACACCACTATTTTTCTCACACATTTTTTGGTTGAAAAGTTTTCTGTTTCCTTTCTCCATTTCGAGGCTACAGCTAAGCTAGTTTGCGCCTCGAATTCACAGAAGGAGAGCATCTGGCTCGCGATGTGTGATAGGAAAATTTCGCAAGATTATGGGTGTCTAGTTTTGTGGGCTATACACCATTATTTTTCTCACACATTTTTTGGTTGAAAAGTTTTCTGTTTCCTTTCTCCATTTCGAGGCTACAGCTAAGCTAGTTTGCGCCTCGAATTCACAGAAAGAGAGCATCTGGCTCGCGATGTGTGATAGGAAAATTTCGCAAGATTATGGGTGTCTAGTTTTGTGGGCTATACACCATTATTTTTCTCACACATTTTTTGGTTGAAAAGTTTTCTGTTTCCTTTCTCCATTTCGAGGCTACAGCTAAGCTAGTTTGCGCCTCGAATTCACAGAAAGAGAGCATCTGGCTCGCGATGTGTGATAGGAAAATTTCGCAAGATTATGGGTGTCTAGTTTTGTGGGCTATACACCATTATTTTTCTCACACATTTTTTAGTTGAAAAATTTTCTGTTTTCCTTTTTCCATTTCGAGGTCAAGTGTTGGTAACACACAACAGTTTAAGAAACCCTACTATCGTGTACAATGTTATTATTAGGTCTGTTTGCGTACTCTCCCAAAACAATGAATTTTCACGAAAATCTACAAAAAGTCATCAAATCCTGTTCGAGTACGCAAAAGTTTCGTAGCTCACGAGAGAGATTTTGGTGCAAAAAGTACGCGAACAGACCTATTAAAATGTAGATGACGCCAAAATTTCCATGATTTACTCTGCTAAAATGAAGATAGCGCACAGTCGCATGGACCTATGTAAATAAACCAACGAACAAATTTCCATTTGTTAAAACCCGCAGAACTCTAAGAATAAGCCGCAAGAAGGGTTTGGCCCGCTGCCATATGCATATAATCCTGTTCTCGTCCTGATAGTAATGTAAACTTAACTTATAATTTGTTTTGTAAGCATTTCGTAACGACTGCAAGTCTGTATTTTCCAGATCACCGAGAGACGTCTTTCACTTCGCACTGGAATGCCGGAATAACATTCAAGCATCGCTTATATCCCTCGAATGTGCCCAATTATCCCTTCCGAATGTAGAGATTAAATTTGTGAGCAACCGACAAGTTTTAGCTGTAAAACACGTTAACACATACATAATAACCGACATAGCAGATGAGTCACGGTAATTGTTACCCCCATGAACCCATTGCCCTGCATATACTGATTTGTTTACTTTCAGATACAATCATGCCGCAAAAGTCCTTGAAACTTACGAGGAAAACATGCAAAAAGCTTCCAATTGGCTGTACGAAACGTACAACAAAACGCTACGGGTGGACTTCGACGAGGCAGAGGGAACTGTAAAGCGTTTGGCAAAGAAATTACGCAATCACAGACACGAGTTATTCACCAAAGAAACGACGAGGAAATAGTTTATATTTTTTTGTTTCCTTTTTTACTGTTATTATCTAGAAAAATACAACAAAACTTTTACATTAATACCAATAGGATTTTTTTGGAACACCCTCCTCAACGATATTCATCTGCTCCATTATGTCCATCTCAAAGGTGCAGAGTTTCGGTTCGAATGTGATTGCAGAGACAACGGCGGCTGAAACGAGAGGAAATATAGATCACAAGAGTCTAAAGGTTGGAAGTTACTTTGAAGTTACCGGGTGTATCCTTTTCCCTTTCGAGATAGGCTGCTCTCGTCTTGTAGTCATAAGTTTCATTGTTGGCGTCTGGAACAGGGATTATTCTGCCAGTTCGAATGGAGACTCTCACTTTTTCACCATCCTCAGTGAATCGCCACTCGAAATCAGTTCCCTGCAGGTCAGAGGGGTCAACCAGGCGAATATCCCGATCGACACGTAGTGGCGCTTCGGATCGAATATAAACCCCTGGGAAATCCTTCTCCTTACCGACAATGCGATAGTGCCAATTGATTCCCTCCGCAACAACCCAGTTACGCTCGGGTATCACTTGTGTGACAATACCTTGCTTGCCCTTATCCTTGCCAGTGAGAACTTCGATACGATCCCCACGGAAGTAGCTCCAATCCTCTGCGATTATATCATACATGGATTAGTGAGCCGTTTAATGAACCATTGAGTAGAAACTCTTACCAAGCGGATTGACGAACACCTTCTTACGGATGGAACCAGGGGCATTTTGCTGACGGAACTGTCCAGTCCATGATCTATTGGTGGTGTAACGAAACTTCTTCCGTTCGATTGTTTTAGGCAGGTAGTTTGGTAAGCCTCTAGGTGTTTCCCAATAGACCTGAATCGGAGAAGTTCAATTGTTACACAATATCACACTGGCAGGTGGTGTCTCAGTAAGAACTTACCTGACGCTTGCTTCGTTCGATATATCGTTCAGGAAAATTGGAGAAATTCTTCAGTTTACTAACAAGAAATTGTGTTAATCTCATTTTGATTGTGCGGGAGGCGAAAAATTTAACCAAAAAACTTCACCGTGATGTGTTTCAGCTGTCAGATGGGGCAAACACTGTTGACAGAAGACTGTTCGATTAGAAAGGTATGACAACTCACGGTTGTCGTTTATCTGTGTTGTCAGTTGAAAGGAATTTGAAATTTTACACGAAACGATTCATAAAAATGAAGTAAACTTGTGAAATACGAAGGAGTATTTTCTACATTTTCATTTGTAAATCTGAATTCACAAAACAAAATAAAACAAGAAATGAGTTCTTGTTCGAATCATATGCTTTTCCATTCCGTCGGTTCCTGTTTTTTAAAGCAAACTAACCTGTACACTAAGGAAAAATGATTATTGCTTGACGTTCATAAGAAATCCTGACATCAAATTGTTCCCAGCTGTTTCAAGTAAATACGTACTTCCTCTTATTTATAAACATCTGCGAAAGTACCTTGAACAGTTTTATATCAAAAAAGATGTAAATTATAAGTTAAACATGTCCTCAAGTGATAGTAACAGAGAGTCAGAATCACTCAGTCTATTCGACATTAGCTGGGAAGATGTTCTATTTCCCAAATTAACAAATCACCTCTCTCTGAAGGACTCCTTTAACCTGCGATGTTGTTCAAGAACGAGTAAAAAATTCGTTGACTCCTCATTCAGGCTTAGGAAAGAAATCAATTTCTCGGGAAACAATTCATCCAACATCCAACTAGCGTTCGCTGTGCTTGCAGAGAACTGTCATAAGCTGGAGAAGCTTTATCTAGCCAAATGCTTGTGGTTAGTCGATGACCTTATGCTGAGCCTTTTGTCGAGAAACAAACGCCTACAGGTGGTGAACCTGAACGAATGTGTAAATATAACACCGATAGCACTGCAGCCAATAATAATCGACTGCAAGCAGTTGCAAATATTAAAGTTATCCAAATGTCATTGGCTGACCACAGGGACTGTGGATGCCCTCACTCTTCATCAAAGCAACATTGAGGAATTCGATATATCACATTGTGCTACAATCGGCGAACGTTGCCTGATAATATTCTTCCGCAAGCTGAACAAACTGAAAATACTTTCACTGGCTTTCACCCAAAGCGTAACCGACAATGTGCTAATTCAGATTGCAAACTACTGCAAGTCCCTGGAGCATATTAATTTGGTTGGCTGTAATGCCATCTCGGACTATGGAGTGTAGTAAGTATTGTCGATGTATTCAATGTACGTTTGTTTATATTCCCATACTTTACAGCGCCATAACGATGGGGTGTCCTGATCTCAAGTCGCTGATGGTTCAACGATGTCCCGGCGTAACCGAACGTGTTTTGGCACCCCTACGTGGTCGGGTGCACATAGATCGACCCACCCAAAGCTATAATCTACCGAATTACATGCAACGATTGTATCTGCAAGTTTAGAAACTAAATAAATTAAGCAACTAAATATTTAAGAGACAATAAAGAAAGATCTCCTAATCATCATTGTTTTGTTCGTTTATACCTAAGTGTTTCGCTTATCCAAATACATATACAAAACACATTCAAAATCAAGTACTTGCAGGGTTCAATTAATACAAAAATAATTACTTTCTAACTGCGTGCTGGCTTTTTAATAGTCAATATCAAGTGCGCGATCAGAGTGAGGTAGTGAGGCTGTCGACGTTTTCAGTTCGCCATTTCTCGTGGAGGTCTTTCAGGCGTTTGTAGACTCGCATCGAAATGTTTAGGCTGGGCATAACTTCGCTCAAACCGGGCTCATGAATGAAGGACAGGCCACAGAGGCCAAAGTACGTATGAAAGGGGTCTGTGAAGGAACTGGGCCATTTCGCAAAGCCACCAACTACTGAGTCCTGTGTTGACATTATATACCTAAAGGAGAAAAGTGTCTGTAAAACGAAAGGGCATGTGAATGCAAAGGTATTAGCACTTACTGTCGGTTAGTATCGAAATCGGTTAAGTGAAACGCGTTGAGAATCTGCAATGATGCGCCTATCCAGAAAGAATAACACGTGTCAACGGGTTTATTTGGCCGACCCTGGAACCCATCCATCTGAAAAGAAAACCAAGAATTCGTACCACGAAAGTTGTTGACTTCGTTTTTGTGTTTACCTGACGAAAGATAAGCCAACGCTTGATGCCTTCGATTGAGCTGTCACTAAGCTTGCTCAGCTGGCCGCTGAGTTGAAGCGCTGCAATAGCACAAAATGTTGTCCCACCATGAGACTCGGCCTCAAAGTGTTGGCTCACGCCGTAATCGTAGCGCTGGAGTAAAGGTAATGTAGAATTGATTATGATTCATTTGTTGGGTCAGAGTCTTTGCAATAGACCATCACAAGGGATACAAGAGGCACGTATGAAGTGCACATTCTGATCCAAGAAAAGAACAATTTCATAGAAATTCAAAATTTCCCAGAACAAGCTTCCAATGGAAGCCACAATTCCGACTGATAAGCATGTAGAAACTGATATAGATTGAGTAAAGGTATTACCATGATACCTGCTGGTACCAAGCTATCTGTTTTCAAAGAATTTTATGTGGCGGTGTGGTAAATTTACTTACGATACTAGCAAGAATATATTCGGCCATTTTTTCCTTATCAACATCTCCCCAGTAATCGAGCATGGAACAAATCGCGGCAGCACAATAGACAAATCGCATATCATGCTCGTTCCCCTCAACCGAAGCGCTAAAGCTTCCATTGGGTCTTTGAACAGCAGCAACACCTGAAGAGACAATATTTTCGTCACCTTCCTGATAACAATAAACAATCTTTGCCTACCATCAACTATAGCCTTCCGATTCACCCGACTCAAGTCATCACCGAGCGTAGCCAGTGTCGCAATACCAGTATACGTCATTGCGAGGTGTCCCCACTGATAGCACTTCGCATTTGCCTGTAGCATTTCATCATCAGATTGGATATTCAACGCTCTCGAGCCCTAAAAAAACGACAACACCACCAATGTTTACATTGTCTTTTTGTCACGTATTTGATGTGTCCATCATTGGTTAATCCCGTGGAAAACAATCGTGACATGTAATCCGTATAAAAGATTTTGCGGTTAACAAATAGTATAATCAGTTGCTTACCTGAAATCCACCACACTGAACCTCTAGCTTGTCTGGGATTACTTGACATCCATAAATCCAGTCAATGATGGCATCTCTTGTGTGATCCTTTAGCATGTTTAATGAATTCAGTATATCAAGGCCACATACAGCGAAAAATGCAATGGATCCTCTGAAAATGTATTCCATTCCATTGTTACAGATAAATAAATCATAAATCAAGTTTACCTTGTGGAATCGTGCGAGGCCAAACGAGCTGGCAGCAAATTCAGGAAACGTAGAAAATATTTTGCATGTTTAGTGTGCAACAGCGGCTCCTGTTTATCGTTATCCACGTTAAGTACATTGTACATGATGCTTTTCAGGGACTCAAGTTGGGAGAAGAAAGTCAGCGATTGGGAATTAAATTAACAAAGAAAGGATTGGGTGTGAAGAATTTAGTAGGCGCTAGAGTACTTTCCGGTCGCTGGTGCGTCGATGACTAAATTAAAATGTCTTATAAACATGAAATTAATCATCCGCCCGTGGCCCCTTGCCCAGAAACATTTCTTATCAAAAATGCAAAATGTCAAAATCTTGATACCTGATTCTAATGACGTTTCTCCGTGCCTGACAGGTTCTGAGAGTGCCGAACAGTAGCGGCGCAAAAGAATTGCTTTTCATTATGTAATCGTTAATCGATTCGGGTTCATTGAATTCGCCGGTAAATAATTACTTTTCCCCAGAAACTGTGACTGAAATATCAAATCTAGCGAGTATTCCTGTGATCGGAGTTCCTCACAGTCTTTTAAGTTATTTAGTCGAAACAAAAAATGGGCTTTACCACTCCAACCAACCAACTGCCAGGCACTTTTGTTCCTACTGTACTAGGAAACAAGATATGACAGATACTTTCCCGCTTACAACTGTCAAACTTGAATAAACTTAAACACTTGAACTGCGATTGTTTTGAATCTTTTTTAAAAGTCTCTAAAAATGTCCACATGTAGCGCTGCGGAAATCGCAGAGAAAAAACGCATTGCATTAGAAAAATTACAAACAAAAAAAAGTCAATTAAACAATAACACTGCGATCGTTAAAACTTCCCATACCACACCACCGCTTTCATCTGCGCAGCCTACGTCTAAAGTGATAACCAGTCCTGTGCAAAGTTTCTACAAAACAAATACAGAAAATAAGGCAGCCGAGTTCCTGCGCGCGATCAAACAAAGTAACGCATTCGCCAATAGGAAGGATGCACGGAACTCATGTCATCCCTATCAACGGCCTCCAAATAAGTCAGAACAATCCTCACCTGGGAATAGTATATTCAAAAACGCACTTAGTCCAGAAAACAATAACAAATTGGCACCAGTGTTTGTACAGACTACAACATGTACATGTTACCTTGTGAGTAGCTTCAGGTTTGCAGTTCAATCGTCGGGATATCATGCGAAGTTAATCGAGGTTCTCAAGTCGATCCCATCAAAGGCTTATGGTAGAGAGACAAGCTTGAAAGAGTTGTGGAAAGTGAACTAATTTTCTATTTCAGATACCAACACAAAAATTTGGACCTTTGCTCTGAAGGACTATCAGATGGTTCAGGACCGTGTGGCTGGACTAAAACCTTACGTGGTCATAGGATGTATTCCAAAGAATGTGTTAAAGCTGTGTTCGACTCCTGTGAAGGAACTAGATCCTTCATGTTTAGCATCAATCGAGCCAAAACTTGTTGAAACCTTGTTGCCTTTCCAAAAAGAGGGAGTAACGTAAATTATTTGACTCTAAAATCGTTTCTGTGCATTACTTACGTATAACTTTGCAATTATAGGTTCGGAATATCAAAGCATGGTCGTGTTATGATCTGTGATGAAATGGGTCTGGGCAAGACATATCAAGCGCTAGCCTTAGCCGACTTTTATAGAGAAGACTGGCCGCTGTTCATATGCACAACAGCATCAACGAGGTATATGTGCTCGAATTGCTTCAAGAGATTGAAATAATAAAATATATTTCCCTTCCAATTAGAGATTCCTGGGCTACTCATATCCTAGAGCTGTTACCATCTATCTTGGTTCATCACATATGTGTCCTGAGCACTAAGCAACAATACACTGGCGATGCAAAGGTGCTTATTACGAGTTACAATTTGATGGAGAAAAGTGCAGAGATGCTGTTGGAGAAAAAGTTTGGTGTCCTAATTTTGGACGAATCTCACACCTTGAAGAATAGCAAAGCGAAATGCACGGTCGTCGCCGATCGATTGTCACAGCAGGCAAGGCGAGTAATTCTCTTATCCGGCACACCTGCTCTGTCTAGGCCACTGGAACTGTTCAGTCAGCTACAGATGATCGATCGGCGATTTCTGAATTTCATAGATTACAGTAAGTGCACGTTCTAACGAGTAATCATTATTAACAGTCCAAATTGGTAGCATCGCGATATTGCGCTGGAAAACAAACAAATTTCGGTTGGGATGCCACTGGCCAGTCGAATCTTCAAGAACTAAATGTCGTTCTCAAACTAAAGTTTATGATGCGGCGTGTCAAGGCTGATGTTCTTCCTCAACTAGCAGAGAAGCTAAGGTATGTCCACATATGTTTATTGGCAAAAAAAAATAAAATATTCATTACAGAGAGACTGTTGTTCTGGATCCAGCATTAATTTGGCACGGTTCCAGCGTTGAGAATTCCTTTAGCAGTCTCACTGAAAACCTTTCGCGAAGTAAAGGCAGAGAGAAGGAAGAAATACTACTTCGATTCTATGCCGAGACCGCAGCTGTAAAAGCACGGGCTGTTTGGTAAGACTACCAATCCATTTGAGACCAAAACTTGTTTTAAAATTTTGATTGTACAGCGAATACCTGAAAACACTGATCAAAGAAAAAATCAAATTCATCGTGTTTGCTCATCACAAAGTTATGATGGACGCGATTTGTGCTTCCCTGGACAGGCAGAAGGTGAAATACATTAAAATCGACGGATCGACGAGAAGCGAACTGCGAAGTGTAAGTTACAAACTCGAATTATTACTCCTTGAAAGAAAAAATTGTTTTTTTTTAGGATCTAGTTGATACATTCCAAAACAAAGCTTCGTGCCAAGTTGCAGTGCTATCACTGAAGGCTTGCAACTCAGGCATAACCTTAACAGCCGCTCAAACCATTGTCTTTGCAGAATTAGATTGGAACCCCAGCGTAAGCTTGTATTCAAGTAACTATCACATATCGATAAAAGAAGATTTTTTTTTTGCAGACCTTGGCACAGGCTGAGAGTAGAGCTCACAGAATTGGCCAGAAAGGTGCTGTAACATGCAGGTATCTGATGGCAAGTAAAACCGCAGACGATGTTATTTGGAATATGCTAAAAACCAAACAGGATGTGCTTAACAAAGCAGGACTTTTCTCAGAAGACTTGGCCGATGCGACCCATATAGCTGCTCCTATTTCGGTAAATTTCAAACAAAAGGTAACAAAACAGTTTGAAGTGACATGAAACGTTTTTGTTTTTCAGTCAAGACCCATTGAAAGCTACATGACACCAGTTAAAAAGAGAACTAATGCGAAAGTGGGTTCGGCAGAGAATTCAACGAAAATCCAGCCACAGAATCATTCAGCAAGCAGTACAGCTACACATAAAGAAGCTGCAAATGAATTCCAAGAAAACTTGGAGGTACTATTCGATGAGGACGAAGAGGCTTTCGAGAATTTGGTGTATTGAATTGCTGCTTGTTTGTTAATTGTTTGACTGAGTTTAATAAAGTTTTTGTACATTGTAACCTGTTTTATAGGGAGCCTGAAAGTGACTCGTTTTTTTTGCACATTCGCAGCCTCTTCAGTTACAGTCCTAACTATGGACGTCTTTTGAAATTTGTGCTGCAAAACACACCAAAATATTGATTGAATAGTACGCAATATGTACCAAATATTCATGCCTGTCGCATCAGAAAATTCCCCTTCCACTGTTAATTATAAATAAAAATTTTATTAGAGATATTAAAACATGCACATGGCCACAAAAGGGAATAAATATTATAATAAACTCATCTCCTGGGTAGATGTTACTTTCGTATCTTGATAAAAAGTCATGTACGGATCTTCCTGCGATGAGAATCCTTCCGATTCTTGTACTAGTTGTGCAATAGTTTTCACTTGTGCAGGTGATTTAACTTTTTCCTTAACACTTGTGTTTTGTTTCGATTGCGCTTCATTCTTAGTCGGGGTATTTGCACCCTCCGAACATAACGAAGGTAAGTTCCCGCTGCTGCTACTCAAAATACTTCGTGAGACATCCTTAAAATGAATTAAAGGTGAATAATCCGCAACATCAGAAGACTCTTGTGTGTTCCTTGGCTGCGAAGCTATCACGGTTTGCACACTCTCCATGGATGTGTTGTCGGTTGAAGTACAAATGGAATTTTCAATGGTTAAGTTCCTCTGACTCAATCGTCTTGCCGATCGATTTAGAATCGAGTGTGAACAGCACGGTTCTTCCGAGTAGAATACGAGAGATTCATTGGCAAAGTACTCAAGGGCAAGTATTTTACGTTTCATCCAGCTTAGCCGTTTGTTTCTGCTGTGAGTTTGCTCCCATTTAAGAAATTTCTCTTCAGGATTTGGCATGATGGCCTTTAAATTCAGTCTTAACCATTTGAGGCGCTTTTCCTGTTTGTATTTCACCAATTTGTTCTTGTATTTCTTTTCGATAGCGTATACTACATTCCCTACACTGAGATTAACTTTACAATCAAAGTTTGTACACATTTTTATTACTTCATCTTGAGATACGTCTATTCCAGCAATGTCATCGTATATCTAAAAATTTTAAGCAGAAAATGAAACAATTAGTCTTTTTAAATGATTTGGAATATACCTATGCATACGCTCATAGTTTGGCCTCGATATTAAAATAAATTTATGGAACTAATATTGGCATTGAAAGGCTCTATACTAAGGTCACTATGGACTCACCGAATGGACTCAACGTGAGATCCTGTACAACGAATCGCTGAAAATTTTTACGGATGGATCCAAAACTGAGGACTGAGTGGGAGCCGGGGTATTCCCAGAGGACTTAGGCATCCACCTCTCACTCAACCTCCCACACTATTGCAGCGTCTTTCAAGCCGAAAGCTATGCCATGGCTAATGCAATATCAGAATCGGATATTGTCATATATGTATGTACATCGACAGTCAAGCAGCTATGAAATCTCTCGCATCCAGCTCTATGAGCTCAAAGGCAGTGAAAGGCTGCCGCGTATCTCTTAACGAGTTAATTGGATAGCATAACCTCACCCTTTGCTGGGCACCAGGTCACTGTGATATTTCGGGAAATTGCGAAACTGACGCATTGGCTAGATGAGATTCCTCTTCGTAAGCTAAATACAACAGCTTGACTATTGCAACATTGCCAGACTGCTATGGCCAATCTTAAACGAAAATAGGACCACGGATCTCCTAAAACACACGAGAGGAACCCTCTCTATGATAGTTAATAGTCTAACCGGGCACTGTGCTTTAGGAAGGCATGCTCAAAGACTGGGCATCCCCTACAATTCCTTTTGCAGAAGCTGTAGGGATGAGGAAGAAGAGGTGACCATCTGTCACCTCCTATGCACATGCCCTGCACTTGCCAACATCAGAAAGGCCACGTTAGGTAAATACCTTTTCTAGAATTGCCTAGAATTGGCTCTTTCATAGAAAGGAGCGGATGGTTCCAGGAGTAAGAGGGAGACTCACCCACCTTACTAAACGGCAGCACAATGGACCTTCTCTGGTCTAAGTGCATCCTCATTGAAGGCCGGTCTAAACCAACCAAACAAGGTCACTATTCTGATAGAAATAAACGCTCTTAGTGAAGATTAAAGAAGAGCACTACTATACTTAACCAGTCGGACAACAAATTGCAGTCGAGAAAGAGCATTTAAACCCCAAATCTCAGCGTATTTGTTCGGGCTCATTAGGAAGTATGACACAATTACATTTATCCACCGCAGACTACTCTACCTAAAGTTTGACAATCGTGCTAATAGTATAAATTGACTCACATCCAATAGATCTATTTCCAGTAACTTGTTTTCAAAGCTTTCTTCCATTTTATAAATAAACACGGATAGCACGATAGAACAAATTTTTCAAACTAAAAATATAAAACATCAACAAAAATTTTGTTGGTTCACCTTAAACGTCAATTTGAGCAATTCCCACGGTTGATACGATTAGGATTTGCTGTTTGAGTGTCTGGCTTGGTCTGGTGGAGGGGACAGTTTACGTAGACAATTTGAAAATTTTTTTTTTCATTTGGGATGCCTGGTCGTTCAGCCACTAATTGATTTCTCTAATGACGAACCCACGTTCATTGGATTCATATAAAGAGCTTATGAACGAGATAGATTCTTATAATGTTCTGATCTGGTCTTTGTACAGCACCCTGTGAGTGATGGCAGTTCCATATCCACGTCCTTTAGCTCAATCTGACATTTGACGGACTGTGAACATTTGTGCAACAGATGCACATTGCACACATTAGTCAATCGTTAATTTAAATTCTGTAAATGGATAAGAATTCCACTGTGATACACTGGTTTCGCAAAGGACTGCGAATCCACGACAATCCGACACTACTAAAGGCATGTGAACTAGCTGAACACCGGCCAAATCATTCATTACGTCCAATTTTCATACTTGATCCAGGAATTCGTCAGTGGATGAGAGTGGGACAAAATCGTCTTCGATTTCTTCACGAATCGCTTCAGCAATTACATGAGAATCTTCTTGCAATAAATACACGATTGTACGTCATCAGAGGTACTCCGGATGAAGTATTCCCAAAAATCTTTAAATCATGGAATGTGACAACACTCACATTCGAATCAGATATAGAACCATATGCGTTGAAGCGGGACGCTGCTGTTGTCAAATTGGCCAAAGAGCATGAAATCAAGGTTATTCAGGAGTGTTCGCATACTATTTACAATCCCGAGCTTGTTTTGCATAAGAATCTCGGTAGGCCTCCTATTCAGTATCAGAAATTTCTCTCACTAACTGAAAAAATGCATGTACCCGATCCATTACCTAGCCCAACAAAGTTGCCAGACACAATCAAGCCATCACCGGATGATGCTGAAGTACTCGACCCATGTTGCTACGACCCACCTCTAATCAGCGAACTGATTGCTCGCGTCGAGGAGTTAGGTATAAATAAGTTTCCTGGAGGGGAAACTGAGGGACTACGCCGGTTACACGAGAGTCTAAAGGATAGAAAGTGGGTTTGTGATTTCGAAAAACCCAATACATCCCCGAATTCATTAGAAGCCAGTACTACGGTTTTAAGTCCGTACCTCAAATTCGGATGTCTAAGTTCGCGTCTGTTCTATAAAAAACTCAAAGAAATTCTTGATCAGAACCCTAAACACTCCAAGCCTCCAGTTTCGCTCATGGGTCAACTGATGTGGAGAGAGTTTTACTACACAGCCGGTGCAGGAGAACCAAATTTTGACCGAATGATTGGTAATTCGATTTGTTACCAAATTCCTTGGCAAAAGAATGACGAGTATCTAGACGCATGGACACATGGTCGAACAGGTTATCCATTCATTGACGCCATAATGCGTCAGTTACGTCAAGAGGGTTGGATTCATCACCTAGCACGGCACGCTGTTGCCTGTTTCCTTACTCGTGGAGATTTGTGGATTTCTTGGGAGGAAGGACAGAAAGTTTTCGAAGAGTTGTTACTTGATGCTGATTGGGCTCTGAATGCTGGCAATTGGATGTGGCTATCAGCGTCGGCATTCTTCTATCAATACTTTCGAGTGTACAGCCCAGTGGCATTTGGAAAGAAGACAGACCCTGAGGGGCATTACATCAGAAAGTATGTACCTGAATTGCAAAAATACCCTCGCGCGATCATCTATGAACCATGGCTGGCATCTCCTATCGCACAGAGAGAATACGGCTGTATTATTGGGGAAGATTACCCGAAAAGGATTGTTGTACACGAAAGTGTTCACAAGGAAAACATCCGGAAGATGAGCGATGCTTACAAAATGAATAAAGAGGTTAGAACTGGAGTTCCCTCAGAAGAGATTAACAGTGGAAAACGTGCAGGAAAAAAAGTGAATGCAAAGAAGCCAGCTGCTAAGAGAGTAAAGCGCTGAGTTGTATGAATGAAAGTTAGTTTAGTGAACCTTAAATATTGTTGGCTATTAATAAATAGAATATATTGTTGAATTCGGATTGGGTTTCTTTTTATTTAACAAGGGAAGTGTTCTTAGCTTGATCTGTGTAGGCTATCAGTTCAACAGACTGTGGGATGATTTAGATCAAACTTTGTCCAGAATTCATTGCTTAAGAGAAGATGCTCAACTTTAAAATCATTTCTCCACGCGAGGAAGTGTAGTGCTCTCCGACTCTGTATCTGCTTGTTGAGAGAAGGTTCAACAGCGTTTCGAAAAGCCACCGAGTCGGTACAACCATTTACTTTACCTTTCTTTGATGACTTCTCCTGCAGTAAATAAATAAACAAAACAATTTTGTATTTATGTTTTTATTTAGTTGGAATAACGAATAGTTATGTAAACGCTTTCGCCATGATGAATAGATGAACAAAACATCCTTTGTTGTATATAAATGGGATATGGGAAAAAAGAAAATCAGAATTAGACAAAAAAACAGCAAAAAACAAACAAATAATAACTAAATTCTAGGTAACTATCCTATCGTATTTATATTATGTATAGATTCTGTGATATATCGCATGTTGCACTATACAGGCGCTGGCGGTGGCGGTGGTTGGGGTTTCTTGAAGAATGAGTCAGTAATACTGGTGGTTGCATTTAATTCAATCGATGACGGTTGGGAGACACTTGTCTGATCGGTGTTGGTAGTTGTGTTGTTATGAGGGTTGATAACTTGCGATAGAGCAGTACTTTCCGACGTTGGTACGAAGCCATCTTCGGCTATTGGTATGCTTTGTGTCCGCTTGTCGCCATAAGGTGGGGCACCATTTCGAATTGTCACAGAGTCGGTACAATCGCGTACTTTATAAATACCAACGATATAGTCGGAGAGCTCGAACATGTTGGAACGTAGCGAGATAATGATAAATTGCGCGTTCTTCGTCCGTTCCTGTGAAAGATATGAATGAACATTTTTATTAAATTAACAAATGATTTAGATAACTAAAAGGGAACTAAAGGATACTAGTGCCTTTTGCTGGACCTAAAGATCAACTGAAAACTGAGTGAAAACCAGGCAAAGACCAAAACAAGAGTCTGGCTAAGCGTATCAGTCTGCCTAAAAAGCGTTGAGCTCTTCTAAAACGATAGGAGTTCAAACTCAGCGAATGATTAAGTGGTAGACTTACAGTCCATTATTTTCTGATACGTAGTTCAAAATTCTTAGTCGTCAACGGATTAAAAAAAAATAAGTTTTACTCACCTTAATGTAATGCGCCACAATGGAGATATTTTTAAAATCCAGCGCCGCATCAATCTCATCCATGAAATACAGCGGTGATGGTTTGTAGTAATGCAACGCGAACACCAGTGCCAAGGAAGACAAAGTCTTCTCGCCACCAGAAAGATTCGAAATATTCTTCCATGTTTTCTTTGGCGGTCGAACACTGAACGACACGCCTTCGGTAAACGGATCCATGGAATCGACTAATTCTAACTCTGCATCACCGCCTTGAGTGATCATTTGGTACATCTCCTTAAGCTTCCTTGTAATAATATGAAAACCCTGCATAAATTCGTTGTACCGCTTTTTTCTAACATCATCGTACAACTGTCGCATCTCATTACGTTTCGTTGTTATATCCTCGAGTACCTTGACACGGTCTAGATATACTTCACGCTTGTTGATGTATTCCTGAATGCAGGAGAGATTTGGTTTCTTTGATTCCAGCTTCTGTTCTTGCACCGAGTACAAATATTGAATGTCCTGCAGCTTGTGAGTGGCAAGTTCCTCCTCCGTGTAGGTTTTCAGAGGTTCCATGGGTTCAGTTTCACCAGGGATTTCATGTAGCTTCAAAGGTTTTAATTTATTTCGCCAATGCGGCAGCTGACTCTTAACGTCGGCGATTTTCTTGTCCACGCTTTGTAGTTTTTGCTCAATTTCCAACCGTTTTAGCTTGTAGTCGCTTTCTTTTTGTTGAATAGCACTGATTTCCTTTTTCACGGTTGACGCATCGCTGCAGGTATTCTCGATTTCGGTTTTGGCTTTTTCGAACATTTCTGCCAGCTCATTGACCAACGCGTTAAGTTTCTCTCGTTCAACGCTCGAAGCACGAATTTCATTTTCGGCTTTCTCGATCTCTGCCTTGAGATTCTGGATTTTTGTTTCCGTTTTTTCACAGTTCCTTTCGGATGTGGTGATCTCTACCTTAAGCTTGGACATATTACCATTTAGTGTTTTTATTTGCTTGGTCAAGCTGTTGATTTTATTTTGCACGCTCTTCACCTTGTCTCCGTGAATTTCCTCAATCTTCTCCTTGATTTGATTAATTTTCGTGGAGATTTTATTGGCCGCTTTTTCGGATTGCTCAAATGACTTACGTTTCGCTTCTATTTGGGTCTCAATTTGACTGACTTTTGCGGCATCGGAGGTGGTTTTTTCCATGCGGATCTTTTGTCCGTTCAATTGAAGTTTGATTCGTGGCAGTTGCTCCTTTAAACTGTTGATTGTGATGTTTAGTTTATTAAATTCTGCTTCCAACTTCTGTTTGTCACCGTTTAGTTGATATAACTCCCGTTCAAGACGCCCTTGTTCTTCCTGACAAAAATTTATTTCCGACTGAATATCTGCGGCCTGCACTTGTAAGTCCTCGAGGGCTTTCTGGGATATAAGAGACGTATTGTCTGATTGTTTGGTCTTGGTGGTGACTTGTTGACCCATTTTCCCACGAATTTGAGTGCGACCACCACCGGACATTGTACCAGATGTCTCGATTACATCTCCGTTTAGGGTTACAACACGATATCGTCGCGCTCCATAGGCGATTCGGGTACCTTGTTCTAAATCGGTTGCAACTAATGTGTTTCGCAATGCAAAGTAAAAGGCGGGCAGGACGCGTTCATCTTCTACGCGGACCAAGTCAAAGAGACGCGGCGCATTTTCAGGCCTAGAAAAAACATTGTCTGTGATAGTTACTATTGGCTTGAAGTTTCTTTCTACTTACGTGGCTATCTGCTGCATTTGGCTCTCCAGGTGGCTTACTTTCTGTAATGCAATGAATGACGCTCTGCCTATATCATACCGCTTCAATAACTCGATACATGTTTGGGCAGTATTCACACAATCCACTACGATGTTGTCCAATCGCCCACATGCTGTCGATATTGCTACATCGTACCTCCCATCGATAGCGCCCAAGTCACCCTATACAAAATATGATACCGTAATTGTATATCCTTCAATATATGTATCTAGTTCCTTCTACTCACCAGCCTACCCAACATTCCTGGAACTTTTCCCTCATTCTTCTGTTTCATCAGAAAGTCCAGCACTCTGTTATTCGATCGTGTTGCTTGAAAGCTACTCATTTTCTCATTTATCTAAAAAACAGAGAAGATATTCACGAATAAGAAATGAAGACAACTTATACCAGTAAACTACTCACTTCAGCTTTCAACGTAAACAAACGATTTTGCATCGTCTCTTCCTTCTTACGATTATTCTGCAATTCTATTGTCTTGGAGGAGATTTGTTGTACAACCTGAGGTATAGTGCTTCGCAACTCATTCACCCTTTCTTGTTTCTCATTGTAACTAACTTGTGACTCTTCAAAGGATGATTTCAATGTTTCATATTTACGTTTCTCTTGCGTTTCGTCGTGCTTGAGAATTTTAAGCTCCTGTTCGGATAGTGCCAATTCGGCTTTAGCCTCGTCTACGTTTTTCTTTAGATCTATCAATTCTGTTTCTAGAACCTCACGCTGGTCTATTAATGGTTTTGTTTGCTCCTCTAATAAGGCATAGTTCCTCTGAAGTTGTTCCTCCAATTCAGATTTTTGTTTAGTTAACCTTTCGACTTTTTTCTCACATTCATGGATTTCTTTTTCATTTTTCTCTGGCACTTTTCGGAGTTCAATCAATTCGTTTTCCAGCTTTTCCAATTGAGTTTTGTTTTGTTTTCGTCGCTTGTTTGTGGCTTGCATCGTCGTTTGTACTTCTGTTACATCGCTAATGGCCTTTTCATGCTTTTGCTGAAGCTCGTCTTTGTTTTTTCGCAACTTCTCGAATTGCCTAAGGAAGATTTAAAGAAAATGTTGTAAGCTTCGGGGATTAAATGGAATGACAGGACATCGATTCCTACTATTTCTTCCAAACGACCAAACAAGATGTAACCTACGCAATAACTAATGAAGAAGGAAGCAAGTCCTCAATAATTCTCTTTTCTTTTGTAAAAGATAAGTGTATCTCAATATATCCAACGAATTTAATGTCATAGAATCATACGCGGACAGGCGTTAAGTTTGTTCGGACGGGAAATAGTTCCTCGTATTCGTACGCCTTAGAGTAGCTATTAGATTCGAATCCGTCTGAACAAGAAGATTGAACTAGTGCTTGTTGAACAGGTTCAGCTGACTAGAGTTACAAAATTCAGGAACAATAAGCTTGGACTTATGTCAAGATCAGTAGCAGAGGACTTAAAACCATTAAGTTCTCTCCCTTCAGTCCATGTCACAGTGTGAAAAGTTAGACTCGAAATGGCTGGGACATGAGGACGATATGAAACCAACGGCTCTGATATTTAAAATGTATTTCAGTCTACTTCTGTTTTCATGAGAAAACCATTTAAGGAGTTACTACTGTGTGTACATCTCCATAAGCATTTTATTATTCCCTGCCAACCTGTCGACAATCGTTAAATTAATGACACAAGTTATGTCAACAAGACAAAACACCTCCACTATCGAAAACCCCCAAGGTCATCTCATGTATTCGAAATAAATATAAGACAACTTCGTCACATTCCAACACTACTACAAACTACTAGAAGTACTTGCTCTTTTGACGTTTACCGAATAGAAAATTTGCATTTGCGAATGCCTACGCATAGATAAAACGATTACATAACCTAAACAGTTCACAGACCTACAAATAACAACCAAACAATATAACTTACGCCAGTTCCTCATTCATTTGTGCCTCCTTTTCCAAGCGTTCTTTGTGCAAGGCTTCAGCTTCAGCATCGTGTTGGTTTAGCTCCGTTTTAATGTCATCATGCTCTTTTGAGTATTCTTCTAATTTTTTATTTTTCTCACTTAAATATTTCTGAATTTGTAAATTCGTCGTCCGGGTTAGGGTATTCTCCAGTTTGAGATACTCAATTGCCTCGTTGTACGGCTGCTCGAGATCTTTCATTTCCCGCTCGGCCAATTTGCAACGATTGTGCTTCTCTGTACGTTCTTCGGTTAGTTGTTCGACCCGGCTGTTGATCTTTACCAATGGTTCTTTGTAACGTGTTGTCCCAACAATATCCTCTAAGTACTCGAGCATACCGCATTCATTTTCTGTCTGACCCTTTGGTTTCATCATTGCGATGGACTCCACTTCCCCCTAAACAAACAAGATACTTGTAGTGTCTTTGCAATTCATTTAGAGCTCTGCAGCGGCAGTACATACCTGCAAAATGAGAAATCGATTGTGGTCCAAGTCTATGCTGTGTTGCTTCAGAAGTTTCGCAACTTCCTTGAACTGTACTCGACGTCCATTTATCGTGTAATACGACGAGTTATCCCGGAAAGCGGTTCGCTCTACAACAATCTCACTGTCGGGTATCTCCTCACAGCCGCCGTCTTCCGTGTCATTAACCTGACGGAAATGAACTGCGACCGAACACTTTTCCATGTTCGGGTAGCGAGCCGAATTGTGAAGCAAAACTGCAAGCTTTTTGCAACGAATCTTCTGGGCACGATAACCAAACACGAATAACATAGAATCAATCACATTACTCTTGCCACTGCCATTGGGTCCAATGATAGCCGTGAAACACTGCGCGGGAAAGTACACAATAAGAAAACCAAAATAAATACTCTGACACTCGGCCTAAACAACTTACATGATGGAATGGACCTAGGACAACTTTGCCGGCGTAACTCTTGAAATTGACATTTTCAATTTTTTTGATTATCAATCGAGGCCCCTTACTCTCCGTGGAACAATAAGGCTTAATTGGTGGCGGGATATAGATATCACCGATTCGGGTTCCGCCTTCTTCGTCGTCCGATAGGTTCGCCGCATCCAGACCATGGTCATCGGGATCGCAACTCTCGGCTTGTTGCTTCTGATATGAATTCGCTGGCGCCCTTTGCTGCCCACTGCTTTTTGAGGTTCCTGCAGGCGATTTTGTTTGTAGTTGAAGAGATTTTCGCTTGTTTGCCATTGCCAATGTGCTTGTTTATTGTGGTACACATACAAATTGATTACAGAATATTGAGTTTGTTTGGTTAAGCCATAAATGCTTGTGCTGTCTGCTGTATTTTGATTAAATAATTTCACTTATTGCTCCGGAGGAATGCAAATTTCCAGGACAGAGGAGGAAAATAACGCTTCGCGCAAGGCTATTTTTTGAAATGTTGACAAGATAACAGGCGAGCCAACAGTACGACGTAAACAAAGCTAAAAGTGGTTTCGCGTGTGGCGTCATCTGTGCCTGAAATGGTTTTCGCGAATTAATAACAGACAGTCAGCGCTACCGATAGGAGAGAATAAAATTTCTGATATCAAAGTCGTAGAGCGTTCCTAACTAAGGTCTGGTCATTAATGAAACATCAATTTCCGAGTAGAGCACCTTCTTGTTGTCCTGCGATTCAGGGGTCGTACGTGCTGAACATGTATTCTCGTTCAATTCTGAACAAAGTTGTTGGAGAAGGCGTCTGTATATTAAATTCTGATTAAAAAAGGTGGTAATCTTTCCAGATCTGTGGAGTGAGTGCCTGGTACGTCGAATTATGTTGTCCTCCTTTGGAAATCTTCATTACTGAGCTGACTATAGATATTTTGGGTACGTTTTCTCCTCATCATTTGCTTTCTGCGCAATACACGCTGCAAATACAAAAATTAAAAAAAAGAATCGTTTCAGCGCCCTCTAGAGTTGAGTGTTCCGCCGTCTCCACTGAAAATTGTTGTTGCTCTGTGTGGTAGATTTGGCTTACCCTTGGGCTGCCTCAACAAAAGACGCCAAAATATCCTCTGAGTTACATTTCCGGTTGAGAAATTAATTGCACTCGGCAATGAATCCAAGAACATATTCACATATAGGTGGCAGACCAAATAAATTCAAACAATTTCCTTAGGGGTTTGCACATCAACTCCACGTTCGGTTGGTTTAATTTAAAATTCAACGCCGAGCTTAAAACAAAAACCCTTCACAGTGCGGGTTTTCTGCTACAGATGACGCGGTTATACCTCCCCGCTTTGAATTCCGAACAGCAATTCAACTTCAAATTATGATCCTTGCAACTACGACTACGGTTCATTTCATGGCCTTTTCTTAGCCCAATTCTAGCTGGATATTCTGTTTCTGTTTATTAGCACAAACGAGCTGAAATAGCTCCTCCGTATGGGTATTGGAAGCAGAAAAATTTTCAATCCAAAAATGTGTGAATAAATGGGTCACCTATAGCCCACTGAGCCAGCTACGCACATCCTGCAAGTGCCTTTTCTTAGCCCAATTCTAGCTGGATATTCTGTTTCTGTGCTTTATTAGCACAAACGAGCTGAAATAGCTCCTCCGTATGGGTATTGGAAGCAGAAAAATTTTCAATCCAAAAATGTGTGAATAAATGGGTCACCTATAGCCCACTGAGCCAGCTACGCACATCCTGCAAGTGCCTTTTCTTAGCCCAATTCTAGCTGGATATTCTGTTTCTGTGCTTTATTAGCACAAACGAGCTGAAATAGCTCCTCCGTATGGGTATTGGAAGCAGAAAAATTTTCAATCAAAAAATGTGTGAATAAATGGGTCACCTATAGCCCACCGAACCAGCTGCGCACATCTTGAAGGTGCCTTTTCTTAGCCCAATTCTAGCTGGATATTCTGTTTCTGTGCTTTATTAGCACAAACGAGCTGAAATAGCTCCTCCGTATGGGTATTGGAAGCAGAAAAATTTTCAATCCAAAAATGTGTGAATAAATGGGTCACCTATAGCCCACTGAGCCAGCTACGCACATCCTGCAAGTGCCTTTTCTTAGCCCAATTCTAGCTGGATATTCTGTTTCTGTGCTTTATTAGCACAAACGAGCTGAAATAGCTCCTCCGTATGGGTATTGGAAGCAGAAAAATTTTGAAATCTTGAAATCCCTCAACTGTTCGCAAAACATTTGGTCGCTGTCTACAGCACTCATGTGTTATCAAATTGAGTGTTTTTTCTTTTAAGCGTTAATAGGAATGAACAGATAACAGAAAAACTGCAATCGTACGTTCATATCGTTGCTGATTAATAAACTCTGTTTCACTCAAAAACTTGATTTTTCCGCCGTTTAAAGTTTCTTCGTGACAAAAATATTCAAAGTCTGACTCTTGCTGAAGCCCCTTTTTTCAAAAGCAAAGTTGCAACTTTTTATATTTGAAACCTTTTAGCTTCTTTCCAATCTGCATCAGACATGAGACTAGATTTCATTGTTGTGCGTTGGACTATGGAGCAAGGGGTTCGAGGTTAGAATCCCAGTCGGAATGCCTGAAAGTTTTTCACGGCCCCACCTCTCGCTAGTGTCTGACAAACATCCGAGAGTACAACTGTCCTGAGAAAGCTTCTCAAATAACAAATTGCCCTTCGGACACGATATTAAACAGTAGGCTACTTCCATTCGTATAAAGAATATAACACGCACAACACGAATGGTTGTGAGAAGCTAGGCCCTGGGTCCCATCGACCTGTTCCGCCAATTATTTATTTATTTTTTAAGATTTCATTGGAATTTTAAATGGAAAAGTTCCGCAACTTCTAATTATGTCTATGTCTCTCATTTCATGACTAAACAGAAAAACGAGATGCTGATACGGTCCAGCTATCGCATGTATATACATATGTAGCTCAATGGGGGGACTTGACAACTTTTGATCAGCTGTTCATGTAGCCGATCTCAAAGGATTAATAAAGACCTCACAGTTAGTACCAAGTGAAAAGTTTAACCAAGCAACTATTTTACTTAAAATTTAAGTATCTACTTGTGTTGTGGGTCTTATTTTCATAATTATTGAACACGTGGGCTGCCAGAGTATCTCACCGGTGCTACGCCCTTAGACCGACATTTTGGATATCTAAGAGCATAAAACCCTTCGAAACGAGTTCACTGGTACCTGGAGGAAGGTTTTTATTGCGACCACCGGCGATGCGTGTTAAATAAACTTGCTCACTTTATGTAAATACTAATCTTTACTAAACCATTTATTTATTTGTTTAATTTGCATTGAATTGATAAGATTTGTTGTTGTATATATGGAGAGAAAAATTACCGGTCACTCTGTGTTGATATTTCTATGCGTGATGTTCATATCTGTGCGGCTGCTCTTATCACAATTCGTAAACAGAATTTCCTTCAACACGAATGAAGGGCGCATGCATCCATTTATTTGTCGAGTGATATTCTGTTCAACTGATATAAATACAATAAATGCATTCAATAAATACCGCCAAATAGAATAAGACTGGTGCATCTACAATAAGGAAAAAAAAAATAACCTATTCGATGAACCCAACTTGAAATTCACTGTGTATCGCTGTGTGTTGATAAGAATTCAATTGCGTTTTGTTTTTGCTTCCACTCTTGACTTGTAATCAAAACAAATCCCTCTCTGATAACTTGCAGAGATTAGATCGACACCAAAAGCGAGCTCACCATTTAGTTTCAACTCAGTTTCCATCCGAAGTGGTTCCGATTCAGATCATTGTCGTCGGATTAGGGCCCAGAGCCGGTGCGGAAGAATTGTGGTGCTGTTCGTGTGTTTTCTTATTTTTTTAAATAGAAATTAATTAGAGAAGAAAAAAACCTGAATTCGCGACCTTAACACATTCGAAATTGATTTAATTAAACTCTTGGTTCAGTGCAGTCAGTTTGAGTGGAAATTGTACGAAAGAAACTCATACTCTCTCGAAGCCACCAAAGATGAGTAAATCCAGCTCTGAGTCGTGGAAGGTGACTGGTATAGCCAGCAAATTTCCAACATATCGTAATTCAAAGTTTATTTCCACATACAGGTATGAAGTGTGAAGACAAAGTTGTTTTAAGTGTATAATCACCGTTGATTGGTGTCTGAAATGTTGAATCCAATAAACAGACTAATTAAAAGTATCTACTTGTGCCTTCTGAATAAACTTAGAACCGAGAGGGGCATATATAATGGAATTATATGCAATTTACTAGTTTTTTGTTGAGTGATAATCGTTGTAATAAAGTTAAGTAGCAGTTGGTGAACTTGGTTGATATATCACTTTTAAGAGAAGACCTTTCGTGTTTTGTGTCGGTCATTTGAAAATGTTCAACAAACTTCTATAGGGTCATGATTATAGAAGGATTCGGAACTCGTACCTTCATTTGTACACACGACCAAAAACAATTCAATAAGTACCTCAGGTTAATAGTTCATGTTAGGTTTATGTCTCGTTAGAGGGGTTCATCGCCTCACTAATTTTTTTGGTATACCTACATGACCAGCACTGCCTTATCCTGTGATCCGTGCCAAGAACCCTGAACTCATATCCACATGACTACAATCTTCAACACTAGTGTTGTTTAGACCCATATTCACTTATAACATCTTAAGTCTACTTCGCGCAATAAAATACATGTAAAACCTGTCGTAGCCCTGATTTTTACAAAAAAAAAGAAGTTTGGAACACCCTCTATCCAGAAGAATACTCCTTTATATCTTCTTTCTCACTGTAGAGAGTAAAATTACAAAAGAAACTATGAATCCAGATATCAATTTACAATTTCAACGATTCTTAACTTAGCTAGGCATTGCTAAAGGCATGTAGTAGCTACACGAATACGTGATCCAGAGGAAGTAGTGAATTCTTCTGTGATAAGCTGAGATTGTTTAAGACCTATTGCAAGTAGTTAAGCTCACAAACAGAGGGGATTTTATAAGCCCTTACGATGGAAGGTTTATTTTTTTTAACCTGGGAAACAGTTTTTCCATTTTTGGCTTAAATCGAGTGCTATTATCTAAAGTCTCTGTGTTATTGACAAAGGCTATGGACTTGACATCGCCTTAAGGAAAACAGTACACAGGAATCAAATCACACGAAAGAGGTAGCCAATTGGGTAACAAACTCGATTATTTGGTCAGCTGTATAGCATGTGGCGCTGTCTTGTTGAAACCACGCTTGCTTCAAGTCATCTTCTCCTAATTCACCTCACCACTGGGTCCGGTAACGATCTCAATTATGTTGCCAGCATCAGGAAACAAGAAGTATGGGCGAATGACCTGCCTAGCTTGAAACTCTTAAAAAAAACTACTCTGCTGGAAAACAATGGCCCAGATCCTATTTTCTAAGTATCTTCTGTTCTGTCACAGAGAGCATACCTCTATGCCTGTATAGGGTGGGCCAGATAGTGGTTTCTTTTTAAATCATAGATTATTTTGACACTGACAACATTCTAGACATTTCACACATTAGCCGGAGGATCTGCACAAAAATCTCGGATTATTCGCTTACAAGGTTCAATTGACTCAGCAATTGCAAACGCACGACCATCCGCTTGAATTGGACAACGATTTTGGGCGAGAAATTATCATCATTTTTTCTGGGAACAACATTCCGGTCCACGGTGGACGTTACAGAGCCATGTAAACCGATTTTTTTCTTTTACTGAAATTGAAGACATGAGATTGGACGATCTCTGGTTCATGCAGCATGGCGCGCCATGCCACAATCGATCTTTGGCGCACCAAATTCCCAAATCGTGTCATCAGCCGTCTTGGCGATGTCAATTGGCCGCTTCGCAGCTCCGATTGGACCCCTTTGGACTTTTTTTTGTGGGGAATCGTGAAGGACTGATTTTTTGTCAACAATCCGGAAACGATTCAAGTACTTAAGGCCAATATCGTCAAAGTAATCCGTGAGCTACAGCCCGGAACCATCAACAGGGTCTTGGGAAATTGGAGCCAACCGAGGCAGCCACTTGAACGACGTTGTATTCCACAATTAATGGGAATGTTTGTTCCTACTAATAAAGCCGCAATACATGAAATTTTGTTAATTTTATTGCATTTTTAAAAAGAAACTTGTATTTGGCCCACCCTGTATATGTAGCGAACTCATTTCGATTATCGCCCACACTGATTTTATTATTTAAAAATACTTTTCTTATCGCCAACTGATTTAAGGTTAAAACACTTTTAACTATCTACACTTAAATATACAGGAGTACTTGGCTTCATGACCTAGCAAAATCCAACCTACGGGTTTACATATAAACCTAAAGAGCTGCAGAAGGAGAAAGACTGCGCAATACAAATCTTGATTACGTTTCGCAATAAATTTTATGGAAATTCAATAAGAAGTAGTTAAGTACTTGTTGTTCTCTGTTAAGATAGGCAATGTTTTGAAATAAAAAGAAAAAACAAATAAATTACTCTACACCAACAGACTGCATTCCATGGATTTGATTTAACAATCTCGGAACGTCAAAAAGAAATGAACACTTTAATATTCCTACCGCGAACAATGAATGTTGATTGTAACGTGACCGTGTGATCATGTTCAGACCAGACGCGTAGAAGTTCACTATAAATTGGTGTTCTAAATTTTTTTAAAGAAAGATACAGTGTACTAGTCAATAAAAAAACCATCTGAGTTAGTTGTAATTCAATAGGTGAACTGTCTGCCTGTTGCTATAGGCATAGACTTGTGATTGATTTATTTTTGAAGATGAAACTCTCTGGGAAGGCGGTTGCTAATTGGGTCTATCAAGCGTTGTTAAAGTAGTCATGGGCGTAGGAAGTAATTTGTGTAATTCAGTAACTATTCTATGGTCGATCGCTTTAGAAATACTATCTGTTGTATCTGTGGGTTGAACCATGGAATGCCAATCTGCAGGTGAAGAACATTGGCGTTGCACATCCAAAGATTGTGGTTGATAGGTGATATGAACTTGCGGTTCGAAAAGAATGCTGTAGGTCTGACACTATTCAACAAGTTTTTCAAGTACGTACCTATTGATGAAAAAGAGTGGCTTACAATGGAAACTGAGACTCATTCTTGTGCGTTACACATTATGGTAGAGAATTTCAAATGTGAAATGCTCAAGGTTTCCAAGAGTAGATGACCTATATCTTTGATTAGGAGAACATACAAACATTTAAAAATAAAAAGAGAGATGAATATTCTGATCAAATAGAGAGTCAATCTCGAATTCATTCTATCCTAAAACAGTTGATGAGCAAAGAACGTAAAGTGTTGTTGTTATGTACATAAAAGGGGCTTCAATGGAATGCAAAATACATTTTTTTATTGGTGAAGAGAACTAGCGAATAAACCAAGTTCATATAAAGCTAGCAATGCTGGCAGAGCTCAAATTGCCTCAGCATTTGTAGTAGTTCATGAGAATCGTACGGAAATGACTAAAATCCTGAAATTTAAACGAATATGTCACAACATCCATAGGCGAATTTAAATCCTTTGAGTGACAAGATCCAATAAGAAGGACCGAATTAATGAGCCAATTGCAATCAGTACATGTAATTGCTTCATTCTTCTCACTCAACTCAGCATTGAGAACTACATCCTCACTGGCATCTCAATGGATCCATTGTATTCCCCGCTGTGGAACTCCTGAAAACAATAAAACAATTTGCTTAGTTATGTCACGGGCGACCCTACTCAACCGACCCATTTCTGTGATAAATTTTAGCTGATTTTTAGGTGGCGTATGCGGAATTTCTCTAAAATCGTAAAAAAATACTTTTCCGAGTGTTAATAATTGTTTTCCGCTAAAACTTGTGTATTTACAAAGGAAATGAGTTGAGTTTGCCTCTAAATCTGTGTCGCCATTACTTATGCAACGACCTTCCTTGTTGATTCTCATTTTTCTAAGATGGTTGAATTTTCCTTATGAAGCGACTGTGCCACACTGTCTAAAACTTAAAAAATTGCTACAATTCGTGTGCAATACTCTTAAACATTAGTAAAAATATACAATCATTGTAGTCTCTAATCCCTCAAGTATGTACTCGTATGTATTTCAACAGATTCTAACAAACGTCTGCATTTTAATTTCAGTTGGTTACTAGGAAAGCAAGAAGACGATGGCGCTGAAGGATTGTGGCGCATCCATGACACTCTTTATGATTTCACTGAATTTATTGAACGTCATCCTGGCGGATCGTTTTGGATCAAAGAATCACAGGTAAATCTTAGCAATTATATATATTTTCAAAATGTTATATTGATTGCATTTCATTTGAAGGGAACGGATATAACAGAAGCATTTGAGGCACATCACATCTCATTGGGACCTGAAAAGCTGTTGCCAAAGTACAAAGTACGCGAAGCCAAAACACCTAGAATTTATAATTTAACTATTAACGAAGGAGGTTTCTATAAAACCTTAAAGTCACGGGTTCGTGAGAAGCTTAAAGAAGTCGACTATGAACCCACTAATCGTTCTGATGTAAGTTTATATTCGTTGATGACAACTTTTCAACTAAAGTATTTTTATTTTGTTTTGTAGCTCATACATACAGGACTATTGGCTGCAACATTTGTCTTTGCGATAGCAAGTGCATATTACGAAAGTCTATTGCTTGGAATTCTGGCCGGTACTGCTCTCTGTTGGACTACTATCGTCGCTCATAATTACTTCCATCGCAAGGACAATTGGCGAATGTACACGTTTAACCTGTCTCTTATGAACGTTAGTGCCTGGCGGATATCGCATGCACTTTCGCATCACATTTATCCGAATTCCTTGCTTGATCTCGAACTATCGATGTTCGAACCTATGCTTTGTTGGTTGCCTAACAAACATTTCAAAACGAATTTCCAGAGATATTTGTCTCTTGTAATCGGACCCATTGTGTACATGTTGGCCTTTGTTGGCCAAATGATTCTTAGGTAAGGTTCCTGTGCTACACGGCCGTAACACTTTCAATACTAGATTCCTTTTTCAGAATAATTTTCTCTCTGAAGCGGGTTAACATTATGTACTGGCATGATGTAATCGGTCTGAGCATCCCATTGGCCATGTTTATATTCTCAGATCTTTCGCTTTTTATGGTGATACGGAAGTGGATGTTTATGGTCTTGCTGGCCAGTTTTTGCTTTGGAGTTATTGGATTAAATGCTGCTCATCATGAACCAGAAATTTTCCACGACGGGGATGCCAATCGTGAGGATCGAGATTGGGGACTTTTCCAAGTTGACACTATTACCGATCGTGGTGATCTAAAGGGATCGCAATTTTTGGTTTTGACACATTTTGGTGATCATGCTTTGCATCATTTGTTCCCAACCTTGGATCATGGTATTCTACCGCAGTTGTACCCGATTTTATATCAAACACTAGACGAGTTTAAGGGACATCTAAGAGAGTTGAATCACATAGAACATATAATTGGTCAGCACAAACAGTTGTTGAGAATCACACCAAATAAGACACCTCCAGGATCTGGAAAGTAATATTCAATCTGAGGACATTGTTTTAAATGTTTTTGTTTTTACGAGATTATTAAGAAAAGAAATAAAAGGGTTTTGTACATACAATGGTTTAGTAAAAAACTGAGTTTTAAACGATAAGAACTATGTTTCCAACATATCGCTGAACTGAACTCAATCAAAGGATCTAAATAGTCTTTTCTACAAAAGCGCCCCTCACTTTCAGTGAACTCGTAAATGGATTTCCTTTCAGGGCTTATTTGTAGACTTTCGTTTTTAATATAAAATATCTTCTTAAGTAGAAACCCAAAATCACGTCTACTCTCTACGTGACGTACACGGCTGCACGATAAACATTAGACCTTCGAATACCTCGTTGTTCTTAGATTTGTTAACTTGCTAACTTGAAGAGTTTCAAGATTTGGAAGAACCAAATCACAAACCAGGTGTAGATACCATGGCCCAACTTTAAAAAAGGCTCAATGACTGATAGTAAATTCTATCCAACATACCGTGAGGAGGTCTAAAGCCATTGAACAATACACTGATCAGTGTGTATTCTGGCCCGGTAGATCGACGATCGACGATCGACTACATTTCCTTTTTAAGAAAATTTTTGGAAAGATCAATAAATTTCAGGTCGAGACTCATCATCTTGCCCTGGGCTTCAAAATCGCTTATGAAAGCATTCGTCGTCTTGAACTCTATGAAGCGTTGGGCGATCCCAGCGACGAAATCCTAGCAAAAATGGTTAAATTCCTGGTAGATACGCGGTTCAGTGTCCAATTTGTAAAACAGTTCCTTCGAGCTACTCGAAACGCGTGCCGGATTTCCTTAAATAGATGACCTATCGTGTGACTTCCTCAATCTCGACCTGGAACAGATGGATAGTTGTCGTGTCTCAGACAGAGACATTTCACTTAAGTAGATCTTCAATTACTCTCTGTATACCTGCAGGCAATGTGTACCAAATCACTCAAAGAAAAGGAAAGCTTGGCTAGAATCGTAGAACACCGCGAAAAAAAGTGATCCAGGTTACGAAGAACAATTTCAAGTAGAGGACAGAGCTCAAGAGGATCCTGCTAGACACCGTATAGCCATAGTAAAACTCCCAAGGGAACATTCATTTAGAGAACCATGTAGCAAGTGAAAGATACACACCAAGGCTAAATCAAAAAGATTAACCACAACTTGGATTTAGCAAATAAGGACACCCGAGTACTTTTTTATTGATTTACATTTATTTTGTTCCTTTTTTGTATATTTTTTTTTTTATTTTATAAATTAAATAAAGTATTTTCGATAAATTAAAAAAAATAACATAACATAAGCTCCATAGTGTTTTTTTTTTGTTTTCTTTTACATTTAAATAAAAATTAAAAAATAAAAAATATATGTTTTTTTTTTGATGTTGATGTGTGCTCTTCCATCGACGGCGACAATTCCTAGTTTTGCTTTTTGTTTCTTAGGTGACGGGGCTTTTCTTTGGTTATAGTGTAAAAAATAATAAATACATAGCTAGGTAGGTAAAAATAACCTCTTTCGCAACGAAAAAGTTAAAAATTGTCGTTTGAATGGCTCATGTCGTTATATGAAATGTTTTTTTGGTTTTACCTTGCGTCTAAGTGCATTTAAATTTTGCTAAAAGTATTTTTTTTTTTGGTTCTCCCGTCGTTCGAAGTAATTTTTTATTTTATTCAAAAGAAAATAGTGAAAAAAAATTAAATAAACAATAATAAACATAAAAATATTATTTTTTTTTTTAAATTAACATAATTAATTAATTATAAATAAATTAAATGAAATGGCATTTAGAATTCGTTTTCTGGAGCAAGGTCGAATCTGGGTGGGAAAGCCAATCCGTCGAGTTGTGGCCGTACGGACGCTCGGGGCTGTAAATATCAGAAATTTCATTTTAGTTATAGTTTTTCGAGTGCAAAGCAAAGGAGAAATAAAAAAAACATTTAAACCATGCAAAACAAATCGGTAACAAAATAGAAAATGAACGAAGTGAACGATTTTTTATGAACCCAAGTGTACTGGAGGGAGTATGTATAATAAAAATATTTTTTAAAATGCGTTTGCTGTATGAAAATGCACGTTATGTGGTGCTTCCAGTAAACCAGAACAGAGGAATTCAAAAATGTATCAATAAAAAAGAAAACGACATACACTGGGGTGTGTGTTTGTGTTTTTTTGTGCCAATGAAGTGCCAGAGAACAATCTACGGCTGTGTTCGCCAATACAGATTTCTTCTACTGAGCAGCAATGTGAGAGACAGAAAAAACAATAATGAATTCGTAAACGTTCACAATGTGGCATCAAGTTTTCAGAGGTTTCAACAAATAAACAAAACAAAATCAATGAGACGCCACGCCAAACATCCATCACACAACACGGTAATCAACCAACAGTAGCGGCCCGCTACAATTCCACTTACAAATGTAATGAAAGAGAGAGAGAGAGAGAGTGTGTGTTGTGTGAGAGAGAGTGAGTTATTTATAGTTCCAGCGCACTCTTGCGGCCACTCTTTGGCGTTGTTTGCTGAGATAAGAAAGTAGAGAATTTTTTTTTTGTTTTTAATGTTTTAAGAATCTATAATTTTTTGTACAGCTATTTGAATGATGATTTTGAACTGATTTTTTTGATTCTGAATTGGATTTTGGATTGGTGGAAGTAGTAGTAGTTGTTGTAGAACTAGTAGAAGATTTGGTGCTAGTTGGTAGATGGTACGCTAGGTCTACAATTCTCTTTGCAATAGATTCTCAATTTTTAATTTCATTGCCGATTGTTGTGCCTATAAATTTTTGATCAAATTTTTTTTTTTTTTGTTTAAAAAAAAAGCAATATTAGATAAGTATTAGGAGAGAGATTAAATGAGAGAATTAGTTATGATAACTTACCGCTGGGCTTCCACCACGACCGACTGAACCAGCACGTCCCTTGGCACGGAATTTGCTAATTGCTTGTTCGGCTAAATCGGCACGCTCTTCGGCTTCTTCCAATTCTTGTTGGGCCTTACGGAATTTGGCCAAGTTCAAGGCAGCGATCTCTTCGGCTTCCTCGATCTGCCTCTTGTATGTCTTAATCTTCTGTTGCAACTTATCTACCAAGTCTTGCATGCGTTCGTGATTCTTGCGATCCTCTTCGGATTGGAAGGACAATTCCTTAATGCGGCGCTCTGATTTGCGGAGATTCTTCTGGGCATCGGCGTGTCTCCTTTGTTCACCGTCCAATTCGTTCTCCAATTCGCGGACACGTTGTTCCAATTTTTGGATGGCCTTCTTACCTCCCTTAAGGGCATTAGCTTCAGCCTCATCCAATCGGACTTGCAATTCCTTGATTTGTTGTTCAAGGGCTTTCCTGAGTTTCTCTTGTGTTTGAGCATGATCTTGTTCGGCGCGGAGCTCATCGGCAAGGCGGGCAGCATCAACCATAGCCTTCTTGGCCTTCTCTTCGGAGTTCTTGGCTTCGTTCAACAGTTCATCCAAGTCAGAGTGGAGTGTCTGAAGTTCGGATTCCAATTTCCTCTTGGCGGCGGAAATCGAAGCGTTTTGGGCTGAAATTTCGTTAAGTTGTTCATGGGCATCGGCCAATTCTTGTTCGGCTTGTCTGCGGCCGCGATCGGCTTGTTCGAGAAGAGTGCGGGATTCTTCAAGTTCGTTCTGGAGGGCATTGGCACGACGTTCAGAAATGCCAAGTTGTTCACGGGCATCGTCACGGGCACGTTGTTCTTCCTCGAGGGCGGTTTGGATGTCCTTGAGTTGTTGTTGGTAGCGTTTGATGTTCTTTTGGGCCTCGGCATTAGCCTAGAGTAAATAAAAATGTTCATAAGTATTATGTATGAGTTCGGGGGAGCGTATAACTTACCTTGTTGGCATGATCCAAAGCAATTTCGAGTTCATTGATGTCAGCTTCCAACTTCTTCTTCATGCGAAGAGCCTCAGCCTTACCCTTAGCTTCAGCTTCCAAAGAGGCTTGCATGGAGTCAAGTGCACGTTGGTGATTCTTGCGGGTATTTTCGAATTCTTCTTCCTTCTCTTGGATGCGACGGTCGATTTCTTGACGAACTTGAGACAATTCAAGTTGAGCACGGAGAACCTTGTTTTCTTCTTGTTCCAAAGCGGCTTCAGCTTCTTCAAGAGCAGCTTGGAGTTCATCCTTTTCAGCTTCAAGGCGTTTGCGTGCCTTCTCGATTTCATGGATGTTGCGGCCACCCTCACCAATTTGGTCGAGCAGATCCTTAACTTCATCGGCGAGATTCTTGTTCTCACGACGGACGGCTTCAAGTTGTTCCTGGCCTTCTTCGTAGGCACCCTTGAGACGGAACAATTCGGTGGAGTAGTTGCGGCATTCCTTTTGGGAGGCATCCAATTCGGCGGCCAAATCGTCGACCTTGAGTTTCCATTCTCCAATGATCTTGTCGAATGCCTTCTGTTTCTTCTCGGCAGCGTTGGCAATAGCATTGGCACGATCGACTTCCAATTGCAAATCTTCGACTTCGGTCGACAGACGTTGCTTGGTCTTCTCGAGGGCAACGCATTTCTGGTTGAGAGATTCGATGGTCTCCTCGGCTTCGGCCAAGCGAGCTTGGAGCTTCCTCTTGGCTTCTTCCAATTCCTCAGAGCGGGCAACACCATCAGACTCGTATTTGCTGCGCCAGATTTGAGATTCAGCATTAGCCTTGCTGAGTTGACGTTGCAAGTCAGCCTTGCCTTCGGCTTCTTCTTCAACTTGTTCGCGGAGGTTATCGAGGTCGTGTTCCAAGTTACGGAATTTGCCAAGAAGGGTAGCACGTTCGCGTCCCTCTTCATCGGCAAGACGCTTAGTATCCTCGAGTTGTGTGGTAAGGGAGATCTTGATCTTGGACAATTGGGATACTTGAGATTCGGCTTCCTCGAGTTGACGCAAGAGATCGGAGTTCTCGATTGAGAGCTTCTTCTTGGAGGCATCGAAATCGTTGAGTGTCCTGTTGGTTTCGTCCAATTTTCCTTGTACTTCGTTCAAAGTGTGTTGCAATTGTTTGGCGATCTTTTCTTGGGCAGCCTATATACACAAACAAACGATGGGTTAGTTTCCTTTTTCTAAAACAAAAGGTTTTGGGTGGATTTGACTAAATGAGCAAGCAAGTAAGTCAAGCAAGACATTCTAAGCTATAAGTAGTGGGATTGATTAGTTGTGATTGTTAGCTATGTGGAGGGATGGCAAAGTGCAGGTTGTGGTGGGAAACTTTTTAGCATTTAGAGCTGAAGTGCTGGAGCTATAATCCTAGACACAACTGGTCTGTATGGATACTCCTATTTTTTTGGACTAGGCGAATTATTGCAGCGATTTGTTTTTTTTTTTTTTTGTTTAGCGAAATATTTACAGCGAATATATTGCACATAAATTGCAGCGAACTTTAAGTCGATTTTTGTTTTTTTTTTTTTAATTTTTGCAATACCTTCTCGTTGGAAAGGTGATCAACACCGGCGCGGAGGTCATTCAATTCACCGAAATATTGGGCCTTCTCCTTTTCAGCCCTAAGGAAATAACAAGTAAATGTTTGTTGTTTAGGTTAAAAGTGTTAAACACAAAAGAACACAATGCTTATAGAAATTATTTAGATTGTTTTTTTTTTAATAGTGTTAAATACTCATTTCGATGCTCGTTGGGATTTGTGTCCATTTCCATTTTGCTCTGAAGATCGGTAAAATTAAATAGTGTTTGTTGTGTTGTGGTGGTTGGATCCTCTTATGTCAAAAAGGAGGATTTTCCATTATAAAGGGAATATCTTGTTGCTTTTTATATTTTTTAATTTGAAAGGGATACATAGATGTGATATTGTTTTGAGCACAAGACGGACTCATGCGACATAATTCGAATGCAAAATGTTTTATGTGATATCCGAGTAGAAAAATTAAAAAAAAAAATAAAATGCAGTGGTTTCGTTTGATTTAGGTTTACCTTTTCGCGAGCAAGTTGATCACAAGCGGCACGAGTTTGATTCAATTCATTGTGGCAGGTCTGACGATCGTGTTCAGCCCTAATTTTAGGTTTTATTGAATTTTAAAAATAAAATTAGATTTTTTTGTAATAAAATTTGTCGGACAAGTAACATTGTGACAGGCAATTCAACGTTAAGTACGAAGGACATACATAAAGTTCAAAAATAACACTTGTATGCTGAATTTGCTGATCAAAAATGCATTGAAAGCATACTGTACTAAATTTCTTTGGAAAATATATGAGAAATTCAATAATGGATAACTGAAATCCAAAAATGAAAATGTTTTCTTGTCAGAACTGTACTCAGCATATCCTTTCTTTTACGAACACGTTTACGAGTACAACATGAAGACCTAAAGTTGGGAAAGAAAAAAATGCGTACATTTGTAACAAAACCATACTTACTTAGCCTTCAGTTTGTTCAATTGGTCAACTTGTTCAGCCATTTCAGCAACGGAGTCATTGTGCTTCTTGCGCAAGTTAGCCAAGGTAGATTCGTGTTGAATGTTAGCCTCTTCCAAGTCACGACGCAATTTGCTCAATTCAGCCTCACGTTTCTTGTTCAATTCAATTTGTGCTGATGTAGCACCACCGGCTTCCTCAAGACGTTCGCCCAATTCTTCTAATTCGCGAGCCAAATCAGCACGTTGTTTCTCAGCCTTGGCACGAGCTTGACGTTCAGCTTCAACTTCTTCTTCCAATTCCTCAATCCTGGCCTGCAATTCCTTGATTTGTTTCTGCAATTTACCAACAACCGATTGTTCATCTTCCAATTTGGCAGTCAATGATGAGATTTCCTTGTCCTTGCGTTGGATGGTCTGTTCCAATTCCTTCTTGTTACGTTCCAAATCGGATACAGCCTCTTGGGTCAATTTCAAATCACCCTCAACCTTACGCTTGGATTTCTCAACATCACCACGGAGTTTCTTCTCACGTTCCAATGAGTCTTCCAATTCGTCCAAGGTTTGTTCCAACTTAGCCTTGACTTTGTTCAAATGGTTGATCTTGTCTTCGGCAGCTTGGAGTTCCTCACCGGTCTTTTGGTTGGATTCTCCTTGCATTTTCTTTTCCTTATTCAATTTGTTGATGAGTTCATCTTGGTGGGCGATCTCATCATTCAAATTGCGGATTTGATGGTCCTTGGTGGCCTTATCTTGTTCGGCCTTTTGGACATTCAATTCCAAATCTTCGATGTCCTTCTTCAAGCCGGAGATCTCTTGATCAGCCTTTTTCTTTTGTTGGAAAAGTTGGTTGCGGGCATCTTCCTCTTGGGACAAACGTTCTTGGATGTCCTATAAAAAGTTAAAAGAAACCAAAAAAAAGAAAAACAGATTGCTTATACATTTCTATATTTAGATGCCTCGCGAGTAGACTTGCAAATTTTCTATTTTTTTTTTTTTTCTCACTACATGATTGATAATCCGATTTGGGTGTGTAGTTTGTTTTTTAAAAATAGATTTCGCATAGAAATTCACCGACACTCAAGTGGATATTTGATTAATCGATTTAGAATTGAAAAATTGATTTGAACAAATTTTTAATACGAATATTTGTTAAAAATAATATTTAACATTTGTCGCACTAAATTAAATATAAATTTTGCAATTTTTCAGTGAATATGTACTTGAGAATCGGTTTTTTTTTTTGTTTGAATTTTTATAGTACTTACGCGCAATTGATTTTCGAGGTCGTTCTTTTGGGCAGTGAGCTTGGCACACCTCTCTTGGAAATCGGAGAGGGCACCCTTTTCACCGGACAATGAGTCCAAAAGGGCAGTCTTTTCAGCCAACAACTTAGCGTTGAGAACTTCCAATTCCTTGCGGATCTTAACTTCAGCGGCATGAGCTTCCTCAGCCTTCTTTGCCTTCTCCTCAAGTTTCTGTAAATTTTTTTCAATATTCGATTCATTAGTATGCCTGGGAGATGTAACTTCATCTGATGGTTGCGTATCTGCTGCTACCGATTCACTTGCTGCTTCACCTTCCATTATTTATATATAAAATTTAATTTTCTTTTTAAATTAATTCACTTGAGTGGTTATTCTCTAATATTTTTTCTTATTTTTTGAGAAAAAATTGCGAACTTTTAAAGCTAACCCTCAGTGGAAATTGGTTTCACCCGTTCGATTTTATTTTTTTTTTGAAATATATTCTTATATCGTTGGACCGTAATATAGATATAGTAATTATCTTTTCATTTAAATTCGCACTTATTAATTATTAATACTTTAGTTGTTGGGTTTTCGTTTGAAATAGAAATTACTATTACTATAAAATTATAAAATTAAATAATCCTCAGTTAACTAGGTCCGAATAGCTAGCTGGTCAACAACTGGAATGTTGCTGCTTCGTCGATTTCACTTCGATGTGTGTCCTGTACGTGGGGCAAAGACTGATTAACACTCTCACGGAGTGCTTCAGGTAGGCTGAAGTTCTTCTGCTTTTTTTTTTTTTATTTCTTAACCAAAAATATTGCAAATTACTCATCAAACACAGTCTATGTGTGTGTGTGTGTCTACACATAGAAATTTTGTGAGTGTATCTATAAAAGATCATCCCCACCCCAGTGTAAAAAAACACTTTAATTTCAAATTTATTGAATATGATTGCTCTAGGAAGGAAAATATTATACTATACATGTATCTATGGATGGATGTGTGTAGTAGTCATAATTCTAATTAAGTGGTTATGGGTGGGGATGATCGCAAAAATGGCAAACTCACCTCACAATCATCATTCTCTTGATTCTAGATCATATTCAGATCATTCATTTCAAAACTTAATCATCACTTGATGGCCAATAGGATGCAAGGCTTTCTTTCTTTTTTTCCCGAAATTATTTTTTTATTGCACTTTTCACAGATGATTTTTTTGAGCATGTGCAAATCAAAGAGAATCATAAATTAGTTTTTTATTGGCGTTAAAACGGAGAGAGTTATAAAATGAAAGAAATAAAAGATGCGTAAGAAGCTCAAAAACATATGAGGCATCTGTGTATCTATAGAATGGGATAATTAATCATTTTCTTCGAATTTAGAAACCAGAAAGAAAGAAATTATATCCTGATTGTAGTTGTAGTTGATTTTTATTCATTTTATACGATTTCCAGATATTTTTATACCACTCACAGTGAAGGTGCTTGAAATTCCCAATACACATGTTAAAAACGCTTGTGTTGTTTTTACTTTTGTGCAGAAATATTTAGCAACAGATGCTGCAACAAATTTAGTCTCACATATATAAATACATACATAGAAGTAATTTGTAATATCGAAAGATCTGGAGTAACCATTGGAATCGTTTTTTTTCTAAAAATAGTTTCTTCAAATAAACTAATGAGTTTGCACAGAACTATTGAACATCTTTGCAGTGAAAACGATTTCCTAGATACTCGTTCAGAGTAGTTTTTTTTTTGTTTTGAGGAAGTAAAATATTTCCATTCGTGGATTAGAATGTAATCTATGTTTATCTATGTGTGTATAAAAATATCTATGTATCTCTTAGCCGAGTAATTATTATAAGTTGAAGTATTTCATTTGATTTTCAGTTGCAGATATATGTCTAAAAATAAAATCTCAAATTTGATTGCACATTATGAATTTGTTTTTGACTTCAAACTCTTTGGAATGTGTCATTGCGAATTTTTATAATTTTGTCATCTGACTAATTGGACAGGTGGAAATTGTTTTCTACTTAAAAATGTATAAATCTTAGATCATCTTTGCGTAGACATGTGTATAATTGGGTGTACGTATGTAGATATTATTCAACATAAGTTGGAATAGTTTCAAGAGGGTTCTTTTTGCATTTTTTTTTTTTAAAAGAAAATTGTACGTACTTACAAAAGTATTTAGTTTTTGGTATGCGTGATTTGCATAGAAATATTTTTGAATAAGAATTTGTTTAATTAAATTTATCTAAGTGATGATCAGTGGTAACCCAGTTCTTATTAGCGGATACTTTGCATTGGTACCGATTTGCTATTTTAGTGATCGTTGAAAGGTACATATTGCCCTTGACATGCGATGCCATGCAGATCGGTATTTGTAAATGCTTGCGGACAATTTTAGTGGCTCGAGAATGTTCTAAGTGATTAAGAGCAGTTGGAAATCACAGTTCTTGTTAGTAGAAACTGTTCCATTTTTGTTGATCGATACAGCATAGTTTACAATAACCTTAGGCTCGATCATTAAGGTAATAGCTATGTTCTTAGCGAAAGAGTGTAAAATATTCGGACTATGACACATCAGAAGTAAGTATCTAAATATAAATGGCTGGGCAATGTTAAAGCTCAAGTTTGGAAAAAAATAGTACTAAAGCAAGACTGATACTAAACCAGCCAACATCTGCTCCTTAATGACCTTTAGGTTCATTTCTAAACCACAGTCCGACTGAAGCAATTTGCATGAACAAATTCAATAAAGGTTTCCTATTGATAGTATTCCCCTGTTCTATTTGTAGTCCTATTTTTCAAATCAAATCGCATTTCATTCGCGTTTAAAATAAACAATCTATTTCTAGCCTACTACGTTGCAGACAAGTGATTCGTCAAAAGCATTCAGCACCACCTTTAAAGAAAAATTTAAAAAAAAACAAAGTACTTACAGCAATTTCATCCTCAATACGGCTGACGTTGAGGAGGGGCTTAACTTTCTGCCACAATTTGTACCATGGCCATGTGCGCAATTGCAAGTATTTGCGCAAGTTACGTTGTACAACCTTAAGGGCAACGCGTTGTTCTTGGAGTTTCTTGAAGCCCTTACGAGCCAAGTAACCACGGGCCCAACCTTGCATCCAGGACATGATTTTGCCAAGACGTTCATCACGGAACTCTTCCATCTGACCCAGGACACCAGCGCGGAAGAATACCTATTGTTTTTTTGGTTGTTTTTTGTTTGTTAGATATAATATGCATCTATCGATAGATGGCGTTATGGTTTGTTAGCCCAGTTTTTGTTTTTCAGGGCTAACAAACCATTTTTCTTTTTATAGCACGGTTATTGGATATCAAACACACACTGGGGACCACTAAAAGCGTTAGCAAACTTTGTTTTTTTTTTGGTTTTTGGCATTTAAGAGGGGAAACGAACATTCAGGATATAAAACATTAGTACTGACAAGTGATCTTATGAGTTAGGTGTGATGATGTTGTGTTTTGTGTATTTTGTAGCACATTTTGTGTACCTTGGTGTGACCCAGACGGTATTGATCTTCTGGCAAGTCAATGAATGTAATGATGATCTCAGTAGCTTTCTTATCCTTGTCTACACCCACAAGTTTCTTGGGGCACATGATTTTGTAACTATTGATCATTTGTAATGAGATTAGTAAAAACAATGATAAAGGATATTATATTTAATCAAAACTGGGATATTTTCTACGAAAACAAAAGAAAACTCTTTCCTGATAGTAGATCCTGTAGCAAGGGTTTAACTATCGGATAACCAAATCTAGACAAACAATAAACTCTACTTCAAGGATTGTTGGGGAAATGATATGAGTTGTGTTGTGTTGGGTGTACATTTCAAAATCAAATATCCTTTCACAGGTTTTGCATTTGACTTAATGTGTTGTGGTGATAGTCCAAAATTCACATGCAATTTTGGAAAAAAGACATTCGGGGTAATGACATTGAATCAGTTGCTTTGGAAGTATGTTTGGGCAACTTTATCGGAAAGGACTATCCAAGATAGGTTTGACTTTTCTGTAACTGGTATACAGTATTGTGCTTTTGTTACATTAAAGTCTTGGATAGATGGAAAGTTTAAGAAAAGAAAAGACTATCTAAGATTGTTTTGTTTTGTTATCACCGGTAGACTCCTTTGTAACTGGTATAAAGTATTTTGATTTTGTCACATTAGAGCGTTTCGGTAATTCTTAGATAGATATGAATAGAATTAGAAATAGTTTGTGCACGTAAAAGAAAAAGAGAAGAAGAAAACAGATAAATTTTTTCGTGTAAAATGGAATCGTGCCTTAGTGTGTCCAAGGCGGTATAGATCATCATTGAGTTCGGTTGACTCAATAACTACTTTAGAGGCCTTCTTTGGATCGGGAATATCTTTAATGAGTTTGGGACAAAGGATTTGGTACCTGTAAAGTGAGAGGAGAACAAGAAATAATGACAAAGAAAATAATAAAAAAAAAAATAATGTGCTGTGTGAAGGATAGACAGTGCAGGGTTGAAAATACACAGTGCAAGGATATTTACTTAAGTAATTCTAATCCATAGATATGATTCAGAGAAAGACAGAAATATATGTAGTTGTGCAGGATAAATTATAAACAGAAATGATGAATGAGACATGTATGTTGTATTTGAAGAACTAACCACTGGATAGGTGTCGATCAAGAGCTGGGTTGTATAGAAATACGATTTTGGGAAAGAATTGAGGTAGAAAAGTGTGCACTACCAGTGTTTTTTGTTTGGTTTTTGAATAATAACGAAAAGGTTCTCAAGACATAAAGTGCAAAAGGGGACAAACTTAAAACAAAACTAGTGCTTCGACTGTAAAGGGTTTTCAAACTAAAAATTAAAAAAAAAAAAGAAATAAAAATAAAATCAAGAAATACAAAAAAGGGACTCAAATACTGTGCAAACAGTTGCATAATTGATTCGAAAAAATCAAGAACACAACTGCCTCCAAATAACAACATTCGAAAATGTCAACATCATTTCACTACGTATGGGATTGGAATAAAATCAATAGGAAAATGTTGTGGTATTTCATCGCCTGCCTTAGTATGACCAATACGGTACATATCAGGATCCAATCCGATGCTCTCCAAGCACTTAGCGGCGGCATTCTTTGGTTGCTTTTCAGCAGCCATCAAAGCTGGTGCCAAAATCATGTAGCTATGAAGTTCAAAAATTGTTCGTCATTATATAATCTACTCAAAAAAAATTCCCTAATCTAAGACTAAGTCCTGAAATTTAAAATGCATTTATCAAAAGGGTGGCAAAAATAAAACTTACCGCATCTTGAAATCAGGGTACACCATCCTGTTTGGAAAACCTTTACGGCAAATACGGATACCTTCAAGTACACCGTTACATGTCAATTGATGCATAACCAAGTGAGCGTCTACCATGCCAGGTTGTTTCATTTCATTAGGAATGATACAACGTACGAAATGAGGTTGTGTCGAACGCAATGTTGTCATCAAGCTGTTCAACTGTTCTTTGTAGGCCGAAGAGACAGTAGCGAAACCACCACCCTTCTTACCACGACCGCCCTTAGCTTGTTCAGCAGTACCAGATTGTCCTGGATGATCGGCGAAAATTTCAACCAACAATTTGTTGGCAGATTTCTTAAATTGATCAACAACGGTATCGTTCAATGGATCCTTGTTCTTCTCCAACCAACCGGTGATATTGTAGGCTACAACACCAGCATAATGGCCAATGGCAAAGTGAGCGGCTTGTTGACCTGGCTTTGGTGGTTTTGGCTTCTGGAATGGTGCCGATTTACCCAAATGGGTGTTGGTCAATTTTTCGGCGAATGTTTGATCGGTAGCCTTGGGGAACATAGATTCTTCTTCAAGGATGGACAGGATACCCATAGGCTAGTTATTTTCATAAACAAAATAAAATATATATTTTCATTAGAATTTTTTTCTACAAAAGTTTTGTACATTTAATGGGTTAGTTGTAGTTTATCGTATTTTGTTATACAAACAACATATTCTTACCTCTTTTACCAGGGCTTTAAACCCTGGGTTTTAGGTTTTAGAAAATTCAAAACACTGCGTTTTTGAGCGGATTACATATAAGTTTTAAGCAAGCTATTCTTTTTTGTTAGTTTTTTTCTTTTCTTTTTGGAGGAAATTAAGTGTTAATTGTGTTTTGTTTTTAAGGAGGGAACCCTGATTTTTAAGGGTTTTATACCTTCTCAATTAACTCAATACACTGTTGTAGATCCATTCCAAAATCAATGAAGGTCCATTCAATACCTTCACGTTGGTATTCTTCTTGCTCAAGCACAAACATGTGATGGTTGAAGAATTGTTGCAGTTTTTCGTTAGTGAAATTGATACACAATTGTTCGAATCCGTTGTACTATTGGAACGAAACAATTTTGTTTTTTTGTTTTTTTGCGGATTGAAGAGAAAATTTAAGCATTGTTAAATAAAGATATAATTGTCACAAGAAATATATCTTATTTTTGTGGGCAAAAGGAATATAGTGGGTAATGGGAATATATTGGGAATATAGATAGATAGATAGCTTTTACACAAAATCATACATAAAGTCACAAAAACAAAAAGAAATTTTGAAGTAGTTTTTCTTTTTTTGTTTTCCTAAAACAATTTCACAGACAAATCATGACAAAACAAAACAGAATCCCTCAATGTTGTAATAAGCATTTGTTTTTTGTTTTTTTTTTTAATGTTTTTTGCTTGAGGACTTCCAGTATTAGTGTTTTAAAAAAGTAAAGTCGCGCCGAAGTTTCGAAAATGTTTCTAATACCTTCTCAATTAAATCGATACAGGCGAGAAGATCCATGCCGAAATCGATGAAGGCCCAATCGATACCTTCTTTCTTGTATTCTTCTTGTTCAAGTACGAACATGTGATGGTTGAAGAATTGTTGCAATTTTTCGTTGGTGAAATTAATACACAATTGTTCGAAACCGTTGTACTAAACATAAAATGGTGTTGAAAACAAACAAAACAAAAAAATTATGGTGCAAGTTCGGCTTTTGTTTTTTGTTTTTTAAATTCATAAAAAGTGCCAGAAAATAATAAGTGCTAAGTAAATTATATATCTTTCCAAGAGTGAAGTGTATTTAACCATTGCGTGTAGAGTATGGGTGTAACATGCAAAAACGTATATTGTGACAGTGCGACAGAGTTAACACGTATCTTACTTTTTTTTGTTTAAGGAGTTCCATTATTTGAGACCTTTTTCCTTACTTCTCAAAAAAAAAACAGACATATAGTTTTTTACTAACGAAAATTTGTTAATATTTGACAGAGTTACGTTGCGTGGATAAGCACCTTTTCAATGAGATCAATACAGGCCAGCAAATCCATACCGAAATCGATAAACTCCCAATTGATACCTTCTTTCTTGTATTCTTCTTGTTCCAGGACGAACATGTGATGGTTAAAGAATTGTTGTAATTTTTCATTGGTGAAATTGATACACAATTGTTCGAAACCGTTGTACTATTGGAGTTATTTTTGGTTTTTTTTTTTAATTTTGTATGATAGAATAGAAAGATCAATATTTGGGTTAAGAAATGAAAAAGAATAAAGTGTACTTGGTGGTGGGGAGTGTTTTATGTCTTTCGGTGAAAAAATCCTTTAGGATAATTCACTTGAAGTAAGCAAGCAATGTGATCGTCAAAATATGTACGTTCGTATGTCTTAATATTTAAAACCAATTGAAATGACTATAATTATTTAGCACTTGCATGTAGATTTTGTGTATATCTGTTTTTTGTTGATAAGAAATTGATGAACATATTTCAAAAATAGATCATCAACCACTAAGACGTTTCGAAAAAAATAGTTTCCAACTACAATTGCAATTGAAAATATTTCCATGAAACCTATAAAGTGTATCTCCATCAGGATAATGTGATATAAAAAATACTTACGTCGAAAATTTCGAAACCAGCAATATCCAGTACACCAATGAAGTGCTGGCGTTTTTGCTTTGTATCCAAAGTTTCATTACACTTCTTAACCAACCATTTGAACAGACGATCGAAAACACCCTTGCAGAGGGCACCAATTGAGTTGCTGACTTGTTGTACGTTACGACCTTGGGTGACGAATTCGTTACCGACCTTAATGCGGGGCTTCAACAAGTTCTTGTACAAATCTTGTACATCACAACCAAAGAGTTTGGCAACACGGCCACCCTCTTCTTCACCATCTTGTTCAGCCTGTTCTTCGCGACCCCTTTGCTTGAATTTCATACCACCCATATGCATGACAGCGGCGGTGATTTTATAGACATCTTCCTTTTCTTGTTTGGTGAAGCCCAAGATATCGAAGGCTTGCTATAAAAGTCAAATAGGGGAATATTGGGGAATAAAGAATAATATATTAGTATTGGGAATTTTAAATTAAAAAATGTTTTTTTAGAACATTTATATATGTATATGCAAAGAAAGAGGTTTTTAAGCGTAAAAATTTTCATGCCGATAACAAGACCAAAAGCACTTAAAACAACTTTTTACAAAGGGACACATTTTTCTTTTTACAAAATACAAATAACAAAAACACACAGGTAAAAATTGCTTAAAAATTAATACTATTTTTTTTTTTTGCAGGTAGCGGGACTTATTTGCATTTGTAAGCTTTTTTTGTGCAACCTATGAAAATTTGAGTTTTTTTTTAACGATCTAATTTTGAGAAAAAAAGGTAAAAAAACTGTGCATTATTCCATTATTTTGGATTTTATTCTAAAACTTTACGGTGCGCATACATATAAAGAAAATCTGTTTTCAAGATTTTTAGTGTTTTTAAAATTAAATACAGGTACACACACTATTCTATGGATAGATAGAATAGATTTTTTTTTTAACTAAACTTACAGAAATTGAAAATTCTTACGTTTGGTTTTTTTTTTTTTTTGTAAAACTTGACATATTCCGGAATTCAAAGAATCAAACAGAAATAGAGTTCAACAAAACACATTCGTACAGAATTTACATTAGAATATAAAACAATTAATTAAACTTAAAAGAAAAATATATGTATAAGTCACAAAAGGATACTAACTTTAACATTCAAAGGACTTTTATCCAATAGAGGTTTGTTTTTTTAAAAATTTTGCAACAGACTATCTTTCATATAGTCGTTCGATCAGTCTTATTTTATTAGACTAACGTCATTAAGGATGTAAAAATAAAAAATAAAAGTGCATAATAAATATCATTCCTCGAAGATTGTTTGGATTCACTTCGCTCCTGCTATTTTCTGCTCCAAACATTCATCAGAATAAAATTGGAAACATTTAACAAAAAAAAATTAAAATTAAGTAATAAAAAAAAAAACATAACATAACATTATCAACGAAGGAAAGTGCGATGTGGAAACAATTGGAACTGAAAAAAAAAAAATCTTTCCGGTTCTTTCGGTGTATAACACAGAACAAGTACACATCAATTGTGTATCTACGCAGGCAATTTGTGTTTTGAATTTTTTGATGATAAACTTACATCTGTCAACGTGAATTCCTCACCGTCATCCATATTGGGTACAGTGATTTTGCCTTGTGATACGTTAACATAATCGTAAATATTGTCTGACAGGCTGCACATGTCTATAGAATATTGCAATTGGATTTTAGGTGATTAAACAACAAAAAAAAAATTTTAATTTTGTTTGTTTTTAGTTCAATTTGGTGAACTGGAAACCGACTCTTGTTTATGCAATTTTTTGACCAATTGGGTTTGTCTTTGGCAACGGATTTGCGTTAACTTTTTGTTTGTAAATTTGAAAACAATTTGGAATTGCATATTGAGAGGTTTTACGATTTTTTGATATGAGTATCTTATGCAATAAAAAATTCGTTGATTTTTAAACGAAGAGGCTGAAGTAGAGGCTCTTAAATTACATATATTTAAAATATCAGATCGAATTACCAAAATAGCTCCTAAAATTACTTTAACCTAATCTAATCAAAAAAGAGGTTCATTTGTATGCTGATAGTTTCTAAAAAAAAAACAATAAAAAAGGAATGTATATATAAAAAAATATACATGTGTGCACTTAAAAGCCATTCCCGTGTGTATATACAAAGTTTAAATAAAATATTTTTGTTTTTACCTAAGCCAGGAGCGGGCTTGAATACACATTTTTATTTTAATTTATTTACTTTTTTTTTCAAATCCTGATTAATTGAGGAAACAAAAATATTTCTTGTTTTTTTTTTTCTCATCAAACCTTTTTTTTTTTTTAGTAAAGATCCCAGTGTCGATGTGATTGCCAATTTAATTCAATATGTGGAGACCTGCTCCTAGCTAAGTTTGTAATTTCAAAACAAACTTTGCTTTTAAAAAAAGGTATATACATTTTCTATTCTTTCTAATAAAAAAAAAAAAAAACAATTCTATTTTGATAGATCGGTGATAGAAATAAATGTTTTCCTTTATACAATAGATAAATTCCGGAATATCAGAAGAGATATTACCTATATACAATAATATTGGTGGTAAGAAGATAGAAAGATAGATGAATGAAAGATAGACGGGAGTAAAAGAGGATAAAGAAGAGTAAAACAAAAGAGATTTGTTTGTACAATTTTCAGGAATTTTTGTGTTTTTTTTTTTCAGGTTTGTTTTGGATTATTACCGACTTACATCAGTTAATTCAAATTCATCACCATCGTTGACACCGGGAATCCTTGTTTTACCCTGACATATTCCAGGATAATCACCGATTCTTGGCGATAGAAATACTTTCTCTAATTTATGTAATTATAAGACCAATATAAAATATTATTTATAAAAGCTAAATATTTTAAACGATTTGTTTTATTTTTTAATTTTTTTTTTGTTTCCTCAGTTTTAAGGTATTTTTTTTACTAAAAATAAATTTTTTTTGTGTGTAAAACCCCCCGTCCTGTGCAGAAATGTGTAATAGTGTTTTGTTTTTTTTTTTTGTCGTGAAAGCGTTGTTGTGCAAAAGCATTTCTTAAAATCTATGATTAAATGTATTTGATGACTAAAATTTATAAATAAACATGTAAAGCAATAAATGCGCTGCTTTATGTATGTAGGTATACATGTAAGGAAGGATAAAAAGGTTAAAAGTATCTTAAAACTTTTTTAGCTTCCTTAAATAGTTATGCGTGTTTTTTTAAATAATTGATATATTTTTTTTTTACAAAAAAAGCGGCGACATATATTTAATGTGAGTAGGTATATGAATTTTGGTTTGACCGAAGCTTACATCGGTAATGTTCGCTTCTTCATTGTCATCGATACTGGCGACGGAAACTTTTCCTTGGGATACGATATGATAATCGTAGACGTTGTTGGACAGCAAACAATAGTCTATGGTTTTTGTTTAACATGTCGGGGAATGGGGAATTACAAACAAACAATATTTAAAAAAAAAATAAAAATGTTTTTTTCTTGTTGTCGCAAAAATTTGTTTTCAACATTTTTATTTGTTATAAAATTAGTAGGAATGTAATGAGTTTAAAGATGTTTATAGTTTTAAGTATTTACTGGAGTAATATTTTTTATATGATTTAAAAAATGTTTATATTAAGTCCATTCAATACTTAAAACCATCTTTGATTGATGATGTTTTACACAGTTGAGGGTAGGGTATATGTATGATATATCGCCGCATTAATTCATCAAGGGTGCTATACATGTTGGGTTAATTACTATCCTTACACAACATATCCCTCTGTCAACTTTAGGGATATATAGAATGGAATCTTTTTGTTAGTAAAGACCTTATACCAAGTCCGGTTCATGGGATAGTATGTCTCTATGATCGGTGATCATTCAATTTACAACTTGCAGTCAAATACAAACATTTAAAATAAAATATTTAAAAAAAAATCAACTAACTACAGTAAATAAAAAAAAAGAATTGCTTTTACAATGTCTGTGTTGTTTTAGCAATACGATAAAAAAAAAAATTAATTTATCAAATAAAATTACATCGGTAAGTAGCATTTCTTCATTATCATCGATACTGGCGACAGAAATTTTTCCTTGGGATACGATATGATAATCGTGTACGTTGTTGGACAGCAAACAAGCATCTACATTTTGTTAGATTTTGGGATGGAGGTATTATAGTACAAACAAGTAAAATTTAGATCGAAAATGTTTTTCAACATTTTCACTCATTAATCAGTAGGTACGCCAATAGTCTTACTTGAATATTAGCTAAAATAATTATGAGGTTTTAAGGAGGATACTGTTTTTAAATTTATAATGAAATATACATATCGTCACTCTGAATAGCTCAGATTAATATCAGTCAAATAATCTTCAATCATTATGAAGTGTTTGTTGGATTAAAATTTAAATTTTCGATCAAATATGATCTTTTGCAATATTATTTGTTTTTTTGATTAACTTTGTTTGTACTGATGTCTATAGCGACAAATGGTGACGATATTATAGTCATGTGTGTGATTGAATCTGATCAATAGATCACTGCATCTATTTTTTTAGTGGAATTTCTATGGGGAGGAATCTATTTTATATTTATCGCCGTATTATACATAACTACAGGGCTACTCCAATTGTTGTTAGTTTTTGTCCTTACACAGTATATCCCTCTGTCAAATTTAGGGATATACACATGTACAGAAAATTTAGCTAACTTTGTTAGTAAGAGTTTTCACTACAAATCCGTTTTAAGGGATTGGTTATCGTTTTTCTTTTTCTTGGATCATTCACTTCACAATGAATAACATAATATAAACACGAATATATACAATTCAACTAACTACTAGTTAGAAAAGTGTTGTGTTTCCTATTGCTGTTATGAATTCTGCGCTACAATAACAATCCAAAAAAAAAATAAAAAATAATTGTTCAACAATTAGTTTAAAATTACATCGGTAAGTTGCATTTCTTCGTTATCATCGATACTGGCGACAGATACTTTTCCTTGTGATACGACATGATAATCGTAAATGTTATTTGACAGGAGACAATAGTCTATGGAATTGGGTTTAAATAATAAGATTTTGAATTAATATCGATAAGAAAAGTAATTAATGAAATTCTGTTTCTTGTCTGTTGGTGGTCCTCACTTGTTATACTTTTGTATATTTTGCAAAAGAATTTAAAAAAAAAAAAAATTTGTAATAATAATAAGAGCTTTGACCCTAAATAGAAATTCTCAAATACTATAGAAGAATGGAAAAAATATGTAATGATTGGTGAACAAGAATAAACTAAATGAAATGTGAATAATGAATGAGTGAAATCTCGTTTATACCTTTAACACCAGCAACGGCACCAGACATGATCTGGTAGAAGATATGGTAAGAACGTTCCAAAGATTGTTGGGAGATGACACGAGCCTTTTCCAATAGATCTTTTAATATAAAAAAAAAACAATTTTTTTTATAAATGAATAGTAATAAGGGTTGAGTTTAAAACTTACAAGTCTCAATATCAGCACCAGCAAGTTTACCACTTGGGCCGAAGTGAATACGGATGAATTTACCCTATTCGTTGCAAAAAAGGGGAATACTTAAGTTTCGAAAAGATTCATACAAGTTTAAAATACTTACGAAACGAGAAGAGTTATCGTTACGGACGGTCTTAGCGTTACCGAAGGCTTCAAGCACAGGGTTAGTTTGGACAACCTGATCTTCAAGGGAACCCTTAGACTTTTGGGATTCATCCTTCTTTGTTGAGGCGCCGACAGTGGCGAAGTAGGCAATTACCTTCTTCGTGTTTTCAGTCTTTCCGGCACCAGACTCTCCAGTAATCAACATAGATTGATTAACGTGGTTGGTTAACATGTCGACGTAGGCACCATCAGAAATAGCGAAAATATGTGGTGGCACTTCATTACGACGCTTGCCACGGTACATCTTGGCACAACGGTTGGTATATACGGGGTAACGCTTGTAAGGATTGATGGCAACGCAGAAAAGACCAGAGTAAGTCTATTGGTGCGTAATTCAGGGAGGGGGGAATAAAAAAAAATTGAATTAGATTTTTCTTTTCTGTTTCATCGGGATTTTTTTGTATATAAGAATAAAAAATTCAAAAATCAGCCAAAACATAAGGGGGGCTTCAAAAAATTCGTCTGGATAGTTTTTTACATATCTGTTAGAGCGAATTTTTTGGTTTTCAAGCTTGGAAATACCCTTAACCACATCATTACATATGGCTTGTAAGGGATTTCCTTTTAAATTTTTGTTTATTTTTTATTTTTGAAGGATATAAGCTAATAATAAAAAGGAAAAAAATAAAAACTCTTAAAAACTACAATCCATTTTGAAAGACTTCAGCTCTTGATGTGAATCCCTTTTTGTCGGTATTATTTTACCGATTTATATGGGTTCCATTTCAATCTTGTCGTTTCTACCATTCAAGGAATGTGTCTGCATGAACAGAAAGCCAATTAGTGCAAACAATATAGTTTTTTTCTTTTTGTTTTGTGAAAGTTTTGTATTTTGATTTGTTATTTTTTAAAACATCGATTCAAGAGCTGCACATGGAGCCAATAAAATAGGAAGCAAAAATTTTGTTTCATGTTTAGATTTTCGAAACAACAATTGCATTTTCTTTTAAAAAAAAATGAATAGTATTTGTTAGGTTTTTTTGAAATTTTGGAAATACTTTTAGAATTTGCAAGCATTATTGCCAATTTTTTTCATTTTTCATGTTTTTTGTTTTTTTTTTTGTCAAATAAACAATAAAGCCAAGGCGTACACAACAGGGAAAGCATACTTACGTAAATCAGCTTATGGTAGTATCTCTGCCTCAAGTTATGCAACACAGAGGCATCGTTAAGATATGTCAAGTTAGACATATCTTCGGCTTTTTCGTATTTTGGTGGATTCACTTGTTGGAGCTGATCTTTCTTAAAATCTTTGCTCTATTCATAGGATACGAAAAAAAAAACCTTAATTAGTGCTTGTTTTCTATAGACTTACGTAAATAAGTTTGGCATAGTATCGTTGTCTTAGATTGTGTAGAACACATGATTCGTTAAGGACGGTCATATCGGCCATATCTTCGATTTTTTCGTATTTTGGTGGATTTGGTTTTTGAACTAGATCAGCTTTGAAATCTTTTGTCTATGGTTGTGTGTTGTGTTTTACAAATAATATTTTAATAATGTAAACAAATAGGAATTATAAAAGATGAAAATGAAAATGATCAAATGATGTTTTTGTTTATTATGGGTGTGTTTTGTGTTTATTGTTGTTGTACTGAAAAATAAATAAAGTTTTTTTTTTTTATACCTCTCCACCGGGCAAACCAACGGTGACGATATCACCCTTGGTAGCCTTAATCTCTCCCAAAAGGTAACCCTCCTTCTCGTCGGGTACCCAGCAATTCTTCTTCGAGTCATAAGGTTTCGATTGATCGATACGTCGTTGTTCCAACGATACGAACAAGTATGGGGTTGGATCCTCATCTTCCTGGCTTGCTATTGGTTTCGGCATTTTTTCTTTTAGTTTTTTTTTTACAACTTCAAGAAAACGATCAAAAACACTTGAGAGAGCTTGGGGCTAGAGCTTGCGCGATTTGATTTGGAAGTAAGTCAAGTATTTTTTGTTCTCAGCCCAAATGCTTCCCTGTAACAAAAAATTAAAATAAAATGGTTGCAAGTATTTAAAAATGTTATGAAATGGGTTTTGGTTTTCTTTTTCTGAATTACAGAAGCTGCTTCTAATAAAAAATGCAAGTATTTATGTTTGTACAAAATATGTGGCGCCCGACGTGAGGATCAATTTGGATATCACATTTGTTTATTCGAGGTTATATATTTGTAAATCTTAATATTACTAAACCGTCGGTACTGAACCATCTTACTTATTACTGAGGGGAACTATACTTTATAGGTAATTTTTCAAATCCAGCTTAGGAGGTCTCATAGTACTCAAACTAGTCGAGAAAAATTGTTTTGTTTTAGCATTAGGGTACACATTGCAACAAACTTCATTCGCCTTCTCCTTTTTTTTTTAAATATATACATCGCAGTGCAATAAACCAGCAAAGATATATTTGGAAACTAAAATCCTAGAATTCGAAATCTCGGAAATAAAATCTAGGTTTTTTGCAGCAGACCTAATGCAGCGAAGCGCCAGCAAAGCCAAGGACTCCATTAGATTTATTCCCGGATTTTCAATTTCAGGATTTTGTATAGTAAGTTTTTTTTTTCCCTGGAATTTCGTATTCAAAACAAGGTGTTATTGCTCTGAGAGTATTATTTCGAAACAGAAAAGAAATTCATTTAAAAATAGTCTAGCACGGTCGTTTTTTTTTATTTGTAGTAAAGTCGTAGAAGCCCTAAGGGTCGAATACCCAAGTGTAGCCAATATCAAAGGTCAATTAAAAAGTAGCTTTATCTGTAAAAGGAAAATGGAAACCTCTTGCTTTCAAACAAGTTTCTAAACTAAGTTTTTTTTTACTTGTCGCTACATAAAAAGTTTAGGCTCATCGCTTCATATGGAAGATACATTTAAGTTATCTATTGTTCATCTATTTCAAGACATTGCAGCTGCTAACATTTTTCCATTACTTTCATAGATAATGCCAACTTATGCAAACAGAAAGCAATACCGTCTCGGAAATTGAACAGGGTCTAGACAATTTCCTAAGCCAATTAGACAAATTGTCATTTCAAAAAATCTAATTTATTCTTAACCTTGTCATCCTTTTTTTTCTTTCAGTTCTTTATTAACAAAAATCTATACATCCATCCTACGCCTTAAAAAAAATGCTACATAAAATAAACATCGAAAAGAAAAAAAAAAAAGAAATAAAAAATACATATATGTTAAAGAAAATCTATGCATTTCCAAATATGTGTACGCTACTCTTGTAATCCGATAGTATCTCTCTCCCAAATGTACGGTTTTAGAATTATTTCAACACACATGAACATATGTATATCGTATCGCATCTATGAGGTAATACGCTTGCGTGAGATACTTCTTTGGTTTTTTGTTTTATTCAAATTGCATTTGGTTACTCAAACAAGTGTGTTTGTAGAATATATGTATACACACTCATGTACATATATTATTTATAGGTACATGTATTAAAAGACTATTACGTAAGTAACGCGAAAAGAAAATCCTTTTGCCAACAAGTGTATTTGTAGAGAAATTTTAAAAATAAATTCTAATCGATGTATTTAAAAGAGAAAATTTTCCTCGTGCAATTGCATGGGAGTGAAACTTTTCAAAGAATTTTTATTTTAATTAAACGGATTGTTTAGCAATGTGTCACTAAGTAGATGAGGCAGAAAAAAAATTATTATTTTAAAATGCATCTGTTAACGCATATTCACTACTTCTGTTCCGAAAGATGTCCTTTATTTCTTTGTAAATTATTTCACTTAAAATTATTTATCAGAAAAGAATTCTTATAAAAATTATTTAAAAAAATAAAAATTAAAAAAAAAAAAAAAATAACTATCCGCAAACCACTTCAACTTACTTTAAGTTAAGACACACAATTAATTTTTTTTTGTTTAATTTAATCGAAAATCGTTTGAAAGGATTTTCCGAGATCCTTTTCTTTTTTTTTTTTGTCAGAAATATAATCAACAATAAAAAAAACCGAAAAAAAATTATTCGAAGACCGACAGAGCGAAAATAAAATTCTAATTCGTTTTGAATAAAATAAAAGAGAACTGTGATCTAAAACGACCGAGTTGCGAGATCGCAATGAATTTAACCGAAGCTTTTTTTCACGACACAAAAAAATATTTTTTTCATCTATTCGGATCAACAAAAACGCGTTTATTTTTAAATTTTCTCATACAAGAAAAAAAAAAAAAAAGTAAGAGAAAAAAACTATTAGTATTTTTTCCTCTTTCTATTTTGATCACGATCGCGATTTTTCGAACAAACAGGTATGTATATACGTGTAGACGTAATTCGATGTGTATCTATGTGTGTAATAAAAAAAAAGAAGTCTCCTTTGCTCTCTTTTGGCCCCGGCAATCTCTCGCCTATTAGCCCTTATCTATTAAAAAAAAAAATTTATATATATATATGGATTTAATAATAATAAAACAGTAGATACTGTCTTATTTTTTCTGTCTATCCATGGGTTGAGATATTCGATGATCCATCTTTGAGAATTTGTTCTATTTTCATGTGGATCAGGAGAAAGAGTGTTAATCTATTTGCGTAACATTAAGGAATTATGTTTTAACTTTCTTTTTTTTTTTTTGTTTAAATGCACATCTAGTTTTATTTAATTCCACTATATAAAAAAAAATATTCACTTGCTCTTAATTATTTAGTAAACCACTTGTCGGCTTACTTAGGATGGTCTCTTTAAAAGAAAAAAAAATTCAAATTACTGGCCTGTTACACAAGTATTACTTCACTATATTGTCAACGTATATGTATGCATATTTTCTTTCACTTTCTAAGGTTAGTTTTGACACTTTTGTGTAATAGTTCTAAATTTTGAAAAAAAATGTCACTTTCAATTATTTTTTCACTTTAAAAATTGTTTTTTTTTATGTTTGCTCCTTCAGATAACTGATGATGGTATAATCCTTGTTTTGTTGTTGATATGTGAAGATATAATCCAAATTGATGTGATATGTAATAATCCATATATATTGTATCACAGGAACGCCACATTATTTTATTTTATTTTATTTTTTTTTTCTTTTGAAATATTTTCTAGTTTTGTCAAATTTTGGTGTAAAATTACGGTAGTTAAAAGGTTACAAGGATACAGATAAGAATAATTAAAATTAGGGTAGCAGCAGCAGTAATACAAAAAAAAAAAAATGAATGGATGAAGAAGAAAAAAAAAATATCCTAGAATCAATGTTGCACTTACGCGTTCGAAAGCCGTTCTGACCAATACAGCCGGTAATGTTCCTTTTTATATGAGGCAATTTGATACCACATTCAGTTGTACGAAATTGGCATCGAAAATCGTATCGACAGACACCCGTTCCCGGGTTTGGCTCCCTTTTTGGTACACACAATGAAAATTCGAAATGTATGTGGCCGCGCGCACTAACACCTTGAATTCACACTAGAAAATTGTATAAAAAAAAAAGACGTGCAAATGCAAAAGATACTCTCCAAAGTTTTGACTGTGAGAGCGCACCACACATAGATTCTCCAACAGCGATCGTGTTAGGGGTTCCCTTTGGATGTGTGTATGGTTTCGAACTTCAGTAAAGATTCGGTTTTTTCCGAGAGCTTGAAATAAGTTAAAAAAAAAAAAAAAAAACTATTCATGAGCGTACAAAGACATTTGTTTCTTGTGTATTTGTTTGAAATAAATTTTGCGTGAGATGGTCTAGTCACCCCTGTGAAGATGATACAAAATCTCTTTGGTAGCGCAAGGTGGTAGAATGATCATTTTACGATTTGTCATTTTGGCAACACTGAACGGATATCATCTCGCTCTCTGATGTTCGAGGTTGCCACTGTATAGTACAGTCGCTGTCGCCGGCCATCAAAATCATTTTGAAACATCGTCTTAGGGTGGTCACCATTGGCATTTGAGATTTATCGCCGAAAATTTATGGTTTTTTTATAAAAATGATTTGCTTTTACTTGTAAGGAAAGTATTCTCAATTTTTTTAAACTTAAAAGTATATTTACAAAATATGCATACTTTTAATCATAAATTTATTTTTTGCAGAAAGTCTGTCCCGTCACTTCTGCTTGGTGGTATTTTAAGATTAATTTTAAAAGTATCTTATGTCATAATCTGTTCTGCATTTGACATTGAGCGGATTCTGTTACTACTCCCCTGTCGTTTACATATGTATCTATGTATGTACGTTCCATTATCTGGAATCAGCTGGATGATTCTATAAATTGAAGCATCATCGAATAAATAGATAAAACGTGCAACATTCATTTCGAAGAGACATTCTCCGTATGCTTGTTCCCTGAAGTGGTTTTCTTTTGAGAATAGAAAAAGTTTTCTATTTTCTTTTTTTTTTGCTTCAACGAATGAATACATACATTTTGTTCTTCTTCCCACATAAAAATTTAGAACAATATATATTTAGATTTTGTAGGTGTGTGGTTTTTATGTGCGTTTTTTTTTTTGTTGTCTTTTTTATTTCTTGGTAAAGCAACAAGAGGATATATTTAAAATAAAACATTCTCCTAGAATAAATGAGAAAATAAAAATCTCTATCTATCCACCTTCTTATTTTATTTTATGCACATGTACATAACATAATAAATAAATAGAACGCTGCAAAATTAAATTATTAAAACAAAAAAAAACTAAAACATCGAAGTACCTACTTTTTTAAAAGGTGGAGGTTAGTTTTTTGTAAGTACTACAGCGGTATGATCGTATTGATGTGTATCTGTCCTTCAAAAAATTTCTCATTTTCAATGCTATCTACAAACTTATGGGGAATGTAGGAAATGGGCTTTTTTTTTTTGGTTTGTTTTTTTGGCTAGGACTCGGAGATTGGCTGCAATTTTGCAAATTAATTAATAACACATTTCAGTGGGAATGATTTGTTTGATTATGAATTTTGTTTAGACTAAATTGAGTCACATTTTAGGTAGTGTATCTACATATGTCTGTATATATATTTTTTTTTGTTTGCATGTGTGTATTCTATATTTGGTTTTGGTAGACTAGATGTGAGTACAACATAATGCTGTTTTTGTGGTCTTTAAATAGAACTATGAATAAGGGATATAAATGTTTTGAATCAAAATTGTTGCTTTGGAACATTAATGTTGAGATGTGCGTTTTGAATGTAGGTATTAATATGTACATACATATATAGGGCAAAAGCATTCGTCTTAGAAAAAATAAATATATGTATTTCGGTTCGACTTAGAAGTCAATAACATTCTATCAAGGAAGTCCTTGTTTATAATCTGTTTTATTTCTAAAGAAAGTAGCGTCCAGACACTTTTGATCACAACTGTGGACATTGTCGCCTTGCCAAATAGTTTGGTCTAACAATGAGCACCCAGCTTCTAAAATGTCTGTCCCAGGAAAGTGGGAATGTTCAAGTGATTACTAAAAAGTGATAAGTTAACCCATTTACCTCAGTCATGTAAAATTTGCTATCTACTAGATGGAACATGTTATTTTTGTTTTAGGCAGGTCAGATTTTCTTGGTGAGGGCTTGTCTTATTTTAGTCAGCCGGCGTTTGGACTAAAATTGATGACATTGAACGCTTTATTTAAAGCAGATCACAATATCATAGGTAAGTATGGGATGAGCTACGATAGTTACATCTGCAGAGCCCCATGTTCTCTATTAAACTTCGTGTTAAGATTGGGATCTATATAGTATAATGACTAAGGTTGATGAGCTATGAAGGCTTGAAAGTTGGTATTTTGGTCTAAATTTTACGTGGGAAAGAATTTTTATTAACTTTCGTTACTCAAGATTTGTTGTTCCCCTACGCTGCAGTTGAAAACGATTTTGAAAACTTCATAATCGCATGCGAGAAAATCTTTAAAGTTTTCCAAAGTTATGACAGTCCGATGAGCGATAGGAATATCATATTATTTTACGATTTCTGTATGAACTTTCTATATATAGCTCTCTGCAATCACACAGATAACAAGCACTGTATATGCAGAAATAATTTGACTATATTGCACATTTATGGTGATGTTACGTAGATTGTTTTATTTTATATCACAATGTACTCGTACTCATAAATTCGGTTCAAATAATATAGGAAACGTCAGAGTAAACTAAAAACAGATGCGGATGATATTTGACAGTTTGACTGCTTTATTATTATCTTGTCCTCCTTTATTTTTTTAATCATGATTAATTGCCAAAGAGAATCACGACACTTGCATTCAGGGTACTTTGGAAAATTATCATTCAACTCGTTCCGGATTCTAGTACTACTTTCTGAGGTTAGGCCCCAAAAAATGACTTAAAATGCTGAGAGTATTTTTTACCCACAAATCCAGTCCATTAACAGAAAAGAAAGTTCTTATGACTTTCCTTGTGACCAATCAAAAATGTTTGACTACATAGTGACTAGAATGAGGAGCTTGTCCATTACAGGCTTACACCACTTTCCAGTCGTTTTTCAAGATCAAATCTGAATTTGACAGTGTTGTAGGGCGCTTGGCTCATTTTACATTTTTCAATTTCAATTTATACGCACACAATCGGCGAAGTGTACTTAACTCGAGATTTTATTGATCAGTTTGGCAGTTCACTCAACTGGGTATCAATCAGATTGAAGACTGTACGTTTTAACGAGATTATGTCCTCTGTAGAGACTAGAGACTAGTGCAGCTTAGAACAATACAGTGCATAGACAATGGGATTTTCTGAGTCCCTTACTTCGAAGATTTAGCAAAGAGTTCTTAACAATTCCATGTTAACCCAAACATACAAAAGCTTACAATAGGTTTGATTCAATAAGAAAAGTCAAACGTATACCATTTTCTTCATGATTTTAGAATTTGTCTCCTACAGGAAGTGAAAGTGGATGATTTTTTTATCGCAAAATTCCTCGAGGGCCATGAATGGAATATTGTTGAATCTGGAGTGAGACAACATAATAGAGATTCTTAAATTGCTATAACACCATCGAACCTTATTTGTAAATTATTTTAATTTTTATTTTTCAATTATATACTACATATACTATATTCGTGCAATTTTAATAGCAAAGGCAATTGTGACATGTTTGTCTCTCTATCCATCCTTCCATATTTCAGTAGTTTTTGAACCTAAAATTTTGAGTTAGGAAGATGATATTTCATATCTGGGCGTTTGAGAAAGAGAAATAGTACAAGGATTCTTTTTAAATCCGTCCACATTTTCATAACTTCACTATTTTACTCGAAATATTTAGATATTCAGATATTCAGACTTTCTACAATTCACCAATATATCATATTTAGCCACACCCACTTAATGGGGCATATTTAGCAAAAAAAAAACAATTTTGATAAAATTTTGCATGAAACATACACGAATGCTAGGAGATATTTCTATAATTTAACAAAAAAGTAGTACGACCACGCCTTCTTTTCAAGTACTACACACAAAGAGAATAGGGTATCATATGAAACATTTCAAACGGATTATAGCTTTTCGAACAATATTGTCTGACCAATTACAAGAAAAAGTGGTCTAAAACTTGACCTCTTGAATGTGATGTCCTTGAAATAATTACATTTAATTTTTTGGTCATTAAAATACGGAAATTTTACCTTAACCTATTATTTCTTTCAGTGGTATTTCAAGCAGTTTAAAAATTAAGACAACTCAAATAGCTAATCCTATGAAATGAGTTCGGTGAGCAAATATTATAATTTTAAAAATGAGACACCATTGTATTACCACAGTACCTTATTTCAAAGAGCAACAAGGGCTTGAGTGCATCGCTTAGAGTTTATTCCTGTAGCAGAACTACTCAACACAGAACTTTTTTTTCAAAACATTTCATTCATTGGACACCAACCGCTTAAAAAATCGAATCCTTTAATTCGTTCAAAAATATCAAGCTAATGGAATTCGTTACACGGGCCATGATTCAGCGTGCAATAATTTCAAAGTTTGTCCATTATTAAACGCAAAAATAGAACAAGATATACATACATACATATGTATGTACATGTACAAATTTGTATGTATATAACATCAAGATACTTGTCAAGGTCTGCAACGAATTACTAAAGACCTTCCCCATCCGAATTACTCAGACAAAATGACGCTTTCAGCATCTGAGTCACACGCAAAATGGACGAAATGAATTTCCTATCCGATTTTAGTCCGACTAATTTCATCTTTTCAATGCACAGCCATTGAATATTAAAGAAAGTTTATTTTCTGATGCATATGTTTCATCACCGCGCCTTGCTTGGAGTATTCATTAAATTGAGAAATTTCTTGACAATTTGTCGGAATTTATCATCTAATTGCCAACTGAAATTTTGATTGCTCCCACTCGATCTATTTTCAATGGAACTCGTAAAATGGTTTTCGTCAATAATTTCAATAAGCGTGCACTACGCCAGACTTGGAATGACCTCAGCCATATAAACTTCATGCATCAGTACCGACAATTAAAAGTTCTCGAACTTTGTTTTCAATGTTTAAAAAAAAATGATGATGAATGATTTAAAAAAGGACTGCAAACACATTATAGATTTGAACACAAGGTACAATGTACGAAAGTGCTGCTGAAAGACCAACCATATTCTATTTCCCCGGAAACATCGTCTCAATTCATTGACGGTAGAAAAATAATGAATATTCAGAGTTCCTTATAATAATAACAAAAATAATAAGACAAATAAAAAAAAAAAAAAAAAAAAGTAAGTGTTAGAATTAAGTACTTCAAAAAAAAATTATAATAGTATAAGTATTGAGAACCCTTGAGGTCATTTACTATAAGTTATAAATAAGGTAGTAATTTTTAGGTTTATTTACGCAAATAATAATAATGTATAAGTGGATAAATAAACAGTAAAAAAAAAAAAAAAAAAATGAATATTCAGAGAATGTAAACGGCTAAGGGACAGGAGATATACAACGATTTCGCATCTGTAGTGGATCAAGAAATTTTTTCATTCTTGACCTCTGTATACCCAAATCCCTTACATTTTCTGGTTGAGTTTTTTGTTCAATTTCATCCATTTGACCTGAAACGCAAAGGGAGAGGAGAAATGCGATGATATTGCATCTGAAGTGGATCACGAGATTTTGTCCTTCTTGACCTCACACAATTTTTGGTTGAAAAATTTTCTGTTTCCTTTCTCCATTTCAAGGCTGCAGCTAAGCTAGTTTGCGCCTTGAATTCACAGAAAGAGAGTTCCTGGCTCGAGATGTGTGATAGGAAAATATCGCAAGATTATGGGTGTCTAGTTTTGTGGGCTATACACCACAATTTTTCTCACACATTTTTTGGTTGAAAAATTTTCTGTTTCCTTTCTCCATTTCAAGGCTGCAGCTAAGCTAGTTTGCGCCTCGAATTCACAGAAAGAGAGCATCTGGCTCGAGATGTGTGATAGGAAAATTTCGCAAGATTGTGGGTGTCTAGTTTTGTGGGCTATACACCACAATTTTTCTCGCACAATTTTCTGTTTCCTATTTCCATTTCGAGATTGCAGCTAAGCTAGTTTGCGCCTCGAATTTACAGAAAGAGAGTATCTGGCTCGATATGTGTCATAGGAAAATATCGCAAGATTGTGGGTGTCTAGTTTTGTGGGCTATACACCACAATTTTTCTCACACATTTTTTGGTTGAAAAATTTTCTGTTTCCTTTCTCCATTTCAAGGCTGCAGCTAAGCTAGTTTGCGCCTCGAATTCATAGAAAGAGAGCATCTGGCTCGAGATGTGTGATAGGAAAATTTCGCAAGATTATGGGTGTCTAGTTTTGTGGGCTATACACCACAATTTTTCTCACACATTTATTGGTTGAAAAATTTTCTGTTTCCTTTTTCCATTTCGAGGCTGCAGCTAAGCTAGTTTGCGCCTCGAATTTACAGAAAGAGAGTATCTGGCTCGATATGTGTCATAGGAAAATATCGCAAGATTGTGGGTGTCTAGTTTTGTGGGCTATACACCACAATTTTCCTCACACAATTTTTTGGTTGAAAAACTTTCAGTTTCCTATTTCTATTTCGAGGCTGCAACTAAGCTAGTTTGCGCCTCGAATTCACAGAAAGAGAGTATCTGGCTCGATATGTGTCATAGGAAAATATCGCAAGATTGTGGGTGTCTAGTTTTGTGGGCTATACACCACAATTTTTCTCACACATTTTTTGGTTGAAAAATTTTCTGTTTCCTTTTTCCATTTCGAGGCTGCAGCTAAGCTAGTTTGCGCCTCGAATTTACAGAAAGAGAGTATCTGGCTCGATATGTGTCATAGGAAAATATCGCAAGATTGTGGGTGTCTAGTTTTGTGGGCTATACACCACAATTTTTCTCACACATTTTTTGGTTGAAAAATTTTCTGTTTCCTTTCTCCATTTCAAGGCTGCAGCTAAGCTAGTTTGCGCCTCGAATTCACAGAAAGAGAGCATCTGGCTCGAGATGTGTGATAGGAAAATTTCGCAAGATTATGGGTGTCTAGTTTTGTGGGCTATACACTAGCCTTTTTCTCACACATTTATTGGTTGAAAAATTTTCTGTTTCCTTTTTCCATTTCGAGGCTGCAGCTAAGCTAGTTTGCGCCTCGAATTTACAGAAAGAGAGTATCTGGCTCGATATGTGTCATAGGAAAATATCGCAAGATTGTGGGTGTCTAGTTTTGTGGGCTATACACCACAATTTTCCTCACACAATTTTTGGTTGAAAAACTTTCAGTTTCCTATTTCCATTTCGAGGCTGCAACTAAGCTAGTTTGCGCCTCGAATTCACAGAAAGAGAGTATCTGGCTCGATATGTGTCATAGGAAAATATCGCAAGATTGTGGGTGTCTAGTTTTGTGGGCTATACACCACAATTTTTCTCACACATTTTTTGGTTGAAAAATTTTCTGTTTCCTTTCTCCATTTCAAGGCTGCAGCTAAGCTAGTTTGCGCCTCGAATTCACAGAAAGAGAGCATCTGGCTCGAGATGTGTGATAGGAAAATTTCGCAAGATTGTGGGTGTCTAGTTTTGTGGGCTATACACCACAATTTTTCTCACACATTTTTTGGTTGAAAAATATTCTGTTTCCTTTCTCCATTTCAAGGCTGCAGCTAAGCTAGTTTGCGCCTCGAATTCACAGAAAGAGAGCATCTGGCTCGAGATGTGTGACAGAAAAATATCGCAAGATTGTGGATGTCTAGTTTTGTGGGCTATACACCACAATTTTTCTCACACATTTTTTGGTTGAAAAATTTTCTGTTTCCTTTCTCCATTTCAAGGCTGCAACTTAGCTAGTTTGCGCTTCGAATTTACAGAAAGAGAGTTCCTGGCTCGAGATGTATGATATTAAAATTTCGCAAGACTGTGGGTGTCTAGTTTTGTGGGCTATACAGCACAATTTTTCTCACACATTTCTTGGTTGAAAAATTTTCTGTTTCCTTTCTCCATTTCAAGGCTGCAGCTAAGCTAGTTTGCGCCTCGAATTCACAGAAAGAGAGCATCTGGCTCGAGATGTGTGATAGGAAAATTTCGCAAGATTGTGGGTGTCTAGTTTTGTGGGCTATACACCACAATTTTTCTCACACATTTTTTGGTTGAAAAATTTTCTGTTTCCTTTCTCCATTTCAAGGCTGCAACTTAGCTAGTTTGCGCTTCGAATTTACAGAAAGAGAGTTCCTGGCTCGAGATGTATGATATTAAAATATCGCAAGATTGTTGGTGTCTAGTTTTGTGGGCTATACACCACAATTTTTCTCACACATTTTTTGGTTGAAAAATTTTCTGTTTCCTTTCTCCATTTCAAGGCTGCAACTTAGCTAGTTTGCGCTTCGAATTTACAGAAAGAGAGTTCCTGGCTCGAGATGTATGATATTAAAATATCGCAAGATTGTTGGTGTCTAGTTTTGTGGGCTATACACCACAATTTTTCTCACACATTTTTTGGTTGAAAAATTTTCTGTTTCCTATTTCCATTTCGAGGCTGCAGCTAAGCTAGTTTGCGCCTTGAATTCACAGAAAGAGAGTTCCTGGCTCGAGATGTGTGATAGGAAAATAACGCAAGATTGTGGGTGTCTAGTTTTGTGGGCTATACACCACAATTTTTCTCACACAATTTTTGGTTGAAAAATTTTCTGTTTCCTTTTTCCATTTCGAGGCTGCAGCTAAGCTAGTTTGCGCCTCGAATTCACAGAACGAGAGTTCCTGGCTCGATATGTGTGATAGGAAAATATCGCAAGATTGTGGGTGTCTAGTTTTGTGGGCTATACACCACAATTTTTCTCACGCATTTTTTGGTTGAAAAATTTTCTGTTTCCTATTTCCATTTCGAGGCTGCAGCTAAGCTAGTTTGCGCCTTGAATTCACAGAAAGAGAGTTCCTGGCTCGAGATGTGTGATAGGAAAATATCGCAAGATTGTGGGTGTCTAGTTTTGTGGGCTATACACCACAATTTTTCTCACACAATTTTTGGTTGAAAAATTTTCTGTTTCCTATTTCCATTTCGAGGCTGCAGCTAAGCTAGTGTGCGCCTCGAATTCACAGAAAGAGAGTTCCTGGCTCGATATGTGTGATAGGAAAATATCGCAAGATTGTGGGTGTCTAGTTTTGTGGGCTTATACACCACAATTTTTCTCACACAATTTTTGGTTGAAAAATTTTCAGTTTCCTATTTCCATTTCGAGGCTGCAGCTAAGCTAGTTTGATCCTCGAATTCACAGAGAGATAGTTCCTGGCTCGATATGTGTGATAGGAAAATATCGCAAGATTGTGGGTGTCTAGTTTTGTGGGCTATACACCACAATTTTTCTCACACAATTTTTGGTTGAAAAATTTTCTGTTTCCTATTTCCATTTCGAGGCAACAGCTAAGCTAGTTTGATCCTCGAATTCATAAAAAGAGAGGTCCTGGCTCGATATGTGTGATAGGAAAATATCGCAAGATTGTGGGTGTCTAGTTTTGTGGGCTATACACCACAATTTTTCTCACACAATTTTTGGTTGAAAAAATTTCTGTTTCCTATTTCCATTTCGAGGCTGCAGCTAAGCTAGTTTGATCCTCGAATTCACAGAGAGATAGTTCCTGGCTCGATATGTGTGATAGGAAAATATCGCAAGATTGTGGGTGTCTAGTTTTGTGGGCTATACACCACAATTTTTCTCACACAATTTTTGGTTGAAAAATTTTCTGTTTCCTATTTCCATTTCGAGGCAACAGCTAAGCTAGTTTGATCCTCGAATTCATAAAAAGAGAGGTCCTGGCTCGATATGTGTGATAGGAAAATATCGCAAGATTGTGGGTGTCTAGTTTTGTGGGCTATACACCACAATTTTTCTCACACAATTTTTGGTTGAAAAAATTTCTGTTTCCTATTTCCATTTCGAGGCTGCAGCTAAGCTAGTTTGATCCTCGAATTCACAGAGAGATAGTTCCTGGCTCGATATGTGTGATAGGAAAATATCGCAAGATTGTGGGTGTCTAGTTTTGTGGGCTATACACCACAATTTTTCTCACACAATTTTTGGTTGAAAAATTTTCTGTTTCCTATTTCCATTTCGAGGCAACAGCTAAGCTAGTTTGATCCTTGAATTCACAGAAAGAGAGTATCTGGCTCGAAATAGGAAAATATGGCAAGATTGTGGGCCTAGTTTTGTGGGCTATACACCACAATTTTTCTCGCACAATTTTCTGTTGAAAAATTTTCTGTTTCCTATTTCCATTTCGAGGTCTCAGCTAAGCTAGTTTGCGCCTCGAATTTACAGAAAGAGAGTATCTGGCTCGAAATAGGAAAATATGGCAAGATTGTGGGCCTAGTTTTGTGGGCTATACACCACAATTTTTCTCGCACAATTTTCTGTTGAAAAATTTTCTGTTTCCTATTTCCATTTCGAGGCTGCAGCTAAGCTAGTTTGCGCCTTGAATTCACAGAAAGAGAGTTCCTGGCTCGAGATGTGTGATAGGAAAATAACGCAAGATTGTGGGTGTCTAGTTTTGTGGGCTATACACCACAATTTTTCTCACACAATTTTTGGTTGAAAAATTTTCTGTTTCCTATTTCCATTTCGAGGCTGCAGCTAAGCTAGTTTGCGCCTCGAATTCACAGAACGAGAGTTCCTGGCTCGAGATGTGTAATAGGAAAATATCGCAAGATTGTGGGTGTCTAGTTTTGTGGGCTATACACCACAATTTTTCTCACACAATTTTTGGTTGAAAAAATTTCTGTTTCCTATTTCCATTTCGAGGCTGCAGCTAAGCTAGTGTGCGCCTCGAATTCACAGAAAGAGAGTTCCTGGCTCGATATGTGTGATAGGAAAATATCGCAAGATTGTGGGTGTCTAGTTTTGTGGGCTTATACACCACAATTTTTCTCACACAATTTTTGGTTGAAAAATTTTCAGTTTCCTATTTCCATTTCGAGGCTGCAGCTAAGCTAGTTTGATCCTCGAATTCACAGAGAGATAGTTCCTGGCTCGATATGTGTGATAGGAAAATATCGCAAGATTGTGGGTGTCTAGTTTTGTGGGCTATACACCACAATTTTTCTCACACATTTATTGGTTGAAAAATTTTCTGTTTCCTATTTCCATTTCGAGGCAACAGCTAAGCTAGTTTGATCCTTGAATTCACAGAAAGAGAGTATCTGGCTCGAAATAGGAAAATATGGCAAGATTGTGGGCCTAGTTTTGTGGGCTATACACCACAATTTTTCTCGCACAATTTTCTGTTGAAAAATTTTCTGTTTCCTATTTCCATTTCGAGGTCTCAGCTAAGCTAGTTTGCGCCTCGAATTTACAGAAAGAGAGTATCTGGCTCGAAATAGGAAAATATGGCAAGATTGTGGGTGTCTAGTTTTGTGGGCTATACACCACAATTTTTCTCACACAAATTTTCTGTTGAAAAATTTTCTGTTTCCTATTTCCATTTCGAGGTCTCAGCTAAGCTAGTTTGCGCCTCGAATTTACAGAAAGAGAGTATCTGGCTCGAAATAGGAAAATATGGCAAGATTGTGGGCCTAGTTTTGTGGGCTATACACCACAATTTTTCTCGCACAATTTTCTGTTGAAAAATTTTCTGTTTCCTATTTCCATTTCGAGGTCTCAGCTAAGCTAGTTTGCGCCTCGAATTTACAGAAAGAGAGTATCTGGCTCGAAATAGGAAAATATGGCAAGATTGTGGGCCTAGTTTTGTGGGCTATACACCACAATTTTTCTCGCACAATTTTCTGTTGAAAAATTTTCTGTTTCCTATTTCCATTTCGAGGTCTCAGCTAAGCTAGTTTGCGCCTCGAATTTACAGAAAGAGAGTATCTGGCTCGAAATAGGAAAATATGGCAAGATTGTGGGCCTAGTTTTGTGGGCTATACACCACAATTTTTCTCGCACAATTTTCTGTTGAAAAATTTTCTGTTTCCTATTTCCATTTCGAGGTCTCAGCTAAGCTAGTTTGCGCCTCGAATTTACAGAAAGAGAGTATCTGGCTCGAAATAGGAAAATATGGCAAGATTGTGGGTGTCTAGTTTTGTGGGCTATACACCACAATTTTTCTCACACAAATTTTCTGTTGAAAAATTTTCTGTTTCCTATTTCCATTTCGAGGTCTCAGCTAAGCTAGTTTGCGCCTCGAATTTACAGAAAGAGAGTATCTGGCTCGAAATAGGAAAATATGGCAAGATTGTGGGCCTAGTTTTGTGGGCTATACACCACAATTTTTCTCGCACAATTTTCTGTTGAAAAATTTTCTGTTTCCTATTTCCATTTCGAGGTCTCAGCTAAGCTAGTTTGCGCCTCGAATTTACAGAAAGAGAGTATCTGGCTCGAAATAGGAAAATATGGCAAGATTGTGGGCCTAGTTTTGTGGGCTATACACCACAATTTTTCTCGCACAATTTTCTGTTGAAAAATTTTCTGTTTCCTATTTCCATTTCGAGGTCTCAGCTAAGCTAGTTTGCGCCTCGAATTTACAGAAAGAGAGTATCTGGCTCGAAATAGGAAAATATGGCAAGATTGTGGGTGTCTAGTTTTGTGGGCTATACACCACAATTTTTCTCACACAAATTTTCTGTTGAAAAATTTTCTGTTTCCTATTTCCATTTCGAGGTCTCAGCTAAGCTAGTTTGCGCCTCGAATTTACAGAAAGAGAGTATCTGGCTCGAAATAGGAAAATATGGCAAGATTGTGGGCCTAGTTTTGTGGGCTATACACCACAATTTTTCTCGCACAATTTTCTGTTGAAAAATTTTCTGTTTCCTATTTCCATTTCGAGGTCTCAGCTAAGCTAGTTTGCGCCTCGAATTTACAGAAAGAGAGTATCTGGCTCGAAATAGGAAAATATGGCAAGATTGTGGGCCTAGTTTTGTGGGCTATACACCACAATTTTTCTCGCACAATTTTCTGTTGAAAAATTTTCTGTTTCCTATTTCCATTTCGAGGTCTCAGCTAAGCTAGTTTGCGCCTCGAATTTACAGAAAGAGAGTATCTGGCTCGAAATAGGAAAATATGGCAAGATTGTGGGTGTCTAGTTTTGTGGGCTATACACCACAATTTTTCTCACACAAATTTTCTGTTGAAAAATTTTCTGTTTCCTATTTCCATTTCGAGGTCTCAGCTAAGCTAGTTTGCGCCTCGAATTTACAGAAAGAGAGTATCTGGCTCGAAATAGGAAAATATGGCAAGATTGTGGGCCTAGTTTTGTGGGCTATACACCACAATTTTTCTCGCACAATTTTCTGTTGAAAAATTTTCTGTTTCCTATTTCCATTTCGAGGTCTCAGCTAAGCTAGTTTGCGCCTCGAATTTACAGAAAGAGAGTATCTGGCTCGAAATAGGAAAATATGGCAAGATTGTGGGCCTAGTTTTGTGGGCTATACACCACAATTTTTCTCGCACAATTTTCTGTTGAAAAATTTTCTGTTTCCTATTTCCATTTCGAGGTCTCAGCTAAGCTAGTTTGCGCCTCGAATTTACAGAAAGAGAGTATCTGGCTCGAAATAGGAAAATATGGCAAGATTGTGGGTGTCTAGTTTTGTGGGCTATACACCACAATTTTTCTCACACAAATTTTCTGTTGAAAAATTTTCTGTTTCCTATTTCCATTTCGAGGTCTCAGCTAAGCTAGTTTGCGCCTCGAATTTACAGAAAGAGAGTATCTGGCTCGAAATAGGAAAATATGGCAAGATTGTGGGCCTAGTTTTGTGGGCTATACACCACAATTTTTCTCGCACAATTTTCTGTTGAAAAATTTTCTGTTTCCTATTTCCATTTCGAGGTCTCAGCTAAGCTAGTTTGCGCCTCGAATTTACAGAAAGAGAGTATCTGGCTCGAAATAGGAAAATATGGCAAGATTGTGGGTGTCTAGTTTTGTGGGCTATACACCACAATTTTTCTCACACATTTATTGGTTGAAAAATTTTCTGTTTCCTTTTTCCATTTCGAGGCTGCAGCTAAGCTAGTTTGCGCCTCGAATTCACAGAAAGAGAGTTCCTGGCTCGATATGTGTGATAGGAAAATATCGCAAGATTGTGGGTGTCTAGTTTTGTGGGCTATACACCACAATTTTTCCCACACAATTTTTGGTTGAAAAATTTTCTGTTTCCTATTTCCATTTCGTGGCTGCAGCTAAGCTAGTTTGCGCCTCGAATTCACAGAAAGAGAGTATCTGGCTCGAAATAGGAAAATATCGCAAGATTGTGGGTGTCTAGTTTTGTGGGCTATACACCACAATTTTTCCCACACAATTTTTGGTTGAAAAATTTTCTGTTTCCTATTTCCATTTCGAGGCTGCAGCTAAGCTAGTTTGATCCTCGAATTCACAGAGAGATAGTTCCTGGCTCGATATGTGTGATAGGAATATATCGCAAGATTGTGGGTGTCTAGTTTTGTGGGCTATACACCACAATTTTTCTCACACAATTTTTGGTTGAAAAATTTTCAGTTTCCTATTTCCATTTCGAGGCTGCAACTAAGCTAGTTTGCGCCTCGAATTCACAGAAAGAGAGTTCCTGGCTCGATATGTGTGATAGGAATATATCGCAAGATTGTGGGTGTCTAGTTTTGTGGGCTATACACCACAATTTTTCTCGCACAATTTTCTGTTGAAAAATTTTCTGTTTCCTATTTCCATTTCGTGGCTGCAGCTAAGCTAGTTTGCGCCTCGAATTCACAGAAAGAGAGTTCCTGGCTCGATATGTGTGATAGGAAAATATCGCAAGATTGTGGGTGTCTAGTTTTGTGGGCTATAACCACAATTTTTCTCACACAAATTTTGGTTGAAAAATTTTCTGTTTCCTTTTTCCATTTCGAGGCTGCAGCTATGCTAGTTTGATCCTCGAATTCACAGAAAGAGAGTTCCTGGCTCGATATGTGTGATAGGAAAATATCGCAAGATTGTGGGTGTCTAGTTTTGTGGGCTATAACCACAATTTTTCTCACACAAATTTTGGTTGAAAAATTTTCTGTTTCCTTTTTCCATTTCGAGGCTGCAGCTATGCTAGTTTGATCCTCGAATTCACAGAAAGAGAGTTCCTGGCTCGATATGTGTGATAGGAAAATATCGCAAGATTGTGGGTGTCTAGTTTTGTGGGCTATAACCACAATTTTTCTCACACAAATTTTGGTTGAAAAATTTTCTGTTTCCTTTTTCCATTTCGAGGCTGCAGCTAAGCTAGTTTCATCCTCGAATTCACAGAAAGAGAGTTCCTGGCTCGATATGTGTGATAGGAATATATCGCAAGATTGTGGGTGTCTAGTTTTGTGGGCTATACACCACAATTTTTCTCACACAATTTTTGGTTGAAAAATTTTCTGTTTCCTATTTCCATTTCGAGGCTGCAGCTAAGCTAGTTTGATCCTCGAATTCACAGAGAGATAGTTCCTGGCTCGATATGTGTGATAGGAAACTATCGCAAGATTGTGGGTGTCTAGTTTTGTGGGCTATACACCACAATTTTTCTCGCACAATTTTCTGTTGAAAAATTTTCTGTTTCCTATTTCCATTTCGTGGCTGCAGCTAAGCTAGTTTGCGCCTCGAATTCACAGAAAGAGAGTTCCTGGCTCGATATGTGTGATAGGAAAATATCGCAAGATTGTGGGTGTCTAGTTTTGTGGGCTATAACCACAATTTTTCTCACACAAATTTTGGTTGAAAAATTTTCTGTTTCCTTTTTCCATTTCGAGGCTGCAGCTATGCTAGTTTGATCCTCGAATTCACAGAAAGAGAGTTCCTGGCTCGATATGTGTGATAGGAAAATATCGCAAGATTGTGGGTGTCTAGTTTTGTGGGCTATAACCACAATTTTTCTCACACAAATTTTGGTTGAAAAATTTTCTGTTTCCTTTTTCCATTTCGAGGCTGCAGCTAAGCTAGTTTGATCCTCGAATTCACAGAAAGAGAGTTCCTGGCTCGATATGTGTGATAGGAAAATATCGCAAGATTGTGGGTGTCTAGTTTTGTGGGCTTATACACCACAATTTTTCTCACACAAATTTTGGTTGAAAAATTTTCTGTTTCCTATTTCCATTTCGAGGCTGCAGCTAAACTAGTTTGCGCCTCGAGTTCACGGGAAGAGAGTACCTGGCTCGAGATGTGTGAGTATACCCAACTTCTTCCCAAATTCTAAATAGCTGGCAACTGAGTGCTCTAACGTCTACGTCATCCTCTTTACATTTTTTGGTTAAATTTTTTGTTGAATTTCGTCCATGAAGTATCTGACGGACTAAATTTGCCTATCTACGCTCATTTTAGCCCAGATAAGGGTATTTTAGTCATACAAACTCATATTGGCACCGTTCGCAATATGACACCTTTCCTCACTAACCCACAGTATTGTGTGTTAACCTAATAACAGATTTCAACAAAAATTGTATGTCATTTGGTTTTCAAATAAATGTGTATATCAATACGTGGTACGCGCATTTTTAAACAAAAATTCAAAAAACAAATTCCTGAAATCTCGACAAGTTGTGAATATTGTATTTCAGCATTTTTATACCTACGTTGTTTTTTTTTTATTCATTTTATTTGTTTCTCACTAATTTCTCTTCAAAATAATACTCTTGGCACACAAGACAATGTTGAATTTGCCCCACACACTCGCACGTACGGATCTAAGGTTAGCCGCCATCTCGCCGGCCGTATTTGAAAAAGAATAATCTCCTAAATCAGATACAAATTATTGTTGGCTGTAATAGCGGATACATTTTTGGCAAATTGTCTAAATTTTAACGTTCGCATACATATTAACCAATATGCGGCGGGCTGTATATATCTCCATTACACTATCACCTTTAGTACATAGGTAAACTCGTGTATCTGTCAGATATGTTGGACCAACGTGGATGGGGATGCGTCAAAACGCGTCGTACAGAGGGAGATATATTGCTTTGGAGAGACCAAAAGTTTGGATTTTAACCAAATCATGGTCTTCTTGAATATTACTAATCCTGCGGACACAACAGCTGAGATATATTTATTATAAGGGTTGTCAAGAAATATTTTAGTTTTTTAATTGTTAACATTAATAACAATTAGTTGTCGGAGAAAGGAGATGGATAGTTTTTCATTTAGATACATAGATACATATGTAGATGTGATACAAATTTTAGTCGCTTTCAATGTGTGTTGCCGCCACTGTTGACAGCAAATATTTGGAAGCAGATTTTCAGTTTAATTAAATTATTTTACGCTTGTATAATATTTGAAACATTTCTTGCAATTCTAAACAAATATTCAAATAATATGTGGGACGCATGTCAGGGAGTAGGTACTCGCAGTGTGGTAATTTGTTTTTCACGCATAATATGTAATTTTTTCTTAAAAAAAGGGAAGTACATTCATCGGGGGCACTTTCAATGAATCCGTGGATAGGGAATATTGTATGTATACATTCAATTATGGTGAATGAGGACTAGGCATTGTTTTTGGTATCAAATAACAAATTGAATTCAGAGTCGAATGTTCTATCAAACGAAAGTAAAAGCTTCAACGAAAACTTCAAAAAGGAAAACTGTCTTGGATGTTTCCTGTTTCTGTACTTTTCTTGTTATTTGTACTGCAAATCCGTTTATTCAATGACACACATAGTTGATAACTTTTGACTTTGATGTTTCATTTGAAACCCCTTTTTGCAACGCACTGTTCGAAGTAAGGAAAACATCACAACCGTAAGTCAGTTCAAATTGAACCAAATCAGCCGATTCTACGTCGTTCACAGGAATTGGGAACCTCTCAGTCCACATTGTGGCGAATTGTGCAGAAAAATCTTAGCCTACACTTTAAAAAAAGATCAAATGAACTCAGGAACTGAAGCGTCTTGATCATTGGGCCGTGGAAAGGTTTAAAAAGGTTTTAAATTTCATCGAGAAATCATCCTCAGCGATCAACCTTATTTTTGGATACATGACTTTGTTAATAAGTAAAAAAATGCGTTATTTAATTTGTGCTTCAAGAGACTCTATTGTATCCACAAAAAGTAACCGTGAAGTGTAGATTTCAATCACTCGAAACGTATTTTTTTCGGTAAAAATGATATCCATGTTGAAAGACTGTTTTGGTTATTTATCCGAAAAATAAGGAAATTACATTAGTAGTGACAGCTTTAATATATTCAACCGTTTATTTGTTCATTTCTCCACATTGACTTGCAACTACTTAATTTTGTCGATTTGTTTATCGAGTTAAACGAATGTGTTTGCATACACAGGACTTTCTTTTATTCTGAAGAAGACAAATTGCAGAAATCTTAGAAGCTAGAGTCTGAAATGAAAAACTTGATTCAATCTGTATCGATAGTGTAGGTTCAAATAATCAAAAAGTGTCCAAAAGAATTCAATATTTTCATGAATAGTATCCTTCTTCTTGAAAATTGAGGAAATTACACTTTAGTTTCGGAACTTTAACACTAACCCATTTCAAAGGATGTTGACCAAATTTCATGAATTTCAAGATTACAATCCTTGCTACGACATCAACTGCAATGACTGACATTTTTTAGTGTGCATCTATAAAGGTTTTTTTGCCTTAATTTTAAGTATTAATTATTTTTAAACAACAAAATAATAAAGTAATTAATTACTTAATCCAACTTTAGACATTGTTTTATAAGTTAGTATTCATTTTCGATAGTAAAAAACACAATTTTGGAAATAACCCAAGTTCTATGTGTCTTTTTTTGTTTCCATTATAATAATAATTAAATAATACGTCTATGTGATGGAAATAGAATGAATATTCCGAGTTATTGTTCTCAAAGGCTTCACTTAGAAGAAGCCTCAAGTGTGTACGAACATATATGTATAATCCCAAACACAAGCAACTAAATGGCGTTGTTCTTGGATAATTACTGCATTTAAAGTAAATACATAAATTTTTTTTTAAAAACAGCGACTATGACGCAAATAACTGCCGACATTGAGTAATCATAATTATTTTATTTTATTTCCAAATCAACAAAAATGTCATAAAAGAAATAGCTGTGAGTTGCTAGAAAAAAAAAATACAGAAAATAATGCTTTGTGGTCATTTGAAACAACCTTTCCGTCGGCCGATACATCGAACAAACTATGCCCTGAGCACAGAGTAGATCAAGAATTATTGGCAGTATGCACTTTGCCAGAAACGTATGAATCGGTCTATTTATAATTGTGTTGTTTTTATTGCTGTTGCTGGTGTTGTTGGTGTTTTCGAGCGCTGACTGCCCCTGATTAGTTGTCTAATGCATTGGATGGACTCCAAGTAGATATTTTAAAAATACATGCTGTAAACCGAATGTTATGTTACTAACTCACGTTCTCTCATTCTAGCTCATCCATTGTCTGAGACTAATTATGAGAAGCGTCAGTAAATTGTGTAGGGTTTTCAAAATCATTTTTCTCTTTGAAATGTAAAATGGCATATTTGAAATTGTTTTCTCTATAAATTGTAAGCAAACAAATTGAAATGAAAATATAATGTAGAAACATATTTGAGAACAAGTTCAAGACGTCAAGTGAGATGAGATTTTCGAGAAAAGTATTGTGTTTACAAAAAATAGAATTTCATACGAGGATTTTGTGTGACAAACAAAAAACAAACAATTAGCCTTGTATAGGGTGTCCTACAGTTTTTCTTACACACTTCATCATGTTTGAAATTTCGCTGCGTTATTCCAGAAAATAAACAAAAAGCTCACATAAAATATGACCCATGGTTGCCCATTCGACTGTATGTTACGAAGCAGTGTTCAATTCTCTTTACGTCTTAAAACGACCTTCGGAAATAGAAATGAAAATTGAAATACATATACTATAACAAGAATAGATATAGAAGGTAAGTATATAGAAAAACAATTCAATCAATAAAAAGGAGATATAACTCTGAAAGACTCTCAAAATCAACAGGTAGGTAAAAATTCGATTTTATTTTCCCCAGGTAAGCCATCAAGAAATCAGTTTATACCTTTAGGCAATTTCCGAAACGTTTTCTGGATTAATTTGCTTCTGCAGCTTTCGAAAAGCCAAGTCATATGTTCAAAATCATAGTCAGAGTAGAACTGCATTAGCACAATATTCGAAAACCCAGTTTGATTTGAGTTAGATGTTCATAAACGTCATCTGCGTGTCATTTACTGTGCAGTATTGCAGCTAGCAAACAAGCAATTAAGAACACGACGTAAGTCAGCTGCAGAAACTGACACTTGCGTCCGTCCGTACGTGTAACGTCCTTCCAATAAGTCGAGTCAAAGGTAAGTCAAGAAATGTGGGAAATTGTACAATCGGTTACGCATACGCCACCGAACCAAATTCTGACATCCTGAACCTGCCATCTCGTGGCTCAATTCAAGTCAGATATTCTGTCCCTGTGCATCATAAGCATATACAGGGTCAACTAATGACTCGCTACGTGTGGGAAACATAATAAATTTCTGCACCGAAAATTGTATGAGAAATCGGTTACGCATACGCCACCGAGCCAGATACTGACATTGTAAATCTGCCACCTCGTGGCTCAGTTCAAGTTAGATATTCATGAGCACAATCGCGATTAACTAATGCCTCGCTAAATGTGTATTCTGATGACAAGGAGTTTTTGTGTTGTACTTGGCATTAAGGTACAAATAAGGACCAGTTGCAGTTGATGCATTATCTCAACCGAATAGTCTTTTCAAAATTCCCACTGATTCGGCAACATAACATTTTGGAAGCAACTTTGCAATATTTCCCAACCTTGGTCAAGCGTAAATCGATCCATTTCATACTATAAATGTATTATTCTAAGCCCTTATGAGCTGTCATTGTCAAAATAACATATGATTCAGCAAGAAGCAACAGATGGCCCATACGTATATCTATGTATTTCCAAGAACCACTTTCAAGTAACTCTATGGAACTGTCATCCTTTTGTTTTAAAAAAAAGTGAAATATGAGGTTTTGTTTTCCTTTTTATCAGCTTCTTCGAAGTGTATTCTTGGACTAAGGGTAAAGGTTATTCATGTCTGTGTGGACTAGCGAACAGTGGAGATAGATACAATAAGTTGGCGCAATAGTTGTCACCCGATGTTCTTTGTATGTCCTTTTTTTATGAATGAAAAACTTTGGTTCGTAACAATTATTCCGCTTTTTGAAGGAGTTAAGAGACTCATGTCTTCCTAACGTGTATTTTGTATCTTTTTACGTCACAAATGTCAAAGTAAAATTTGCAAAAATTATAGCATCATCCGATAGGGTGATGACTATTGCGCCAACTTGTCACCAATAATAGGTCCTCATCGTACGGTGAAGGATGTATATCTGAGATGGCACTTCAATTTCAAGACTAAATATACAATTAAAAATTTCATTACAGACCAATTCAAAAATGCTGCATTCTAATACATGCAACTTTAACATTAAGTCAACCAAAATCTATGTCTCGTATTCGATTTCAATCAGTACCTTAGCGAACACGTTCTCAACTTTTTGGCACTTTTGTTATTTACCGACCATAAAAGAATGCTATTTTTACTTCGCCACATATGCAGAATTACATTGCGTTGGACTATATTTAGAAATACCTAACCGAGAATGCTTTCGAATTCATCTCATTTCCTGATTTAAATGCATTTTTATGTAATAGTCAAACAACAGATTGAGGTAATTCAGTTTGCTTAAGGTTAATTTAATTGAGTAATCTTAAACGAAATGAGAAGTGATTTCTCAATTAAATTCTGTTAATAGTTGAAAGTTAATAGTTCTCCAGTGAGCGTGCTTTTGTTGGATAGACATTTGCCCCTTCTAAAGTACCAGTATTTCAACTGTTACCATGAATAATAAATTGTTGCCATACAATCAAGATTCTCAGGAAAACAAATGTACTACACAGGCATACATACATTTGATGACAAAATCGCTATGATTTATATTGTATCATATATTAACGTCAAAGCGAATGCCAGCAAAGCCATAAACGCATTAGTCATCATTTACATCACCCAAATATAGGCCAACACACCTGAAATAGACAACCGATACACACAGAAATTTCGCGGAAGTGTATCCAGCGGTTTTCTACTTTGTCAAATATTGTGCAAACATCCTCTGCTACAGTACCACTTCTGTCGATAATTGAAATTTGGATATTTAATGAAATCTCGACATATAATATTATTGCCAATATTCAGATGTAGAAATACATATGCTGGCACGTAGCACTTCCTTAAAGTACTTTTATGAGCTAAGAGGACGTCAGTTGACTAATGCAGAACTGATTCTTTATTGTTTCAATAAAATGGAGAACTGAGAGAGAGTTGTTCCTCGTATGACATATGTTTTTTAAAGTTCCAGGTCTATGTTGACAGACCGCCATTTTGATTTGGTGGGCATTTGTCAGTTTGGAGTATTTTAAACTATGTTTATGCTGTAGCCTATTGTGAGTTTTACACATATAACCAGGTCTACAAATGAGCTGGAAATTGCTCCAAATGAACGGCAAATGAGCTGACAATAACAAACTATTTTGTAAGGCTAAATTGTCAGTTCTTACGGCTGTCACATTTTGTCTCAATTCCTCTTAGTTTTCTGTCAGATGGTTGGTCTGTCGTTTGTCTGTCCTACAATATTGTCAGTTCACACAGTTGGTACAAAATTTGTTCACGACAAACTTAAAAGATCCCTTGTCAGACGTTGGCAGACTGTCACAGAACTTTTTTCTTTCTATTGAACTGAAGAATGTGAAATAATGCAAAATTTAGCTCACTCTCCAGTCATAATTCATTTTTGCACTTCAAAATTAAATATAAAATGAAAATAGTAACAGCATACAGCAGAGAAAGACGTTCATAATATATCACTAAAAACCACAAAAACATCCTTCAACAAATGAATTGTCAGATGTCTGTCATAAGCTTCGCACATCTGACATTTTCTGATGAATCTGGAAATGTCCTGATAATGATACGAAAGAGCGTTCACAGTATTGGCAGAGATTTGGAAATTCATTGTCAGATGGCTGTTTGGCAATTGTTCGACAATGGTCTGACAATACTTTGCTTGCAAGAACGTCGAACAAACATTTATAGTTCACACGATTGTCAGATATTTGGAATAAATTTGTTATTTGTAGACCCGACAACATTTGTAGATCTGACAATCGTGTGAACACAGCTTAATACTTGAGGTCGATGCTGTTCGATAGCCATTTTGGTCTTGTTGTCATTTGTCAGTTATTGTTATCTAACTATCTTTTTGAAAAAAAAGGAGAAATTTGGATAATTTCAACTCATATCGCTTTGATATGATGACAACTTTGAAACAGTCAAGGCACGACTTCAAACTTGTGGCAAACATTCCCAATTATGCATCGTATGTGTCCATGATTTACACGCCTTCAGATTTCACTTAAAGTACAGCATTATGCTTCGTCATAATTCTTCTAATTGAAAGGCTTTTCTGCCCCCATAAGTTCAAGCTCGGATGCGATCATTTTATGAAGTTTTCAAACTCAATTCCCCAACTGTCATCGTGTAAATCAGCCGTATTGCAAGAAATGTGTCACAAAATTTTGATTAATTGTTGCATTCACACAAGACTACATGTCACAAAATCCCCTCAGCCAAAGCATTCAATTTTCAATCTGTCAATTGATATATGCATTTTAAATCCAAACTAATCGACCATCGTAAAGCATCCGCAAACATGAAAGCCTGAGATTCGTGCAAATGACAAACTAATCACACCTACACATCGATGATTTGTAGTTGCCGCTGTTGTTTCACTGGCGTGTTTGACGCGCATTTCAATATGTAGACATTATTGTATTTTTACATTAATTTGAGTGGCAAATTAATGCCACTTGAATTGCATTACTCTGTGATCAAGATATCATTTCAGCTTCGGTTGCCAATACCCCTGCTGTCATCTGATGTAATTTCGATGAACAAATGCCAGGCGTATAGCCAAGCGTTCAGACACTTTTAGTCGGCTAAAAACAAAAAAATCGCATCTGTAGGGTATTTCCAACTCACGGCATAGCATACCGGTGACATATTCTACACTATTCTCACATCGACATTGCCTCGGTTTTGCATGCTTTCATCTGTGCGTCTAGATTTTTTTCCTACTCAGCACCTTGCTCAACACTTCCAAAGAAACAAATAAAGAGTAATGTTAATCTAAAATTAAACCAAGATAGATAAATAAATTTAGAGAAAAACTTTTGCCGATAAAATTAGAATTCACTAAAATATTTCGCCGCATACCCTATAAATTGTTTGAAAGAGACGCTCATTCTTGAATGCGCCTTCCTCAGTCGTAAAGGTCAGTCATGCTGCCATGATGGTTAGAGTTTATGAGAGTTTCCTCGGTGGAAGTGCCAAGGATTGAAAAAATTGTTTAAGGAGGAGATCCACGATGTAGATCCCGAGGCTTTCCATTCCAAATGCATTTGAAGAGTAGGTAGGTTCAAACTGGCAGAACAGTCAGAACAGTTTCTCAAACTTCTTCATTTGACTGCTTAGTGGCTAGACAACTCGTTTAAAAACTAAAATACGTCTTTAATTGAAGAATTCGAATAAAAAACGCAATTTAATTTACCCTATTGCGATTGAATGAAATAGTGAAAGAAAATTCGACGGATAGGATCTATTTATAAATGCAGTCATTAACGCTCGAACTATCAATTTGTTATTCGCGAGCACCTTGTCCATTGTTAGTGGCAAACGTATATTTTTATGTTGAACGTTCTAGAACGGCTACACCTATACCAAAGATTATATTCGTGCTCATGAAGGTGGAAAAACACATCTATGTATGCACATGTGTACATAGTGTTGCATATCGTTGACGAAATTCTAGAATTTATTGAAAAAAATATTATTTTTCTGCAAAAACACCGATTACGTTTAAATTTATGCCAACATGTAGGGGGGATTTTATTAATGGTGGTTTAATAGAATTTTATATAAAAAAAAAAATTTAAGACTTTTTTTTTACTAAGAACAACGAATAAGACTATAAGACTGAATTTATTTATGAGTCTTGGTCGCTTAAATAACTTGGAGCTTTGTATAATTAATTTTTTTTTCATTAGGTCTGTTGGACTGTTGCTATTTGATAATTTTATTTGCATGAAAAAATTTCTTATGAAATAAAAATATATAACAAATTTTATAAGTGACTGTTTGAAAAATTTGTTTTTTTACGAGTGTTTTAGTCACGTAATATGGGAATAGCGATTGCCTAAGAATATACTGATGTGAGGCAATGTTAAGGCCTCAAGGGTTAAGGAACTTCTGTATTTCGAATATAATGTTTGGTAAAAAGTTGCTCCGTGCTTGAAATAGGTTAGTAAAGTTCTAACAAACACCAGACCTTCTCATGACAGCAGAAAATATTGACTTTGTGGAGCACGATGTATAAACTGGAGCTCCTAATATCGCTTTCTAACTTTTCGGTCAATAGGTTCTATTCCTTGTGCAGTCCATCAATTTAAAAATATACAAAAAATGATAAGTAGACATCTATACGTGGTGCATTATTCAATAATATTAACTTTATCTCAAGTACTAGGAACTAGACCTTGCGCTATGAGACATATGTTCTTTCTATCTTCTTAGCTGAATCTCATTCGAAACCATAAAGGAATCAGGCTTAACATTATATCGGGTTTCGAAGCAAGTCGTAGATTCAAATAGTTATGAAAGGGTTTGAGACATAATTTGGCATTTTATTTATAATCTGTCTGTTTATTTATAAAACGTCAGTAAAAATTTACTTTTTTATCGTGATGAAGTTGACCATCAACGTTTGGAAAGCATTCAAAATTACTAATCAAATCAAGAGCTGATGGTCGAAACTTTAAGGGCGCTTACTCCAATTTTCTGTCGTAACAATCGTTTCACCAGGGATCTCAATCGATTCCACGGCATTCACAGAAATTGGGAATCTCACAGACCTCACGTCAAATTTTGGATAAAGTTTTAAAGTTTGGCCTGCATCCTTACAAGATCACACTAAGAATAGATCTCAATGGGTGGCGGTGGCGTATGCGTAACCTATTTTTCTAACATTTTTCGGTGCAAATTTTTTATTATTTTTCGGAGACACAGCGAGTTAGCAGCTAGGATCGTTTGTGGTCATGATGCACAGTAACAGAATACCTGACTTGAATAGAGCCACGAGAAGGTAGATTCAAAATGTCAGTGTCTGAGTTGGTGGGGGTTTAAATAAATTCTTTAATTGTGTGAGGCATATCGAGTGAGTAGCTAGGGTTGTTTGTCCTCATAAGGCACAGAAACAGAATATGTGACTTGAATAGAGCCATGAAAAGGTAGATTCAAAAATTACATTTTTGGTTTGGTGGCGTATGCGTAACCCATTTTTTGAAACATTTTTCAGAGCTAAACTCTTTTATGTTTGTAACTGCCAAGCATAGCTTTAAAATTGTACACATACTGTACAAAATTATTTAGAAATACTAAAATTAAAGTCAACGTGTGTATAGATTCATAAACATAAATATATTTCTTCCTTCGTGATGAAATGATGAAATATTTCAGAAAAGAAGACAGCACTAACTCCTGTGTTTATAATTTTCATGTTTCGGGAAATTTCTTAACTAAAAATACCTATTTACCCGATTATATCCAATTATTCGCATCATCATGCTTCGACGATTCATTTGTTTTTCTACGGCGTTATTTTAGTAATCATTCAAATTCCTCTCTCACATCCTTTTCGTTATCACCTGACCACAAGCCTGTGTGCTAAACAAATATTTCTATTTCGCTTAGAATAATACAAACTCTGCATACTCATGCAAGGTATTAATAGCAGACATGAGTAATCTAGCATGAACTACATTTCGATACAATTTTGCTAGTACTAGTACTAGCGCGGATGTTACCCAGATAACTATCGTAAGTAACTTTTCACCAAAAAGTTTCACTGCAAAAAAAAACCGCTTCACGTTACCTACTTTCAAATATCGTTGAAAGAAAAAGAATCTCAAATTTTCTTTAAAAAAAATTCCGTGCATATTCGACATCCAAGAGAAGTTCATTCCTTTCGACACTTTCAGAACTTGAAAATGGGGAAAGAACAACCGTACATCCGCGTTTATATAGTCCAATCTAAATTTATAATAAAAGCAATTTTCAACGCATACACTCAACGCAAAATAGAGTTTTCATTTACTTATTCAAAATTTTTGTTTGTTAGAAGTTCACAGATACACAGCAAATAAACTGAAATGATCGTTGCTTCGTCTAGAAGTGTATTCGAAAAGAATATTTATTGTTTTTTTGCTTTTGCGTTTAGAATAGGTGTTTAGTATGCATACAATCGAATATGAACTGAGCTATTTTTAGTGCATTTTTTGTTTACACAAACATGAAATTTTTCAGTAAAATTTCGACGTCACTAAGAAGGAATTTCACTTTTTTTTTCTGTTCGATACGTAACCGCCCCCAATCCCCTGTACCTGATGGGTGGTGGTGTTGGTGTATCTAGAAGCGAAATGTTGGAGGAACCGCGGCTTATACTAACTTAAAATGAGCGAGTAACCTATGCGAAATATACTTTCTTTGCACTTGTGTGGATTTTGGATAGAAAATGCTTAAAAATGGACACGTTTTGGTTATTTCCCAAAAAAAAAAAGACATTCTCTCTCACTATTGTATCTGTGTGTTGGTTGCAAGGATTTTGCTCTTTTTGTGGACGACAGTGTTCTTTTGGAGGGGATTTTGGACGCCATGTTCAATTCATTACGAAATGTTTTCTCTTACTTTGGATAACAATCGACAGCCGCCAACGTAATCACTTTAAAGATGAGCAATTTATGTGTTTGTTATTCGAGAAAATTGGTTGTTATTTAATCGTTTTGCTGTTTTATTTTTGTTTCCCATGAATTATAGCCTAATTTAGATCAGTTTTGAATTTACTTATCAAACTTTATAGTAAAAGATTGGAATCTATTGACACTAAGCTCTAAATTGAATAATTTTCATCTTAGATTTCAGCATTAGTGGAAATTTTAAAAAAACATAAAAAATGTTACGTATTCGACACCGATTACCAACAATATATGTTTCAGTTGCTTGACAGGAATAAGAGTTTATCTGTTCCATCCAATCTTGAGGGAAGTAGAACTGGAACGACGCCGAAAGTGCACTAGAAACACTTTACCCAGAGAAAGAGTAGCTTTCATTGTACCCATGCCTGATCAACTAGAACGAACCCTGAAATGCATGGACACCGAAGAACGTTTAGCCTATCCAAGATCATGTCGAAGTCAACTACGAAGAGGATCAACATTGAAGCACTACAAGGTTCTAAGCTGGGCTCGGTCCTATTCAACACTCAGAACACTGCAGATCAGCCATCAATTTCGTAAATAAACAAAACCATGTTCTATGCGGATGATTACATCACTTATTCTGAAGTGGAATCCAAATCAAATCAAAATTATTACTACCGACTATCATCCTTGTGACTAGAGGATCCCACTTATGTATCCAACTCCCCGGATATTGCCCTTAAAAGAGTAGAGGTACACAGGAGACACCTATGGGAGTACAACCTCAAATGGGAACTAAAAATCAATCTAGCAGCAAAAACGGAGTTAATCTGTTCCCGGTCTCTTTCGTTTTTAAAGAACAGGTCTTAACAACACCATCAGGCAAATACCTAAGAATGCGATTCAGCAAAGGAAACATAGTGGTCGGAGCAAAAAGACCCAACTACTAATCTAGAAGCAACTTATCAAACCTGCATTCACCTAAGCGCGTCCCATATGATACACCATTTCCCCGTTTACAATAGAAAAGATCCTGATGTTTGAGAGGATGGTCCTTCGGTAATGAACTGCTCCTTGGCGAAAGCCCAACAGTGATGCTCTATGGAAACGCGGGGATAGTACCCATGAACTCCTTCATGGTACAAATGTCGTCAAAACTCGTTGACCAACCCAACGAAGAAGTCCAATTATTCCTCATACACTACATTCAGTCCAGTCCAGGATAGGAACAGAAACTGATGGATTGTATTGCTTCTGCGGCCTAAAATACTCAAAATTTATCACGACACTCGTCCCTAACTCCGACTAACACATAACAAAATCAATCTCTGACACACAGACACAATTTACAACCCTATTTACAAAAAATAACATCAACATCAAGCTACTTGTGTCATTTGATTTTATGGTAATCATAAAAGATAAAAATTTGATGTTTCACATGTTAGCCTTAAGTTCCATTGTTTGAAGCTCCCCTATCACAACGTTTTGTGGCGACAATCTTTCGTCCGTGGGAATCGAAACACATCCCCGCAACGAGATTGTTCCGCGAATAGATAAGCGATAAGAAAACCCCCAAAGGGATATTTCCATGCAAATAAATTAAGCCAACGCTAGTTCGAAATATGTCGGGCTATTGGACAGAGTTAAGAAATTGGGTCCTTCGTGATCCAGGCAAGCTAATTCGTTATGTAGTTCTATTCGCCTGCTGTATCGTTGTTATTGTTCAGGTATTGAAAAAGTTTGAATTTTTGGGCTTTTAGTGCTAAAAGTGAAAGTGATCATGTGAATCGGAAGTGAAAAATGTAATGCTCTTGCTTTACTTGCAGTTGTATGAATGCTTCTCGAAGCTGCGAAAGCCTCCAATATCTACACATTCGTATTACAACCTAAATGATACGATTGAAATGCCAGCGGTTACTGTTTGTCGTGAGCCTCCTTACAAGGCGGATGTACTATCAGTAAGTGATTCTTGTTTTTTTGGTCTTTTAAATGGTATGTCAGAGGCTATCCAAATTGGACTTAGGACCGGGGTTCAGTCCACAAACCTAAGTAGTCAAGATGTCGTGAGATATAAAGAAAACAAAAGTTAAAGTTCTATCCAGTTGTCTAATGGAGAACCAACAAAATGTTTTAATCATATTTTTGATTTTCAAAAGTGTGCCTATCAAGTATATCCTTGGAGGACTCCATTCCAGCGTCTGTCACTTTCATTTTGATCGGTGGTTTCCAAACTAGCTATGATTGTCGTCAAGTTTTGTGTAGTATCAGAATTTCAGAAGTAATCTTTAATGATTTCCAAACGTTATTCGTTTATGAACTAAAGCATGATAAAAACATAAACTTTGACTGTCATTTTGACATTAACAGATCCTGAACAAATTCTAAGGATGCGTTTGTATTAAAATACAAAATTGTTATGTCTTTATTGAAAAACCCTTTATTTCAACATATTATTGTTCCTTTTCTACTGCAGATCTGTTTATTAGTAATCTGGATAGTTGTCCACATCTCAAAACCAAATACGTTTACGCCTGTTTATTCGTGAAAATTCAATTAGCAAGTTAGCAATGAGAAACGACTTTCATGGAGTGAAAATTCTCATATTCCTCCTCCTCGATGCACCGCCATGATGTCTTCATTAGGTGATGGGTTCAACAACATGGGGCGCAACAAATCTATTGTACTCCATCACAGCTTCTTCAAATCAATGATCTCTTCACAGGCTGATCGATCAATTACCTTCCAGCTAAAACAAACTTCCCAAGGTGTTCTGGAGTTTTTGGAGAAGAATTCACTTCCGACTTTCATACTCCAACTCAAAGGACATGCTACGTTTTCCAATCTATTTGGCACGTCTGGATGTCTTGTGTTGAGATCCAATAAATACCTCGAAAAAGACTAGTATTAGTGGCAGTCTTGTGTTGCACCGCCATCCACTCTACTATATACAAATCCATTAGTCAAAACGGTATGAACCTTCGCTTTGTTGATCTCTATTGGAATTTTCAGTGTCTCTAGGACTTCAAGGCCTTTTGCTTTGGCTTTCTCAATTCCCTTGGCCACAGTACGTGGATGGAGTCCTTTCGAAAGAAATAGCTTGCTTCAGCAGCTCACCAATCAGAGGTACGGTGCAAGAGGCTTCATGTCCAGTGGAGTCATCGTGAGTAGTACTTGTACGAGCTATTATCGATCTGATTGGGTGTCGGATCTACATCTCACTTAGCTGGACATTAACATTCTTAGTGATTTTAATGTCACCACGTCCGAGGCTAACATTTTCATGATTCGTGTAATCCTTTGGCTGCCGAAATGTTTATGTCTAATGTGACTATCAACTACCACTTTAGATGATTCTATTCCAGCTTCACTAGACTAGACAAATGCATACTTGCAGTTCCTTCTTGAAATACATAGGTCCCACTCCAGAATCATGTATTGTAGATCTGTCTATGTGGCCATATCCACCTAGATAAGCGATAGTTTTAAAACTTATTCCATCTTACATTGACCTTTAATAAAAATTATGAGAAGACAGACGTAGACTATCCACTTTTGATTTGGATCGCCTAACGACTGCTTTGTCTTTGTCAGCTTATCATTCGCCTATTTGCCTCTATGACTATGGAGTGTAAAGATCTTTGACCGACATTCCTCTACCAGTTTATAACGTAGTTTAGTTAAGCGCAGCCTTAGTAATTGTCAAAAATTAGGTATTAATAGTAATTCCGCTTGGAAATCACTAACCCCTCCAGGAGTTTCCATGTTGTTTCGAAAACTCTTAGCCCGCCCTGAATGTAAAGCCAAACAATCCTACAGAGAAGTATTTTCATCCTGCGGGATATACAGGTCCTTTCTTCTGACTACAAACGATATTGTGTGCTTGGTGTAAGATATAAACTTTATACAGGATCCTGTCATGGACAATCCTTATACCATATGCGTACAAAACCAACAAAAAAAAATACATTTTCGTAGTTTTCTACCAATCTGTCAATGCTTTTATAGGTAGAAGGGCCATAAGTACAGAATCGATAATAATAAATCATCAATATTTTGTCAACTGTCAGTTGATAACATAAAAGTGCGGCTATTAGTACCATTAAAGTGATAATGTCAATCAAGAGCCTATACTGCATACAAACTTAAGTTAATAAAGGGCGATATTTGATAGAGAAAGTTAAACCAAGCTTAGACAAGATCTAGTTCTAGAGTACAGAGTTAAAGCCGATCAAAATGATTGAAGCAACAATTGGACACTTTCTTCGGTTTCGACAATGGGTATAGTCAACCTTAGAGGACTTAGGTTGCGATTGGTTGACCATGCACACTTAGTGCCAGTAAGATCACATGTAGTAAATACCATACTAAGCCATAGACTAGTATACTTTTAAGATCTAAGTTTTTAATTTTGAAAAATTTTTAGGAACTGTTCCACGATGTGGGTTGCTACCATCCTCGACTTACGAAATGCTGGCAAACATTTCGTTACGATGAGAACTCACTTGATGATGTATTCATTAATGGAACCTTTGAAGAGAATGAAACATTTCTATTTCGTGGATACAACGGTGAAGAAACACGTAAGGACTCTATCATTTATATCACAGGACCTGAGCGAAATTTCCTTCTCCATAGATGTAGACGTAACAAGTAGCATTCACTTCAACCTCGGGCGATGTTACACGATAAGACCTAAGTTTCCCTCGAAAAAGATTGGTAGAAATGCTGGGTATTCTATGATGTTGATGCAAGACGGTGACAAGAATGGATGCTCTCTGTGTGAAACACCACCTGGATGGCATATCTACGTCCATGATCCCGATGAAGAATTCACAGGTAAGGTGTGAGTGAACTGCTCGTACTATCCTCCGTACACAATTAAAATTTATATTTAGAAATCAATATGAAAGGATCTGGTCGTGTAGAGTATGTATTCGCCGAGATCGATGAGGAGATTGAAATCAAGCTACAGAGTCAACATTTTTCAACGGTCTCAACTATCGATAATGCTTGTGAGGATAACGAGGACTACAGCGATTTAAAGGTACAAATACCAATGGTAGCTTAAATTTTGAAAGTAATTTTGTTTCTGTTGTAAATGTGATGAAAGTGTGGAGAGACTTGCATTTGGAAAGAAGTTACGGATTCATCCGGATGTACTGGACCGTGGATGCCTAGCATTGAGAAAGAACCTTGTAAGGACTACACTTCTATGCGAAATCTTACAGTCTCGTATCAATGGTAAGGGTAATCCTCAGAGAAGTAAGTGATATCCTAATGAATGTGTTTATTGACCTTCAGTGAGTATAATAACGAAGATAATTCGTTTTGTGAATGCTTGCAACCGTGTCATTCGAAAATATTCCAAACATACATACAAAATCGTAAGGATTTCATACAACCCGAATCAAGGACACAAGTTTGGATTTATTATACTTCAAAACTAATATCGGTACTGTTCCATATTGAAACATTGTGTTCTTTACTAATGAAATTCATTTTAGATGATTGAGGACAGACCAAGCTATGATACAACACAATTTATTGCGGATATGGGAGGCACATTGGGCTTTTTGCTTGGCCTGTCTGTACTGGGACTCATTGGAATTTTAGAACATGTAAGTTATGTAATGGTCATGCCATGTCCTATGGTACTTGATGGATGAAACCCAATCTTTATGATTTGCAGAGACGGGTTAGCAATGGGTAGCTCTACAAACCTTGACTAAATATTTAAGGTTGAGAATAGATTCTGAAAAGCAAGTGTTGAGCAGATTAAATTTTTTTAAAGTCTCTAGTAGTTTTATAGAAGCCGCTGTGAAATTCCCGAAGATACTCTGGGTACCTACTATTGACACGATAGGCTAGAATACACCAACAACATTTTTCTGAGGGAAATTATTGCTGAATGGAATCAGTACAAGAAGGATTGGTACAGGAAAGATTCAGCTATGACTCCGTCTCCATTGGAATCACATGAGTCGTGGCATCAAAATAACACAACTTTGCTAATTCATTTCGTTAACAGAAACACTACTTCTACACGTAGCTACCTAAAACCATGTCTTCGAAAGTTTTCGAGGTCCTTCATAAAAATATATAAGTCCTGGTATCCAATCAAAATCATTTTTAATACCACAGTTTTGGATCTCTTGTAGAGTTCATCCTGACTCTACTAGCTAACTGACTACAGGCATCTAACGAACCCTTCCTGACTGTAAAAATATTGAAAGATGATCTTCTCAACTGGATTAAGCTTTTTTGATTATTGCCATCTTCAAAGTGAGTCCTTCCATGATCCAACTTTTGGTGAGCGTCTGCTCCATGGAGCATGAATGTTGGTATCCTTCAAATTATTCGCTATCTCAGCAGTTGACCACAGTAGTTTCTAACAACTTTCCTTTATGATTTGTAAGTGGACTAGATCAGTCCCTCGTTATTTGTAACAGGAGTGGAACTCTCTAGGGTGATAGTTGATAGTTAAAGGTGTTGTTAGCTCTCCGTAAAATGATCACAAAAATGTGATGATCACTCTGATGATCAGCAATCAGCAATCAACTATCTCCTTAGAGGACTACACTCCAGGATTTCTTGTATCTGATCAAACATCCTGGAGTGGAATCCTCTGAGTTGATAGTTGATAGTCAAAGTTAATGTCCATAAAACGATCGCAAAAATGTGATGATCACGCTGATGATCAGTTTAGAGGGAGCAAAAGAGATAACTGTGATCGTCAACAATCAACTATCTCCTTAGAGGACTACACTCCAGTATTTCTTGTATCTAATCAAGCATCCAGGAGTGGAATCCTCTGAGTTGATAGTTGATAGTCAAAGTTAATGTCCATAAAACGATCGCAAAAATGTGATGATCACTCTGATGATCAGTTTAGAGAGAGCAGAAGAGGTGAATGTGATTGTCAACAATCAACTATCTCCTTAGAGGACTATGCTCCAGGATTTCTAGTGTCTGATCAAGTATCCTAGAGTGGATGTGACTACCCCGCTGCGTTGGTAGTCACACTTTTGATAGTAGTTGATGATCACACTTTGTGAAATGATCGGAAACATGTGATCACCTTTAGAGAGAGCATGGATCATTTTTACAGTCAACAATAAACTACCACCTCAGAGGTTTCCACTCCTTCTTTACGGGAGGATGAAGAGACAACTTCCTTAAGTTTTTGTAGATCTTCCTCAGAAGTAGAAATCGATAGGATGCGACTTAGCAGTCTCTAGTACTGTTGTAGGTTAACCCGTTTTATAGGCTGTACTTTCGATGTTCGTCAGGCTATAGGTTTTCCCCAGACTGAGTGCCTTTAAATATGTCAATACCTCTCTAAGAGTTTGTTTTACTTTTTCACCTAAAGATCCAGTTCCTTAATTAAAAATAAACCTTTTGTCCTTTCTTTAGATCACGCTTTTGATTTTCGGTGGTATAATAAAGAAAATACAATTAAAAGAGGAAAAACGCATTCGAGCCGAAAAGGAGGAAGAGGAAAGGCGTTCCAACAACAGTGACGAGACCCTAGACGTGTCCTCCTTAAATAAAAATAGATTCTAACAAACCTAGGTCAACTCATTTTTATTTATTTTTTTCAATTTGATTCTTAATAACTATTCATCTAAGATTAATGTATAATACATTACTTTCTTACAAAAAAGAAAAAAAAAAACAACAAAATGTTGAAAAGGAAACAAATAAACTATTCATTTTCAAAAACAAACTTTATACATATACTTCAAGAGTTTTCGATAAAAAAGAAAACGTTTCTTAGAATATACTGCTCTTTGTTATAAATTTATTACATTATGTGTATATGTACGTATCTCTATAGTAATATATTTACAAACAAAATTGTCTTACATCCTATCGTATTCTTAAGATCCTAACTTTTTCGAAAGTCAACAATAATCCTTGTTTCTCTTCCTGCGTGTACCTACCAGTACTTTACTGAAGTCAGTAAAAAAGATTTATAAAAAAAAAACTGCTTAAATATAAAAGATTTTGGTTCTACAGGATTTTGCGTAATAAAATTCCAAAACAAAGCAAAACATGTGAAATAACAATTGTATTGCTCGACGATGTCGTTCGGTTTGTAACTGGCCTAAGAATATCACCTAATTTGTTAATTAAATCCGGTAGTGGCTTTGTTTTAATATCACAGGCTGTATTTTCGATGGCGTCCTTGACGTGCGCTGTTAGGATTCTGAAATTGTAATCGCCTGGGTACAATTCGGCGTAAATGAATTCATGCAATCGGTCAGAGAGGACCCACAAACGGTCCTGATCATCGACTTTGACATCGTTGGGGAATACCATTTCGACAGGACTCATGTAGACCCGACCTTGAGACTTAATGGTGTAAGCTCGGTTTGAGGTCTTCCAACAGGCAACAGCATTTAGATTTGGCAACGCATAGAAGAGTACACCAGTCAGTTGATCCAGGAAGGCGGCGCCAGCCTGAGCATTTGGACCCCTTGATCCGAGAATCTTGAACTCCTTGTAGATTTGATTGGATGTTGCAAGTGTTTTATTTCGCAGAATCATTGTCGATACTGAGAATTCCATGGTAGAGCTGAGAGGATGGAAGTAAAGAGTGGAATATCCATCTTGAGATTTTGACAAAGCCAGTCCGAATAAGCCGTCATCCCATTGGAAGTTGATTCCGCCGATACTATAGTTTCCGGCAAGTGGATCAGGATGGAAGAAATTATGATGGATTCTCCATGATTCTTGATCCTTCCACGAATAGACCACTAAACCGGGAGCTCCGAGATCGCCGGCATAAGCGAATGTATTCTCACAATCGCTATCTTCAACGGCAATGTTGGCGAAGAAAGACTTCTCTTTCATTTGTTCTTTCGGGAAGACGTATCTCCTGAGTAGGTTATCGTTATGGAGATCATATACGAGGAGCTGGGCCGGACCATAGAGTTTTGTGCGAGACAGGACATTGGAAATTCTTGAGTCCAGTACCCATAGGCGGCCACATCTGTCGGCTCGTACTCGGAATGGAGATACCAACTCGGGTTCTTCTTCGGTCAGCTTGTGAGCCTCCCAACTAGGGAATGGAGTCAACGCTGGTGATTTTGTTGAGTTATCTAAAATGAAAGAAAAATATGTATAAAATATTAAAAGCCATTTTTTAGAAGAATACAAAAAAAGTCTGAGTTCTATAAATATATATTCTACAATCCCAACGAAGACCAACAGCCAGAACTGATAGCAGGGATCCACATGACCAAAAGGAAGAGGGTATACCAATATCTACTATTGTCTATTGCTGGTTCTTCGGACTGAGAAGGCGATGGAGTAGAAAGGCCTTTGCCCGGACAACTTAAAAGATGGTGCACAGGACCTTGATGGCAGTGAACCATTGAATTCTATAAAAATGGGGTAAAACTGATGAAAATATCCTCGGTCGTTCCCGGTCTAGATGGTTGCGTTTTCGAAGAGAAGAACTATTCAAAAATTCTGCATCAGTTATTTGAATTTGTTAAGCTATGAATGCGTGCAGTATCTGATATCCCCAGACCAAAATTTGTAATCCAAAACCATGAGCATTAAGTTCAAAAATGCGTACTAATACCAACACCCAGTTTCTACATCACAATGATGAGCAAAATTAAGAGAAAACTCCCAGAATCTTTGGGTATCCTTCAGGTTATAAAGTATTGGAACTGAATTAGGACTAATCATATTCACGTTTTGAATCTCCTTGTGGACATAAAGAGAGAGACTCCTAACCATCAACCCCATTCTTGGGAAAGCATCCGTCTTTTCGTTAAATTCTACTTTTCTATGTTCGAAACCCTGCAGAACTTGATCGAATGGTGATCATTACAATATTGTGTTGCAATTCTGCGAGTAAATTCTCGATGATATCGAATCATGGGTTAACTCGGGAGTGATGAACCAGGTCTCGGCGATCCACGCTCACGATTGTGCTCACTTACTTAGTATAAAGCTTGTGAGCAGTAATTTTCCTCTCAAATGGACACATTCCTCTAGGATCAGGGTGGATGTTACTATTGTCAATAGCTTCAATAGCGCATAGACTGTTTCTGAATCGATTTGTCAACGAATACCTATTTTTCAGGCTGGAATAAGCCACATGAACTCCAATTTGTGATGACGTTGCTGTGGGTGTTATAAAAATACTTAAAGTTTTAGGTGTCTTCATACCTTGCATACAAAATATTTTATTGATTTTAAGTTTCCTTCTCTTGTATATCGAATGACTAGAGTTACCAAACAAGGTAATCAATAAAGTCTTAAAGTCAATCCACTAATTCAAGAACAATGCACATTTTGCAATACCCTAAACCAACTTAAGTACTTTGCACTTTAAACGTACCTGTTACAATAATAATAATTTAAAGTCAAATTAAAACAGGATTAGAAAACGGCATAATGAAATTAGGCAAAACTCTGAGGAGTGGTTGGCATTTTAATTGACTTTTCACTACCATTGACGGAATTCACCTCCAGGCAAGTCATGAACAATGACTCATAAAACAAGTTACGCAAAAAGGTACAAAACAAAAAACACCGAAACTGTTTTTTTTATCACTCTATTATTGTATTCGGTGAGAAACTACATGAGTCACTTCAAATCCTAATACCAAGTATATTATATACATACAGTGTGGCACAAAAGCCTACGAACAACGATGATGCCGTAAAATATGGCGGCCGAGTTTACAAATGGATGTGCTTTAGTAGACCAATCTATGACATTTAAAAACAAAATAACAAAGTTTTAAAAATATGCTTTGGATTGTCTGCACAAAACTCTACGTACAGCCACAGGTGATTCTTGCCTGAGAGTGCTCCAAGCGGCGCAAAACATGAACACGTTGCGTCGTTATTCGGTCATAGTAGGTCTGTTCGCGTACTTTCTGCACCAAAATTGTGCAGATTTGTGAAATTATAAGGAGTGGGGGTAAAATTCTCTCACAAAAAAGTAAACGAACGCGAAAGCTACGAAATTCGCCCACTTTTTAGACGTCAAAAGCAAATGTATGCAAATACACAAACAACAAAAAATTTCTTACAGGTATCTGACAGATTTGACAGATTTAGTAAATCAGTGCAAAGAAATTTCCTGCACTAAAATTCGTTACATGGGGAAATTTTTTACTCTCTCGTGAGTGCTCTCGAAACTTTTGCGTACTCGAACAGGATTTGGTGACTTTTCGTAGATTTTCGTGAAAATTCGTAGTTTTGGGAGAGTACGCGACCTAATACGTACTTCAGAGAATAGTTTCCTTTGACATTAGGTTAAAAAGATGATGAACGACTCTTAATTTGTTCATAAAACAGCAAAAGTCCTACACCTAAATACTTTAAGAAGCCGGTGAAAGGTCAAAAGAGCAATTAATCGTCTCAGGGAATGCGAGATGGAAACAATTCGAAATCTGGGACATCTACAAATACCTCTCTGAGGGATAAGCGTATTGTGGATCAGGAACTATTTATTAGAACCATACACAAAACTGTCGTTTATTTTAGTGCATGAATCTTAATACTTTTGGTTTAAGGGTGTATTCCCGCTAGCAGCGTAAGAAAGATGTACTAAAACCCTTGTATGTTAACCCATTAAGTCAGTAAAATTTGTGGGTGGAAGTCTGATAGAATGGGGCTGCACCTCCTAAAACCATTTCAAAATTCATAACGAAAACAGGGTGGTTCAGGACTAATCAGTTGAACTAATTCTTGTTCCCTTTTTTCAAGTATCTTACAACGGAAAACACAATAGATCCGCGAAGATCCGAGTGAGACTGTACTCCTTTCAACACTTAAACCCCTTAAACACGTTTCGAACGCCCTATCAGAGCCCAGGCCTCAATCACATTTAACCTAAGTATATAGGTGGTCATCGCATTAGAATGCAACAAATCTCAAATTAGGGAGGCAGAGGCAGAAATACGAACAGTTCTTGTACAGAAAAGCTAGAATTAAAATTGTTCGAAATGAATGTTTTTTACTGGAATATACCATTTTCCAAAATGAAATATCTACTATTTGTGTACGTAAACTTGTGTGAAACACTGTACATATCTTCGGAAAGTTTTACCTGCAATAACCATCGTTAACCAAACTGATCGCTTAAATAAATAAAGTGGAACTTATTCGAGAAGCAAATTACTCAGCGCTGTTTGCTTTCGGAATCCTGCTTTAGACTTAATTTTTTTTTGTCATTATTTGTTTTTTTATTTTTTCAATATTTTAAGTGAGATGTTAATGACTTTGTTATGATATTTTTAAATTGCAAAATATATTTGTATCTTTTAAAAGAAATCATCTCTTTCACACTCTCTACAAGTTGTTGGCAAATCTAAAGAGTCTTTCTATGGCAAAGGTACCTACCTACGTACGGTGGTTAGTTTAGGTCAATAATAGAAAGTCTGAAATCAAAATCAGCAGGTCGTAAAGTTTTGATTTTCTATTGTTGACATTGAAACTGTAATAAATTCCTTTCACCAACTATTGAAATGTAGTATTGGCGGAGAATTGAAAGAGAATTATGTAAGAGCCTATACTTTTATTATTTAGAGCGAAGGTTATAGCTTTGCAATGCGTGTTTCGTATTTTATTTTTTAGATATTGTGTCGTGCGTGCAATATGATTGGAGTTTTTGTATTTTGGTTTTTATTAACTATTCGATTAGCATTGTTTAAATTGAATGCAGCACGGGAAAGCCGTGTAGCATGTGAAGATTAAATTATAACAGCTACTTAATGGAGTTCATTTAGAGAGTATTAAGGTGCCAAAGTCGTGGTGAAGAAGTGGTTTTGTCAAAAATATTACAAAGGTATTAAAAAAGCATTTTCTGCGTCGAGTCCCAAACTCTCATAGGTAGATACGCATTCACCAAAACGAAGGTTTATGAGAGTGTGATACGCATCGGAAGAAGATTGTTACTTCCGGGAGAATGTCAAACTTGACTCAACATACCATAGCGAGGAATACACTTTATGTGCAATCAAACTGGTAAGAAAAAGATCGACCTAACATTGATTCCACTGGCACCGGAGGATTCTAATACCAGTTCTTTTAACCAACAAATACGTATGTATACTCTACGTCACCAAGCCACTTTGGGCGATTTGGTGCCGATTACTTGCTAGCAATTAAAAACTTGTGTTACTCAGAATAAGACTTTTTCAATAGTGTTTCTTGGGTATGCGTGATGTTAGCACATTACCAACCTTTGTAAATTATATAAATTTGAGATCATGGTTCACGTTTGTTTGCGAGAGCTTTATGTGTTCGATTTTTATCTCAAAATCATTATTTAGCCACAGAGCCCATTTTTTGTCGCGTTTAGGAAAGGTATTACACGCAACAATAATATTGATAGGTTGGTGCAGGGTTCATGCCTCTTTTAATGTTGTTGGCAATCCGAATCAGAAATGTTAAGTCTGTCTCCCTCGTTCGTTTTTTAACTTTTTTCTTTGAGACTACATATGCCCACTTCGTGGACTATACCAATAGATACTTCAATGATCGGCGAATTGCCTTTTTAATGCGATTTAGCATTTGGAAAGTAGTTGGGTATACAGAGGTTAAGAATGAAAAAATCTCTTGATCCACTTTAGATGCAATATCTTTGCATATCTCCTCTCCCTTAGCGTTTTGGGTCAAAAGGACGAAATTGAACAAAAACTTAACCAAAAAACGTTTAGAGGATGACTTAGACGTTGGTGCATTCAGTTGCCTGCTATTTAGGATTTCGGAAGAAGTTGGGTATACAGGGGTCAAGAGTGGAAAAATCTGTTGATCCACTTCAGATGCAATATCGTTGCATATCTCCTCTCCCTTCGTGTTTTGGGTCAAATGGATGAAATTGAACAAAAAACTTAACCAAAAAACGTTTAGAGGATGACTTAGACGATGGTGCACTCAACTGTCTGATATTTAGGATTTTGGAAGAAGTTGGGTATACAGGGGTCAAGAGTGGAAAAATCTGTTGATTCACTTCAGATGCAATATCGTTGCATATCTCCTCTCCCCTCGTGTTTTGGGTCAAATGGATGAAATTGAACAAAAAACTTAACCAAAAAACGTTTAGAGGATGCCTTAGACGTTGGTGCACTCAGTTGCCTACTATTTAACGTAAAATTGAACCATTTTGGCCATAGCTCAGTTTCAAAAGAACGGAGAAGGATGTTTAAAGGAATTGTACATTTTAACTGACGGAAAACACTATATTAACTATTTCCCTCCCTCTTAGAGCTCAAATTTAGCAAAATCTCGCATCTACAGGCTTTAAAACGTTCCAACTTTATGGAATTTACGACCGACGCATCGTAAAAAAGAGGAAAATCAAACAATTATTATAATTATAAAATAAAAAGAGTTGCCTAGGTGTGTTTTTATGAATCCAAGCACAAATTATTTTAATTGAAATACGATGTCACTTGATGCCGAAGCAGCTTTTATTTTTATGATACCAAGAACTGTTCAATTTAACGACTAAAAACTGAATTTACAATCCATGAAGTGATTGAAACATGCACAACTACTGGCCATAATTCATGGTTGGTTACTTCGAAATTCATATTTAAAAAAAAAAGTTGTCAGCCGGTATATAAAAATATAAATATAACCAAACGAAAGCAAACTAATTAACAAGTTTAGTGCAACATTCAGGCCGACATATTCCACAAATAAGGTTCTTTACTAAAACACCTTTCGAAATTAACAAGTTTCAAGCAGACAGTGACAACATTCTTCCCAACAAAGTTCCACCAAAAATACAATACTCTTACCAATTTCAATTATGGCCATCTGGTTTCTCTACTACAAACAGAATAACAATAATGATTCAGTTAAGCAAATAAAAGCCGACACTTTGGTAATAAAACTAACACCGGCTACCACACCTTTTTTTTTCTTTAGACGCAAAATAAATCCATCGAGGTTTTTATTATTTAAATTTAAGAAGCTATATATAATAAAGTGAAGTATTGCCTACTTTTGTAATTCAATTTTCCTCCAAGTAATTATTCAAAATTACTCACAAACCGGAAGACAGTAAGACTATAAGACAGACCGCGTAATTTCCCAGAGAAAAGCAAAAATCAAACAAACGATGATTATGTGATAACAACGTTCGTATGTCTGTACCTTTTGTATGTATCTGAATAATTCCAATTGCATTTAATAAATATATACACACAGAGATACATTCGTCTTTTTTTTGGTTCGAAATTAATGCAAACACCTTGAAGACGTTCTCAATAAAACTTTTAAATTAGCTGCCATATACTTCTACCTATCCAGTGTGCGCTCGATCGCTTCAAAACAATTTATTCAACAAAGATAGATTTTTTTTTTTCATTTTAATTAAAAAAAAAAAAACAAAACAAGATACGGAAAAGGTTACTAGGCGTGGTCAGTAATAAAATATAGTTGCGATGACTTTCAGAAACCACCTGAACTACTTAAACTTAACTTCTAAGACAATCCAATAACAAATTCATACAAACAGTCAAAAAAAAAAAAAACCAAACTAAACTTACCATTAAGATCAAGGTAAGCCAAAGAAGCTGGTACGCCTTCCCTCCACCGTGGCAGTGTGACGAACAACCTTGATCGGTATACCTCCAAACCGACTGGTATAACATTCTCTGGTATAAATTCATAACTTTCGATTGCCAGCTGTTTCTGTTCCTTGCTTGGATATTTAAAATCGATTTCTTTCCATTCGTATGCAACACGAAGATTATCGTTGCATGCGACTGATGTCATCAATCCAAAACCCCACAGTATAAGACCGAGCCAAAGTTGTTGCTGGTGCGCCGCCGCGGCCGCCGTTGTTGAACGCCAACGATTTCGTTGAAGTGCCATCGTAAATCAATGACTTTGTCTTCTTCTTTTCACCTTAATTCTAAGTTTTATACAAAAATGTTTCTTTTTTTTTTCAAATTCTTATTCTATAAAAAAAAATGGAAAAAAAAACAAGCACAACCAATCAGTTAATTGTAACAATACACAAAGTTATCTTACAACTTCAACTGTTAGATGATGCACATGTGCAACACAAGTCGTCTGTATGTATTGAATGCGATGTTTGGTATTTCAGTTATATAACTCAGGTAGTCGACGACGATTAGAGATCAACTTATATATTTCAGGTGATAACTGGATTTTTCCATTCAAAAGAATCTATCTGACACTATAAAGCCGGCTTTTTTGAAGGATTTTTGAACGTTGAACGTGTTCCGTTTACAGATTTGCTTCTCACACGTAATATATGTAATTTTCACTTCTCACTTCAAAAGAAATGCGATAATAAAAGAAAAAGACCACAAAAAAAAAACCAAAGATATGCCTTAGCACGACGCACTATACACGCTTGATCATTAGTTCACATACTTTCCCCAAAAAAAAAAAAAAAACACAACCGAAGAGCAGTGAAACAACCTGCAAAGCCTTACTTACTCGTTCGAACTACAAATCAAGACTGAGTGTGCCTGCTGTTGAATACTGAAAGTATCCAAGAGATACTTTGATCGTTTTGGGCTTTGGCAGAATGTATATTTTTTTTTTTGTTTTACGATTTCTGAGAGAGAATTGGCTTTGAGCTTGGTTTAGTTGGTAGTGTGCTTGTGCACGAGTTGAGATACAGAGCTTTTGGCGTAGGTTGTGGGTTAACCATTCATGACATTTTGAGATACAAGGTAGTTTTTTTTTTTTTTTTTGCTACTTCCGTTTTATGGGCATGTGTGTACGTAGAGTTTGTTGACAATTTATTGTTAGAAACAAAAATATGATTGCCCACAATTTATCACAGCTTTAGTGCGTAAAAGTTTAATGACATTGGCCCCGCAATGGAAGCTAGGACGGCTGAATGTTGGGGAATCGGATATTCTACATATATCTGAGGTATTCCCATCATTTGTCATACACCGTGCTTAAGTTAGGCTATAATTCTATGATCACGAAAAGGGAAAACTAAAAAGAAAATAAAATAAAATTGTAAGTACCTACAAATTTTTCTAGGGGATTTTTTATTGATCAATCTGCGAAAACATTATGTCTTTCCCTGAATAGTCGATCTAGCCGCAAAACCTGGAGGGGACTACTCTAAAGCAATACTTAATATTCATGCTTTTCAAAGCTGGTGATCACACTTTGTTAGCTCTCCGTGAAACGATCGCGCTGTCACACAAAAATGATCGTAAAAATTTAGTCAGAACAAAATGTACGATTGTGATCGTCAACAAAAAACTATCAGTCTTTAATAAATATTTTCTACTTAAAAGCAGACTATCTTCCGAAATCCTTTGAAGAGGGGACTCCTCTAAGGTGATACTTAATATTCATTCTTTTGACAGTCAAAGCTGGTGATCACACTTTGTGAAACGATCGCGCTGTCACACAAAAATTATCGCAAAAATGTGATGTTCACGCTGATGATCACCTCAGAGAGAACAGAAGGTATGATCGTGATCGTCAACAATAAATAATCAGTTTTTTAAAAATATTTTCTACCTAAAATGCAGCCTATCTTTCGAAATCCCCCGAAGAGCCGATCTAGCCACAAAAACTGGATTGAATTCCTCTAAGATGATAGTCGATAGTCACACTTTCAATCGTCTAAGTTGGTGATCACACTTTGTTAGCTCTGATCACGCTGATTATCACCTTAGAGAGAACAGAAGGTATGATCGTGATCGTCAACAATAAATAATCAGTTTTTCAAAAATATTTTGTACCTAAAATGCAAGCTATCTTCCGAAATCCCCTGAAGAGTCGATCTAGCCACAAAAACTGGATTGAATTCCTCTAAGATGATAGTCGATAGTCACACTTTCAATCGTCTAAGTTGGTGATCACACTTTGTTAGCTCTGATCACGCTGATTATCACCTTAGAGAGAACAGAAGGTATGATCGTGATCGTCAACAATAAATAATCAGTTTTTCAAAAATATTTTGTACCTAAAATGCAAGCTATCTTCCGAAATCCCCTGAAGAGTCGATCTAGCCACAAAAACTGGATTGAATTCTTCTAAGATGATAGTCGATAGTCACACTTTCAATCGTCTAAGTTGGTGATCACACTTTGTTAGCTCTCCGTGAAACGATCGCGATCTTCGCGAACAAAATGTATGATTGCGATCGTCCAACAATAAACTCTCACTTTGTACTTAAAATGCAAGTTATATCCCAAAAGTCTTCAATCTAATTCAAGCCTCACAAAGGCACTCAAAAACACTTAACAACAAAACAGTTTGTACCAAAATAAACAATAATATTACGCCATTCTTTCAATTAATAGATTCCAAGAAAATAACTAAACTACATCAATCAAATTCTTAGCTGAGAATTGGGTTTCCCATATTCATAAACAATATGCAGTTCAAGGTCAATGTTTTAACAAAACTCAAACCTCATTTCAATATTTCGTTGGCTAGTTATGGTCTACGTTCCATAACCCATTTTAGCTTTAGTGCCACTACAGCTATTCAACTTAATATTTACCAACGTCAATTCGCCATAATTAAGTATTCAAAGCGGAAATCGAATGCTTCATCAAAGCTCTCTTAAGTTTGGTCACGATTTGGATAGACTTAACCAAATGTACACATTTGCTTGCATTGGTTGTCGTATTGCAAAATTCTAAAAAAAAACTAATACTATGTACTACAATAATAATAACTTTGATAAAATTTTGAAATTATTTTTGGATACTGGAAAATTTGACAAAACCTCCATTGAGGTTATTGTGCTCAAAGTTCTCATCGTAATTCGCGAACAATGGGTTCATTTCTTCAGCATTTATTCTAGTGAATCATGTCCAAAAAGAAAGATTGTTTGCTTTTTAAAATCCCATGACAAATGATCTGACTAAGATTCTTAAAGATAGAAGCAAACTGAAGTGACGATTCCAGCGGTGTACCTCATTAGTAAATCAATTAAAAGTTCAACGCGGAGAGTTAGTGGGAAAATAGTCATAAAATTGTATGTTTCTTTCCTATTAATTTAACGGTAGAAATAATTGTAGACATATTAAGCCAACAATGTAGTTCAGATACTTTTTTGTTAGGAAAGAAGTCCCTTTACTTAATAGTTTGTCAAAGAATAAATAACCTTGCTTGCAAGCTTATGATTAGGATGTTGGATTCAAGGGGCGGTAAGTAACTAGAAAAATTCTAACTAAAGAATATCGGTATCTGCGAGCCAGGGACTCAGCTCGATTGTTAAAATGCCCAGGAACAGAATATCTGGCTCGATTCGTGTCACGAGGGGGTACTTTCAGAATGTAGGTATCTAGCTTGGTGGCGTATGCGTAACCCGCGTTTTCCGATTCAAATTTTGTTTGTTTTTTTTTCACACACAGCGATCCAGGGGCTCAGATCGTTTGTGCTTAGGATGCACAGGAACAGAATATCTCATTCGAGTCGTCTCACGAGGGGGTACTTTCAGAATGTGGGTATCTGGCTCGGTGGCGTATGCGTAACCCATTTACTTATGCGTTTTCCGACTCAATTTTTTTTTGTTTTTTTCATACGAAGCGATACAGCAGCTCAGCTCAGCCTATTTGATAATGTAAAGAGTAAAGATAATGTAAAGTAAAGAGTTAATGGAATAGCATTACACGATCAGAGTCACTAATAACCAGAACTTTTGTCATTTAAGTGAACATCATAATTTTCCTATGACTAGATTTCAAAGGTATTTATGTATCTTTTGCACTTAAAATCGTTTTGAACAATGACTCACAACTTGACTTAGAATATACATATGTAGCTAACATAAGCTGGATTAGAGAAGTGGGAGCCAATATTTCTGACAATAGTCTGGAATCAAAAAAAAAAAGGACGCAGAGGTACATACATATGTATTTAAGGTGAGAAGGCCGTCGTAAACGTTGACTTATGAATTTTTCATCCGGAAACGTTTCGTTTATAACCAGATCTGAGAGATATGTAAGTTTGTTTTCTATTTAACTTCTGCGTACTAGATATCAACCTACACTTGCCAAGCAATCAACATTGTTTTGTTTAAAAGCGTACATTCTGTTTACTAGAAGTTACAAGTGCTGATAAGCATTGATCACAATTTGTTGACTCAATGCCAAAGCATGACTAAACTCTTAATCGTATAAGGTATGTAAAGTGGAATAACCAAAGATTCAATTTCAATTTGTAGTGAGGTTGGTTAATCTTACCAACAAGTGAGTCATAGAAATTTTGAGTTTTATTTTCGGAGAACATGTAGTGGGAAGCTATGCGATCATTGTTGAAACCAAGTTTACCAATGCAATGTGTGAACAAATTTTTTATAAGAAGCACTTACCACAGGACTATAAACTCGTCTCTTAGACCTAAGGTCTTCTTACCAGAATCTGAAAGAAACAATCCCTACACACTTGTATATGTGTAGTGAAACCATAAACCAAACTTTTCATGAATTTTGAAATTCAATCCGATTACCAATTGTACGATACTTTGATTAAGTACTTCATTTGCTTGAACTTAACTTTTGGAACAAAAGCCGTACAGGTGTGGATGAGATCATTTCAAATCGATTGGAAATTAATATATACGAGTTGTACTTTACAGATGTTGATAAACAGCGGGTATGTGCAAAGAAATCAGATCCGGTTTTCTCAAACTTCTCATCTTTGCCGATATACAGTGTCATTATAAGTGATTACAGCCTCTGAACATACTTAGTCGTAATGTTCGGGCGGTTATGGCAAATTTATGTTATGGAACTTGAACTTGGACCTTTATTACTACCTACTGACTATTGGCTTGCATTCATATTAAGCATGTATTGATGTATGTGGCCTCCGTTCAATGGTATCTTTGAGAGCATAAAGCGCAGTTCAAGTCGTTCAGTTTAGGATCTTGTTGTCCATAGGCATGACAAACAATAGCTCACCTTGGATTCAACCGCAATGATTCACAAATGAAGAAAATACTAAGAAGTGAGTCACTGTTTCTGATAGCTGATATTCCTAGCCCAGCCTCATATCTACTTCAACAGACAGGTGATTGTGAAAATTATATGGATGACGATGTTTGAGTTTGACCTACTAGCTGTTTGTCCACAATGTAAATCAGAGGGATTCATTGAACTTGGGAGTGGTGAGTATGACAAATATGTATATTGTCCGCTTAAACCTCATCTAAGTTCGAAGTTCGTTTGGAATTAAATTTCAGTGCATAGGACAGCATCGCTTACATTCCATGAAACCATTGGGATTTATTTATTCAAAAATGCAATGAAAAACTACTAGTCTCCAGGAGCTTCACTAAGAAAAGCTGTCAGCGGCTCAGACCAAAAACTTCAGATGTAGATAAGTTCTAAGAGAATTGATACGAGACCACCCACTTCGAAAGCCAAATGCAGGGAAAAACTAGTAACATGGCTAAGGATAAACCTCCTAAATCGATTCTTAAAGGGCTCTTGGAGTTTGTAAGATTCTTGAAAGAACTTTTAAGACGATCGTCGTTTAAACGAATGCAACGAACACTGTCGTATGTACTTTGTCCCATCGATAGGGTTTGACATTTTTTTGGGCTACTTGGAGGAGAAAGTTGATTCGTAAAACCGATATCACCTAAATGATTGTGATTTTCGAAGGTACGTGAAGCAAAACTATCTCAAAACGATTGTCGTGTCATACGTGATGAGTGCTCTGACTATTTGGTAGAGATGTCATCAAAAAGCAGAAAGTCTCACTCACAATTGGGCATATTCGCAGAAGCTGTTTGTTCCTGCTCCATTCTGACAGCTTTGGACAAGTTAATATGGAGTACTGCTTCATTAATAGCCAAACAGTAAGTATGGCCCTTTAAAATGATTTCTGTATGAGCCAGGAAACATACAGCCACCTGAATCCTTGAGAGTATCAGATATCACTAATAATCCTTGTGGAACTGCGGCGGATCAGACTTGTTCATTTTTGCAAGTCTACTTCTTTAGAGATTTGTATTTTCTATTCTTCCTCTCAGTTTTATGATGAAAAATGCAGACTCTTTCGCATCATTTTACTAAAAAAAAACAAAACAAAAATACAACTTGATCGATGGGTTTTAGAGGATGCTATGTTTATAGAAAAAAAAGAAGATATTTACGAAAGAAATTTAACCAATCTATTCAACAACAATACATGCACAAAAATATGTACGTAGTAATGGAAAGAAAAAACACAAATGAATAAATAAAACAACATCTTGTTTGGTGGAGCTATTTCTTTTTTTTTTTTTTTAATTTTTATTATTTCTTTTTTAATTATAATAGTAAATATTATAAGATTAAAAATAAGAATAATATTAATAAATTCAATCAATTAATATGTATATTTGTTTGTTTTTTTTCTCTCTCTTTTTCATCAAATGTTTAATCATTAATCAAACTTTTTTTAAACTTAGAAGAACAAAATGTACATGACCTTAACGTCCTGAGAGTTGTTTATATAAAAAAAACAAAGAGAAACTAAAGAAAAAAATATATAAACACTAGTAGCAATCTGCAACAAAACAACTATACGTATTATATTTTCAGAATAATTAGTTTTATAGTTCAAAATGTTTTTAATCGAAAAAGAAAAATAATAATAAACAAAACTTTCTTGGGAGCAGAGCAAAAGGCAGATGCGACATTTACCACAAAAACAAACAAATTCAAAAATAAATTATAAACTTAATCGTATAATTTGTTTCACTATATGTATAATTTGTTTTTATTTTTTTTAATTATTATTCAATAGTACCTACGATTTTTGTTTTATTCAACTTACAATAGTACAATTAGTTTTCTTCGTAAATCTATTATTTTTTTGTTTTAATAATTTCAAATAAAAATGTTTTCTTTAATTTTGTTTGATTGTATATAATAGACAATGACAAGGACCGGGAAATCCAACAGTTTTATTTAAAAAAAAAAAATAAATAAATATTATTCCTAACATCCCAATAAACTGTGATTAGGGTCACTTGCGGGTAAGAATTATTTGAAAATTAAAGTAAAAAAAAAAATAAGAATAAAAAACTTTCCAATAATTACTCCCACAAGGAATTTCCCGATCAACAAAACTGATGTGACAAACTTTAAATGGCGTTTCGTTCGCTAATATAATTGATTTGTTTTTTTTTTTGGTTTTTTTTGGAACAGCACGATCCATCTACTTGCTTGTCGCCCATCTTTTCCAGACTTAAATAAATTCATGAAGCGTACTTAACCTTATTCAAAATATTTAAATTGAAACAAAAAGCAGTTTATGTTGTTGTTTTTTTTTTTTTTTTGTTTTATTCTACATCAAGTTTAATGCCTACATGTAGACATATACATTCAAAAAACAGAGATAGATAGGAAAACAGAAAGATATAATATATAGTTTTACCTTTGGCAAACTGATGTATGTATGTACACATAAATATATATGTTATTGTGATTATATAGTTTGTATTTGTCTGGAAAACGGTGAGGTACATTCATCCAAATAACCTTGGACAAAAGTCCAACATCAATTTTGCGAATATTCATAATTCCTTAGGTGTACCAGCTAGTTGGACATCGATAAGAATTTTGAACATCACTTGTCATGCATATTATACGCTATTATGGTTTTTTAATATATTTTCTTTGTAATATTAACGTGCTTTTTATATAGTATATATAGATACTTTTTTGAGCTGCAAATAGATACCGTTACCCAAAATAAAAAGAGGGAACACATGTGCTGTTCTTGTTATATAGTTCATTTGATGAGGGGGATAGTGTAAGGAAGAATATAAAAGGATTAATGATGTAGGGAATCCTTCATGAGATCAATGATTAAAACTTGAATTTAGATGCGAATATGTAACTCCTTTCGTTGGAGTTTGATTTCTACAAAAAAAAAAACAAAATTTTTAAGAAATGTGCAGTTTAAATACCTTCTTCGAAAAGTTTCGCTTGTCCAATAGAGATGTTAATTTTTTGTATGCATGATGTGGACGTGAGTACAGATTAGTATACGCTATAAGTCAGTACAGACTAATGCGGTAACACAATTCTACTAAGTTAATTTAAAACAGTTATGCGGACCTTTCCCAGTATTGTGACTAACTACAGTGTGTCTATTGAATTGGGATTTTGAATGTATATCTTGTGAAAGTTTATCCTTGGTCTGCTCTTCCTTTCGACAATTGAAATAATTATTACATTTTCGGTAGAATACCAACTCATATTCCTATCTAAATGCGATGTCTAGGATCTAGAGTGAAAACTGTATTCAAATCTATTTGAAGAGATTATATTAAAGGCACAATAGCTTCATAGTCTCGAATATGGCATCAGTCAACGAAGAATGATTCAGATGAGCTCTACAACCACGACAACTCAATAGCTCTAACAATGCCGAATCGGTGAAAGCAATTTCAATGAGCAAGCAAGAAAATTACAAGAGAAACATTCCCATTGGAAGTTTTAGTCGAGCATAAAAAGAACCTCCCAAGCTTGCGGAGATCGAGAAGGGATTCTCATGGTGGATTGCATGAAAGTCAAATCACCAACGCAAGTGACCTGAACTGTGTACGAAACTGTCTCTAAGCAGAGAATGCGCCTGACTCAATATATCAGTTGCTGCTTTTGTCTCCCAAACAATTATACTTTCTCCCAAATCTGATAAAATGAGTACTTGTTATCCACAAATCTACCGCATAAAAGCATCAAAATTATAGCACAGCACACGAGATACATATAGGTAATCACCATCCTTCAGATTAATACACAATCTTGCAGTTAAGTGCGACATAAAAGTAATTTCTTGAGCGACTTGCATTTCTGTTAAGTTTGACCTTAAAGGATTTCCAACACATTAATCGCATAAATAGCGAAAATTCTAACAAAAAAAAAAAAAAAAAAGAACAATACCCGTGTTTGTGTATAGTAGTAGTGGGTGTGTACGAATTATAGTTTTGTTTTTTTGTCTTTTTAAAACACTCCATTCCTTAAATATTTACTTCTAAGCTACACAATTTAAAATGTACGGGATACCTTTCCATGAATAATGCTGTATCTTTTAATTATTAATTTTTTTTTATGAATACATATATTTAAGTAGCGTGCAATTGCAACAAACAATAAATATTAAATATTCTGATACTGCTTATATTTTTTTTTTCATAAACACCAAGCAATAAATATCGAAATTTAATGATTTTTTTTTTTTACATTTTAATAGTTCAACACAACATTGGTGAAAACGTGGGTAAACATTTAATTTAAAATGTACAGTATATTATAGTAAATATTTTATATATGCTTAGCTGGTTTTGTCTTTCTCAGAAATGATTCGTCACAATGCAGAAGTTTCTCCTTTCTTTTTTTGAAAATTGGTGGGGTTGTGGGATAAGTTAGAGATAATAAGAGATACATAATGTTGAAGTGGTACTTACTAATTTGTTTATGCAACGATGAGAGAAAATAAAAATATATTTATTTAGGTATATAATATGGGGTAACTAACCTTGTAATTTAATGTTTTCTATTTTCTTTTCTTTTTTTTTTTTTTTTTTTTGTTTCGTTTGTTTTACATAGCTTACCTGGTGTTCTCACTTTATTTAAATAATAAACAATGTTTATTGAACAATTGAAAACTATAAAAATGATATGTAAGTTACTTGTACCCAAACCAAAATGTTGTAGCTTTAGTTGAGGCTTAAGAATGCACATGATTTTGAAACCGATTTTTTGTTAAATTTTTGTTTCTTTAAATAATTTAGGTTTGTTCGGTGATGTAGAATTCTTTGCATGTGATCTGTACATATTTCAAATAGAACTAGAAGGAAGATTTGGTTGAATCCACTACCAGATTTCATGAACCAGAATTGAAATACATATGCATGAATCATTGAATTCGTCTGAGAGCCATTTTTCTTTCATAATCGATAGTGCTGGACAAGAGTAGAAGATTAAGAACGTATTTCTACTACTTCTGGCTCGTACACCTACTACAGAAATCGTATGAGTAGGGTGTATGAACGTCAGCATCAGTATTATCGGGATCTAGTTGCTCAATAGCAACAGCAAACCCGATACAGGGTTTCAAAAGAAAAAACACGCATTGTGTCTAAAATTGACATAAAAAAACAATGGCCGGTATAGTTTAGGCATAACTAGATCTTAAAATAATAAATAAACAAATCTTGGCCCAAATGGAACAGCGGATATTCATCCTTAGCACTGAAAAATGCTTTAAGCTTGGGGTAAGCACATATCCACTACCAGACTTAGTTTGAGTTTGTTGGGTTCACTATGCATTACACGGAACGCTGTCCAACCGAAATTCGTTGAGCCACCTCAGTTTAAGACGATATCTGGCTCAACATGTCCTCCGACTACTTTAGGTGCAAGCTACAACGATCTTAAAAATGTAAATATTTGACAAATTTCACCTTATTTCCATTAGAAATGAAAAAAAAAAAAGATTTTATTTTGAACTTAAACTAATCGAATGCATATTCCACACCTCGCAAACTAAAGCAACAACAAAAATGCGAAAGATATACAAAAATGAAATATCAAATACGCTATGTAAGTATTTAAATAATCTCTTCTCTTTTTTTTTGTTAATTCAGCCATATATGTTTTTTTTTTATATAAATAATAACAATCGAAACTTACTTGAAATAAAAAAAATAAAAAACAAAAATTATAATAAATGACACAACATTTGACTTGTGCAAAACACAAATAAGCCCAGGGGAGGATAAGAAAGATACTCAAGAGCGGGGGAATAAAGATACCGAGACAATTTCCATGAATATTAAAAACTTTAAGCCAACAAATACATGAGAGTTAAATGCACTTGTGAAAATGATGAGACAAAAATTAAATAAAAAAAAAAAGAAAGAAAAAAACTATAAATATAACAGGAAAAAGGTCAGCACAACAAAATAATAATAAAAATACAAACAATAAAAGAAAAATAAGAGAAATCCTTACCAGACAATTTGGAATACATTTAGTTAGAAAAATTTGTTTGCGTTTTCGCTCTATTTTGGAGAAAACATAGAAATTGGGAGGAAAAAAAAAAAAAAACTTGTTTCTTTCGACATACCAGCTGTAGTAGTAGTACGTACGGTCAAGCATGTGTGATGTGAAGAGGAGTAGCAGGAGAAAATTTAACAAAAAACGCCCCCAAAAATCGACTTTTTTTATTTTGTGTCTAAACATTGTGTGATGACGTAGGTAATTTTTGCTCTATCGATTGACCTGTTAAGAATTCATTAGAAAAAAGGATAACGATATGATATTTATCAGAAAATTAATAAATTCTTTGTTTTTCGTTCTAACTGCAAAAATATTTTGTTTAAACTACTTTTAACAGAAAAAGAGATCAGAAAACATAAAAAAATATAAGTATACATATATAATTAGAAAATAAAATTTGGATGCATGTTTCCCAATATGTACTTTTGTTTTAAAATATTTACAAACAAATTAGAAAGTATTATTGTTTAGTGCCGCATAGCTGATGATGCTTGCTGAATTATTGATTACTTAATTTTGATTAAAAATAAATTGCTACATTGCTTTTGCACGGAACTAACAAATCCAAACTTAGCTTTTGTTGTTTAAGTTTTTTTACTTGTTTCTCTAACATTTAAAAGTTATTTTATATATGAGGTTGTCATGTAGATGACTTCTAGAAAAAAATGCATGAAATTAACTATGCCTCTAAGACTGCAGAGAAATGTGGGATGAGAGAGTGAAAGAACAAAAAAAAAAAAAGAAAGATAGAAAGGAGTTAATTAATATTGTGTGTTCTGTTGTTTTGCTTGCTTCTCTTTATGCTATTTCCATTTCCTTTTTTTTTTTTTTAATTTAACATTACTGTGATTAATTAATTATTTTTTGTTTGTTTATTAATTAATAATAAATATTTGTAAATATTTTTTTCACTTGCTTTCAGTTGTTTCAGCTTTAAATGTTACGACTTCGGCTGTAGTTGGTGTTACACTCGAGGAGGTTGTTATTGTTGTTTGATTCAAATTTGTTGTAATCTCATCTTCTCATCCATCGGGGTAGATAATTGGCATTGGTAAATTCAAAATGGGAGCCAAACATATTGGCCCCTGAGGAGTGGATCACCGAAATCGTGGTTGCATCATCTGAAGCATTGGATGGCCGGGTAACATAACACCCATTCCAGGAACTCCCATGCCTGGTACAGGTGCTAACAAACCTATTATCCGTCCGAAAAAGAAAGAGAAAGATAGAAAAAACAAAGAAAACCAGAATATAGAAAATATCGAAAAAGACTTTTTGGTAAAATTAAAATAAGAAAACTTAAAACAAAATGGTTCTCTTTTTTTTTCAGATGCATTGCATTAATATATATTTATATATAATGTAATATATAGTAAACGATTTATTAAAAAAAAAAAAAAATTAAAATAAATAATTATATATACTGATCATATTTAAATTAAATTTAGAAACGCAACATACGAATTAAACATTCAAAAAATAAAATTAAAAAACGTAAATTACATGTTTCTCTTGCTATAATTGTTTTGTTCAAAAAAGTAAAACTCTTGCAAAATACAAAGAAAAACCGTAATTGGGAAAATACAACAATGAAATACAAAAAGCTAAACTTAAACATAACAAATTGGTTATATGTATACACATATGTAAATTTACATAGAGAACAAAAATTAAAAGTTACTTGTTTTGTTTCACAGAAACTTAATTTACAATATGATCAATGTTGCGGTTTTGTTTTTTTTTACATTTGATTTGAATAAATTTGAATTTGTCCACGTAAATGTTTTTTTTTTAGAAAAATTAAAAACAAATAATTAAAATAAATAAACAAATTCTGGTTCATACCTGTCTGATAAACCAGATACATTTAAAATTATTGTACAATAGAAGGGTTTTTTATTTAATTAAACTAGGGAAACGAAAAACCAACATGAGTATTAAGAAAAGGTACATTTTTGTAAATTGTAATCTTTTTTGTATTTATTTAAATTGATTTTATTTATTGAAAGCAATTTTTGGTTAAATATAGTTACAGTTGCTAATAATGATAAATTAACGAAAAGAAATATTTTTAAACGCCAAACAAGAGGCAAATAGTGCGCAATTTTTCGTTTGCATTTTCAACAGCGATTTAAGCCTGAAACAGTAGTATTAGTTTCGGGTTTTACAAAAAAAAAAACGAAAAAGGTATTCCTTGCTTTAAGCCTTATTTGAATGAAGGAGCCACATTGAATGGGGATTTTACGAGTACCATGAAGAAGTATTTGAATCGATGTTGGGAGTTAAACAACCCACAAGAGCAGCTGAAAGTTTCGAGACAGTTTCCTACTAAGTCATCGAATACAGAACACATTTCTAAATCAATACCGAGTAACCACTAGATTGGTCACTGTAATGCAGACTATCCATCTATTCTTTTCCAGTTACAGACCTCAGAAACAATTGTTGTACACGGATTTAGTTCATTTTGTAGGATCTGCAATCATAACAACTAATAATTCTGTTTCAAGCTTATATTGCCTCAAATGTAGAGTACAATAGAATGGCATCGTCATCGCGTTGCATTCGATTACTTATTGACTTTAACAAAAATGTACTTGTTATGTAACAACGTTTATTTGCAGTATAGAAAAAAACTAAGTATTGTGAAAAAAAAAACGTCTAAAATAAAATAAATAATTGTAACAAAGCACCACAATGACGACTTTACTGCCACCACATGCACTCTAATTTGTAAATCGCAAAATGCTACGCCCAATCAATATGTAGTTGTAAATATGTATTTATGTTCAGAAACTACTAAGGATATTTAATAGTACGCAAAATATGAACTACATTAATGCATTGTTCTTGAATAAAAACATAAAATTTTTATCAAAAAAAAAATATAAACAAATAAAAATGAAAAAGTAAAAGAAAAAAAAAATGTAATAAAAAAAATAAGAACAATTATTCTTTGCTTGTTTGTTTATCAATTAGAAAGAAAGCAACAGGTATAAAAATATTTATCCAATCACCTCGCATCTTTTTATTTTGCTATATTACTCAAATTAACATTAGTTTACTGAAATAACGAAAGAAATATATATTTGTTGGTTTTTTGAAAGTTGATAAATGTATTTATTTTTTGAATGAATAACATATAAATTGTTTTTGTTTTTTTATTAGTTAATTCGATTCAAAGGTTTGTCATGTGTATTGAAATTTGTTTATTATTTTAATTTTTAAACAGAAATTAAACACAAAAATGAACAGATAACGTAGAAAAGGTTATATAATATATATAATTTTTTGTTAAAATTATAGGGTTAGTTGTCTCATCACATTGTTAGGCTAGACAACCATATACCCTGGGCATAGAAGCGTCCAACATTTAATTAAAAATAAAAAAAAAACCTTAAATATTAATTAATTAATAAATCTACCAATACCCTATTGAAGAACAAAATTTAACACAAAGCTATACTGTGAATACCACACATTCAAAAATGAAATTAAATCAAAGCACAAGAAATTGTGATATACAAATGGTGTGTGTTTCGTTGAAAGACAAAACAAAAATAGAGGTTCAGAGAAAAGTGTTGGCAAATAAAAGATTGGTATAGCTTTTTTTGTTTTTTTTTCTGATTAAAAAGAAATGATTGAAATATTTTGGAAAATTTCCAGATAGAACGAAGTTTAAATACCAGCTTTACTACTTATAAAAATGGTGTTCGTTTACTAACAAAAAAATGCTTCGAATTTCATTACTTTGTAACAACTAACTGAACATTTCTAAGGGGTGTTTGAATATGATGGGATTGTATGAACCCTTTCTCCGTAAAATTACATTCATTGATTCTCGCAAACCTATGCAAAGTATTCAGCCAGCTTGACTTCACAATATAAAGATATAAATGAGACCAGACATTAGAATAGTAGTCGGAGTTTTCAAAATGTCCTTTAGGCTATACCTAGAGCTATCACTTTACCTGACCACTTAAGCCTGCCGCGCATAGTGTTAAAAAATTTTCCTCATTTTAGAATTTTATGGCAATATTCCCTTGTCTAAACTTCCTCATATATGACCTCCGTTTCCCTTGCTTTTTAGGAGCGGATAACTCCATCGGACTATAGTGACTAAAGCGGAAACACTACCACGACTAGGTAGCTACAGTTGTGTTCAAAATAATAGTAGTGCTCCTAGCTATATCAGTTTTAATAGCTTTGTTGCAAAACAAAAATTTGTTTCTTAATTTTTAAGGTCAAGATAGATAAAGGATATGTTTATGTCTTAATTCATTGATACTTTATAATATTTAAAACTTTGTAATTTAATTAAATGTTCAAAATAGTAGTAGTATTTGCTTAAAACTGAAAAAAATTAAAATATGTTAGATATTTCTTATCAAAACTACTCTTAGACATAAGATCTGCTGAATCCCTAATTGTTCAGTACTGATTTGAATCGACGTGACATGGAGTCCACTAAGTCTTGGCACCTTTTGACGGAAATATTTCGGCATGCGCTTCGTACTACTTGCCAAACGTCCCGATTATTTGCTGCCTTTGCTTTCTTACTGCAGTCTTTAAGTCGCACTATAAGTTTTCTATAGGTTAAACCCCATTGACCTGAAACCATACCTTAGCATTTTAACTGGTATGTTTCGGGTTATTATCCTGCTAGAAGACCCAAATAACCCTCATTTCATCTTCTGCATAAGACACACATGTTTTGGTGCATGATTTCGGAAATAAGATTGATTGGTCCTACACCTTGGTAGAAAAAACTGCTCCAAACCATTATATTCGAACCTCCGTGTTTTATGGTCTTTGTTCTATATTTTGGGCGATATTTTCTAATTGGGGCGCGGCGAACATATTGACGGGACCCAGCTGCACCAAAAAGAACAATTTTGCTCTTATCGGTCCAGGTAACAAAATTTATGTGAGTTACTATATGCTTTTTGTTGAGCAGTAGAAGCTTATGAGGACTGCGAGCATAACATTTTTTTTTTAACAGTCACCTACGGACTGTGACAGCACTAATCGTTAGCCCTAGCTCCTTTTGGATAGAATTAGATGGTGCAGAAGTGTGCATTTTACTGTATCAAACAACTTGTCTATCATCTAAATCCGTTGTTTTTCTTTTCGTCCGCGACTTTTGGGCTTGGGTTTGAACTTAATTGCATTAGCAATCATTGCGGCTGTGTATCCTATTATTTCCTCGATTTCTTTATATGTTTTTCTATCTGAACGTAGTTTTCAAATAAATTTTGTTGTTTCTTCAGTGCAGTGCTTTTTTTTACCCACTTTTTTGACAAAGTTTGAAATTTGTTTTGTGCCCACTTAAATTAAAAAAATATCTATTTGTTCTTATTTGTTTGATTAAAGCTTTAATTTGAACTCTAAATTAGTTTTTTTCTATATAAACTTGCACACCACTATTTTTTTGAACAGATCTTTTTGGTTCACTGATACTTTAACGACTGACTGATCCTACTTTTGGCATGCTAATAGAAATTTATGAACCTTATTTTCTTTGTTAAGTTTCGTCTTAAATTTCTGCATACTCTGTTCAGCTTGGACATAATGGACATTGTTAGAACCGTGATAACTAAAAGCGCACTACTATTTGTTTGAATACAGCTGTACATGATGTAAGTTTACAAGAGACTTAATGTTCGAAGCGAATGTAACGAATGCATACAATCCAAACTAAAACTTTCATATCTAAAAGGAAAAAAAAAAACAACTAACATACCCTGTTCCAATTCTCAGACTCTAACAATAAGAATTCCAGTCTCATTTCAATATATAAAGTAAAATATGTAAATGAAAGAAAAAAACATTCAAACGTAGGTACACCATATTTACAAGAAGCTTCGCATACATATTTCGTTCTGCCTTAGTGGGCACCCCCCGCCCCCACCCCCGATAGATATTATGAAAAAAGCAGTAAAACCCAAAACTTAACAAAGAAAATATCCACACCATACTACAGTGAAATCGCCAATACTACACAAATATTGTTTTGGTTTTATAATTTGATTTAGTAGCGACGGGCACTGTCGTACGCAAATACTCACCACAAAGGAGCGAAACAATCTTTATTTCAAAATATTTTTTGTTTTGTTTGTTTTTTTTTTTGTTTTTCGTTTAAATTTTAAACTAACAAAATAAAAATGTTAATCTGTTTTAATTTTTTTTTTTTTTGTAAATAGAAGTAGACAAAAACGTTTATAAGAAAGAAATTAATGGAAAATTAAAAAAAAAAAAAAAAAAAAACATGAAAAACAAATTCTATTCATGGTTTATATACAATCCCAACGAAAGAAGAAAAATAATAATAAACAAAAAAAAAAAGAAAATCTAAAGTATGTAGTACGTATTAACTTTTGTCATGCAAGTATAGTAGAGCACTATTTGAGAAAAAAACAAAATAATAATTATAATAATAATATCAATACATAATGAGTAATTTTTAAAACATACTTTTATCTTCTCGGTATTTTTTTATGAATGCATCAGGAATTCATTTTTTAACAAAAACGAAAAACTATAAAAAGTGAAAAAATAATGTTAATGTAATCAAAAGAATCGCCGATTTACATATGAAGGTTTCCTACTTACTGGCATACGAAAAGAAAAACCGTGTTTTGTTTTTTTTTTAAGTTAAATAAACAAAAAGGAACAAAATATACGAAAGCAGGAAAAACCATTTGTTTTAATTGTTTCGAAACACATTACATTTGTTTTGTGTTGAAGCTTTACAACTGATTTGTTTGTTTGTACAAAACTCTAAAATTTTGTCAATAGACATGAAGTTTGTATACAATATGCAGATGATGTATTTCCTATCCTATATGAGCTGTGCACTTAAAATTACGTACTGTTGAGGGCATTATATGTATAATTCACCATTAATGTAGAGAAGTTTTATTTACACTAGTTTAACTAAACTGGACCTTGACCAGGAAGTGAAATCGTTAAGCAATGGAATGATTCAGACGTTGCGGACCAGAGATCACCTACAAATCTAGAAATAATGATGCAATTGGTACGTGAAAAGCAATATAAATTTCATTGTGTGACCACATAGGCACTTAATTTATCACCTAGCTATTGGTTCTTGGATAAATGGATTTTTACTAGTGTCTATGTCACCGCAACCGACGCGATGGAGTAGTGCGACAGTGTCTTATTTCGTCACCAAATTCTACAGCTGAATAACGCGAGCCCAATACAAAATACTTAACTCCATATAAAACAGCTATCGATTATTGTAATACTTTCTATTTCGGCCATGAGTGATGAGAAAAGCCGGATATCAATTTCACATTCAGCTTTAAACGAAAAAGTCTTCAGTCCTACTTTACAAGCAAACTAAAGCAATTTTAGCAAAAAATTATAAGTTAATCCCCACCATTCCACAATGTCGAGGCCAAGCAGATAAAAGAAGGAAGTCACTTATTGGAGTCGGAAATGGTATCAAACTGGCTATAAGTACAACAGCTGTCGTCTCATTTTTCAAATCAATAGCATTGGCATTAGATACATGGATTACGATTTAATTGTGCAAACTCCGATGCAGAAAGAATAATAATAATATGGGATCCAGGGCTTAGCTTTTCACATCCGTTCGTGTTGTGCGGGTTTTATATTCTTTACACGAATGGAAGAGGCCTGTTTAACGCCGTATCCGAAGGACAATTTCTTATTGGAAAAGCTTTCTCATGGCAGTTGTACTCTGGGATGTTTTTCAGACGCTCGCCGTGAAATAAATGGTAGGTGTTGTCTGGACCCCTTCCTCCGTAGTCTAACGCACTAACCACTTGAGTCACGACACCCACATTTGTAGATGCTAACAATACTAAACTATCTATCGCACACGGTACTTATTTTCATTTTAAACTGCCTTATCCATGACAAATAACACAAATCTTTAACTTTATCTTTCCAAACCAAAATATAGTTGAAACTTACGCAATTGTTCAGCAAATCTGCTTGACCACCCTAAATTTGGTGAGTGTGAACACAAATTTGCTTGGTTAAGATGGTTTGTCAAGTCGATTTGATCAGTGTTAATCCCGCTCTTTACAAAAAGTTACTTCACATCATGAAATGCGTTAGTTATGGCTTGGGCCTTGCAACAAGCAAGAGCAAGAGTTTCACAACTATTTCCCACAGTCATTTGCATGGACACCAAATGCGTATCACAGTAAATTTTGGAAAGAGGGGGAAAACCAGTTTAGTAACTTTCAATCAACGCTTAATCCTTACCACACCTACACGAAGTGACTCCCGATCGCATATAGCATTCATAAGAATTAGATTTCTCTTTTTCAGCCTCCTAGCTAACGAAAAATGGAAAGGGAACTTACTCGAGGAGAATCGGGATGACAAATTCAATACTAGCAACAGGAAACAAACTATTTCAAATCACATCGGTTCTCATATTTTCGTGTTTAACACAGTTTTCTCAACCGGATCTAATCGTAAAGTCGTTTGTTGTTATTTTTCTTCAAAACTCCACAACAAACAATTTGGAAAGGCAGACATGTGAATATTGAGGAGAGCAGTTAGCAGTTAGATTCGTCTTGAACAAATATCCCAGGAGTAGTACTCCAAAAGCTCTCTGGAATCCCACAAATAAACGAAATATCACGACATGAATGCACAGACACACGCATTAAAAATTCTATACAAAAAATCAGCGTACAGCGTACCTACACCCTTTTTATAATTACGAGCTATTCACAGCATTGCCCTACGACGTAACGCACTATCTATAAACCATCACATCACATAGAAAAAGATTTTTATATTTTTAGTACATTTTATTGATCATCATATTTTAGTGTACGATAACATGTTTTCATTTAAATTGGAAAAAAAAAATAAATAAATAAAAAAAAGTCATGCAAAATTAATAAAAACAAATTAAAGGAAAAAAAAAATTAAGATAGATTAGGAAAAACTGAAAATCGTAAGTCAATTGCTAATTATAAATCTTATACCTGATGTCTGGAATAAATTCAATGGGTATTTAGAACAGAAAACAGAAAAAAAAGTCAGATAACGTCTATAATTTCAACAAATAATGAAATGGTTACTTTTTTTTTGTTTTATTCATGAAGTTAAGTACACAATGGTAGGTTTATTTTATATATATATATAGTTTTAATGAAAGAAAACGAAATAAAAAATATTGTATTCCTCTTGTTTTTTTGTTTTGTTTGTAAAATTTATTTGTTTTCATGTTTTTTTTTTTTTTTCTTTCTTTAGAATATGTTCAGATTATGAACACAAAAATGAATCGGTATGTCGACGTTGTTTTGTAGTCATTGGACTTGGAATGTTGTGGGAATGTGTGTGTGTGTGTGTGTGTGTGTGTGTGTGGGTGGTGGGTGTGTGTATTTTTTGTCTATCGATAGTAATTAAAATTGTTGAACCTACCTGCAGGCATTCCGCCCATGCCTGGTGGTCCGGGTCGTAGCATATTTCCGCCGATTAGAGCTCCGTGTGGCCCGATTCCCATGGCTGGTCGCATCATAGGTTGAACTAATTGCATTTGTCCAGGACCCATTTGTACCTGAGTGGTAGAAGACAATATGCCAGATGTTAGCATGTGTTTTACTAATCGGTTTTCATTGTTTTGCTTGTTTTAATGAAAAAAAAAATATTAAGTATATCGAACATTAGACAGTAACATATGTTTACAATTTTAATTACAAACTTTACTTATGAATCTTTTATTTTTTTTATATATTTTTTATTTTTTTTGGTAGATAAAGGGTTTGAAAATTGTTTGAAAGTACTTACAAGTCTCGGAATATTCACAACATTTCTATACATAGTGAATTGTACTAATCGGCGTGTGGTTCGCGTCTATTAATTAGCATCTTCCAAATGACTGGAATTGTTTATTGGATTTATTTATGTATATATGCATAGATTGATACATATAAACGAACAGGCCAGTAGTAAGATATTATAAAGTATGTTTAAATTTTTTTGTATTTTTTCTACTATTTATGTATTATGTACAGTCTAACTTATTAATATGAATAAGGCAACAATTTTGTCTTATAATTAATTGTGTAACATGCTCAATGCTGTCTTCTTACAACTACTAGTGAATACGTCACAGAGAATTGAACTTGTTACAAAATCTATACATTTGTGTGTTTTATTTTGAAGCTGAATACTGAATAAATTAAAATAAGTTCTAGTCAGTCACCTCATGTTTCACTTTGATTTACCATATGTGACTAAAATGCATAGATGTCGTCCTCACTCCATGTGTTTAGGGTCAGTCATTTATTACTGGAAGGCAGTAGCATTCTAAAGTCTTATTGAATCGAGGGCAGGCAGTTTTAATTGTTTTATTGCAATTTAAAGCAACGTTGTCACCATTATAAAATAGGATCGTGAACGGCAGTGTATTTTGTTCGCAAAAGAAAGAAATGTTTCAACGAAGAAACAAAATTTGAGAGAAATTCCACAGTTTTACAGACTTTGAAGCAGTAACCATCACTCTTCATCGCAGTAAGATGGTATACATCCAATTGCCAGCTGCCCAGATTCATAATAATCAAGCAAAAGCGTTGGCGTTACAGAACATTCAAAGAATTAGATAAGTTTTGCTACAGAAGAGCTCACGGAGGTACATTTCCAGTCTCACTTGTAGAAAGTTCTATTCAAAACATGAATTCTCTGACATTTGATTGCTAGAGAAGGGGGTTGGCCACAAACGATTTAACTGAGTTGAAAGATGTGTCAGTCAACCAACCCGTGTTTTTAGTGCATGAGATGCTGGAACGCTTGGTGGACATATTGTACATCATATATACAATTTGCAGGCGCATATGATTAACAGAGAAGAGTAGTGGATATCGTGACTTCGTTATGGAAGAAATTAGGACTACTAGTAGTAGGCGTGTTGCCCCTACCACAAGACGAGTGTGCACACTCACTTTGTGTCCCTACGTTCACTTGTTCTTTACGTTTTCCTTCCCAGCAGCTTCTTACTGCTAAGCTGTCTTTCTTATGTGAATGTTCAGCCTGCTGTATGTAACGAAGCAAGAGTGATAAAATCTCCGTTTCAAAAGTTGAGAAAGAAAAACATCTAGCAATTACCAACAAGTTTTTAATTCACTTCAAATGTTTCTGAAAAATCTATGCACATCCGGACACATGGCTGAATAATACACCAAATCAAGATATGTATGTTTAGTCCATGACCCTACAAAATTTTAACACTAAAACTAAACCTACTTAAACTATTATAGAATAAAAATCAATCGCACTTACAGCACGAGGTAAACCCAACGCAAACTTCTGTGAACAGGTTATCAATATAAGAGATTTTCTTCAACACTTACCATGCCGAGAGGAGGACCACCTGGTCTAGCTGCTTGTAGTCTTTGCAGCATAACTGCACGATTTAGATCTTCTAATTGTTTTTGCTGTTGATGCTGATGCTGGGCAACGGCTTGGGCTTGAGCATGCGCATGTGCCTGGGCCTGAGCATGCGCCTGTGCATGAGCTTGAGCTTGTGCATGTGCCTGCGCCTGGGCTTGAGCATGCGCAACTTGTGCTTGCGCTTGAGCTACTTGTGCTTGTGCTACGGCTGCTATTGCTGCTGCCTGTAATATTTAAATAAATTTTCATTTGTTTGTTGATTCAGAAGAAATAAAATTAAAACGTACTTCCTGAGCTTTTGAAATTGCTGCTGCTGTAGTTGTTGTTGTCGATGTTGACGTTGACGATGACTGAGCAGTACTATGGGCACTTGATGGTCTTGGAGTCGTTGCCGTTGAAAGTTTATTCTGGTATTTGGGTTTACGTGCACGTATTTCCTCTAAACTCAAGTCTTCTGGCGGATGAATGATTTTTGAAGTTGTACCACTAGTGACTATATTTGTTTTTTGCTGTTGAACTCCTTCCGCTGTACTACTGGCTGCGCCTGCGGAATTGGGATTGTTTGTTGTCGGTGGTGCACTGATTGTAGCATTGCTGTAAGTTTTATTTACTTAATTACATATGTATGCAGGTAGAGGCATAATAGTTTTGTACGTAAACTACTAAATATTTGATTTTTTTTTTTAAGCAGAAAGCGCATTGCATTTGTCAACTGATTCCAGGCAAGAGAGGAATAATCCTGCGAATGGAATCAACGACGATCCTTCGAAACGTGTAAGGATTGGTTATGATTTGCGGGAAGGCAAACTGAAGAAACAGTCTTTGTTGTGCAAGAATTGAAAGAAGTATCCACGGTGTGGTTACGTTTGTCATTTCTCGATGCAAGATCAGCTAAATTTCAGAAGTTTAAGACCAGTAAACCCAAAAACTGGCGCATAAACTCCGGTACGCGTGAGTACGAGTCGTGAGTGTGAATTCTTTTTAACAGGAATCACACAGAAAAAACTCATGGTTCCGGAATGCGGGCTCAGAACCACGGTTTTCCAAAAGTCTGCGCAACTGCTTGCGTACGCTGATGACATGGACATTCTAGGCAAACACCTAAAGCTGTCAATGATGCCCTTGTACTGAGCAGGAAATGGGCTTATTTGTGAACGAGGGCAAACCCATAAACGTGGCTGGCTGTCACCAAGAAGAGGCACACAACCAGTTATTGCCATAACCCAAGATAGGACATGCATAAGGCAGTAGACTTCTTCCACTGATTCGAGATAGACATGGTCAAGGATAGATCATAAGGCAGTTATACGCAAGCGATCCCAGATGTGCTACGTAGAGTGTCGATCTCACTGGGTACTCTCTGAAAGGCCAACAAACTAAGAGGTTAGGACGAAGTGGACAAGAAAATCATCTTGGACGCACAGGTTCATCTCTCATCATGTCTTTCACTTCGTAATAAGCTCCAGAAAAGCTTCATAGATCACAAGAACTTACCTATAAGCGGGGAACGTTGGCTTTGTCTGAGCTTGGGCTGCGCTGGACACAATAACAGCAGGAAACAGAGGCCTTGGTGGCGCACCCATCATTGCATGCGGCGGCATCATTGGTATACCGCCAGGTCCGATATACGGAGGCATGCCCATCGGCGCCATCATATGCCCCATAGGTCCAAACTGACCCATCATGTGTGGTGCCATCATATTTTGCATCATCATCGGCGGTGGGGCAGCCAGTGACACTAAAACAACACCACCAACAAAAATCACTAAATATTCAAATCCAATTCATATTACACCACCTACCTTCAACTTTCTTTTTCGCCACAGGCTCATCGTCATCCGAATCCGATTTTCCGCCATTCTTCTGTCGTTCGTGCTCGCGCAAATCTTCTGGCGGGATTCCATCCATACCGAAAATCTCAATCTCTATATTCGACCGATTCGGAAGCGAGTTCGGTACTTTGTCGATTGTCTCCTTGTGGACCTGCATGCAGTGGATCGATAGTCCGGGTCCCGTATACAGTTTCTTGTGGCAAATGTGGCATTTAAAATGTTTCGCCTTCTGGTGTTGGACTAAAATTTTCTCATCTTCAAACTCCCGATTGCAATACCTTTTTGGATTAATCGCTTGGGTTAACGAAAATAACTGAATTTCACAATTTTGGTCAAAAAATATAAATGCGTTATGTAAAAAAAAAAAAAATCCTAAAATGTTAAAAAATTTTGCTTTGAAAAGGATACCAGCACCAGGGTTTGGAGGCCTTCTTCTTCTTGCGTCCCATGACTAGCTTAAGTGAGGGGGTTTATTTGTTAACAACGGGCACTAATTAATTAGTAATTACGTTTGGAAAACGTAAAAAATGCGTCCGGGCGAAAATTTCTTCTCAACTAATGTAAAAACAAAATGGCCTACAATAAAAAATTTTTCCACCTCCGTCCTTCCCATGTACGCAGATTGGTTATTTGTCAGATGGCATGACATTCGCAGTAGTTCTGTTTCCTTTTCGTAGTTGATGCGAAAATCTAGTGTTTATGGTGTGTTTTCATGTTGTTGACAAATTTTGCTGTAAAATGGTCAAAAATAGACATGACAAGGTAAAATTTAGTCAGAAAGTAGGGAAACAGTCGTTGTTTTGGGCAATGTCATGCGATAGTTGGGAGATTTTGAGCATTTTGTCTGATTCTCTGGCTCGCACATACAATATTTTTTATAATAAAACGTACATAGATAACAAAATTGAGCTCAAATTTCTGAAAATACGAGTTTGTCCTACGGAATATGATGCAATCTATGACTGTTCATAGAACTTTGCAAATTTGGCAGCATTTTCAAGAAAAACAGAACAAGTTTGAGAGCTCCTTTCTCTGGTGACGGTTCTAGTCCACAATAAACTAGAACGTCAAAACTGTTCCATTGAATTTCGCTAGAACGAATCAAGACTGGAGTCAGAGTCCAACAAGTGCTACTCAATTTGCACATAAACTCATGATCTGTGTAATTGGAATCTCACAAAGCTTCAGTACGTGATAACAGACGAACAGCTAGCTCCACGATGGGCTTACTCGAACTAATCGGTATCGGAGTCGTCCTCTACTATCTCGTCAGTGTGCTGCTCTGGATCGTTTTGGATTCTGACATCGGACTGGCCATCAAGGAGCGATTTGGTCAGCCGATTTCGTCCCTGCGCGGTCAAGTAGTATGGATAACAGGTGCATCGAGTGGGATTGGTAAATACCTCGCAATAGCTTTGGCGAAAAATGGCATAAAAGTGGTAATCTCCGCGCGACGGGAGAACGAACTGGAGGAAGTACGCAAAGAGTGCTTATCAGCAGCTGGTGGGCTGTTGAGTAACAATGATGTGTTTGTTCTTCCCATGGATATGTTGGACTTGAAATCCCATGAGAAATGCTTGAAATCGGTTGTCGATCACTTTGGTGCACTGGACATTCTCGTGAACAACGCAGGAAGGTCGCAACGGGCAGATTGGGACTCGATCGACATAGAGGTTGACCGCGAAATGTTCGAGTTGAACGTGTTTTCTGTGATTAACTTGTCGCGCATTGCACTGCGTTATTTTAGAGAGAGTTGCGGCGGCAAAGGCCATCTGGCTGTGACTTCCAGTGGCGCTGGGCTGACTCCTGTTCCGTTTTCAGCGAGTTATTCAGGCGCTAAGCACGCACTTCATGGGTATTTCAAGTCATTAAAGATAGAGGATCCCACAGTCAACATCACACTCTTCTGCCCGGGTCCAGTTGCGACGAATTTCCTCGAAGAAGCATTCACAGCTAAGCCCAATGAGAAGTACGGTCAAAATGCTATGCAGGATCGCCGGAGGATGACGGCCGAGCGGTGTGGGGAGTTATTCGGAGTTGCGCTGGCAAACAAGGTGATAATTACGTGGGTGGGACTATTCCCAGTGAATGTTTTGCTCTATTTGTCGCAGTACTACCCCAACCTAGCGATGCTGATTGTGAAGATGCTCGGAGCTGCCGGCATCAAGAAGATTCGCGAGGGAAAGTAGTCGCACAGCAGGCACTACATAGTACAGAGAGAAAGCCATAGTGTAATGCCATTTAAAAAAGCTAAGTTTTTTTGTAAATCGTTTGATATGCTTCGTTAAATAAAGAGCTAACAATTTTTTTTTGTTTAAACATTGTTTTCGTGAGCTCAGCGGGTCTTTCTTGCAGATAAACCAAATGAGTACATACTCGAGGTGTTGCACAGGAGCCTTGAAGTTACATGTAGGTATGTTTAGGCTTTTACACGATGAGATAAAATAGTGCGCGCTCCTCCATCGGAATATCTTCCATTCAATGTCGGAATAGAGACGTTTTAGGTCACAAATCGCAGTCGCAGCGTCTGAAACAGATCATCGCCCTCGACAGACATAACTTTGAAGTAGTCAAGGAGTTCATATTCCTGGGAGACTCTATAAGTGATGAGATTAAGCGAAGCATAACTAATCGCTGCTAAGAAGACAATTGACCAGGAAAGTTCCTTTCTCGAATAACTTTGATCATCCCAGTTCAGGAGCATATATGAGAGCCACTTTGGGGAACTTTTGATCCCACCTAGATAGACGGAGCATGGAGAAATTCTGTTTCTAAGTACTCGAGGCACAAACTAGCTTAGCTGATGCCTCGAAATGCAAGTAGGAGACAGAAAATTTTTCAACCAAAAAATGTGTGAAAAAAAGGGCAGTGTGTAGCCCACACTTCTTGATATCCACAATCTGGGTATATCCTCCAAAGAGATACAACCATAAGCTGCATGACCCACATTGATCCAGCGTTCAAATGCAGCGACTAAGTTAGATGGGTCATCTAGAGCGGATGGACAACAATGCTCAAATTCGGAGTAACAGACATAGAGGAAGACGTAACCTTAAGTGGAAAGGAACCTCAACCGACTTGCTGAACGAAAGTAGAGGCTGGTGGCACTCTCGACAGTACTGTCATCTAAGTTACTAAGGTACCCTTCGCAGATCTGTTCTACCTCATCAAGTGGTGCGAAATGAGTAGAAACAGTTTCATTGGCGGGCTTTTCAACCCAAAAACCTGTCATTTTCTGTTCCGAAGACTCCAGAAGACAATCACCGAAGCCAATTATTGTGTTAACATAATCTGACATGATTTACAGCTTTTTTTAGTACATATGTACGTAGAGGAACTAGTGGAAGAGCGTTGACTCGTTCAAGAGCTTGCATTCTGTGTACATAGCTTGGGTAATGAAGGTAATTAGCAAATGGTAATAAAGAATGCAATGCACGCACGAGTTAGGGTCACTTTGACGTTAAATACTAGCTGTGGACAAGTACGTAAACGAGAGAACGAAAGAAGGTACTTCATAAATCAAGCTTTGTCTTGGAACGTGTTCGTCAGACGGGCATGCCTCAATCGGGTCGTTTATTGACATTGATCGTAAAAATGTATTCTTGATGCAATGGAAAAGGTTATGAAAGAAGTGATATTGTGATATTTATGTTCTAATACCAATGTTTGCATGTAATATCATCGATTTGATGAAATGATCAACTAAACAGAAAAGCGAACTATAGCGAGAAATTCATTTTTCCCACAGAAATAAATCAGAAAAAACTTAAGAGGCTTCTTCCCATAAAAAAGTGTTTGTCTAGACATGGTAGCCTTCTTTTCCCTTCGATCCTGAGTGTAATCTTATTCCTTAGAACGGAGATTGAATTTTCCTTGTCGCGCTGCTGTAATTAAAAGATCATCTTGGCTGGAGCAGTACGAGTACTGTCTATTTGCTCGATATGGCGGAGACAGTTTAGTCAACGTGGTTTGACTTTTGGGACTACAACTACACCTTGGTAGAGCTCATGAGTTCATGGTTGTATATCCTCCTCTATTCGCCTTCCTCACCTACTGGAGCGAGAATTTTTCTCCCGAAAGTTCTTCAAAGTCTATTCTGCTTACCTTCTCAACGCATGGCACTCGGCTCCATATACATAGTAGAAGGTGCAGGATTAATGTATTGAAGAGCATGCATTCCGTACTCTGAGTTAGGAATGTCGAACCCATTTATTTTCCTCCAAAGCGAGGTATCAGCAATTTCCTTTCCGAGTTCATTATAATTCGAGGTAGATGAACTCCTTAACCACTACCGACCTACTTTTGCCAAGAGTGACGCTTCATCCTAGGCGGTGGACAGATACTTCTTTGTTTGTTGACAACTAGTACTTAGTTTTGTCCTTATTTACTTCAAAACCAAATCGTTTGTTTAGCCAGTTTTACAACAGAGCGCTGGGACCGACCGACGATGTCGATGTCGATGTCGTTACGTGTTCCAACAGCTGGAGAGATTTGTCACATATAGTGCCTTCCGCGGTCTTCTCACTATCTGTTCCAGGACAAGACTGAAGAAATCCGCATCAGCGCAACTCCTTGCAATCTACTTCATGTTTGGAATACTTCCTGAGTTCAAGCGTCACGTGGCACGTATCAGTTTTGCCGTAATCCCGAAAATGATGAATGCTATCATATGAACTCGATGAAGAGATGATGATTTGTTCGTTGGAGGCGTATAGAGGTGATAGTCCAGTCATAGGGGATGACTTCTTCCACCCATGCTTCGTTGATGATATGGGTCAAGCACCCTAACAAAACATCACCGGCATGCTTAGAGAGTTCTGCTAGTAGGTCAAGCTCTTCAAAGCAGGGAAGAGGACTCCTTCTTCATTGACTAGATGCGGGTTTTCTTCTTGTCCTATTACCGTTTAGTTGCTGCTGGAATTGCTCCTTAAACAGATACAGAGGTAGAAGAGTCTCCATTTCGATCTTGAAGCCAGCCTCCAGTTGATTGGCTTAGAGATCAGGGGTCTCAACAAAAAAATATGTGAAGCTGTTGAGTAGTCTGTTCAACACCCTACCCAAAATCTGTTTCAAAGTTCACGAACTTATACTGTTTGTAACCAAGTTGGTCTTCTTTGTTGGTTGGGCAATCTACAATAACTATATTCACTTATCTATTAATTGGCAATAAGTTTACCGCGACATTAAAAGCTGCATGGCTGCGGTAATAACAATTCCGCAATAAATTGCAAAAAGTTTTGTTATAGACGACTCGTCTTCAAACCTTACAACCTTTACTAAACAAACACATTAGACGTTATCTTTCGATTCGTAAATGTTGTTAAGTTCTTAGTCGCACTTCCAATTACTAAAAATAAATAAATGTCAGCTGACACCGACTGTTAACATTAAAAAGAAAAGGAATTCCGAAATGGTCAGGCTTTAAAAAATCTTCTGGCCAAGTTTAGGGTAAAAAGCCACTGAAAACCTGCAGTTCTACCAATCCAAATGAATGATTGACAACCAATATCCAAATGATTCCTTCCAATTGCTTTGGAATTTTTATGACGTTCTCATCTACTGACAGGAAGAACGCACTAACTAGGTCGCGTAATCCACATAGATACCCACACGGACACTGTATACATAATGTAAACAGGATATTATCGAAAGCAGAGATCATAAATTACAGAAGATATCAATAAATAATATCTGTAAGTACTTTGGTAATTTAAGTATTAGCAACTACACAATCTCCTGTAGTTTATTGGAAAGCAATAAATCTATTTGGGTGCAAGTGTTAGATATGAAACGAAGCGCATAGATACAACTGCAAAGGCGTAGACCTAAAGAATTTATGATAAGTTGCCAGACAATGGACTATGGTTTCGGAATCCTGCACTTACTTCCATACGCAAACGTGAGAACCACAAAGAGAGGCATGAACATCGTGGAATGCCTTCTCAAACAATTTTTCAAGAGTTTTTGGCTAAGATTTGCTCATTTATTTTCACTGATTGGAATCGAATATAATTCAACAAATGCATCAAAAAGCATCTACTAACATTTTCGTGTGAATGTAGACATAGTTCTGCTTCCTTTCTGGGAGAAAACCATAAAAAAGATACAAGCTCAGCAATGCACCCCTCAAGCTAGCTTACTAATCGCACATGAAATGATATAGCTTGCATGGAATTCTTGATATAATCTATATTTAGTGGGGTTCGGCAAGGCTGTATACTTTCACCAATATTATTTTTATTGGTGATTAGCGACGTGCTAACTCCGGCCTTATCAATAGAAAATGGAGGAATTCGATGGACTCTGACATCTGAACTCAAACACCTCGACTACGCCGACGCCGTATGCCTGCTGTCACATAGAATTATGGACCTTCACCAAATGACAACAAACGTGGAGAGAGAGGCAGACGTCGTTGGGCTGAAAATTAACTCGGCAAAAACAAAAATGATCAGCCTAGGACCTAGCTCATCAATTCAAGTATGCATTGCTGGACAAACGGTTGAGAGAGTTGAGAGTTTTCAATACCTTGGAAGTATTGACCGATGGCGAAACTGAACTGGATGTAGCCAGCCGAATAGGCAAAGCAAAATCTGAGTTTGAGTTGCTATCCACAGTTTGGCGTAGCAATGCGATTAGCTTAACCACCAAGCTACGACTGTTCCGTTCCAATGTTGAATCCGTGCTGCTATGTGGATGTGGTACCTGGAGGGTGACCGCCACTATCACGAGGAAGTTGCAAACATTCGTCAATAGGTGCTTACGTTATATCCTTAGGATTTGCTGGCCAAAACGTATCTCTAACGAACAACTCTATCAGAGAACGGGCCATGAACCTTTAGGCACAACAATACGACGACGAAAGTGGCAGTGGATTGGACATACTCTCCGAAAGGGGGACAGGTCCATAGCTAACCACGCGATGCAATGGAACCCACTTACTCAGGATGGCAGGATAGAAGTACGTGGCGCAGAACAGTTGAGAAGGAAGCACGGCAACTGGGAAAGAGTTGGGGAGAACTGAGACACATTTCCAGAAACCGCACACTATGGCGCGTGGGCATTGTCGAGGCCCTAGGACCCACAAGGAGATACAGATACAGATATTTAGATACAAATTAAGATGACGTGTGGAATCTTTCAACCATAACTTATAGTCGATACGTGGGTTTAAGTGTTTAGAGTTCTGTTAGTTGCGAAAGGTCATGAGAAGAGGAAGTAGAGGACTACACGATTTCTTTATAATTTCCAGAAAGACAGAAGCTGTAAGAGGGTTCAAATATCACCCGCGGATGGACCATCTTTTGAGATATTTTTACTAGAATTCGAGTCTTTCTGCATTATGTAGCAATTTATGAAAGTAGATATGTACATTCTCACACATCTTCTCCTTTAAAAACAAATCCGAGCTTTTCCTTAACTACATCAAGTCTGAGAATTCTTGCTTCGCCAAATAGTTTGTTCCGTCGTTCTCGCCTTTTTCTATAACTCACGATCCAGTCGAGTTTTTCTTTACATTTTCCTATGATCTTAGCAACCAGACTATCAATAAAGATTTTACACTGGGATGTGTGCTAATTCCTACACCGACCCTGTCCATCAACGAATTGTCTGCCATCTTCAGCACCCCTATCGTGGAATAATTCCTAAGAATTAGTTTCAGACTTACTAAGGCTATGTTCAAACGATTGCCAGATCTGCAAATATAAACAAATTTGTCACAAATACCTGACAATCGTGTGAACTACCAAATTTTTCTCTGACAATTTTGTGGCAAATTAATTCCCAGACTGCCACTTTGGACCTGACCTAACCTAACCTTAATTAAATCTTTAAGTCGAAGTCCTAAACAGATTCTAGTAAATGAAATAAGAACACTGAGCTTTCTGCGTATATCTGGTCATAAAACTTGACTTCGTGAATAAACAAACTTGTTCAGCCAGAAAGATGTAAAATTTAAGTACTTATGGATCGAATGACGACGTATATGTAGGTTTGGTTTATAAATAGTCGTAGAATTCGATTTAAAACAAAAAACTATATTATTGTTGTTCATAGAACACTGAGAAGGTATGCTGATGTTTTTTTAATTTTTGCTTTTATGAGCCATTTGCTGCACAAGTTCTATTCTAATTGTTTAAAGGAAATCATTCATCAGAGAGTAGTATCTACAAGCGTCAGAGTCAAATGTAGTGAGTAATGTGTGCCTTTAACGATAACCTTGGCTCTTGGCATAGCGATATGTTTTCTACTGAGGTTAATGTGATGGCTTATGATTCATATCATAGGTAACTTGCGAATCGGGTGTGCGAATAGATAATCTTGAAATTGTGCTACCGAAGGTCTGCAGTACTATTAGAGGTTTCAAGGTCCTGATGAGGTTAAGAATCAAACACCGGGATGCTCCCAGGGAAATCCATCAATAAGGTCTCCTTCTGCTCACCAGATGGGACCAAAATATGGACTAAGGTTAATCTAAACAAAACCGAAGAAATGCAATGTTCTCTCAAAGATCCTCCTACAATTAATGGCACTAGACACTCCTTTACAGAAAAACTCCTCCTTGGTTGCTACGAAGATTTGGATACATCTACATATTAGAACCCGTGAAAGGAGTCAATAGTATGAGCGATCTGTCTCTCACAGGGATGGGTTACGATGCCTATATGATACGTGGATATGCTCCTAGCTATAAACACTTTAAATGCTCCGCAGAATCAACTTTAAATGAAATAAATGGCTCGAAGTGTTATATATCAAAACAGATCTGGTTTTAGCTGGATTTTAAACGATTTCCGAGCTGGGAGATTGTCACTAGGCGAACATGCTTAAAGGCAGGCAAAGCACTGGGCAGGAACAAATATAAGGAAACTACAACCATTCACCCTTATATTAAAGAAATTGTTCCATTTAGGGGTTCATTTCTGCAATGCAATTGAATAGATTGTGCTTGCAGTATAAGGAGCCTTTCACTACGATTTTCTGTCCTTGCGAAGAGTATACCGGTCTTTCTTACTTACTTGTAGTTTTTTGAGGGTTCTGAGGGTCTTGGAAGACTCAAGGAAAAAAACATAGAAATACATCGAAGGCATTGACGTTTTATAATAAAAACGATATTAAGGCTTCTTCAATCTGCAGTAAGTCCAATGAATTAAAAGAATGTACGGGATATGTTGGCCATGATCAAGCGCTCTGTACGCTGTGGTCGCGCCTGATCTAGAGATGTTCCTGCATTTCTTTCACTAGACCTACAACGAGTATCAGAGCATTTCGACTCTCTGACGCAGGGCACTTTAAAATAAGAAGATAGTATGTTTCCAAAACTGATGCTTCCAAAGCCAGGTCAGGTGGCTCTGGACACATGCAGCGCATTTCAGAGTATACTTGAGATAGGTTCAATATCAGACAAAAATATCGCCATATACATTGACTGTCGCGCTGTATATAAGGCCCTACTGTCTTACGTCACCAAATCTGGAATAGTCAATAAAGGCCAGGGGGTTAACAAAAGTGTCGACATACTGCTCAACAAAGGAGCACAGTTCCAAAAAAGTGATATAATTGGAAAACGACCGATGTGGGTGGATATAAGAGTCATCATCAGTTAAGTCTTCAACTTAGAAGAGCGTAGGGTGTCTAAGGTCTTCCTTCCAGATTTACATAGTTTGTGAAAATCTAGAGAAACTGCTGTAAAACTATCTGATCTTTGACATCTACTTAGTGAGCGATGAGTCATTGAATTCAGAACTATGTCGACTGATTGAATGACAGCACTGATCCTAAACTTTATGCATTGCTCCATCTACGTACATATAAAGTCCTAAGTCTACTATTAAGGACACAGGGTATGAAACAGAAATGAGTGGGAAAAAAACTGTTTAAACATACAGGATTCAGGATAAGTTCCACGCAGTTCATTACTGTGATTAAAAGAATCAAATGTGTACATAAGCCGTAGGCGTATACGCAACATTTTTTTTTACAAATATGAGCCTTATACGTCAAAAGGATTCAGGAATTTAAATTTAATCAATTCCTTCTGAAGGCAAATACATGAGCAGTTTCAATAGGACGCATTCAACGAAAATCCGTCTTTTTTCAATTCCACTCGCAGGTTAACCCATAGCAACCTCCTCGTAATGAGGGCTTTATTTTGTTTTTTTTTTTTTTTTTGATTATTAATTGCACAAATAATTATTGGCATTGACACATAAAATTGCTGACCACCGACTTCTTGTGTACTATATCACCATCCTGTGGGCGATTACTCTTGGACTCAGTCGATGAAAGATCCTTCGGTAATGGTGGCAGTAGCGTTGCGATGAATGAACGATATGGCCTTTAATTGCAAAGTGAAAGCTCATTCCTGTTTCGCTGTGGGATACACAAATCCATCTTGTCGACGGTCAGGATTAACTCTCTTCATAAATACTTCGATGGTGCCAATACTTATTCATGCGGGATAATGGTAAGTGTGAAATAGTCGATGGGTTATGTGGATTGCATACGATGGTATGGTTCGTCGTTTTTTGAAGAAATTAAGTTTTGTCATTTGAATACTAATCATCTTGAAATTGTTTTTAAGATGGTGACTCTACAAAGAAAAAAAGTATGAAATACAGCCCTCTTTACCAGACAAACATTCAAAATGGTTCTAAAAGTAAAAGAACCTCAATTCGTGCTTTCCTGAATATGGAAGATACACGTGATGGGACTTTCCGTAAAACAAATAAATGAAATTTAGAAAGAAAAGATGGGGGAATCCTTTGATCTACCATGTCTCGTACTAGCACTTTGGGCTGGGACGTCTTCTTATTAGCGTTACCCTCGGTTATGGAGTGCAGAAACGTTCATCAGATTACGTACAAACTTAGTTTCCTTAGGTGATATATGCTTCGAGTCTTTTCCGGTTGTTACGCCTAAGAAGTTTCTTGACTTGCTTCATGCCCTGAGTGTTATTCCAGGTACTTAGCCTGTTTTCCCTCTTCCAATTCCTGAATTCTTCTTTGAAATAATGACCCCTTATTCTGAAGAATGATTGTGGACTTATGAAAGTTTTTGATCCTCTCTTTTCCCGGAGAGTCGTCCATGGGATTATCATCTACTTCCACATGGTCAGGGATCCAACTAATAGCTTGGCTACCTTGGTTAAGCTATGTCACAGTTGGGATGCTACCTGGAAAAATTAGGACAAATCAACCTGTCGCATAGATTTTAGCCTGAAAGATGCTGAAACTTTTACCCATGGATTGAGAGTGTTTGGTCCTAGGCCCGAATACACTTGCTATTGCTTCTTCTTCTGTGACATTGCTCCAATTTTGTTACTGCTGTGCTTAGTAACGAAGTTTTTTGGAAGTTGAACCTTCGAAAATATCATCTCTAGGAAAGGACTCGAGTAGTAGCTTATCTTTCCCTATTCGTTCTTTCTCCTCTTCCCCTTGTGGGTGGAATCAGTTTCGATAGTACCTCCATGGCTCCAGTTGGGCAAGTTCTGTAAGGCAGAGCCATGATCTTCCTGTTGACTGGTTTGTTTCATTGGTATTACATTGGCTTAAATGTTGATAGGAGGACCGGTGAAAACGTCTAAGCCCGCACTTAGTAAACTTATTGTTCAGTAGTACATGGAGGAGAAGATTCAATGGCGAACTCTATATATATGCAACCAAAATGGGGATCTAGCCTGAAAGGTCAAAAGACATCAAATACCTTCACTCGGCCACATCGAGCGAATGTACGATGAGTGTCCAGTCAAGACAGTCTTTGAATCTTCGCGGAACACGGAAGACCGAAGCTTCGTTATAAGTTTCAATCGTGGATAAGAATAAGTTTTAATTTGAAGATGGTATCGGGGGAAGTATCATTCTTCTCAGTCACGATTTTTTTTGGAACAATGATGGTATATAGGTAGGTTACCCAGAGGGGTCGTATTAGGATCCACAAGGATCTACAAATTTTCTTGAGACTTTCGTTGGAGCAAGTAAGTGCAGGAAGTGCTGTAATTGATTGGCGTTAGCTAGTCCATCGAGATTTTCAAAGAAGATGAGTTAAATGTGAAGGATTACAAGAATTTGATCGTGGCTTGACTATTCTTATAAATGCTGATACTCCGAGGAGATATCACATCACATTTACCCACGACAAGGGCCCCTTGACCGCCATGATCTCCGCATGGAAGACGCTATTGTAATACGAATTCGCGAAAGGAAAAGACACCTCATTCTACTCCTGACTCTGGTTTCTAAGAATAAGGAGCCCATTGAAACAACGATGGACATCTAGAAGTCCCAAAGTGGATATATGCAAGCCTCCTTTTACACTGAGCTGTTGAACCTACCTTCTCGTGGCTGAAATCAAGTTTCGAGCCTAGCTTCTCTCGCTGTGTCTCGGAGAAATAAGAATAAGTTTGCACCGAAAAATATTTGAAAAAATAGGTTACACATACGCCACCGAACCAAAAGCCTCCTTTCACTTCAGGTCTTGAAGTTTAGGCGCGTAGTATTCAAAAACTGATATTTGGATAGAAGTCAGCTCATTTCTCGACAAATTTAAAAAATCAAGGCAGCGGCTAACACATTTTCTATTAATTTTTTTAAAAAATGTGTAAGAAAGTGTAGTCAGTTCGTGTTCCTCTCCTATTTCGAGATAATTTCGTATCCAAGTAGCCACGAATGTCACCAATCGATTTTGGCAAAGTGTATGTCCAACAACTTTCGCATCGAAAAGGTCAGGAATATTGTAGTCAAAGGCGGCAGTAGATCAAATGGCAGCAGGGTATCACATGGGATGACAGTGGACAAGGTAAGGGTTCATACAATTCGTCTTAGCCTACTTACGAGCTTTTCTCACAGAATCCTAATTCGATCATTCAAAACATTAAGGGAAATGTAGCCAATTAGTTCCACTGTCTTGGACAGCAATCTTCCTCCACCGATACCGAGCACCTACGCCAAAGGTTACCCCAAGGCTATTCCGAGGATTCAATTTTAAATTCATTTCAAATGTACATAGGTAGGTGGTACCTTTAGGTAGGCAAAAGGGCTTCATTCATTCTTTCAAAGACAAATATTAAATTCAGTTCGAGCCTAAAAGTTTTGAAATGTAATTTAAAAAAAAATAAAAATTCCTACGTCGCATATACTCGTACATGGCGTCCCCGAACGTTTCGAGGCAGGACTACAAGGAATTCCGTTGAATCGCGTTTCCCGAACATTTCACTTTGGGATGTCATTGAAAAGAAAGTATTATTTATATTTCCAGTTGATGTTTCCACTCAATACGGACACCGCAGTTCGAACATGGCCATTTCCATCGTAGAACATTGGTCTGAGAGTGATTGCTCCGTCAAAGTGTCGTGGTTACACTTGTTGAGTCCTTTGCTTTTCTCCTTGTTTTTGGCTTTAACGATGCGTTCGTCGTCGTCGTCGTCCTTCTCCTCACCGTGATGGTGGTGGTGGTGGTAGGTATATGTGGTCCCCATACTTGTTGTTCTTGACTTGTTTTTTTTTTTTTTCGTATATAGCCCCATATTACGATAAGGGGGTGGCGGATACACTGATAGCCATATGTAGTGTGTTATGTGCGTATGAGATTTTCTTCCTGCGGTCTGGTGGTGAACGAAAAATTTTACTATAAAAGCCGTTACGAAGTGGCACTTAAAATCAGTTACCAGCTACTTTGGGCGCCCAGTGGCAATACGATCGGAAAATCGAAAAATCGAAAAATCGTTTTGGCTAACATCCCGAGAGTGCGGAAGTGTGTTACGAAGAAGGAGGATCTAATTTTCAAGGAGCGAACATTCGATTATCGTTGAGGATATGGCAACGATAGCTGGACATAGAATCACCTTTGGTTCGTGTGTGTTGTTGATGTTTGTTGTGGGCAGAGGGCTGCAGAATGTGAATACCGCAGCAGTTGTCGAAGGAATATATCCAATGGAGATAAAGAGAGGTGTCACCACAGACAGTGAAACGGGCGAGTTTGTCAATCCGGCTAATCTGCAAGGAAACTATGATGAATATCCGGTATGAACAGGGAAATTTTGGGCTTTTTTTTTTTGGTTTTTATTTTGGACATGCTAAAGTGATAGTGAGAACAGAAATAGAATACAGCTTTTGGCTTTAAATGCATTTACCTTATCTGCTATTGATTGTGGTGTTTTCGGTGGAATTTATCGGGACAACTGTTACAATAATTTGTCCACTTCCGTGGCGCATGCAATCTAATCCTTTAATTGTATCTGCATAAGCCTCAGTAAACACAAGCGGAACAGATTGGGGGGAGTGCTTGAGAAATTCCATGGAAAAGATAACTCACTCGTTTAAAACATAAAGGGTTTGTGTATCCTGATTGGATTGTGAACTTGTTTTTGAAAAACCTGTACCAGGAGTACTGGAAATTTCTTGAGGGTAGTCATTCAGTGAGAAAACCGTGTCGAAGATCTGATACTATCATGAAATATCATCAAGTTTTTGGTAAAAGCGACGAAATTTATTTCCAAATCAAACCAGTGGACGGCATTGTAACCTCGTTAACCATTACCATGGAATGAGCCTTTAATTCTTCATTGTTTCCAGTAAAGAAGTTGGCTAAGTTGGCTTGAGAATAAAAAAGTGAATCCAGATCCGTCTTGTACGTGTTCATGCCCGCAGGAAGGATGGCTAAGTAGAGGAGAATGGTTCTCTATGTCGGTTTTGAATTACTCTGACCTAAAGTCGAACGAATGACTTCTCACAACTTCAAGTCTGCTGCAATAAATAAATAAAATAAGTACAGCATTTTTCATTACAAAAACTTCTACAAATCTCAATATCAAAAATTCTAGAGTGCTATCCTCCGAAAGACTAAAAAGGTTTGGATTTACGTATGGGTCTCCTTACTATACAGCTTTCACTGACCTTGTTTAACCCAACTCTCCACAGACACTTTTCGAGTTGCAAAGGAGTTCTTAAGATTTCGAATTTTTAGATAACCTTCCTCTGTGCAGAGGATTACATTAGAGTCATTGCATGTACAGGGTGGGCCAAATGCAAGTTTCTTTTTAAAAATGCAATAAAATTAACAAAATTAAATTTTTTTCATGTTTCCATTAGTAAGAGCAAACATTCCCATTAGTAATGGAACACAACGTCGTCGTTCAAGTGGCTGGCTCTGCTGTCATCGCAGTAACGCAATCTGTCACTGCAATTTTCCTAGACCTTGTTGATGGTTTCGGGCTGTGGATGTTATTGGCTTTAGGTGCTTGAATCTGTTCCGGATTGTTGGCATAACATCGGTCCTTCACGGTTCTCCACAAATGAAAGTTCAAAGGGGTCAAATCACAGCTCCGAGGTGGCCAATTGACATCGCCAAGACGGCTGATAACACCCTTTAGTCTCAATAATAGAAATTATTTATCAAGGATACATCTGCTGTTAAAAGTACACCAAATAAATTCGCTGTTGACACAAACTATTGAAGGCCCTTTCAAAATTTAAATGATGTTGAACAGGTGAAACACTGATAGCGGAAACAGTGCATTAAACTATTTTAGAGGGCTTGGTGATAATTTTTATCATAAACTCATCACAAAACCTCTCAGTTTCTTGCGAAGAACAGTAGTGATCCTATCAGATGTTTCTAGTTCTGGACAAATCAGTCAAAAACCATAAAAAATGATTCTTTCATCTTTCCTGTTAGTCCTCATCTGAAATAAGCAAAGAACTTTCTTTTGGTGATTCTATAGACTCTTCTTTGCTTCCATATTCATCACATTTCGTGCGTAAGGAAGAAACTGCATCAGAATCGTCAAGAACTATGATTTCCATTCTAATACCCATCAAAATTATATTTTACTGACAAATGAAAGCATTCTCAAAAATGCCTGTTTTGTTTGTTTCATTTAACCAAATCATAATTCGATTTGCCTACGGGTTTCATTCTTCGAAATATATCGATAAAATTTGAAAAACGAAGAATTTCTCTAACTCCTTTCATAGGTTTTCGTGAAATGATAAAGTTTGAATCCAACTTGGTTTCATTATATTTGGCGACATATATCAAGAAATCGAAATTTCAACTAATATGACTTTGTGTGTTCAGTAAAAAATTCGAACACCAATTTCAATTAGTTACCACATTCTCCATTCCTTGGACAATTTATACTGGTTATTTTCCTCTACTCTAGGTACCATTTGAATTTGGAACTATGTACTTTCCAGATGATGTCAATATGTTAGGATGCTGGATAGCATTTGAAATGCTGATCTCCCTCCTCTTCATCCATACATTTTCGACAGATGTCCTTGGCCGGAATTCCAAGTCACAAATCGTACTTTCTTGGTTCAGTAATCTATACGTCTATACGTGTCTATCTTAGGAATCTGAAACCGAAAGTTTTAGGTTAGTTTAGTCTAACAATGTTACAAACCCGCGAAGCTAAGTGAAAAATAGAAAATGTTTGAACCAAAAAATGTATGAAAAAAAAGTTACGTTTACGTCACCGAAAGATGTATGCATATCCTTAGTCCATCCTTTAGTCACACAATTCAAGTTAGATATTCTATTTCTGTGCATTCTAAGCACAATATGGCTTAAGAAATGGCTTATCTTCAGGAGATTGAGAACATTTGTGGTTTTATTTTGTTTTTTGTTGGCGCCGTGACTCAGGTGGTCAGTGCGTTGGACTACGGAAAGAGAGGTTCGTGGTTCGATCCCTAGACCTCGCGATCATCTCACAAACGTCTGAGTGTATAATTGTCATAAAAAACTACTCAAATTCCTAATTGTCCTTCGGACACCGCATTATACAGAAGGACCCTTACATTCGTGTAAAGAATATAACGCGCACAACACGTATGGTTGTGATAGGCTAAGCCCTGGATCCCATGGACCTGTTGCGTTAAATATTGGTATTTCTACTCAGCAATCTAATACGCCATACAATAACTCGGACTCCAAGAAAGCACGATACACTTATTTTTGTCGATAGATGTCGTCGATTTATATTGTAGACACACCAGTTCAAATAATTTGTGTCGCTGATCTTTGATGTGAGCCTCCTAAAGGAAATCACAGTCAATAGTGATGCTTGGATATCTCTATGGATCAACCATCTGAATATCCTTTCAACTAGATGCATTGAGCCATATGAAGCGCTTCATCAAAATCTGTGACACTGAGTAATTTGGGCTTCGAATGAGCACCATTTTTCAGTTTCTTGAAATTTGGCTTGCTTCATAATTGTTACTTCTTTTCTGAACTGAACAACAATCCAGCTACCTTGTGGAACTGGATACTACACTCTATACTTCTGCTGGAACAGTTTTTGAAGCAGAAACGAAATGTCCTCTCCGCTAAATATTAGAATAGATTAGATTATAGATGTGAGGTGGGAGCGTGTCACTATATCATTGCGGCCTCAGATGGGCCTATTGTGATTTCCTCAAAAAGAAATTAGAGCTCCCTTTTAATGCCAGTTTTGAATCTGAGTGGATATTTTATCAGGGCTTTGATTTCAAATCTATGGTGCTGATACCTGATACCACCTCGATACATGCAGTCTTTAATAAGAACATTACGATGAATGGACTCGGCAATGCCTGGTGCTTAGTGCCTAAGTTACTTGCAATCCACAGAATCGTTTTGAGATCATCAAAGTTTAATTTGGATATATGCCGTCAAATATATTTCACTTTAAATCTACGTATTAGTCGAAGGTTACCATCCCTGTAGGAGTACTTTGTCCAATGGTCCAGTGTGTCTTTTTCGTTCATCAGATTGATGGCAGTAGGCAGACACACATTTTGTGGCTTAATTTTCAACGCAAAATAAAATTTTGAGGATCTTCTCCGTTCTTTCAAATAAATCCTAAAAAGATTTAAAATGACTGCATCACCTCTCGTCCTTCATTCTATTACTGTGATTGAGTGGTTAGTGATACAAAACTATAGGTTTATTCAAACTTAAGTTTTCCAATCCAATAGGCTACCAAAGGTACTATTTAGTTCTCAACCATTAATGTTTCATCTTTCAGATGATAGTACCGAAACGAGCAGCTCTACTCCTCGACAGACTTATGGTGGCACTACATCATGCCCTGGAGGAGGAACGCAGCGGCCGACAACGCATCAGTGACATCTACGGACGAGATAGAACTCCAAAGTTGCTTCTAAAAGACGCCTCCCTAGCTGACTTCGATCCAAGTAAGTATTACTTTTAAAAAAATCAAAAATTTCGAAACTCTCTGATTAACAAAAATACAAAATTGCACTTCCAGCTGAGCATGATAACATGTACAGCGACGAAGAAGAGCCCGACTATGATTTGAGAAATCTACGAGATCTCAAATCACCGAATCGAGGCAGTGGCGAAACTGTAAGTTGGATAATAAAGCCTTAATGCATTTGATGGACATAGTAAAAGAAATTTCAGTTAATGGCAAAGAGCTTTCAGAGAAGAGCACCGCACGATGAGGATTCTGTTTCTGGTCGCAGTAGTGGACGGGTGTACTGGCGTTGTTATTTCAATGCAGTCAGCTGTTTTTAATACAACAACAAACAAAAAATTCCAAATATAGAGCGATATTTCGTTAAAAAAATTTTCAATTCAAATTTCTTTAATTGATTTGTCAAAATAAAAAGGACATGCTTTCGTCCTTTTGTGAATATATTGTTAGTGCATAAAATTTTAAATTAAATATTTATTATTTGTAGCAGCTACCGCCGCAAGTTTTAATTATTTTATGAGATAGAAACAGAAAGAAAGAGGGACAGAGAGAGAGAGGGAGGGGAAGGGAGAAATGTGTAAACTAAAACTATGGATATGGAATGGAAATATTGTAAAATGAGAAATAAACTGTAAGTTTAAGTAATATATTGGAGGACTGTTTAATGGCTTTTATTGTGCATATAATTGTTTGTCAACGATGGCGTCCGGATGGTCAGACATTTTGCTTACAAAATGGCTACAAAGAAGACAAAATGGTTACTTCTGTATATGACGTTATGGAAGCTCAGAAAACCTTTTCAAACGAATCACATTACAGAATTCTGAACTGAAAACATTGTTGGAAAATTCACATCTGAAATTGAAAACGAATTCCGAATTCTTCATTCATTGTAAAAAACGAATCGCAAGCTCTTACTTAAATTCGCTTTTGAAAAATGAATATTCGTATGTGGTTTGCGAAAATCTATAAAAAAGAAACGTTTACTTTTATAAATTGATGTTTCCACTCAGCACTCACATATGTGATTAGGCTGTCTGTGGAACATGTCGCCAGAAAAATGTCGAACACCAATTTTAGTTGATTATCATTTTTCATTCTTTCAACAATGTATACTCTGTGTTGCCAACGACCTGGTTTCTTTGTTCTACTCCAGGCACCATTTGGATTTTAAACTAGTTTCCAGATTTTTCATTTCTCCTCCTCTTCATCCATACATTGGCCGGAACTCCAAGGGTAAAATCGTATCTTTTTAGTTACCTATACTTCTATAGTGGGCGCCGTAGCTTAGTGGTTAGTGCGTTTGACTATGGAGCAAGGGGTTCGAGGTTCGAATCCCAGTCGGATCAGAAGCGTCTGACATACATACATTTGAGAGTACAACTGTCCTGAGAAAGCTTCTCAAAATAACAAATTGCCCTTCAGACACGGCGAAGGCAAAGTGAAAAATAGAAAATTTTTTAACCAAAAAATGTATGAACAAAATGTTACACATACGCCACCGAACCAAGTACGTACATCCTTCATCCATCGTCTCGTCACACAATTCAAGTTAGATATTCTTTTTTGTGCTTCCTAAGGACAATCTGGCTTATGTACTGGAGAGTGAGAATAGTTTTCGTTTCATTTTGTGTTGGAATCATCAGAACGGCTGTGTAAAAAACAGTTCTGGAAATAAGGCCCCAAAATAAATATGGGGACACATTTCTTTATGAGATAGAGCCGCAATCTTCTATGGTGAAACTAAATATTTGTGTCTTAACCTAAATAGGAGTAAAGGTGAAAATGTAACACTTAAGACAGATTCAAGAAAGCTGGAGTGGTACTTGGTAATAGATGGAGTCTTCAATCCCGAATAACTCATTGGCTCGGCCTCTCTACACTAACATAAGTAGAGATTATCTGGTGGACAGGCTTAGAAAATACTTTAAGCTGAGAATATCTACGTAAGTTCCAATCTCCGTGCATCAACAAAACTCTACGAACAACTCCTTCTGAGGCATTGGATATTTTGTTTCACCTGATACCCTTCGACATACTTAGTATCCACGTCCCAAGCTATCCGTCAGTGGTCAGGAAAAGTATTTGGTCATACCTTCATTGTGAATCAAGTGATATTTGCTAAGAATATCCGCATCTTTTCGGAGCCTCAAGCACCTATCTAATACTTAAGACCTTGGAGTGACGGAATTATTTAGACTCCCAAACGTCTCTAATGCAGATTGCTAAGCAGCTCAAATTTACATTTATTGTAAGGCCGGTGGACTCTGTGGTTTCAAAATAAGAAGTACTCGAGAGTAAAAAGCTTAGGTGTACAAGCGACTGGAACAAAGACTTCACATCGGCACCTGTCCAATCGGTAAGGATGGCTGCGTCTATTTACGAAGTGACTTTTGTAGAAGCTACATTAATGACGAAGAGGTAGAAAGGCTTAGAAAGAAACATTCTATTATAACGACTTAGGAAATCTACCAAATAAAGATATTATCAGGCTCTTAAGCTTCATTAAAAGTTAGAAATTGTTTAACGAGTAGGTAGAGAGATACTGTTTTCTAGTCCATACTCATGTTTCCTACTTGTTATCACAATGGATTGCTTGCCTAAGTTTGTGGGCATTTCATGCTGGCGGCTATTGAAACAAACAACCAACCTAGTTTAAAAATTTTCTATTCCTAGTGATTTTTCTAGCGATTTGGCTTAAAGTCCTAGGTTTTGAAACTGCCAGGCCCACTTTAGAAGTTAAATACAATTCTTCTGAGTCCAATTTTTTAAGGTGTTTTAGAAAAAACAAAAAGTTTTGTTGTGAAATCCCAACAGTAGCCGCACAATGTTATCATTATAACATAATTCCATACAAAATGCAGAATACCACGCCCACTTTCTTAGGCCTCATGTGCAAGGAGATTGTAAGCTTAATTACATATAGCTTTAAGGTCCAAGTACATACCACTCAGTCCAAAACTCAGTCAGTGGTAATTTTAACTCAGTCTTGTAGACGTTTTAGACATCTGGACCAGGCAGATGGTCATAGGTTTGTTCCTAAAGGATCTCATCATTCCGCAGCCTTTTTTTGACTTTTCTCATTATATAGCAACTACGGCCTAAGTATTTTTGAAATATTGAGACGCCAGTAATCTCATTATTTAATGAGTTCGGTTAAAGTAATGCCAAATATTGGGAATGTTCCTGAAACAGTCATTAGTGCAGATCGAGTACAGTGCCTGCGTCGTTGAATGTTCCATGATGAGCTTGATGTTCCAGTATGACTTTGAAAGACCTACAAAAGCGCATCCTTATTGCATGAGTTTTGATTGGTTTATTTGTGAATTTTAGATGAAATGCCACATTTGGCGATGCGACAATAATGGTCTTTCTTTCTAAATTTATTCGATTATTCGATGGATATCGATGTGCTGAAGAAGAGGTTAGATATTTGACGACTTTAAGAAATCACCGTTCAAATTCTACCGCCATTTGGACACCAAACTTCAGAATTTTTGCTGAAGAGTGAGTGTCATGACTAGAAAGACTAAAACGTAAAATGAAAAAAAAATCTTGGAATAAATTTTCTTCCGAGATTTTCAAGACCACGATGAGATTTTGAGATTTTGACTATTTAAGGCTGTTACGACATAAGGGTGTTACGACACTTATTTGGTTACATGGTGCAGAACATCGCTTGGAGCACCTGCAAGTGAGAACGAAGTCTATCCCGTGAATAAGTCGAAGAAACCTTTTAACCCACTAAACAGACCTCCCATATTGTGTGAAGCCAGCATACTTACCTTAATTTAGTTAAAATTTTACTGATACTCACCTATGATGATCTCATTTGACGGCAGGTGACCCCCAAGATCAAGAAGATACAGAGAATGGCGTACATTGGAATTACAAGTGCAATGAGAACTTTGCTTCACAGATGAAGGGAGGAGAAGTATGAACATAGACTTTTCCGAATAGCTGGTCATATTCAAATCAGTGTGCTACCCAAAGTACAACCGTGTTTTCGAAACGAAGGTCCTAGCATTGACAAACATGTGTCACAACACCTTTATTTTCAAAGACATCCGAGTTCAGAGTATTATATACGTCACACGATTTGAAGGAGCTCACTATGTTATGTCGTGTTTGAAGGGCAATTTGTTATTGAAAAATTTTCAGCAACATTAGTTGGATATTTCCAAGGACTTCAAGGGTCTTCAAGGGGAACCTCAAAATATCACAAATTTTAACTCTTTCCAGTAAGTCCTCACATACCACATTCTCACAAGTCGTTCCTTTGGATAGCAAATATAAAAAAAATTCCTTGAAAGACTTATGCACTACTGGGCTGTAAGATAGTAGGTTTCACAGGCCTTAATGAAAACAGTAATAATGATACAAAATGAAGTAATATTTCATAAAGAATTAAGGCTTCATTTGAAATCTGGAAATGAAGTCCCACTGACATGAGCAAGGCCTGAAAAATAAATTAAATAAAACCACAGAACTTGTGAAGTTTCTAGAGCTCGAATCCTATACAATAAGGACGTTATACTTAGATGCATGTTACAAATCAAAGACGTAAATCGAAATACGCTTCTTCGGTTAATAAAATTGCAAAATCATTCCGAAAATAGTACAGCAATCTAAAATTAAAACCTTTATCCCAGACTGTAGGGCCTCATGCCTAAGTAAACTCTGTTAAGCTGCCAACTTATTTCGCAGATGAGCAAAATACCTGGCAAACAAGCACTAATTGTAAACCATAGCCAGGGGGTAATAAAAGGCTCAGTCCCCCCGGCTATCAACACAATTCTTTCTCCCAGCAAATATCATTTATAGCGAAACAATAAACTCAATTAAATGTCCCCTCGCTGTTTAACTTTCTGCGCAACCCTTACATCATATTAAAATGTATTTCTTTTCATTTATTATCCACTTAAAACTTTTTTTTTATATCAAAGGACATGGAACTTTCATGACTCTTCTGTCTAAGAAACTAAGGATCCTTTGACTGTTCCTTTACCTTAAGCAGACATTAGCATAACACCACTTTGCGTTCTATTCTATCACGTAAGTAGTAGAACGCCAGTGTTGCAGGCAACTTTGTAACTTTTTCTATTTGCATATCGACAGGAGTATACACCTCCACCCACAGCATGACTCAGATACAACATCCTGTCTAACAAATTATACGAATAATGAGTAATTAAACTACCCATCACCTATAAATCAAAACATATCCCAACACACAGTCTAGATACATTATCAGTTCCCAGTGGGAACTTTGCCATCCAGTCAATCGGAATTCGTTATTTATGATGGCATAAACTGAATCCACATTTTGTGAATGCCAAAGCTAACATATGCAGCTAAAATGTTGACTAAGAAAAGTCCTGCGCAAGCAACAGGTTTTTCCCTAGTGCATGCAACAAGAGACTTCAACTGAGGATACAGTGGTGTTCAACAGGTGCTGCATACTTCAAATATAACTTGTTCACGGGTAGGTAGTTCTTTTTCTTTTTTTTTTTTTGTAAAAAACCCAGTCAGCCTGTTGGCGGTTAAGGGTGACTTATCCTGTCTATAGCGCGCAAGAGCACGTTTGATACTGAAAACATCGCCTAATCGCTTTTGGCCTTGGTCGAGGGGTGGTGGTGGTAGTTCCATATCAGTTAAGTAGACCTACCCACCACCCACGCACGCATACACTGTAGCATCTCCTTACTCATTGGGGTTGGCTCCTTCGAGTGTATACAGCAGTGGATGGTAGTTTATTTCATTGCAGATGGTATAAAAAGCCGGTGGCAGACCAAACTGCTATCGAGTAATCGCTGTGAACTCGTGTTGAGAGGATCATTTTCGCTGTTTTAGTTGCGCTTACCAAAGGTACAATAAATCGTTGTAATCAGTTCGTTGGCAAGGAGCGTTCTACCAAAAAGAAACAAAAAAATATAAAAATTCTTCTTAGTGTGCAGTGATTGGAAGTTATCGGAGTTAAACTTCGAAGTCGAATATAGTTTGAATTTGGTGATTTTTGTGAACACATTTCTCAGAGGTATGCATTAAAAATTTTTTTGTTTTTTACCCCTAAATGTGGATCTTAGTTTTCAATTCAAAAAAAAAGCGAAAACTATACTTTAGCCAGTCCGCCTAGATGTACGCATTTCGAAACTTTAAAGAGACCTTTATGAAGGGAACGTAATGAGTCTCCAGTGGGCCATAAATGCGCCTTGATTCACTTGATTACGTCTGTTAATTTTATAACTCCTTTCCCACATATTCATTGCGTCGCTTAAGTGTGGCTAGAATGTTTGAGAAGGCGTTTCGCGGTCTCTCTAAAAATGATAGTATCTAGGGAGTGTTTTATTGAGTGCAGACAGTTGAATACAAATTGCAAATGTTTTCCTAACTTTCTACATTAAAATACAGGACAAAACCGTCTACATGCAATGATTTGCTTGACAACCTATCAAGTTGTTCAATTTGAAACACCCATCGTCCAAGTCATACAATTTGTTGTACGATTTTGCAAAATTTTCAACTTTTTCCTTCGCTTGATAGACGAGTCCTTGAATGTAAACGCTTGTCGTACGACGTCAGAGAGTCTGATTTCAATGAGGAAACATCGAAGCTTTATATACAAAATATTGTGTCGAAAGCAGACAAAGAATTTTTATCAGAAGTTTTTTGAAATATGCCATCAATTTCCTGATGTTGACAGTACAATTTGAATACTAAGCAAATCGATCAATTTTTATTTTAATCTCTTTCCATTTAGAAACAAGTTCCAAAAGCGTATTTGCCATCACTTTTAGCTGCTGAGAACGTTCGTATTTACAAGATATTGGCTTCTTTTTCTGAGCCATCCTAATTCCAAAACCATTTTTAGTATTTGTTTCCCTTTACGTAGTGAATTCGAATTCGTTCGTCAGTGTTTTTTTTTCTACTGCAGTTTCTGACTAAAGTACTTTTCTTAGATCAGAAATACATCACTGGAACCCACCAAGTTTATTCAAATTAAAATCTCTTGTTCAGAAAATACCCTCCACATATTCAATACTTGTTTCACATATTCTTGGACAGCAAAAATGAATTCAATTTTTGGAAACTAAAATCGTGTAAATGTACAAATTTTTGACTCCTATTTGTTGAGTTTAAAAAATGTATTCTCTGTATTCTTTCACTGTGAACTGCATATATACAATTTATATCCGACAAATGATGGAAACGTGCATGAAAATATCTGATGGATTCGTCTCGTAGAAATGCCAAAAAGTTTTGTTTTCAAAGCCCCACCTCTCGTAAACGTCGGACAAACATCCAAAAGAACAACCGGACTGAAGAAAAATATGCACCAGAGTTTTTGGACTCTTTCTTGCTCTGTATTCGTATTTGAATATCAAATAGTTTCCTTAGACTGGGAAGGTTGCCAGCTGCATGTCCGGCATGCACATGAAACCTGGTTCTAAGGATATCACGTTGATGAAACATGAAAAGCTCGTAAGTATTCTCTTATGAATAAGAGAAGAACATTCCAAAATTGAAAAATTTTATAAGTATGAATGATTTCGGAATCATTTTGTAAAGATATTGGTGTCACCATACGATTGTCATGCAAGGACCTCTATGTTTTCGCCTTTGTTCTGCCAGAGAATTCTATAGCATAGACAGTGGTCTTCTTGGGTATTCATTAAAATAGATTTCTAACCAGTTTTCTCATAAAAGTGTTCGTTAGAAATCTTATTTGGTCATAACACTACCTATAGTGCCGCCAAACAGTGGTCACTTAATGCCACGTCCATGTTCATGATTTTGTGAATGATAGATAGAATGATGGCTTCACCACATCTTGGGGACAAAGTGTTCTGCAAAATATCACTAATCATCACCAGAATTAGCAGTGGTGATAGTGTGTGATCTTGACAACTTATTCATAAGTACCAAGTCTGTGGAGAATGACTCTCTTGTGTAAGGTATGCCATTTAACCTCTCTATTTACACTGTGAAACGTTTTTTCGAAAGAATTAAAAACAGATGCAGCAAACTTCTTGCTTGACCCTCTCATAGTCAATGCAGGATAATCCATAAAGGATCCCTGCTTGTTTAAAATAGTAAATACTTGCTATATGTACTTTAATGGGTTCGAGTATTACGATGACCATTATTTGGTAACTTGACAAGCACTCCTTGTCCTTTTGTCCATTTCTCAGGGAAAATGTTAGTATCCTAAGCTGCTCTAAGTAGTAGATTCCCATTTATTACTGGCAAAGCCTTGTAGAACTATGTTCTGCCATCGGTTTATTCAGGCAAGAATTTCTTTTGACACAAGACCTCGAGCGCTTTTATCTTCTGCGGCGATGACTGTAACACAAACTTTAAGTTGTTTTCGTGTCTGTCCTTGAATTATTGGCGGATCTCGTATCAGTGATCTCGCCCCAGTTCGATGTCAGCCCCACTTATGTTTTATACATTCTGCCTATCGGTAGGCACCCATCGGATGTAGTGCCATCATCTGGGTCTCCCCTATGACAGCCCATTTGGCACCAGAGTAGAGTTCAGGTCCTATGAACACAGATTCTAAGATAGCTTGCAATTCCTTGATGACTAGGGATCCATCCGAGTTTCACCCTGCTATGTTGGACAAGAGATTGTAGAGTACCAAGACAGCGCCAAGATACACATATACCTTACCGTCTTTAATACCTTTATTAAGGTTCTATCGTAAATCTCAGTGGCATGGAAAACCGTGGTACACTTTCCCACAGATTTCGAGACTTTAGTGTTGGGTCCATTGACACCACCGTCAATCCAGATTCCATCTTCGAGTTGTCTGTGAAGCTGAACAAACCAGAGCAAACCGAGTTCCGGATCACACATCGGAACAGTTTGCGCGGCCCAATATTTCGTCCTCAAATAACCTACCGGAACGGTACTCCTTGTGCAAAACTTTTTCCATTTTGGAACAGAGTCAAGAATTTTCAGATCACCTGGTTCATACTTTTATTCTACCTGGAGCTTGATAGTGCATCTAGCACCCGCCTTTCTAATGAGAATTCCTAGGGGTTTAACCCCAATGATGCCTTCTAATTCTTTTTAATTCGTTTAAGAACTCTCAGCCACTAAATGGCTGCGTACCTGATCATAGGCCTCACCATCATGGTGTATGTACATCCAATGAATCATTTTTGGATTTAGACCCTAAGTTTTGCCCTAAAGGCCAAACTTCTACTCGAAGGCGGTAGAAAAGTGTAAGGATCCCGTGGGATTTTTCCCCTCCCCTTAGAAGTATTCTGGGCTCACAAATAAAAAAAATTCTATAAAAATGCTTAAAACAATCGATTATCACATAATTATGACAAAACTACAGTCGAGACCCTTTAAAAGTTATAGCATTCACAAGGATATACACTTTTGGCCAGTTACTGTATAAAGGGATCCGTAATAAAACATTCTAGCAAAAGTACCCCACTAAAGTGTAGCTTATGTCCTGACATAAGAAAGCACAGATGGCCTTTGTACGAACAATGTTTCTTTTATTAAGGAATACACAAAATCCACCGAAGATAAATTAGCTGCCTTTTAATGCAAGGATTCCTCTCCTGCATGAAACAAAAACAAAAAAAAAGCAGAGCTAATCATATTTGTTTTGTAAAGGAAACAACTCTGTTGGGAAATAAATTGCAAGTTTGTATACTTTTCCATTTCATACATATTTTTTTTGCTTTATTTTGTGTATTATATGTAAAGGACGAAATTAAGGTATGTAGGTGTACAATGTGAATTAGCATAGGAACAAATGTCAGGGAAGATCTGAGTGTACTTTTCCACCTCGGAGATCAATTTTGAAGAAAATTATTAGAGCGTTTATCCACAAACAAGGTCACAGCAGAGAAGGTACTATGAAAAAGAATTGTATCCTTGTTGTTCGTAAGGATATTTCAATAGATTTACTCTTGCAAAAAACCAACTGGCAAAACTAAAGGGAATTTTATTTTTACTTAAGACAACTGTCAAGGTTAATCTAACAATAAATTGAGATTTAAAAGTTTAAAAGGATATACATCTTGGCTCAGGGATGAATCAGTTACACTATGTCTTATGAGGTTCTAGTCTCCCAAGTCATAGGTTATATATGAAGGGAATGTGTGATTTAAACCTCCATTGTGAGACCCCTTTGGAAAGTAGAATCTGACGTAGAAACCAAAACCAATCATATTCCTGGCTGCATTGGGAATCAGTTGTTACTCTTAATGAAGTGGATATCTATGTATAAAATTTTCACCTCTCCAGTGCTTACAAAGATCGTTCTTAGACAGCGAGTTAGTGGCAAAGGAATTTGACCCTCAACGAATATATTGAAATCCAATAGAAAAAGGTGACTGACTGATGTGCATCTACCAACTTTTTGTTTGCCAGGATTTCCTTGTATTGAACATTGTATTCATTTAGACCGGGAAGTTCCGAAATGCATCTTTTTTTTCGAATACTTAGAGGAATTTTCAGATTCGATGGCGTATACGTAACAAATTATTTTGTATATTTTTCGGAGGAAAAACTTTTAAAATTTTCTAAATTTTTCATACTCAGCGAGCAGCAGCTCAAGTCCTTTGTCCTAACGATACACAAAAACAGAATATCTGGCTTGAATTGAGCCACGAAGAAATTATTTCCGGATGTCAGTGTCTGGTTCGGTGGCCTATGTCTTTCCCATTTGGAAAACACATTTTTGACGAGTTTCCAAGTTAATGTCTACTCCTGTACCTATGTAACTCAAGTTTTAAGCCAGACTGTGATACCTAAGCCGTTCACACAACTCGCGTGGTCCAGAGTGCAGAGGTTAATTATGAGAATTCTAATGTGATTCCATCTAGCTTCGGTAATCTAAAGTCGGATGTCTTCTCTCAGTGAACAGAACAAGTTCACTTTTCTAAGATCTTGTCCCAAAACATTCTGTTTTGCATACACAGACAGCTCTTTGGAGGCATATTCGATTGGTTCAATGAGTCGTCTGTATAACCAACAATTTGAAATCTCTTTTCTGTGAATATTCATGGGATTTCGTTGACAGTAAGAAGCCAAAGCAGTGAGAAGTGGGCTTCGCCTTGTGAGGTGCCTCTTACACGTGCCTCATACAGAACTTAACCCTCGATTTTGAAAAAACGCGTAGTTTCCCTGACCATGGAGTTTGTTTTCCACCGACTTGCCTTTAAGGTAGACGTATTGCGCTTTACTTACGTTTTGGGAGTTTATCCTTCCTCTGATGTGAAGGTCGAGGAGAAGCTTTAAGGTTTTCTACCCAAACAAGGAGGGGCAAATTGGGCTGTAATCTTTAGCGAAAGAGTGGTTGGTTCTGCTATAAGGATGCGAACCACTCTTACCCCCTGTACGAAGCGGGGTACAGCCTTGTTCAGACCTGGTATAATATCATCGAATCCTATTTCGAGAGTTTTTATTACCAATTCTAGAGATGCCTACCTGAATTCTGCCATTGGATATATGTAGCCGTACAGACGTCCTTAAATAGTCTATGCGGTCACATTGCCTTCCTCTATTCGTAGATTTAGCTTCTCTTATACCAAACTCCAACTCCTTTGAGTATAAACTTGAAAGTACCTTGACTTGTAATCTATAGATTACGTCTACTCCTGTACTTCATTTAAAACAAGGATTTCCATCTAATAGCTTCATAAACGTGAAATAAACTTCTCCTTAAACGCTGTTCAATTCAAATTAATAATTGGCCTGGGTCGGTTCGCCACATTACCAACAGTTGCGGCACTTACAAAGGGAGAACTTTAATTAGGGTAATAAATAAGCGAATAATTAGTTTCCTATTAGCTAATTATGTATTTATTAGCTAATACAGCAAATTCGCCGAAATGATTACACAAATGTACACAAAGGTCTTTAACACTTAATAGATACGTACATGCGTGGAATGTGTATATCAATGGGAACTTTTAAAAAAACTATTTGTGGTAAAATTTTGAGGGAAAAAAGTAAGTCTTTTCGCTGACTTGACCAATTGCTGCGCATAAATACGCCTCATCTCTCGATTATTCTTACAAGAATCCTAGTCCACGGAGAGTTAGAAAGGCAGCAAGTTTTTCTCCATGGGATCATTTGGAGGAGAGAAGAAAAAGAGGCACCACTTTGTCTTCCAGAAACCACCTTTCTCACATTCTAATGTATCTGTGATCTACATATGCGTGGCTTGGTATGCATTCAACGTACTTTTGGATGGACTGATTCAAAAGGTTTTTCCTTGACAGTCTTCCATATCCATTTCTTCCAAACAGCTAAGTGAGTGTATTAGCCATGGCCTTTACAGATAAATATCCAGAGGTTCGAAGGATGGCACTTTCACTAAACTTTGACCTCAATAACTCGACTATTTGGGCAGCTGTGTGGCATGTGGATCTATCCTGTTGAAACCACAAAGACTCAATGTTACATTCCCCCATTTTATCCCGAAAATATAGAGTCAACATGGGCTAGTAGCTATCTTCATTGATAGTGACTGTACTGTCAAGAAGAAGATCTAGCGAACCCTTTAGCATAAAACTCGCTGCAATAACTTTGTGTGTGTAATGACATTTTGTGAATATTTTCGGGTTACTAAGTTGAAATGGTTTTGCGATGAAAGTCCGTACAGTTTCGTGTATATTTAGGACAGCTCTTGAGTGAAAACGATATTCTAGATTTACACCAACTAGTCACAGACTAGAACTGACTGAGATCGACCTCACATAGACATGCGACAGTGATGGTCACTATATTTTCTAAGCTAACAGCGGTGAAATAAAATCGCATGGCTATGTAACCGTCGGCTTATAATTATCGGCTGTGTCTCGGGCGCATAAAGATGTAAAGTAAAGAAGCTGACACCTTCAAATAGAGCGAGGAATTCTATGAAAACTATGAATTAAGAGCTCAGCAAAAGTTTGATAGACTAAGCAAAGTAAAAGAATTCGTCATCATGGGGTCCAAGTCAAAGTCACGAATGTTTGAGAATCAAAAAGTACGCCAACAGACCTAAAGTCAATCGAAGAATACAACTGATTTAGTCACTATTCAAATTGTTTAGAGCATATTGCAAACTTTGAGTGTTTTTTGAAGAATCTCTTCATTTCTTGTTATGCCTGAACCTAATTTTCAAACAAAGTATCTTTTACCAAACAAGCAGGAGTTGGAATTCACATGCCTGCTACCGCCCACTGACTTCCAGCTCTGAATTTGAATAATTTTATATTTAGATTAACCTTTAAAGGATATTTTAAGCAATTTTCTGGCTCATTACCATGCATGAAGCGATAGTGTACTCGTAGTTCGAGGAACTACAGATTCGCGCTGTTAGTAGGGCAAAATTAAGTGAATATTATGTCGGTTGTGTTCCTTAGAGATTAGCAATAAATGTTAGTTGTACAGATAAGATAAGCCTTTACATCACAACATTGCCGAAAGTGTGACGGCTGGGGTGAATATAAATTATTCATTGGAAACGAATATAATTTTCCACGAATGTCAGTACATGACTTTGGTTTTTTTTTTTTAATGGTATGATGGGAGATGAGGACGTAAGTGGTGCTGGCTTTTATGTTTTAATCAATTTAGTCTTCGTTCTACAAAAACTGGTGCAAGGAATCCAATGCATATGATGTACGGTGGGAGTTCCATGACAAGGGGCTTAAGCCTCCTTCCTCTGTTGAGGATTTTGTGTTCCAAAAGCGTTAAATCAAGTTAAGAGTTGAATTCATTTTTGTTTTGATAGAAGAACTTAGCTCGGGACTTACTCTTAGGCCGATTAACTCATCTAGAAGGATAACTTGAAGGATTTTCTTAAGACTTTCTAGTGCATTTCAGGCCGAAATTGCTGCGGTTAAGTAGATCTTGTCGTGACTATGAAATTCGCTAGGGGTATCGTCACTTCTACCGACAGTTAAGCCGCGATGAAATCCCTGAACTTTGTCATCTTCAATTCCAAAGTTATCCTTAATTACTGCCTATCGCTTAACAAGATGCCGGAACAATTCAAAATTTGCCTTATTTTACTGAACTGTAAAGCTAGGAGATGACTCTAGAGAGAACTCGCCAGGGATGACACAACTCTGTCTATTCCACCAGAGAGGCAGAATCTCAACATGCCACTCGCTTTACCTATGTGAACTCTTCCAGTGATGAATGTGCTTCGTAACGAAACAAATCTGACCCAAGCTAGGTCTCAAATGGTCCCTCAGGCTTAATGTTCTGGGAAACGATTTTTCCAGAAACTGCATGAGTCATGGAAGAGACTGTTCTTCACTTCCTACGCAATTGGGAGAATATTCCTTCGACAACATTCTCTAACAAAAGCACTAGCCACCTTCAGTGCTTAACAATAAGCTCCTGCTAGTTCGACGAGTAGTTTGAGTGCACTAGATCAGGCCAATCGAACCTATGACTTTGGTAACCGACACCCTAATGTGAAGGCTTCCCAGAATGTTTCTCCGGATGCAGGCAGCTATGATGACATGGAAGTCTTAAGGGTGTAACTAGGACACGTTCTCTGTAGTTTCGACCATAAGTAGGTCGTGAATAAGTTTTTGGTATTTTCTAAATCCAGTGCCGTATGTTTCTCATAAATAGTTTCTTATACGCTAGGTAAACTGGGAGCAGGAAGACTAAAAGTCCTCCAATATGCACTTTAGCAGTTCTCTATCTAAAGGGGGTTTTCAAGGCGATATCTCACTCACTTATCACGCCAAACGGAGTCACGTAAGAAGATCTTCTTCTCGTCTTCTGCTTTGGATCAAAATATTTGGACAAGTTTCAGGAAGCTGGGCCCTCAACACAGCCTTCTTGTAACTTTTTACTAATCCTTGAAAAATTTCCTTCCTTTTGCTGTTGTACTCCATGTCCACTCGTTTCGGCTACTGACCACACTTCTCTTTTGTTGGTTAATACCCATTCCTGGCCTATGGAATCCCACTTCATCAGATTGAACCGAATTTTTGTTAGAATAACTATTCGGACTTTTGTCAACAAACCTATTACGTCTATTTGCATACATAGCCCCCGCGGTTTGTTCCAATTTCATAATGAAGTCAATTCAGTGCTTCCAACGAAGCCCCAGAATAAACTGACATCATGATGTTGATTACCCCATCACATAACCAACTCTCCTGAATGGAAACCAATCAAATTAAATTACAGCATAGTTAGGAGACTTAGTCCTTAAAATCGTCTAAATCACTTAAGCGTAATAATGAGCTTTGCTTAAAGTCTAATTATCCTTGCGACGACGTCCCAATAAGCAAGACAACACAGCAACCGTCTTAAGGACATTTATACACGCAACAAGGTGTCTATTTACAAATGACATCAATTCACACAGCAGCAAGTGCAGCAACAGAGCATCCTTGCACAGAGATAATAATTACTTTTGGTTATGAGGACGATGTTCTTGTAACTGAAGATTGCATTTAATTCACGCAGTGATTCCCTTTGGTTATAAGAACTTGTGACTGCATGTAGGTATCCGACGATTATGTTACTTCATTTAAGGGGTTGGTTTAAGGATCAAATATCTAATTAACAGGGAGCAATCTATCTGTGAAATTATTCCCCAACACGTAAGGATAAGCTGTTTTATATTTTCAAATGAAACGGGACGCCCCTGTGGGGGTGGTGCTTGCGTAATTATATGAGGAGTAGTTTATCGTTTAGGATGTGATGTTGAAAAAAGTGCAAACGTTTGATTTTTTTTTTTTGTAATAAGATATGGATCCTTTGAGGATTAAAGGATTGGTGGTGTTGCGACATGGTTGGACATTGCTTTTGGGACGAGTGTGTAATTGCCGTAATTGTCCACCAAAGGTGTGGAGAAAAATTTCCATAAGAGAAAGCAATTAAGTGCGTGCCATATCCGTGGATTGGTCCTTTGGTTTATGGCGAGATTGTCGTAGTTTATGTAGCTAACTTTGACCAAAGCCAGTCTTCATCGAAAGGAAAGTCGACTCTAAACGTCCACACCCGAAGTTTGGCTTCAGATACCATATCTATGGAACAAGCCCCCCTATGCAAGACGGTGGATTGCTTTGATAGTGCAGCTCATGGTGAGAATGGAGAGGTAGGAAGTATTGTTAAGCAGAACACCTAGACCAGAATCAAGGATCCGGAATCAGAATCCCAAGACAGTCATAAATTTGTAGTAATAGGCGTTTCGATCCAGAGAACCGTTTTCGATGATAAGCTCAATGAATCTCGATCCTTCGACGAGGGGTGAATAGAATCATTCGCTGCTTTCTACAGCGCAATTGTCTGGTAGGCAGTCCTAAATAAGGACTTCCACCTAATTCTTCTTTCAGCGGTGCACTGTTAACTTCTCATTCAACGACGGTGGAGATTATGCTCCACCTGTTCCTTTTAGCCATTCTTTCCAAGTAATTGGCTGGTACTGCTAATATCCGACTCAAAGCCTCCTTACAATGGTCTAGCTATCACGAAGGCTATTATTCAATCATTATTCTCTCGAATTTCACCCTAAGAGACACGGACTACACCCTGTTATTTGACCAAGACATTCACAAGAGCATCTCTGACCCTGAGTGGGTCAGTGCTCCCTCTCCTGAGAACGGTTCAGCCCACTTCTATAAGGGTAACTCCAAGACTATTGTTTTCTCTGGCAAGCTCAATCTGAGTATTTCCTTCCACATCTCCGAGTACAGTAGCGTTTTTCAGGCCTTTCAGCGATCAAGGAAGTCGGGGATATTAGCATTTTCACTGACGGACAAGCGCCAATCAAATCCCCTGATTCGTACTCGTTCTGTTGTCTATCCTGGAGATGTCTGAGTAGTTCACCATTCACCCATGCTAGGTGTAGAACCAGAGAGGCATTGGACAAAATTCCAAGATTGACGAGCTCCCCAGACTAAGAATCTGTGACTGGTTTTATCTCTCGCTATCCATACTTGCATAGATCTGGTCCACATTTGGTCTGAAACGTGGTGGAGAGTTGGTTCTATTGAAGCGATCAGAGATCAGCCACGTTATCGGTGTTCCCACTGGACTCTGTCTGATAGGATAACATACCTCCGTAGAAGCTTTAAAAAGAAGAAGAAGAAGAAACCATTCTCCATATCCTACACACTTGGCCAGCTCTGTCCCATTAAAGACTACTTCATCTAGGAGCTACCATCATTGACAACCTAGACGAACTGGCATCCCTATTCGTCATAAGTCATCTTCGCTTTGTTGAAAGTTACCGTGAGTTTTATTAGTTTAAGTGTACATATCTGCGGATTGATCCCTGTGCACACTAACATCTATTGATGCTGATGGCTCTTTTCGGCACTACAATGGCTCCTTTTTTGTCTAAGTGCTTCTTCCGTGGTAATTGGATGAAATTCCCTATTATCCTGGTTGGTAGATTCCAAATTTCTCTGAGCGTACATATGTCTGTATGTATTGTAGAGGGCTACCATAAATCAATTCGCATTACCAGGTAGGACGAAGGTCCTCTATCCATTAACGATTTCATTACTAACAACCTGACCCATAGAAAGTGACCCAATCTGAACTATTTAAAATTCAGTTCCCTTTTCTGCAAAAAAGAAAATAATTGCTTTAATCCCCAATGAAGCAGCTATAATGTCGTTGCTCATTGCAGGACGTTCGTTGACCACTTCGAAAGCCATTGAATCGGAAATTCAACCCACAATTTGCATTGAGTGAAGGACAGTCGTGTGTTTGCTTTGGACCTCTTTTGTTAGCTTTGACATGGCAATCTCTAAACTCCTCGTATTTTTCCCTTATCGACTGCAGACTCCTTCCTGCGTGGTGCGAATCCGCATTCCAAAAGCAAAAGGACCATTTTAGTAGGACTTGTAGTAAATATTTGCACATAAAAATGGAGGGAAAATAAGGTTGAAAAGTTATCGTGGATCTTATTCAACAGTCGCGAAGGAAATCTACTGAAAAATATTGAAATTCGATAAAGAAAAGACTGAAATAATAGTTTATTTAGGTGGGCGGGTGTCCCAATTTATGGATAGATGATTTTTTGGAAGAGCAACAGGCTGAAGCTGTAGTAAAACACATACAGTGGGTCGTGGGTTTTTGATTGATATGTTCTCGAGGTGGTTTTTATTACCCAAAGTCACATGGACATATAAAAATGGAAAATATTTGATTCATGGTGACGTCAAGGACTTTTACGTCACTTTGCACTGGTTGGCTCGCGAAAACCACCTTTGAGGTCCCCTGTGACACCATTGGATTGAGATACCTAACATGTAGTCTATTTTTAAAGTCTTTTTTGTTGTTTTGTCTTCGTTCTCAACCTGGTCTTTTCCTGTTCACGGTAATGGTGGAAAATGTCTCAAATCTGATAGCCTTATCCATTCTAAGGCTGAATTGTAGTTCTATTCTTGGTTGCTTATCCTGAAACCGCCTACCAGAGTTATAGATCGACTGATGCTCTAAGCGGAAGCGTACTTACTTATGTGGCGCTGTAGTCCGGGGTGGAATTGGGTCTCAACCAAGAAGCCTCTTCAGTTAGCATAGTCTTTGGATATTTGAGGACTCCCAGTTGGTTGAGGTCCTCTTCCATTTGTGCGCGCCACATAAGGCGATGTCTTTTTCTATTGCATTATCCCTCCGGATTGGAATCAAAGACACTTCGGGCTGGAACGTTGATGTCCATTCACATGTTCTACCTATAATGGGCTACTATTCTGGCCATGTCGATGTCGCTGTACAGCTCGTAGAGTTCGTTGTCAAATCTCCTCGTCCAAAGTCCATTAACGCAAAAGGGAGTCATTAGATGAATTTTGAATTAAAAAAAACTGAGGATATCTTCATCTGTCTTGGTTAAGGTCCATGCTTCTGGGCAATAAAGAAGGGATGAGGATCTTACATAGAGTCATTGGTGTTTCTTGACAAGGTCTTGGTGTTCAACTTGCTCCTTAGGTCAAAGAAACAACGATTAGTAAGAGTAACTCTTCGTTTGATCTCTGAACGTTACCCTGAGCAGGCTTAAAAAAGTGGAACAACTAACCCTACAGTTGGGTAAGTGTGCCATTGGATCGAATGCGCACATCAAGTACCTAAACCGCACTCTAAGTTTTAGAGAACATTTCGCATACACAGACGAGAAAGGGTTCAGAGAAGAAGCGCCGCAATATCGGCATGCTGATGGCATGTCCTACTTACACAGGAGCTATCTTCTCTTGAAAAGGGAAATTGCTGGCCCAATGACCCCAAGAGGTCTGACCACATTTATTTTGGCGAAAGAGAATGCTGGGGGTAAAGCTAACACGAATATGATGCAGGAACAACATTTAGAGGAATGAACTCTGTCAGCTAAGAAAGAAGAGACGAAATGTCAAGCCACACCTTGCGAAAAATTGTCTTTACTGGGGATGCCCTAGGGGATAAACAGGACAGAGCATATCAACATATCAATACCCAAGTCAATACATCTGTTGATATCGTTAGCAGGATGCAGTTGCTTGGTTGTTTGGTTGAGACCGGCCGTCGGTTAGGACGCACTCACACCAGAGGAAGATCTATTGTGCTGCCGATGTAGATCCCCCTCTTACTCCGTGCAGGAGGTCCTGAAATCGATTAGATCACTGAATCGATTCACCTTGTGTAGCTTTCCTGATGTTGGCGGTGCATAGTAAGAGGTTACTGCAGAAGTCGTTGCAGGTAATGCTTAATGTTTGAGGCAAGTCTTCTTATAGGTCAGAGTCCGGTGAGGGTATAGACTATCTTATTTTTTACGAGTTCGATGGACCTGGTTTCATAAAGGGTCGGTCAGAGTTATCTGGTGGTGTTCCACCCAGTCTATGCCATCGATGATTGGCTTCACTTAGCACGTCGCAGTTTATAAGGAATTTACCATAAGACGTTAACGCCTGAATGCCTCTAAGCCAGAGGAGCCTCTCCTAACCATTGCGTAAGCCTCACAATGTTACAATATCCTGGTACCCAGCAATAAGTGAGCTTGTACTGTTCAGCTTTCTCGTTGAGTCTTTCGCTGTCTTAGATCTCGTAGGGCTGCCTGACTTTCGATGTACATATGTATGTATATGACAATATCCGATGTTAATCCTGCATTAACTGTCAGTCAATCAGCTTTGCAGATCGCATTTATCACAATTTTTGACAAAACACATTGACCTCCTCGACCTTTTCCTAAAATCACAGATCGATGTCCAATCGTGTCTAAGGATACTCTCCCTCGAGTGCGTTGTGTGCCAGGCCTGGTTCATGATGAAACATTGCCAGTTCCTTGACTGACACTGATTTATAAATCGCAGTTTGTATCTACTACATCTTCAAGACCAGAAGATGCTAATTACCCTATTTCTCATCAGACTGGCCGCACATGAAGTGCAGTGCAAAGTTTACTGTGCAGTTTGTCTTGAAGTTACTACGCGTAAGACAGCTACTAACTCCCTGCAGCTGCTCCTTGCCTCCTCGGACTATCCCGTCTACGTTTTGCGCATCTCTTCCAAATTTAATTTTATCAACTTCCCCCCAAAGACGCAAATATGATTTATTTAAATATTCCCCAAAACATAGACACTATATTCGGTTACAGATGATAGCGTCCGTGTCCTTTTTTTGTCTTTTGCTTAACACTCGTAATACTTAACTGGAATAAGAAGGAGGAATAGATTAACGCGCGCTTAAATAAATCACTCCTTCATCCGCCATCCCCGAATATAAAACGACATCCTTCTAACCACATAAATTCTCCCGCCAAAGTATCTGAAGCAGACGACGCCAACTCCGTAGCCAACAAAAATTTCACTTTATCCTGAACCTGATGGATAAATTGAAAAAAAAAACCAAAAAACCGAAGATGATTTCGATTAAAATTCGTCTAACTCAACATCGATATTCCGCGCGTGATGCCATTGCACCACCAATTGACAGGAATGCCCCGCAGCTAGGTATCTAATATTCTTATCAAAAAAAAAAAAAAAGTAAATAATAAAGTATCTATAGATAGACAGATAGGAAAAGAAAGCAAATCAAGTTCTCCTATCGCATTACATCGTTGGGAAAATATTGATATTTGTATCCTTACGTGGATGCTTACGCATTTTCCTGAAAAGGGAGGGCGGATTAGCCAGAGCACAGCGTCATGCAGCCTTCGCAATGATATCTCAAATTGAAATTATATCCAATTTATGTTTTTGTTATTTTACGAGCTTCCTCCTCGCCGCCGCTGTGTGTAGGTAGGTCTAGGTAAAGATTTAAAACAACTCAATTAAACTTTTTAATACCTTTCTTCTGTTTTGAAATGCAGCACAGGCAACTGCATTGAAGGATAATAAAGGAATCTATCGGTGGTGTCAACTATTTTAATTTGATTTGAGTCACGTTCCCGTTTCGCAGGAACCGATGCAGTGCAGTCGATTGGCCTTTTACATGAGTTTATTATTATGAAAAGCTTTTGAGGAGTGGTTTTCGTTTTGAGTCCCCCAGGACAAAGGGGTGTTCATAAAGGATCCATTAAGGAATTGATGGATGGATTGATGGAAACAATGCAGCGAAGGGTGTTGCAGTGGGCAGTTGCAATCAATGTGGGGGGACTTGGAGAACTGTTGATTGTTACGATATGTGTAGGTCCTTTCAAGGAGAAGTAAAACCACAATTAGAGGTTAGTTTGAGTGCGAACCATTGACATTGAACAATACCTTCTATTTGTTCTATTCACGTCCACACGTGGGACACGGTCCTGGTGTGTGGTAGGACAAAGTGCAATTGATTTTGTAATGAGGAAATTAAAGTTGAGATTCTTGTGGCCATCGGGGTTGGTAGTCTGTGGGTGGAAATGGCCATTGCAGTAATTGAACACAAATTGAAATCGACTGGCCAATTATATTCGATCAATCTGTAACGGTTATTAAAATTTTCAATCACCGGTATGAGGATGAAACTGTGATTAAACCGATTGATTGGGGACACAGACAGCTCGTGAGTGTGGATGATACGTGGTTTCCTTCGATTATGATGTCTGTTAGTTAATGTCATCCCATAAATAGGGAGTAACTAGGAATAGAGTTGGATTTAAAGGTCACTTTGGATGACCCAAGGGCAACACATAAAGTTTGGTGGCACCAGACAGACACCCCTTAACAATAAAATTTGTTTCCCATTCTGTGGAATGATGAGAGGATGATAAGCTATGATGACTTTGTTTCTTTGGAAGTTTTTGTTATACCGCACTGATTGTATTAAGGTCCAGGATTTATGGGACCACCTGACAGAGTTTGGATGTCTTGAAGTACTTCGGATCCAAGTAAGACTCAATGAGGTTAACCGAAACTTAAATTCTTGACAGTTTAGATTCAAAATTTGGATATTTTCTCGAAATTGGACCAGCTGTAGGTCCTGTGACCGTTAACATTTCAAGAAGCTATGAATCTACTCGAGGCCAGGACTCTAATCACATATGACGACGAGTTTTACTTCACATTACAGTCAAAATCACTATGCTTAGGCATAACTCTCAACTTTTGCTCCAAATAGCCCCAAATATTTTCAAGCTCTATTGAGTCTTCGTCCCTATCGCTTAGGCGACGATCGTCTTCAAAGTTACATGATGGTAGACTTAATCGATTCTAAACTTAAGATTCCTCCATACCCTTTTTTCTGTGTGCCTTTGCAATAGCCCGCAAAGGTCTGTTACCATTTTCTTACATATTCCTGATGACAGTGACTGATTCTCCCAGACGCGAGTGGAGAATACCATGTCAAATTAACAAGGTTTACCTACGTATTTTAGGAACTAACCTTTCTTATTGGTTGTCCGTGACGGGAGGTCAGTTCTTAAGGAGTGGTAACGTGGCAACTGCAATGATTCACTCATTCTCATTTGTGAAGACGAACTTTAGAAGACAAATTCCTTTCCACGAATCCTAACTCTGAGCCTCATCTAGTTCAAATCGAATTTCATTACTCAAGAGAATTTCGTTCTACAGAGCCCAAATGACGTCCACTTCCTTACATAAGTAACACTACAGAGTGAACCTGGATTGGAAGAAGGAAGGTTTTGCAATCAGCCCTGTCTCCGAGTTCTATTCAACTCCATGAGCCAGTGGACTCTCTATGTCGCAGTCATCTCAAGAGATATTGCCAAAGAACTCATTTTGTATTCTTGCCAACCTTTGAAACCTTTGATAGAGAGATTATACTTCTGGTCCTTAAAATACTCGTAGGACTAGGATGAATTAGGCCTTGTTTAGAATTTCCTTAGTAGTCTGAAATTGGACCTTAAAATTCCATTGTATGTGTGATGTTTGTTCTATTATAAGGGTTTATACCAGAGTTTAGGTAGACAAAAAGGCTTTGGTTAGGTTAGGTAAATGGCTGCTCTTGTTGATGAAAATTGTCAACCTCTCACTTAGACCAACTGTGCCCAATTGTAAGACTCCTGAGAACCTAATTTCGACGGGTGAACTAAGCCACCTAGATGTGTGAATCGCACGAGTTTGCTCAGTTTAATAAATATTAGATCGTCCCTTATGGAAATGACTTCGCAAAGCTAACGCTGGAGACTCACATAGCATGTGATGAAGAAATTCTATTTCCTCTTCGTCTATGTATTTTTGCAGAAGTTGAAGCGAATTTTCTATAGTAGACCATGCTTGAGCCATGGAATGATTGATTCCCTAGACTCTTGCAACATTGTCGGATATACGTATCCCGTCTATTTGAGGAACTTTATATTGTGTCTGGCATATGTGTGTCTACCGAATAGTAGGTCCCTGAGTCTACATATTCAGGTAAGTGACAAACAAGCTGCCACCGTATTGTATTCAAAAGAGCCACAGAAGCTTCTCCAAGAGTTTTCCTTAGCGAATCTGATCTCCGTTTTGAGGAGCTTGACCTCTTTCTCTTTATATTTTGACCACTTGATATCTCCCTCCTTCCCGAGACTCCAGCTATGTCTTGAGTTACGCAGACACTCTGCATCTTTCCGGTTCCACCAGGGTGAATGACATGACAAGCCCTTCCAAACGAGAGTTAGAGCTTACTGGTAAACTCATATACCTTCCAATCGATATCTTCCGTAGAGCTGCGGGTTTCTTCGGGTGGGGGCTCAAAATCTCCTCATGAGGGTTGGAATAACTCCACATAAGCTCTTACCTAGGGCTATAGCTCTATATCGGGTGCCCCTTCATCTGCTTAACCCAAGTCGACAGGATCCCTTTTCACGATATGGAAAGCACTACTCGTTCAAGAATATAATGATGAGGTACATGCCAACGAGTCAGTTTGTCAGAATCCTTTCTCGACAGGTATTTCTCGGTGAGGTAGTTGCCACAAAAATGCCTGCGTAAATAATATCGAAGGCGGGTTGGACTTTAAATCGATGAAATGTTGATTAATAATGAATTAAACTTGATTTTTCTTCAGGATCCTTGCCTTTGGTCCTTCAATTGGGTATACAAGTGTTGAGTAATTGTTGTTACCAATACGCATGTTCGGAGTCATATTTTCAAAGGACACCTTGCACTGTATATCCAAACTTCGCATTAGAAATGCACACCAATGCACTGGACACCTATTTATGGCAACGCACTTATAAGCCCACGTCACACCTTTTACTTTTAACCTTCTCCATGCTCTGGCATATGACTTTAACCAGAAACCAATTTATCTGTCTCCATACGTATGATATCCTTGGGCCACAATGTGTTGATGTGTTGACATTCATACGTTGTAGGATGATTTTACATTTTCACAATTAATAGGTCACAGTACGTTGGCAGTACACACTCGAAGGATACGTCCATGCCATGGTAATACGTATTTCCACTCCATTAAGGAAATATTCAACATAATTAATATGTAATTGTAAACGACAAAGTTACTTAGGTGGTTAAATGTTTAATTGGATGAAATGAAATTGTCTTTGTGTTTGAGTTTAGAATTTGCTACTTTGATGAGAACATTAAACAGCCGTCAGTTTGTCTTGAGACATATTGCGGCTAACTTAATAGGTTGTCGGCTTAAATTGATTGAAACATGGTGACTTGGAGAAGAGTTTTCAAATTTCTCTATGTCGTTACTTTGATATGTACCAGCTTGCCATTGAAAAATGAGGCGAACCATTGAACAAGGACAATGATGGAAGGACTGTTAGTGTCTCTGAGTTAAGCGTGCTCTCAAGAAGAAATCCTTTTTCATTTTTTGCGTAGTAGACCTTCGGTTAACCTGAACCCCAACCTTACACTCACACTTTAAATTGGTGCAATGAAGAAGGACTTTCCACCAAAAATTAGTCTACTCTACAGTGTGCCCTCCAACTCAGGTCTTCTTCTGACTCTTCCTCTAGAACCTTGTCCGTCAAGGAAATGTATGTTCGGTAGAAACTGACACACTTGTCTTATGACTGATAGTTCTCGAACGGATAATGACAACTAAGCGTAAAAATCTACAGAGGAAGTCCTGCTGTGCGCACGAGTCCCTGGGTGGCACTAGGAGCTAATTTTGAGGTCCCGGTCCTACAAATCTTCAATCGATTTCGTCTGCCTGCAGTTAAGACACAAGCACCTTCAAACCAGGCGATTGTGTGCGATTCCTGAAACCAGCTCAGGAATCTAAGAACTTACTTTTCATTTTTTTTTTTTGTTGAATTCGTGGTTCTTAGTTTCAGTCTGTGAGGTGCGAGTTTCTCCCAAATAATGGAGCAATTCTAGCCACACTAGAGGACAGAGTAGATTTTATAAATCCTTCACCTCTAGAGTTGGATTCTCAAAGCATTGGTTGGGATAACTGTGCAGATGCTGAATTAGAGAATTCACTAACCTTTCCCTTTCTCTGTAGCGAGTCTCAAACTCTGTCCTTAATAGTCGAGAATGTATGTCCTCTCCTTGGCTTCCTTGAAACAAATTCTTTTGCATTTAACATACCATTCACACCCTGTAACTTGTTCCTTCTTTCAGCTCCTTTTAAACGAGTCAAGATGGTGAATTTTGGACAAAACTTATTTGGTCTTACATTGGTATTAGGCCTTGTGCTCGTAGCAGCTGAAGTCAGACCTCCATACTACGAAGGCAACGTAAGTCTTACATTCCTCTCTTCCCCATCGATTTGGTCATTTACTTTTTTACTCTTTCAGGACCTGGAACGTACCCAACCTGGCCAAACATATAACCCATTTTATCCATACCCAGGATACAATCGGTACCCCGACAGCCAGTATGAAAAATTACGATTGCTCTTCGAAGGACAAGACACCAAGCCCGGACTAGGAAACGCTGTGGAAACTCTCTACCGTGAGCCCGAATCCAAACGACAAGCAGTACGATACCGGCAATGTTACTTCAATCCAATCTCTTGCTTCAGGAAATAAATGATTCAACTCCAAACGGTGCAGATGTAGAAAATGTATCTTTTATCTCAGTGTCTATTGTAAAGAATTTAATTTCATTGTTTGATTAAGTTTGACATGTATCTAAGCAAAAAGCCACAAAATAAATGTTGATGTGTGCTAAATTATAAAACCTATATGTACCACCCAGAGTATTTAATATAAATTTCAAGTTCGAATACCAGTTGTCGTTGATTGAATTTTGTCCTCAAAATACATACAAATGCTAACCAAATAAATGTGCATATCAAATAACGTCATATTCGCAAGGATCTAGGTGAAATAATGTCCTGGAGTTTTTGTTTTTATGAATTTATTTTGTTTTCTCAAGTGGAATTTATAAATAAAGAGTTTAGGGAGGATGTATCCGTAATTCAAAATGTTTCAGTTAGGGGCCATGTTGTGTGGCGAATGTAGCGCCATCGTGTGAGTAGTAGACGTGTATTGTGAAAGGTAGATGTCTGTGCGAAGTGTTTACTTTCAAAGCTTTCCAGTTTACCGGAGTTTTTCAAATTAATTTTGAGTTCAAACAAACAAACCCATCCAGCTGCCATAATTTTTTGGAAATTCGTGTATAAGTCCTTTACCGCTGCTTCTCTGGGTTTAAGGAAGAAGAGGTAGCACTCGGATCACCAATGGAACCCTTGTGAACCCTTGCCATGGATAAACTAAACACGAAGAACAAAATTTGTTTGTGTTTTTGGGATAACTAACTTGGGATAACTTCCCTGCATCAACCCAGTAGCTCGCCCAGCTCTTCGATGTGGTATTCCCGAGGAATATGCTTTGCAGAGCACGGGCAGAGGTTCACAGCGTTTAGATGCATTTTTTGTGTCAGTGGCCGCCAGAAGCTTGCTGTCGTTATTAATCCCCGTGAAGAGCGTTAGGTGTGATCTGTTAAGCACTTAAATTTGCTCTTGTTCTGTCCAGAGTGTTCTGGAGCTAAGGGCTATAGAACAGGAGTAACTTCTATTGTCAGGTCCTAAGCGTGGCCCTTTTGAATGCCGCAGTGTCCTGCAACCAATAGAAGTGTGGTTATGGTTTGCTGTGAGTTCTTCACGCCATCGTTTCACAAGTTCGGATCTGATGAATATGGATGACGATTATGGATGTCAATAACAGTCCTATGGCACTCGATTAATCGGTGGTTTCATTGCGAATCTAATTATGTCGTGGCTGCTACTGCTATGCAATGATATTTGTCGAGCTTTCGTTTGCGTCCGTATCGCCACAGTCACTGCACATGAACAACTGTTCGAGGATTCTTGAACAAGAGCCTTGTCCATGGTTACCATACTAATCCTTTTAAAGTTGAAGGAAGTCCGCCAAGATCTTATCGTTCTATTTATTCTGTCCTGGAATCGTTTTCTTCATTTTTGATACATTTACGAGTATCTATCTTGTCATGTCTTAGACAAGACTCGTACGACCAATAATTTAGCTCAAACCTTATTTGACTGACAGGTATACAATAGAAGGTTTCGGGAGAAATAAATGTAAATTAGTTGAAAATCTGTCTAGTTCGTCAGTAGTTTTATTGCGAGAGATATGCAAACCTATGGCAAACTTTTGAGAGATTTGAGAGTGAATTTAGATTCTAAGTATTACGATGCAGGAATTCAAGGATTATCTCAATACATGCGACTCAGGTTGATAAATTCGATGGGGCAGTAAAGGTAAAGTTGTTTGCATGATCTCCATATGACAATATATTTTAAATTACTTTGCGAAAATAATAATAATTTTAAGTTCTTTGGAAATCCTTTAAAAAGTCTCAAAACGTATCTTTTCCAAGAACATCGTTCAATCATAATCCTCAGTCATACTTAGCCCAACATAAGTCATATTGTGCCAAATTAGCTATGTACAGTTCAATCATAAACAATTAAATATTTAGTCATGAAGGATATTACTAAGTATATGTATAGTCTTGAAAAATTAATCCCCTTAAAATGCCAAAGTCCCTTTGCAATAAAGGGTCATAAACTCATAAACAGCCACAGAGGATTCGGGTATTGGAAGAGGAAAACTCAAGATTTTATTTTTCAATAGTTTTCCTCTCTCTCGAATCCGAACATTTTTATTGCTTTATGACGGTTGTTGGCTTTTGATGCAAATTTTGCTTCAAGCAAAGACTAATGGCGCGTACTCTACTTAAGTTGTTTGCTGATATTTGGAAGGCTGGAGGCGTTTTATGACTTTGCCCACCCATATCTTTTTTTTTCAGTTTTTTTTCTTCTAAAATTCCACCTAACACGAGTGCTTCCGTGGAATGAATTTTTTATCGGTTTTCTGCCGGTGCTGCTGGTTTGGAGAACATTTTCACAATGTGAACGCAACAGACTTTTTTAGAGTCCGAGAACTTTAAGTTGAAATAAAATACAGAAAAATGTTTTTCAATAAAATTGACTTCATTTGACTGACTATTTTATGGCATTGATATTTGAATATGATTTTGGGTTAAACTAAAAAGTTATAAGATGTTTTACTGTCTAAAGCTAGATGTAGGGCTTAACACTTAAAGTCAAAGGACATGTGGACTTTTAAAGCTACTTTTGTTTCTGTAACAAAAACATCTGCTTGGAAGTTCGAAAACTCTGATTCGTACCCCATTTGATAACTTAAAAACCATCGCAAATAACTACAAATTAGAATGACAGCTTTAATGTTGTAGAAAATGATTCAAGAATTGCTTCCAGGATCTTCGTATATCCAGCTAGGTTGATGGTTTTGATGGTGCGTAGGAGGTAAAGTTGTGGTCTGGAAAAACTGCAACTCACCATTTGGTTTTTGGAGAACTTTGCAGATTCTGGAAACTTCAGAGTAGAATGAAATATCTGGCCAAGTTATCAGATGCCTACTTTAGAGCCACTTCTCATCCTAAGGAAATAAATGCGAGAAGATGAACTAAAGTGTAGTCTTCCTGCCCAGAGTAAGCAAGAGCCCAATACCTGGAGAATTGTACGACAAGTGGAACTCAATTAGGGAACACACCTCCACCACCAGTGGAAACACCTCTTCGCAAATAATTTCCATCCATTCCTCTACGAAATCTATTCCCCTTTTCTAAATATACAGAGGTGAAATTGTTTTCTGTAAAAATTCAAAATAATAAGAAGTAAAGTTTTTGTTTTTTTTGGAGTTAACCATTGCTTTATTTTTTGATACATGTTTTTTTACATTTCGATTTCATTTTATATACAATACAATAATTTATAAAACATTTAAAGTGATTAAAGTCCAATTTACAAATTTTGATTGGAACTTCCAACTCCCTTTACGTGCAAATTCTTATGACGATCCTTGAGAAGCACAGCGATGAATATTCGAAAAAGGACTTTATATCACAGAACCGAAATGAAGGCATGTGTTCAATAAAACACTTTTTTGGTTCCTCGTGTTGCGAGATTTTTGTACGGAGTTAGTACTCTGTAGTCCTTTCTTAAGGATCTTGAAGCTTGTTATAGTGTGTGACCAGTCCAGTCGCACGGTGAATTTTTTTGGGATAACCCTGTGAGAGGTTAAATTTTTGAGCAATCTATGCTGTTTATGCAATATATTACTTTTTTTTGGTTTTTTGTACTTATGTTTAAAAAAAAAAGAAAACAAATAAATAAAAATAACGAAAACGAAGAAAATAATAAACAATTTTTTTTTTTGGTTTTACATGGTTTTGTGATTTTTTATTGTTTTTTTTTTTAGTTTTTTTTTGTTTTGTATAGCGAGCGGCTTCGTTTCATTTTGTTTGTGTTTTTTTATTTTTTTGGATTTTATATGTTTTTTTATTTTTTTTTGGATTTTAAGTGATTTTTTTATTTTTTTGTTGTTTTTAGTTTCACTCTTGTTATTAATGTGTGGCGAGTGGCTCCGATTTATATAATTCTTTCATTTTGTTTGAGTTTTTTTATTTTTTTGGATTTTATATGTTTTTTTATTTTTTTTGGATTTTACTTGGTTTTTTTATTATTTTGTTGTTTTTAGTTTCACTCTTGTTATCAATGTGTGGCGAGTGGCTCCGATTTATATAATTCGTTTCATTTCGTTTGGTTTTATTATTTTTTTGGATTTTATAAGTTTTTTTATTTTTTTGGATTTTACGTGGTTTTTTTATTTTTTTGTTCTTTTAGTTTCACTCTTGTTATCAATGTGTGGCGAGTGGTTTCGATTTATATAATTCGTTTCATTTCGTTTGGTTTTATTATTTTTTTGGATTTTATAAGTTTTTTTTATTTTTTTGGATTTTACGTGTTTTTTTTAGTTTCACTCTTGTTATCAATGTGTGGCGAGTGGCTCCGATTTATATAATTCGTTTCATTTCGTTTGGTTTTATTATTTTTTTGGATTTTATAAGTTTTTTTATTTTTTTGGATTTTACGTGGTTTTTTTAGTTTCACTCTTGTTATCAATGTGTGGCGAGTGGCTCCGATTTATATAATTCGTTTCATTTCGTTTGGTTTTATTATTTTTTTGGATTTTATAAGTTTTTTTTTTTTTTTTGGATTTTACGTGGTTTTTTTATTTTTTTGTTGTTTTTAGTTTCACTCTTGTTATCAATGTGTGGCGAGTGGCTCCGATTTATATAATTCGTTTCATTTCGTTTGGTTTTATTATTTTTTTGGATTTTATAAGTTTTTTTATTTTTTTGGATTTTACGTGGTTTTTTTATTTTTTTGTTCTTTTAGTTTCACTCTTGTTATCAATGTGTGGCGAGTGGCTCCGATTTATATAATTCGTTTCATTTCGTTTGGTTTTATTATTTTTTTGGATTTTATATGTTTTTTTATTTTTTTGGATTTTACGTGGTTTTTTTATTTTTTTGTTGTTTTTAGTTTCACTCTTGTTATCAATGTGTGGCGAGTGGCTCCGATTTATATAATTCGTTTCATTTCGTTTGGTTTTATTATTTTTTTGGATTTTATAAGTTTTTTTATTTTTTTGGATTTTACGTGTTTTTTTTAGTTTCACTCTTGTTATCAATGTGTGGCGAGTGGCTCCGATTTATATAATTCGTTTCATTTCGTTTGGTTTTATTATTTTTTTGGATTTTATAAGTTTTTTTTATTTTTTTGGATTTTACGTGTTTTTTTTAGTTTCACTCTTGTTATCAATGTGTGGCGAGTGGCTCCGATTTATATAATTCGTTTCATTTCGTTTGGTTTTATTATTTTTTTGGATTTTATAAGTTTTTTTTATTTTTTTGGATTTTACGTGTTTTTTTTAGTTTCACTCTTGTTATCAATGTGTGGCGAGTGGCTCCGATTTATATAATTCGTTTCATTTCGTTTGGTTTTATTATTTTTTTGGATTTTATAAGTTTTTTTATTTTTTTGGATTTTACGTGGTTTTTTTTATTTTTTTGTTCTTTTAGTTTCACTCTTGTTATCAATGTGTGGCGAGTGGCTCCGATTTATATAATTCGTTTCATTTCGTTTGGTTTTATTATTTTTTTGGATTTTATAAGTTTTTTTATTTTTTTGGATTTTACGTGGTTTTTTTATTTTTTTGTTCTTTTAGTTTCACTCTTGTTATCAATGTGTGGCGAGTGGCTCCGATTTATATAATTCGTTTCATTTCGTTTGGTTTTATTATTTTTTTGGATTTTATATGTTTTTTTATTTTTTTGGATTTTACGTGGTTTTTTTAGTTTCACTCTTGTTATCAATGTGTGGCGAGTGGCTCCGATTTATATAATTCGTTTCATTTCGTTTGGTTTTATTATTTTTTTGGATTTTATAAGTTTTTTTTATTTTTTTGGATTTTACGTGTTTTTTTTAGTTTCACTCTTGTTATCAATGTGTGGCGAGTGGCTCCGATTTATATAATTCGTTTCATTTCGTTTGGTTTTATTATTTTTTTGGATTTTATAAGTTTTTTTATTTTTTTGGATTTTACGTGGTTTTTTTAGTTTCACTCTTGTTATCAATGTGTGGCGAGTGGCTCCGATTTATATAATTCGTTTCATTTCGTTTGGTTTTATTATTTTTTTGGATTTTATAAGTTTTTTTTATTTTTTTGGATTTTACGTGTTTTTTTTAGTTTCACTCTTGTTATCAATGTGTGGCGAGTGGCTCCGATTTATATAATTCGTTTCATTTCGTTTGGTTTTATTATTTTTTTGGATTTTATAAGTTTTTTTATTTTTTTGGATTTTACGTGGTTTTTTTAGTTTCACTCTTGTTATCAATGTGTGGCGAGTGGCTCCGATTTATATAATTCGTTTCATTTCGTTTGGTTTTATTATTTTTTTGGATTTTATAAGTAACTCCCTTTACGTGCAAATTCTTATGACGATCCTTGAGAAGCACAGCGATGAATATTCGAAAAAGGACTTTATATCACAGAACCGAAATGAATGCATGTGTTCAATAAAACACTTTTTTGGTTCCTCGTGTTGCGAGATTTTTGTACGGAGTTAGTACTCTGTAGTCCTTTCTTAAGGATCTTGAAGCTTGTTATAGTGTGTGACCAGTCCAGTCGCACGGTGAATTTTTTTGGGATAACCCTGTGAGAGGTTAAATTTTTGAGCAATCTATGCTGTTTATGCAATATATTACTTTTTTTTGGTTTTTTGTACTTATGTTTAAAAAAAAAAGAAAACAAATAAATAAAAATAACGAAAACGAAGAAAATAATAAACAATTTTTTTTTTTGGTTTTACATGGTTTTGTGATTTTTTATTGTTTTTTTTTTTAGTTTTTTTTTGTTTTGTATAGCGAGCGGCTTCGTTTCATTTTGTTTGTGTTTTTTTATTTTTTTGGATTTTATATGTTTTTTTATTTTTTTTTGGATTTTAAGTGATTTTTTTATTTTTTTGTTGTTTTTAGTTTCACTCTTGTTATTAATGTGTGGCGAGTGGCTCCGATTTATATAATTCTTTCATTTTGTTTGAGTTTTTTTATTTTTTTGGATTTTATATGTTTTTTTATTTTTTTTGGATTTTACTTGGTTTTTTTATTATTTTGTTGTTTTTAGTTTCACTCTTGTTATCAATGTGTGGCGAGTGGCTCCGATTTATATAATTCGTTTCATTTCGTTTGGTTTTATTATTTTTTTGGATTTTATAAGTTTTTTTATTTTTTTGGATTTTACGTGGTTTTTTTATTTTTTTGTTCTTTTAGTTTCACTCTTGTTATCAATGTGTGGCGAGTGGTTTCGATTTATATAATTCGTTTCATTTCGTTTGGTTTTATTATTTTTTTGGATTTTATAAGTTTTTTTTATTTTTTTGGATTTTACGTGTTTTTTTTAGTTTCACTCTTGTTATCAATGTGTGGCGAGTGGCTCCGATTTATATAATTCGTTTCATTTCGTTTGGTTTTATTATTTTTTTGGATTTTATAAGTTTTTTTATTTTTTTGGATTTTACGTGGTTTTTTTAGTTTCACTCTTGTTATCAATGTGTGGCGAGTGGCTCCGATTTATATAATTCGTTTCATTTCGTTTGGTTTTATTATTTTTTTGGATTTTATAAGTTTTTTTTTTTTTTTTGGATTTTACGTGGTTTTTTTATTTTTTTGTTGTTTTTAGTTTCACTCTTGTTATCAATGTGTGGCGAGTGGCTCCGATTTATATAATTCGTTTCATTTCGTTTGGTTTTATTATTTTTTTGGATTTTATAAGTTTTTTTATTTTTTTGGATTTTACGTGGTTTTTTTATTTTTTTGTTCTTTTAGTTTCACTCTTGTTATCAATGTGTGGCGAGTGGCTCCGATTTATATAATTCGTTTCATTTCGTTTGGTTTTATTATTTTTTTGGATTTTATATGTTTTTTTATTTTTTTGGATTTTACGTGGTTTTTTTATTTTTTTGTTGTTTTTAGTTTCACTCTTGTTATCAATGTGTGGCGAGTGGCTCCGATTTATATAATTCGTTTCATTTCGTTTGGTTTTATTATTTTTTTGGATTTTATAAGTTTTTTTATTTTTTTGGATTTTACGTGTTTTTTTTAGTTTCACTCTTGTTATCAATGTGTGGCGAGTGGCTCCGATTTATATAATTCGTTTCATTTCGTTTGGTTTTATTATTTTTTTGGATTTTATAAGTTTTTTTTATTTTTTTGGATTTTACGTGTTTTTTTTAGTTTCACTCTTGTTATCAATGTGTGGCGAGTGGCTCCGATTTATATAATTCGTTTCATTTCGTTTGGTTTTATTATTTTTTTGGATTTTATAAGTTTTTTTTATTTTTTTGGATTTTACGTGTTTTTTTTAGTTTCACTCTTGTTATCAATGTGTGGCGAGTGGCTCCGATTTATATAATTCGTTTCATTTCGTTTGGTTTTATTATTTTTTTGGATTTTATAAGTTTTTTTATTTTTTTGGATTTTACGTGGTTTTTTTTATTTTTTTGTTCTTTTAGTTTCACTCTTGTTATCAATGTGTGGCGAGTGGCTCCGATTTATATAATTCGTTTCATTTCGTTTGGTTTTATTATTTTTTTGGATTTTATAAGTTTTTTTATTTTTTTGGATTTTACGTGGTTTTTTTATTTTTTTGTTCTTTTAGTTTCACTCTTGTTATCAATGTGTGGCGAGTGGCTCCGATTTATATAATTCGTTTCATTTCGTTTGGTTTTATTATTTTTTTGGATTTTATATGTTTTTTTATTTTTTTGGATTTTACGTGGTTTTTTTATTTTTTTGTTGTTTTTAGTTTCACTCTTGTTATCAATGTGTGGCGAGTGGCTCCGATTTATATAATTCGTTTCATTTCGTTTGGTTTTATTATTTTTTTGGATTTTATAAGTTTTTTTATTTTTTTGGATTTTACGTGTCTTTTTTAGTTTCACTCTTGTTATCAATGTGTGGCGAGTGGCTCCGATTTATATAATTCGTTTCATTTCGTTTGGTTTTATTATTTTTTTGGATTTTATAAGTTTTTTTTATTTTTTTGGATTTTACGTGTTTTTTTTAGTTTCACTCTTGTTATCAATGTGTGGCGAGTGGCTCCGATTTATATAATTCATTTCATTTCGTTTGGTTTTATTATTTTTTTAGATTTTATAAGTTTTTTTATTTTTTTGGATTTTACGTGGTTTTTTTATTTTTTTGTTCTTTTAGTTTCACTCTTGTTATCAATGTGTGGCGAGTGGCTCCGATTTATATAATTCGTTTCATTTCGTTTGGTTTTATTATTTTTTTGGATTTTATAAGTTTTTTTATTTTTTTGGATTTTACGTGGTTTTTTTATTTTTTTGTTCTTTTAGTTTCACTCTTGTTATCAATGTGTGGCGAGTGGCTCCGATTTATATAATTCGTTTCATTTCGTTTGGTTTTATTATTTTTTTGGATTTTATATGTTTTTTTATTTTTTTGGATTTTACGTGGTTTTTTTAGTTTCACTCTTGTTATCAATGTGTGGCGAGTGGCTCCGATTTATATAATTCGTTTCATTTCGTTTGGTTTTATTATTTTTTTGGATTTTATAAGTTTTTTTTATTTTTTTGGATTTTACGTGTTTTTTTTAGTTTCACTCTTGTTATCAATGTGTGGCGAGTGGCTCCGATTTATATAATTCGTTTCATTTCGTTTGGTTTTATTATTTTTTTGGATTTTATAAGTTTTTTTATTTTTTTGGATTTTACGTGGTTTTTTTAGTTTCACTCTTGTTATCAATGTGTGGCGAGTGGCTCCGATTTATATAATTCGTTTCATTTCGTTTGGTTTTATTATTTTTTTGGATTTTATAAGTTTTTTTTATTTTTTTGGATTTTACGTGTTTTTTTTAGTTTCACTCTTGTTATCAATGTGTGGCGAGTGGCTCCGATTTATATAATTCGTTTCATTTCGTTTGGTTTTATTATTTTTTTGGATTTTATAAGTTTTTTTATTTTTTTGGATTTTACGTGGTTTTTTTAGTTTCACTCTTGTTATCAATGTGTGGCGAGTGGCTCCGATTTATATAATTCGTTTCATTTCGTTTGGTTTTATTATTTTTTTGGATTTTATAAGTTTTTTTTATTTTTTTGGATTTTACGTGTTTTTTTTATTTTTTTGTTGTTTTTAGTTTCACTCTTGTTATCAATGTGTGGCGAGTGGCTCCGATTTATATAATTCGTTTCATTTCGTTTGGTTTTATTATTTTTTTGGATTTTATAAGTTTTTTTTATTTTTTTGGATTTTACGTGTTTTTTTTATTTTTTTGTTGTTTTTAGTTTCACTCTTGTTATCAATGTGTGGCGAGTGGCTCCGATTTATATAATTCGTTTCATTTCGTTTGGTTTTATTATTTTTTTGGATTTTATATGTTTTTTTTTTTTTTTGGATTTTACGTGGTTTTTTTATTTTTTTGTTGTTTTTAGTTTCACTCTTGTTATCAATGTGTGGCGAGTGGCTCCGATTTATATAATTCGTTTCATTTCGTTTGGTTTTATTATTTTTTTGGATTTTATATGTTTTTTTATTTTTTTGGATTTTATATGTTTTTTATTTTTTTGGATTTTACATGGTTTTTTTATTTTTTTGTTGCTTTTTCTTTGATTCTTGTTATGAATATGTGGCGAGCGACTTCGTTTTATATTTTTTTTTCGTTTTGTTTGTGTTTTTTTATGTTTTTGTGATTTTTTGTCTTTTGTTTTTTTTTAGTAAGGGTTTTTGTGTCTGTTTTCAATACATGTGTGTTCGTACGCTCAGAAGTTGTTATTTCATTGTAAAGTTGTTTGCTAGGTTTTTTGTTTGTCGGTTCCAGTTATTCGCATTAAAGATGATGGTGACTCGTTGCGATGGATTGATTTATCCTTTTTTCAGTGATTTATGCTGATTTCTGTATATCTGCGCACGTTTCTGGATCCCTCTTTGGAAACACTTTATAACACTTTAAAGCACTAAACACTATTTACACATATGAAAACGTTAAAATATTTTTTTTTTGGATTTTACATGTTTTTTTTATTTTTTTTGTATTTTTTTTATCTTTTTATATCTGTTGCAAGTCGGGGCTTATTTGTATATGTTTTGGTGACTTTGTCATAAATGTGTGCTTTGTTTTGCATTGTATGCTATTTTGTAAATATATATATATTCTTTTTTTTTTAATTTTACGTGGTTTTTTAATTTTTTTTTCTTTTTTTTACTTCCTTTGTGTCCGTGTTGTGTAAAAGTTTATTTTTGTGCATTATATGCGATTTTACATGGTTTTTCAATTTTTTTAGATTTTTTTAGATTTTTGTATTATAGTGTGCCGTTGTGCAGTTGTTTTGTTTTTGTTGTCAGTGTGTATACGGGCCGTTTGCAATCGTTTCCTGTGTCTGACGCTAACACTTTATTTTCGCCTGTATTTATACTTATGAATTTTCGAATCTTCACTTGGAGCTAGGTTGTAAGCGCAGTTGAATATAGTCACTATGTCTACAAAACCGAGAGTAAATGTTAGAAAATCCATGTTAAACGATGTTCGCACTATGAATCTCAAATCTAAACTGATCTCCAGTGCAAAAATGTCCTCCTTTTATACGAAAATTGGCAGACTCAATTGGTTGAAATTGATTAGAAAATTAGGAGCCAAATTTCTCGAAAGGATTTCAGGTAGGTGACGTATTGTAGGTACTAGTTTAGGTAATTAGTGAAGGTATGACTCATTCAAAAAGGGGACCATGGGATAATTACTAGGTAGGTAGATACTTACCTGCTAATGTTTGAAGTATGGAGGTAATCTCCATGGTTGACCTTTATTTTTGGATTAGCATATGAACATCTGCAATCATAAGCTGATTACTAAGATGCATTACGAATGCACGTATATTGGGGTGATTTGATGATGATTTCTATTGCTGCGAGGGTATGCATCTGGGAAAACCCAAGAGGATAATATGTTTTTGAATACCGTCGACCTTGACAAATACAAACTATCAGATAATCTAAAATTAAGTATTCAAAACTAAGGTTTATGCAATATTTTGTGGATAAACTGTGGAACTGTGCTATACTTTTTAAATATCTATTTCAATAGATAAAAGACTAAAACACGAACATTACAATCTAGATGTCCGATTGAAAGTACCCAGAGATACAAACCTTTATACCACTTCCTTGATCATTATCTATTCCGGGCTAGCTCTATTGTTAATGGTAACAGTTTTAAAAAAAAAACAATTGTTTTATACTGAAACCAACAAAAGAACCTTCTGATCTATTCGTTACACTGCGAATCCACTCGTTCTCCACAAATATCTAGATCCCGCTTCGCAACTATGAAATAATGCGACATTTACGAATAGAAAACATCAAATCCTTGGAATGGGTGTATAGTACTTCAGTAGAATAAACTACAACGCAATTTCAAACAAAATTGGAATTATTTAAGAAGAATTTAAAAAAGAGGAGCGTCATTGCGCAGCAGCTAAGCTATTTTGTGCCCCGAATACACAGAAACAGAATATCTGGCTTGAGATGCACGATTTGAGGATATACCCAGATTGTGGATATCAAGATCTGTGGGCTATACACTGCACTTTTTCTCGTACATTTTTTGGTTGAAAAATTTTCTGTCTCCTACTTGCATTTCGAGGCAGCAGCTATGTTTATTTGTGCCCCAAATACACAGAAACAGAATATCTGGCTTGAGGTGCATGATTTGAGGATATACCCAGATTGTAGGTATCAAGATCTGTGGGCTATACACTCCACTTTTTCTCATACATTTTTTGGTTGAAAAATTTTCTGTCTCCTACTTGCATTTCGAGGCAGCAGCTATGTTTATTTGTGCCCCAAATACACAGAAACAGAATATCTGGCTTGAGGTGCATGATTTGAGGATATACCCAGATTGTAGGTATCAAGATCTGTGGGCTATACACTGCACTTTTTCTCGTACATTTTTTGGTTGAAAAATTTTCTGTCTCCTACTTGCATTTCGAGGCAGCAGCTATGTTTATTTGTGCCCCAAATACACAGAAACAGAATATCTGGCCTGAGATGCATGATTTGAGGATATACCCAGATTGTGGGTGTCAAGATCTGTGGGCTATACACTGCACTTTTTCTCATACATTTTTTGGTTGAAAAATTTTCTGTCTCCTACTTGCATTTCGAGGCAGCAGCTATGTTTATTTGTGCCCCAAATACACAGAACCAGAATATCTGGCTTGAGGTGCATGATTTGAGGATATACCCAGATTGTAGGTATCAAGATCTGTGGGCTATACACTCCACTTTTTCTCAAAAATTTTTTGGTTGAAAAATTTTCTGTCTCCTACTTGCATTTCGAGGCAGCAGCTGAGCTATTTTGTGCCTCGAATACACAGAAACAGAATATCTGGCTTGAGATGCATGATTTGAGGATATACCCAGATTGTGGGTGTCAAGATCTGTGGGCTATACACTGCACTTTTTCTCGTACATTTTTTGGTTGAAAAATTTTCTGTCTCCTACTTGCATTTCGAGGCAGCAGCTATGTTAATTTGTGCCCCAAATACACAGAAACAGAATATCTGGCTTGAGGTGCATGATTTGAGGATATACCCAGATTGTAGGTATCAAGATCTGTGGGCTATACACTGCACTTTTTCTCGTACATTTTTTGGTTGAAAAATTTTCTGTCTCCTACTTGCATTTCGAGGCAGCAGCTATGTTTATTTGTGCCCCAAATACACAGAAACAGAATATCTGGCTTGAGGTGCATGATTTGAGGATATACCCAGATTGTAGGTATCAAGATCTGTGGGCTATACACTCCACTTTTTCTCATACATTTTTTGGTTGAAAAATTTTCTGTCTCCTACTTGCATTTCGAGGCAGCAGCTATGTTTATTTGTGCCCCAAATACACAGAAACAGAATATCTGGCTTGAGGTGCATGATTTGAGGATATACCCAGATTGTAGGTATCAAGATCTGTGGGCTATACACTGCACTTTTTCTCGTACATTTTTTGGTTGAAAAATTTTCTGTCTCCTACTTGCATTTCGAGGCAGCAGCTATGTTTATTTGTGCCCCAAATACACAGAAACAGAATATCTGGCTTGAGGTGCATGATTTGAGGATATACCCAGATTGTGGGTGTCAAGATCTGTGGGCTATACACTGCACTTTTTCTCATACATTTTTTGGTTGAAATGTTTTCTGTCTCCTACTTGCACTTCGAGGCAGCAGCTATGTTTATTTGTGCCCCGAATACACAGAAACAGAATATCTGGCCTGAGATGCATGATTTGAGGATATACCCAGATTGTGGGTGTCAAGATCTGTGGGCTATAACTGCACTTTTTCTCGTACATTTTTTTTTTGAAAAATTTTCTGTCTCCTAAATGCATTTCGAGGCAGCAGCTGAGCTATTTTGTGCCTCGAATACACAGAAACAGAGTATCTGGCTTGAGATGCATGATTTGAGGATATACCCAGATTGTGGGTATCAAGAGCTGTGGGCTATACACCGCACTTTTTCTCATACATTTTTCGGCTGAAAAATTTTCTGTCTCCTACTTGCATTTCGAGGCAGCAGCTGATTTTTTTTGTGCCTCGGATACACAGAAACAGAATATCTGGCTTGAGATGCATGATTTGAGGATATACCCAGATTGTGGGTGTCAAGATCTGTGGGCTATACACTGCACTTTTTCTCATACATTTTTTGGTTGAAATGTTTTCTGTCTCCTACTTGCATTTCGAGGCAGCAGCTGATTTTTTGTGTGCCTCGAATACACAGAAACAGAATATCTGGCTTGGGATGCATGATTTGAGGATATACCCAGATTGTGGGTAACAAGATCTGTGGGCTATACACTGCACTTTTTCTCATACATTTTTTGGTTGAAATGTTTTCTGTCTCCTACTTGCATTTCGAGGCAGCAGCTATGTTTATTTGTGCCCCGAATACACAGAAACAGAATATCTGGCTTGAGATGCATGATTTGAGGATATACCCAGATTGTGGGTGTCAAGATCTGTGGGCTATACACTGCACTTTTTCTCATACATTTTTTGGTTGAAATGTTTTCTGTCTCCTACTTGCATTTCGAGGCAGCAGCTATGTTTATTTGTGCCCCGAATACACAGAAACAGAATATCTGGCCTAAGATGCATGATTTGAGGATATACCCAGATTGTGGGTGTCAAGATCTGTGGGCTATACACTGCACTTTTTCTCGTACATTTTTTGGTTGAAAAATTTTCTGTCTCCTACTTGCATTTCGAGGCAGCAGCTATGTTTATTTGTGCCCCAAATACACAGAAACAGAATATCTGGCTTGAGGTGCATGATTTGAGGATATACCCAGATTGTGGGTGTCAAGATCTGTGGGCTGTACACTGCACTTTTTCTCGTACATTTTTTGGTTGAAAAATTTTCTGTCTCCTACTTGCATTTCGAGGCAGCAGCTGAGCTATTTTGTGCCTCGAATACACAGAAACAGAATATCTGGCTTGAGATGCATGATTTGAGGATATACCCAGATTGTGGGTATCAAGATCTGTGGGCTATACACTGCACTTTTTCTCACACATTTTTTGGTTGAAAAATTTTCTGTCTCCTACTTGCATTTCGAGGCAGCAGCTATGTTTATTTGTGCCCCAAATACACAGAAACAGAATATCTGGCTTGAGGTGCATGATTTGAGGATATACCCAGATTGTAGGTATCAAGATCTGTGGGCTATACACTCCACTTTTTCTCAAAAATTTTTTGGTTGAAAAATTTTCTGTCTCCTACTTGCATTTCGAGGCAGCAGCTGAGCTATTTTGTGCCTCGAATACACAGAAACAGAATATCTGGCTTGAGATGCATGATTTGAGGATATACCCAGATTGTGGGTGTCAAGATCTGTGGGCTATACACTGCACTTTTTCTCGTACATTTTTTGGTTGAAAAATTTTCTGTCTCCTACTTGCATTTCGAGGCAGCAGCTATGTTTATTTGTGCCCCAAATACACAGAAACAGAATATCTGGCTTGAGGTGCATGATTTGAGGATATACCCAGATTGTGGGTGTCAAGATCTGTGGGCTATACACTGCACTTTTTCTCATACATTTTCTGGTTGAAAAATTTTCTGTCTCCTACTTGCATTTGGAGGCAGCAGCTACGTTTATTTGTGCCCCGAATACACAGAAACAGAATATCTGGCTTGAGGTGCATGATTTGAGGATATACCCAGATTGTGGGTGTCAAGATCTGTGGGCTATACACTGCACTTTTTCTCATACATTTTCTGGTTGAAAAATTTTCTGTCTCCTACTTGCATTTGGAGGCAGCAGCTACGTTTATTTGTGCCCCGAATACACAGAAACAGAATATCTGGCCTGAGATGCATGATTTGAGGATATACCCAGATTGTGGGTATCAAGATCTGTGGGCTATACACAGCACTTTTTCCCGTACATTTTCTGGTTGAAAAATTTTCTGTCTCCTACTTGCATTTGGAGGCAGCAGCTACGTTTATTTGTGCCCCGAATACACAGAAACAGAATATCTGGCCTGAGATGCATGATTTGAGGATATACCCAGATTGTGGGTGTCAAGATCTGTGGGCTATACACTGCATTTTTCTCATACATTTTCTGGTTGAAAAATTTTCTGTCTCCTACTTGCATTTGGAGGCAGCAGCTACGTTTATTTGTGCCCCGAATACACAGAAACAGAATATCTGGCTTGAGATGCATGATTTGAGGATATACCCAGATTGTGGGTATCAAGAGCTGTGGGCTATACACCGCACTTTTTCTCATACATTTTTTGGTTGAAATGTTTTCTGTCTCCTACTTGCATTTCGAGGCAGCAGCTATGTTTATTTGTGCCCCGAATACACAGAAACAGAATATCTGGCTTGAGATGCATGATTTGAGGATATACCCAGATTGTGGGTATCAAGATCTGTGGGCTATACACAGCACTTTTTCTCGTACATTTTCTGGTTGAAAAATTTTCTGTCTCCTACTTGCATTTGGAGGCAGCAGCTACGTTTATTTGTGCCCCGAATACACAGAAACAGAATATCTGGCCTGAGATGCATGATTTGAGGATATACCCAGATTGTGGGTATCAAGATCTGTGGGCTATACACAGCACTTTTTCTCGTACATTTTCTGGTTGAAAAATTTTCTGTCTCCTACTTGCATTTGGAGGCAGCAGCTACGTTTATTTGTGCCCCGAATACACAGAAACAGAATATCTGGCCTGAGATGCATGATTTGAGGATATGCCCAGATTGTGGGTGTCAAGATCTGTGGGCTATACACTGCATTTTTCTCATACATTTTCTGGTTGAAAAATTTTCTGTCTCCTACTTGCATTTGGAGGCAGCAGCTACGTTTATTTGTGCCCCGAATACACAGAAACAGAATATCTGGCCTGAGATGCATGATTTGAGGATATACCCAGATTGTGGGTGTCAAGATCTGTGGGCTATACACTGCATTTTTCTCATACATTTTCTGGTTGAAAAATTTTCTGTCTCCTACTTGCATTTGGAGGCAGCAGCTACGTTTATTTGTGCCCCGAATACACAGAAACAGAATATCTGGCCTGAGATGCATGATTTGAGGATATACCCAGATTGTGGGTATCAAGATCTGTGGGCTATACACTGCATTTTTCTCATACATTTTTTGGTTGAAAAATTTTCTGTCTCCTACTTGCATTTCGAGGCAGCAGCTGAGCTATTTTGTGCCTCGAATACACAGAAACAGAATATCTGGCTTGAGATGCATGATTTGAGGATATACCCAGATTGTGGGTGTCAAGATCTGTGGGCTATACACTGCACTTTTTCTCGTACATTTTTTGGTTGAAAAATTTTCTGTCTCCTACTTGCATTTGGAGGCAGCAGCTACGTTTATTTGTGCCCCGAATACACAGAAACAGAATATCTGGCTTGAGGTGCATGATTTGAGGATATACCCAGATTGTGGGTGTCAAGATCTGTGGGCTATACACTGCACTTTTTCTCATACATTTTCTGGTTGAAAAATTTTCTGTCTCCTACTTGCATTTGGAGGCAGCAGCTACGTTTATTTGTGCCCCGAATACACAGAAACAGAATATCTGGCCTGAGATGCATGATTTGAGGATATACCCAGATTGTGGGTATCAAGATCTGTGGGCTATACACAGCACTTTTTCTCGTACATTTTCTGGTTGAAAAATTTTCTGTCTCCTACTTGCATTTGGAGGCAGCAGCTACGTTTATTTGTGCCCCGAATACACAGAAACAGAATATCTGGCTTGAGATGCATGATTTGAGGATATACCCAGATTGTGGGTGTCAAGATCTGTGGGCTATACACTGCACTTTTTCTCATACATTTTCTGGTTGAAAAATTTTCTGTCTCCTACTTGCATTTGGAGGCAGCAGCTACGTTTATTTGTGCCCCGAATACACAGAAACAGAATATCTGGCCTGAGATGCATGATTTGAGGATATACCCAGATTGTGGGTATCAAGATCTGTGGGCTATACACAGCACTTTTTCTCGTACATTTTCTGGTTGAAAAATTTTCTGTCTCCTACTTGCATTTGGAGGCAGCAGCTACGTTTATTTGTGCCCCGAATACACAGAAACAGAATATCTGGCCTGAGATGCATGATTTGAGGATATACCCAGATTGTGGGTGTCAAGATCTGTGGGCTATACACTGCATTTTTCTCATACATTTTCTGGTTGAAAAATTTTCTGTCTCCTACGTGCATTTGGAGGCAGCAGCTACGTTTATTTGTGCCCCGAATACACAGAAACAGAATATCTGGCTTGAGATGCATGATTTGAGGATATACCCAGATTGTGGGTATCAAGAGCTGTGGGCTATACACCGCACTTTTTCTCATACATTTTTTGGTTGAAATGTTTTCTGTCTCCTACTTGCATTTCGAGGCAGCAGCTATGTTTATTTGTGCCCCGAATACACAGAAACAGAATATCTGGCTTGAGATGCATGATTTGAGGATATACCCAGATTGTGGGTATCAAGATCTGTGGGCTATACACTGCACTTTTTCTCATACATTTTTTGGTTGAAATGTTTTCTGTCTCCTACTTGCATTTCGAGGCAGCAGCTGATTTTTTGTGTGCCTCGAATACACAGAAACAGAATATCTGGCTTGTAATGCATGATTTGAGGATATACCCAGATTGTGGGTAACAAGATCTGTGGGCTATACACCGCACTTTTTCTCATACATTTTTCGGCTGAAAAATTTTCTGTCTCCTACTTGCATTTCGAGGCAGCAGCTGATTTTTTTTGTGCCTCGGATACACAGAAACAGAATATCTGGCTTGAGATGCATGATTTGAGGATATACCCAGATTGTGGGTGTCAAGATCTGTGGGCTATACACTGCACTTTTTCTCATACATTTTTTGGTTGAAATGTTTTCTGTCTCCTACTTGCATTTCGAGGCAGCAGCTGATTTTTTGTGTGCCTCGAATACACAGAAACAGAATATCTGGCTTGGGATGCATGATTTGAGGATATACCCAGATTGTGGGTAACAAGATCTGTGGGCTATACACTGCACTTTTTCTCATACATTTTTTGGTTGAAATGTTTTCTGTCTCCTACTTGCATTTCGAGGCAGCAGCTATGTTTATTTGTGCCCCGAATACACAGAAACAGAATATCTGGCTTGAGATGCATGATTTGAGGATATACCCAGATTGTGGGTGTCAAGATCTGTGGGCTATACACTGCACTTTTTCTCATACATTTTTTGGTTGAAATGTTTTCTGTCTCCTACTTGCATTTCGAGGCAGCAGCTATGTTTATTTGTGCCCCGAATACACAGAAACAGAATATCTGGCCTGAGATGCATGATTTGAGGATATACCCAGATTGTGGGTATCAAGAGCTGTGGGCTATACACCGCACTTTTTCTCATACATTTTTCGGCTGAAAAATTTTCTGTCTCCTACTTGCATTTCGAGGCAGCAGCTGATTTTTTTTGTGCCTCGGATACACAGAAACAGAATATCTGGCTTGAGATGCATGATTTGAGGATATACCCAGATTGTGGGTGTCAAGATCTGTGGGCTATAACTGCACTTTTTCTCGTACATTTTTTTTTTGAAAAATTTTCTGTCTCCTAAATGCATTTCGAGGCAGCAGCTGAGCTATTTTGTGCCTCGAATACACAGAAACAGAGTATCTGGCTTGAGATGCATGATTTGAGGATATACCCAGATTGTGGGTATCAAGAGCTGTGGGCTATACACCGCACTTTTTCTCATACATTTTTCGGCTGAAAAATTTTCTGTCTCCTACTTGCATTTCGAGGCAGCAGCTGATTTTTTTTGTGCCTCGGATACACAGAAACAGAATATCTGGCTTGAGATGCATGATTTGAGGATATACCCAGATTGTGGGTGTCAAGATCTGTGGGCTATACACTGCACTTTTTCTCATACATTTTTTGGTTGAAATGTTTTCTGTCTCCTACTTGCATTTCGAGGCAGCAGCTGATTTTTTGTGTGCCTCGAATACACAGAAACAGAATATCTGGCTTGGGATGCATGATTTGAGGATATACCCAGATTGTGGGTAACAAGATCTGTGGGCTATAACACTGCACTTTTTCTCATACATTTTTTGGTTGAAATGTTTTCTGTCTCCTACTTGCATTTCGAGGCAGCAGCTATGTTTATTTGTGCCCCGAATACACAGAAACAGAATATCTGGCTTGAGATGCATGATTTGAGGATATACCCAGATTGTGGGTGTCAAGATCTGTGGGCTATACACTGCACTTTTTCTCATACATTTTTTGGTTGAAATGTTTTCTGTCTCCTACTTGCACTTCGAGGCAGCAGCTATGTTTATTTGTGCCCCGAATACACAGAAACAGAATATCTGGCCTGAGATGCATGATTTGAGGATATACCCAGATTGTGGGTGTCAAGATCTGTGGGCTATACACTGCACTTTTTCTCATACATTTTTTGGTTGAAATGTTTTCTGTCTCCTACTTGCATTTCGAGGCAGCAGCTATGTTTATTTGTGCCCCGAATACACAGAAACAGAATATCTGGCTTGAGATGCATGATTTGAGGATATACCCAGATTGTGGGTGTCAAGATCTGTGGGCTATACACTGCACTTTTTCTCATACATTTTTTGGTTGAAATGTTTTCTGTCTCCTACTTGCATTTCGAGGCAGCAGCTATGTTTATTTGTGCCCCGAATACACAGAAACAGAATATCTGGCTTGAGATGCATGATTTGAGGATATACCCAGATTGTGGGTGTCAAGATCTGTGGGCTATACACTGCACTTTTTCTCATACATTTTTTGGTTGAAATGTTTTCTGTCTCCTACATACATTTCGAGGCAGCAGCTAAGCTATTTTGTGCCTCGAATACACAGAAACAGAGTATCTGGCTTGAGATGCATGATTTGAGGATATACCCAGATTGTGGGTATCAAGAGCTGTGGGCTATACACCGCACTTTTTCTCATACATTTTTCGGCTGAAAAATTTTCTGTCTCCTACTTGCATTTCGAGGCAGCAGCTGATTTTTTTTGTGCCTCGGATACACAGAAACAGAATATCTGGCTTGAGATGCATGATTTGAGGATATACCCAGATTGTGGGTGTCAAGATCTGTGGGCTATACACTGCACTTTTTCTCATACATTTTTTGGTTGAAAAATTTTCTGTCTCCTACATACATTTCGAGGCAGCAGCTAAGCTATTTTGTGCCTCGGATACACAGAAACAGAATATCTGGCCTGAGATGCATGATTTGAGGATATACCCAGATAGTGGGTGTCAAGATCTGTGGGCTATACACTGCACTTTTTCTCATACATTTTTTGGTTGAAAAATTTTCTGTCTCCTACATACATTTCGAGGCAGCAGCTAAGCTATTTTGTGCCTCGGATACACAGAAACAGAATATCTGGCCTGAGATGCATGATTTGAGGATATACCCAGATTGTGGGTGTCAAGATCTGTGGGCTATACACTGCACTTTTTCTCATACATTTTTTGGTTGAAATGTTTTCTGTCTCCTACTTGCATTTCGAGGCAGCAGCTATGTTTATTTGTGCCCCGAATACACAGAAACAGAATATCTGGCCTGAGATGCATGATTTGAGGATATACCCAGATTGTGGGTGTCAAGATCTGTGGGCTATACACTGCACTTTTTCTCATACATTTTTTGGTTGAAATGTTTTCTGTCTCCTACTTGCACTTCGAGGCAGCAGCTATGTTTATTTGTGCCCCGAATACACAGAAACAGAATATCTGGCCTGAGATGCATGATTTGAGGATATACCCAGATTGTGGGTATCAAGATCTGTGGGCTATACACTGCACTTTTTCTCATACATTTTCTGGTTGAAAAATTTTCTGTCTCCTACTTGCATTTGGAGGCAGCAGCTACGTTTATTTGTGCCCCGAATACACAGAAACAGAATATCTGGCCTGAGATGCATGATTTGAGGATATACCCAGATTGTGGGTATCAAGATCTGTGGGCTATACACCGCACTTTTTCTCATACATTTTTCGGCTGAAAATTTTTCTGTCTCCTACTTGCATTTGGAGGCAGCAGCTATGTTTATTTGTGCCCCGAATACACAGAAACAGAATATCTGGCTTGAGGTGCATGATTTGAGGATATACCCAGATTGTGGGTGTCAAGATCTGTGGGCTATAACTGCACTTTTTCTCGTACATTTTTTGGTTGAAAAATTTTCTGTCTCCTACTTGCATTTGGAGGCAGCAGCTACGTTTATTTGTGCCCCGAATACACAGAAACAGAATATCTGGCCTGAGATGCATGATTTGAGGATATACCCAGATTGTGGGTGTCAAGATCTGTGGGCTATACACCGCACTTTTTCTCATACATTTTTCGGCTGAAAAATTTTCTGTCTCCTACTTGCATTTCGAGGCAGCAGCTGATTTTTTTTGTGCCTCGGATACACAGAAACAGAATATCTGGCTTGAGATGCATGATTTGAGGATATACCCAGATTGTGGGTGTCAAGATCTGTGGGCTATACACTGCACTTTTTCTCATACATTTTTTGGTTGAAATGTTTTCTGTCTCCTACTTGCATTTCGAGGCAGCAGCTATGTTTATTTGTGCCCCGAATACACAGAAACAGAATATCTGGCCTGAGATGCATGATTTGAGGATATACCCAGATTGTGGGTGTCAAGATCTGTGGGCTATACACTGCACTTTTTCTCATACATTTTTTGGTTGAAATGTTTTCTGTCTCCTACTTGCACTTCGAGGCAGCAGCTATGTTTATTTGTGCCCCGAATACACAGAAACAGAATATCTGGCCTGAGATGCATGATTTGAGGATATACCCAGATTGTGGGTATCAAGATCTGTGGGCTATACACTGCACTTTATCTCATACATTTTCTGGTTGAAAAATTTTCTGTCTCCTACTTGCATTTGGAGGCAGCAGCTACGTTTATTTGTGCCCCGAATACACAGAAACAGAATATCTGGCCTGAGATGCATGATTTGAGGATATACCCAGATTGTGGGTATCAAGATCTGTGGGCTATACACCGCACTTTTTCTCATACATTTTTCGGCTGAAAAATTTTCTGTCTCCTACTTGCATTTGGAGGCAGCAGCTATGTTTATTTGTGCCCCGAATACACAGAAACAGAATATCTGGCTTGAGGTGCATGATTTGAGGATATACCCAGATTGTGGGTGTCAAGATCTGTGGGCTATAACTGCACTTTTTCTCGTACATTTTTTGGTTGAAAAATTTTCTGTCTCCTACTTGCATTTGGAGGCAGCAGCTACGTTTATTTGTGCCCCGAATACACAGAAACAGAATATCTGGCCTGAGATGCATGATTTGAGGATATACCCAGATTGTGGGTGTCAAGATCTGTGGGCTATACACTGCACTTTTTCTCATACATTTTTTGGTTGAAATGTTTTCTGTCTCCTACTTGCATTTCGAGGCAGCAGCTATGTTTATTTGTGCCCCGAATACACAGAAACAGAATATCTGGCCTGAGATGCATGATTTGAGGATATACCCAGATTGTGGGTATCAAGATCTGTGGGCTATACACTGCACTTTTTCTCATACATTTTCTGGTTGAAAAATTTTCTGTCTCCTACTTGCATTTGGAGGCAGCAGCTACGTTTATTTGTGCCCCGAATACACAGAAACAGAATATCTGGCCTGAGATGCATGATTTGAGGATATACCCAGATTGTGGGTATCAAGATCTGTGGGCTATACACCGCACTTTTTCTCATACATTTTTCGGCTGAAAAATTTTCTGTCTCCTACTTGCATTTGGAGGCAGCAGCTATGTTTATTTGTGCCCCGAATACACAGAAACAGAATATCTGGCTTGAGGTGCATGATTTGAGGATATACCCAGATTGTGGGTGTCAAGATCTGTGGGCTATAACTGCACTTTTTCTCGTACATTTTTTGGTTGAAAAATTTTCTGTCTCCTACTTGCATTTGGAGGCAGCAGCTACGTTTATTTGTGCCCCGAATACACAGAAACAGAATATCTGGCCTGAGATGCATGATTTGAGGATATACCCAGATTGTGGGTGTCAAGATCTGTGGGCTATACACCGCACTTTTTCTCATACATTTTTCGGCTGAAAAATTTTCTGTCTCCTACTTGCATTTCGAGGCAGCAGCTGATTTTTTTTGTGCCTCGGATACACAGAAACAGAATATCTGGCTTGAGATGCATGATTTGAGGATATACCCAGATTGTGGGTGTCAAGATCTGTGGGCTATACACTGCACTTTTTCTCATACATTTTTTGGTTGAAATGTTTTCTGTCTCCTACTTGCACTTCGAGGCAGCAGCTATGTTTATTTGTGCCCCGAATACACAGAAACAGAATATCTGGCCTGAGATGCATGATTTGAGGATATACCCAGATTGTGGGTGTCAAGATCTGTGGGCTATACACTGCACTTTTTCTCATACATTTTCTGGTTGAAAAATTTTCTGTCTCCTACTTGCATTTGGAGGCAGCAGCTACGTGTATTTGTGCCCCGAATACACAGAAACAGAATATCTGGCCTGAGATGCATGATTTGAGGATATACCCAGATTGTGGGTATCAAGATCTGTGGGCTATACACCGCACTTTTTCTCATACATTTTTCGGCTGAAAAATTTTCTGTCTCCTACTTGCATTTGGAGGCAGCAGCTATGTTTATTTGTGCCCCGAATACACAGAAACAGAATATCTGGCTTGAGATGCATGATTTGAGGATATACCCAGATTGTGGGTGTCAAGATCTGTGGGCTATACACTGCACTTTTTCTCATACATTTTTTGGTTGAAATGTTTTCTGTCTCCTACTTGCATTTCGAGGCAGCAGCTATGTTTATTTGTGCCCCGAATACACAGAAACAGAATATCTGGCCTGAGATGCATGATTTGAGGATATACCCAGATTGTGGGTGTCAAGATCTGTGGGCTATACACTGCACTTTTTCTCATACATTTTTTGGTTGAAATGTTTTCTGTCTCCTACTTGCACTTCGAGGCAGCAGCTATGTTTATTTGTGCCCCGAATACACAGAAACAGAATATCTGGCCTGAGATGCATGATTTGAGGATATACCCAGATTGTGGGTGTCAAGATCTGTGGGCTATACACTGCACTTTTTCTCATACATTTTCTGGTTGAAAAATTTTCTGTCTCCTACTTGCATTTGGAGGCAGCAGCTATGTTTATTTGTGCCCCGAATACACAGAAACAGAATATCTGGCTTGAGGTGCATGATTTGAGGATATACCCAGATTGTGGGTGTCAAGATCTGTGGGCTATAACTGCACTTTTTCTCGTACATTTTTTGGTTGAAAAATTTTCTGTCTCCTACTTGCATTTGGAGGCAGCAGCTACGTTTATTTGTGCCCCGAATACACAGAAACAGAATATCTGGCCTGAGATGCATGATTTGAGGATATACCCAGATTGTGGGTGTCAAGATCTGTGGGCTATACACCGCACTTTTTCTCATACATTTTTCGGCTGAAAAATTTTCTGTCTCCTACTTGCATTTCGAGGCAGCAGCTGATTTTTTTTGTGCCTCGGATACACAGAAACAGAATATCTGGCTTGAGATGCATGATTTGAGGATATACCCAGATTGTGGGTGTCAAGATCTGTGGGCTATACACTGCACTTTTTCTCATACATTTTTTGGTTGAAATGTTTTCTGTCTCCTACTTGCATTTCGAGGCAGCAGCTGATTTTTTTTGTGCCTCGAATACACAGAAACAGAATATCTGGCTTGGGATGCATGATTTGAGGATATACCCAGATTGTGGGTGTCAAGATCTGTGGGCTATAACTGCACTTTTTCTCGTACATTTTTTGGTTGAAAAATTTTCTGTCTCCTACTTGCATTTGGAGGCAGCAGCTACGTTTATTTGTGCCCCGAATACACAGAAACAGAATATCTGGCCTGAGATGCATGATTTGAGGATATACCCAGATTGTGGGTGTCAAGATCTGTGGGCTATACACCGCACTTTTTCTCATACATTTTTCGGCTGAAAAATTTTCTGTCTCCTACTTGCATTTCGAGGCAGCAGCTGATTTTTTTTGTGCCTCGGATACACAGAAACAGAATATCTGGCTTGAGATGCATGATTTGAGGATATACCCAGATTGTGGGTGTCAAGATCTGTGGGCTATACACTGCACTTTTTCTCATACATTTTTTGGTTGAAAAATTTTCTGTCTCCTACATACATTTCGAGGCAGCAGCTAAGCTATTTTGTGCCTCGGATACACAGAAACAGAATATCTGGCCTGAGATGCATGATTTGAGGATATACCCAGATAGTGGGTGTCAAGATCTGTGGGCTATACACTGCACTTTTTCTCATACATTTTTTGGTTGAAAAATTTTCTGTCTCCTACATACATTTCGAGGCAGCAGCTAAGCTATTTTGTGCCTCGGATACACAGAAACAGAATATCTGGCCTGAGATGCATGATTTGAGGATATACCCAGATTGTGGGTGTCAAGATCTGTGGGCTATACACTGCACTTTTTCTCATACATTTTTTGGTTGAAAAATTTTCTGTCTCCTACATACATTTCGAGGCAGCAGCTAAGCTATTTTGTGCCTCGGATACACAGAAACAGAATATCTGGCCTGAGATGCATGATTTGAGGATATACCCAGATTGTGGGTGTCAAGATCTGTGGGCTATACACTGCACTTTTTCTCATACATTTTTTGGTTGAAAAATTTTCTGTCTCCTACATACATTTCGAGGCAGCAGCTAAGCTATTTTGTGCCTCGGATACACAGAAACAGAATATCTGGCCTGAGATGCATGATTTGAGGATATACCCAGATTGTGGGTGTCAAGATCTGTGGGCTATACACTGCACTTTTTCTCATACATTTTTTGGTTGAAAAATTTTCTGTCTCCTACATACATTTCGAGGCAGCAGCTAAGCTATTTTGTGCCTCGGATACACAGAAACAGAATATCTGGCCTGAGATGCATGATTTGAGGATATACCCAGATTGTGGGTGTCAAGATCTGTGGGCTATACACTGCACTTTTTCTCATACATTTTTTGGTTGAAAAATTTTCTGTCTCCTACATACATTTCGAGGCAGCAGCTAAGCTATTTTGTGCCTCGGATACACAGAAACAGAATATCTGGCCTGAGATGCATGATTTGAGGATATACCCAGATTGTGGGTGTCAAGATCTGTGGGCTATACACTGCACTTTTTCTCATACATTTTTTGGTTGAAAAATTTTCTGTCTCCTACATACATTTCGAGGCAGCAGCTAAGCTATTTTGTGCCTCGGATACACAGAAACAGAATATCTGGCCTGAGATGCATGATTTGAGGATATACCCAGATTGTGGGTGTCAAGATCTGTGGGCTATACACTGCACTTTTTCTCATACATTTTTTGGTTGAAAAATTTTCTGTCTCCTACATACATTTCGAGGCAGCAGCTAAGCTATTTTGTGCCTCGGATACACAGAAACAGAATATCTGGCCTGAGATGCATGATTTGAGGATATACCCAGATTGTGGGTGTCAAGATCTGTGGGCTATACACTGCACTTTTTCTCATACATTTTTTGGTTGAAATGTTTTCTGTCTCCTACATACATTTCGAGGCAGCAGCTAAGCTATTTTGTGCCTCGGATACACAGAAACAGAATATCTGGCCTGAGATGCATGATTTGAGGATATACCCAGATTGTGGGTGTCAAGATCTGTGGACTATAACTGCACTTTTTCTAGTACATTTTTTGGTTGAAAAATTTTCTGTCTCCTACTTGCATTTGGAGGCAGCAGCTACGTTTATTTGTGCCCCGAATACACAGAAACAGAATATCTGGCCTGAGATGCATGATTTGAGGATATACCCAGATTGTGGGTGTCAAGATCTGTGGGCTATACACCGCACTTTTTCTCATACATTTTTCGGCTGAAAAATTTTCTGTCTCCTACTTGCATTTGGAGGCAGCAGCTATGTTTATTTGTGCCCCGAATACACAGAAACAGAATATCTGGCTTGAGGTGCATGATTTGAGGATATACCCAGATTGTGGGTGTCAAGATCTGTGGGCTATAACTGCACTTTTTCTCGTACATTTTTTGGTTGAAAAATTTTCTGTCTCCTACTTGCATTTGGAGGCAGCAGCTACGTTTATTTGTGCCCCGAATACACAGAAACAGAATATCTGGCCTGAGATGCATGATTTGAGGATATACCCAGATTGTGGGTGTCAAGATCTGTGGGCTATACACCGCACTTTTTCTCATACATTTTTCGGCTGAAAAATTTTCTGTCTCCTACTTGCATTTCGAGGCAGCAGCTGATTTTTTTTGTGCCTCGGATACACAGAAACAGAATATCTGGCTTGAGATGCATGATTTGAGGATATACCCAGATTGTGGGTGTCAAGATCTGTGGGCTATACACTGCACTTTTTCTCATACATTTTTTGGTTGAAAAATTTTCTGTCTCCTACATACATTTCGAGGCAGCAGCTAAGCTATTTTGTGCCTCGGATACACAGAAACAGAATATCTGGCCTGAGATGCATGATTTGAGGATATACCCAGATTGTGGGTGTCAAGATCTGTGGGCTATAACTGCACTTTTTCTAGTACATTTTTTGGTTGAAAAATTTTCTGTCTCCTACTTGCATTTGGAGGCAGCAGCTACGTTTATTTGTGCCCCGAATACACAGAAACAGAATATCTGGCCTGAGATGCATGATTTGAGGATATACCCAGATTGTGGGTGTCAAGATCTGTGGGCTATACACCGCACTTTTTCTCATACATTTTTCGGCTGAAAAATTTTCTGTCTCCTACTTGCATTTCGAGGCAGCAGCTGATTTTTTTTGTGCCTCGGATACACAGAAACAGAATATCTGGCTTGAGATGCATGATTTGAGGATATACCCAGATTGTGGGTGTCAAGATCTGTGGGCTATACACCGCACTTTTTCTCATACATTTTTCGGCTGAAAAATTTTCTGTCTCCTACTTGCATTTGGAGGCAGCAGCTATGTTTATTTGTGCCCCGAATACACAGAAACAGAATATCTGGCTTGAGGTGCATGATTTGAGGATATACCCAGATTGTGGGTGTCAAGATCTGTGGGCTATAACTGCACTTTTTCTCGTACATTTTTTGGTTGAAAAATTTTCTGTCTCCTACTTGCATTTGGAGGCAGCAGCTACGTTTATTTGTGCCCCGAATACACAGAAACAGAATATCTGGCCTGAGATGCATGATTTGAGGATATACCCAGATTGTGGGTGTCAAGATCTGTGGGCTATACACCGCACTTTTTCTCATACATTTTTCGGCTGAAAAATTTTCTGTCTCCTACTTGCATTTCGAGGCAGCAGCTGATTTTTTTTGTGCCTCGGATACACAGAAACAGAATATCTGGCTTGAGATGCATGATTTGAGGATATACCCAGATTGTGGGTGTCAAGATCTGTGGGCTATAACTGCACTTTTTCTCGTACATTTTTTGGTTGAAAAATTTTCTGTCTCCTACTTGCATTTGGAGGCAGCAGCTACGTTTATTTGTGCCCCGAATACACAGAAACAGAATATCTGGCCTGAGATGCATGATTTGAGGATATACCCAGATTGTGGGTGTCAAGATCTGTGGGCTATACACCGCACTTTTTCTCATACATTTTTCGGCTGAAAAATTTTCTGTCTCCTACTTGCATTTCGAGGCAGCAGCTGATTTTTTTTGTGCCTCGGATACACAGAAACAGAATATCTGGCTTGAGATGCATGATTTGAGGATATACCCAGATTGTGGGTGTCAAGATCTGTGGGCTATACACTGCACTTTTTCTCATACATTTTTTGGTTGAAAAATTTTCTGTCTCCTACTTGCATTTGGAGGCAGCAGCTACGTTTATTTGTGCCCCGAATACACAGAAACAGAATATCTGGCCTGAGATGCATGATTTGAGGATATACCCAGATTGTGGGTGTCAAGATCTGTGGGCTATACACTGCACTTTTTCTCATACATTTTTTGGTTGAAATGTTTTCTGTCTCCTACTTGCATTTCGAGGCAGCAGCTGAGCTATTTTGTGCCTCGAATACACAGAAACAGAATATCTGGCCTAAGATGCATGATTTGAGGATATAACCAGATTGTGGGTGTCAAGATCTGTGGGCTATACACTGCACATTTTCTCATACATTTTTCGGCTGAAAAATTTTCTGTCTCCTACTTGCATTTCGAGGCAGCAGCTAAGCTATTAGTAGAGGGTTTATGGGGACTCTGGGACAGAGTTGCGGTTTCCGCGTTGCGGTTTTCTTTTAACCGCAAAGTTCAAGGTCGAGACCGCAGAATGTGGTTTTCTTTGAATCGCAAACTTGAAGACCGCTGTAAATCTATATATAGATCGATAGGTGACGTGTTTGGGGTTAAAGTGGTCTAGGTCATGGTTCTTGAAATTTGTGGTCGAATGTGTTTTCTTTTAGCATTGAAGTTAGATAAGGGGTGGAATATTGTTTGGGTGTGAAATAGTATTTTGTTACCGGATAGTTGTAAATTTAGAATGTGTGTATGACGGCGTTGGATTTGAAATTATAATCTAGAATGAGGCATTTTGATTGACATGTGAAATGTGGTTTTTCATGTGTTGCTCGTGCTGTGGAATATGGGTCGATGGACTTGTACATATATGACATAGCTAGTAATAATTTGGGTGGTAACTTTACTCCTATAAATAGACGACTTTAAATTGAGTCAGTTCAGTTAAAAAAAGATTCACCCAGAGAGGGAATATATTGACAGTTTCATTGAGAGGTAAGACATTTTTGTGAGTACTACTTATATTTTTAAAAGATAAAAAACAAAAAAAAATCTGGTGCTCTAAAGTAATATAAAAAAGTGAAAAACTTATCAATGAAATATCTGAATCGTTTTCTTTCAGAAAGTGTGTGTGTGTGTATGTGTGCGTGTGTGCATCTTTAGAAAAAAGAGAAATGTTTCGCTGTGAAGTGTGTAGCAGGGAATTTTGGGATAAATCCTCTTTCGTGAGACATTTAAAATTAAAAAGATGTAGTGGGAAGAGGTAGCCTTCTCCAGATCCACAGCCAACAACTTCTGCTGAAGTGCATATTAAAAAAAGAAATACAAAGCCAACTGTTTATAAACGATGTGTGATTTGTGAAGAGGACGTTAATGAAAGGTATTGGAATCAACACCAAAGGAAAAATAGCCATAAGGAAAAGGCTAAGTTGGTTCTACGAGAAAATGTTTGTTGTATAGAAAGTGCATTTAAAAATAGAATTAAAACCTTTTCAATTTCTAATAATGATGAGACCATATTGAATGTACAAGTATTATTTGAAAAAAAAATTGATTTAATTATGGAATTGTTAACAAGTGAATTGGAAACTATGAACGCTTTCAAGTTTAACATGGAATTGTTTTGTGAATTTGTAAAACATTCAAATGATGATGACAACATGATCGCGAGTACCAAGAGTATGCAGACGGCGATGTATGGAATCCTACGAAACGATGATATCTCTGAAAAGCTGAATAAAATGTTCGAAGTCATCAAGTCAAAGTTGGAGGAATTCCAAGAAAGAGATAGCGGATGGGCTTTGCTATCATTTTTGAGAATTGAAATAAATATCAATAAATACCAACCGCTCCGAGGTTCATCATACTTTCCATTACCAGCGCAGATTGGCTCAAAAAATGCTTGTATAAATGTAAAAAACAATGATGAATATTGTTTTAAATGGGCCATCATATCCGCTCTTGATAATAGAGTACAACATCATAAAGAAAGGTCGTCAACATATAATATTAATGATATAACAAGTGACACAATAATAGTTAATGAAGAAGTCCTTAGTTTTCGAAACATGCAGTTTCCTTTGAATGTTAAAGATGTAAAAATTTTCGAAGATAACAACCCAACCATTAGTGTAAACGTTTTTGGTTATGAAAAAAATAATAAGAAATACGATATAATTGGACCCTTTTATCATACACGTGAAGAAAAGGCAAAACATATTAACTTGCTCTTTTGTGAAAATTTCGATGGTAGTCAAACACATTACGTGTACATGAAACACATGTCACGTTTATTGAGAGGTCAAGTAAGCAAACACAAAACTCAAATGTATCTCTGCAACGCTTGTTTACTACGGTTTCCCAACGAATCCAATCTGCAGAAACACAAAAGCGAGTGTGGTAAAAAGGTTACGATAATGCCAGAAGAAGGAAAGAATGTGTTGGAGTTTGTTAAACAAGAAAGAAAGCTGCAAGTTCCCTTTGAATCCATCCTAGATCCTGTGAGTCACTCTATACCGAATCCAGAAACTTCCTCAACAACAAATATACAACAACATATACCATGTGCATTTTCATATTATATTAAGTGCTCATTTGATAATGATTTAAATAAACACAGAACATTTGTTGGTGAGCAATTAAATCAATAACTATGTAACAATTAATAAACAAATTTTTCTTAGGAGAAAACTCATCGGATAAATTTGTTGAGATGCTGATTGAAGATCTCAGATACCTCTTTGGCTGAACGCGCAAACTCATGGTTCGTAACGAATGCAATGAAGGCTAAAGTAAAATTCGGTATGGGTAATAATATGAGCAAAATAAAGAAACAAAAATCAAAACCAAAATCAATACGAAATAAAAGAAAACGCACATGCAGAAAGAATATCTTCAATGAGGCTATAAAAAAAACCAAAAAGGTTTTACAGGCAAAGAAACCAGAAGACGTACAAAGTGCAATTAAAATTGCTCAGAAGATAATAGGCAATTCCTTTAAGAGAAATAAAACACCTCTGCAAATTCCCCGGATAATACCTATACCGAAGATTGGAGGTTTTCTACCTCTAGTACCAATACTTACAGCCCTGGGAGCAATTGGAGGCTTAGCATCTGGTGGCGCATCTGTTGCAAAAGCAATAAATTAAGCTAAATCTGCTAAAAAACAATTGGAAGAGGCTAATCGTCATAATAAAACTATGGAAGCAATTGCCATCGGTAAAGGCTTATATCTTCAACCATACAAAAAGGGTTATGGTTTATTTTACAATGCAGTGCCAAAAAACTACTAAGCAACCTACCCAGAAGAGCTCTTACCGATAGAGATTTAGTGAAATACACCAAGTTCTTACCACATTTCAGAGGTGTCTTTATGTTGGATACTCTACCGAAACTACCCTATGAAACGGAATGTTTTATCGTCAATTTAGATTCTTCTCACGGTTCTGGAACACACTGGGTAGCATATGTTAAGAAGAAAAACCACAAAGAATACTTTGATAGTTTTGGAAATCTGCCGCCCCCCATAGAAATTATCAAATATTTGGGAAAAAACATTCAATACATCTATACTCAACAGCAAAAGTTTAACACCTACAATTGCGGACATTTGTGTCTGAAATTTCTTTATAATTTGAGTTGAAATTACAAACACAAATACGCGTAAAATAAATGCTCTACAAATATAAATCTAATGAATTATTCTCAAAATAAATATAAATATATATATATATAGATAAATTATTTGTTTGATTCGTTTTTTCTTTTTGTATGAAAGAGATAGTTATACAATTTGTTGTATGGATAGAAGTATAAATAAGGGAGAAACTCCTAACGAAGATTCATTATTTAACTGTCAGTTTGTCATGATTTTTGTTGTCTCGTCAGCTAGTGTTATAAAATGTTTTGGATAAGAATAGTAAAATTCTATAGTACAAAAAATTGTTGTTGCACTAAACCATGTTGTGTGCGCGTATATAAAAGAATTTTTATGTAAAATGTTTTGGATACAAACAATAAAATCCGGAGATAAGTACTGTGTTTGTCATTCATCGTGGAGATATTTTCGAATAGTGGGAGTAGATGTAACTAGCTCAATATTAACTGTTTGTATCACTGTCGAAAATGGATATGAATCTCGGTTGCTGAGCCTACGAAGAGGAGAAACACTACCTAATTTTTGGTCTTCAGTACCGTTTGAATTTAATGTCAATGATCATGCTAAAATACTAGTAAAAGGTGGTTCAATAACTTTAGTAGGTGTCTCGTACGAAGGTGTTAGACGTATGAACCCCACAAATCGATTCCATGAATTTTGTGTTTTTAATGATTTTGACGGTAACTCAACATTAGGCGACATTGATGAAGAAGATATAAAACTTTTAGACAAGTTAAGTGCAATTGAATTTGAGAAATAATAAGGATGTCAAACACAAATTCTTTAGAACTTTTGAAGAACATTCAACAATTTATAATAGATCATAAGGAAAACTTATTAGATGAGCATTTAGAAGAGATCCTATCTTGTCATTCAAAACTTAACCAATACAAACATATTAATATCTACACAACAAAACATGGACAACACTATTCTACATGCAGTTGGGTTTCAGAACAACAAATAAGGCGGATAAAGAAATTGATGTCACTTTATGAAAGATTTTAATAAAAAGCATTGGTTTGAATAAATTGTATTTAGTTTTATTTCAATCTTCCAACCAAGTAGGTGTTCCTCTCAGAAGCTAATAATGGAAAAGTACACTCCTATATTCATTTTAATTTGCGTTTTGGTGGGCTGCTTAAAAGCTAGTCCTATACCAATAAATATGTCGGCTCTTAGTAACAACAAAGGAAGTCTAGAATTTAATGTTATTCTACCAAATAATGATACTCTTAAAATTGATTTGTCCTTCCAATTGATGAAATTAAGTAAATCTTTGGATAAACCTCAAGCTGATGAGGACACAGTAATAAAAGCAACAACAACAACAGAAAAACCTAACGTCAAATATTTTACCGTTGATGAGGCCATAGAAGCATTTAGACAAAATTTGATTCGTAAAGAAAAAGATATAGCTGGAATTATTGAAAGTGAAAACAAATTCTACCGACACTTTAGATTAGAATATTCTGATGTATACCTAACGATTCGATGTACGTATGACAGTCATTATAAAAATCGCATATTGAATATAAATTGTTATGAGTATCGCGAATATGAAAAGGAGCGAATTATGAGCAATGGTGAAATAGAAATTTTTACAGCACAAGATACAGATTACCGTTCAGATGTGGAGTTGATCAATATTGAAAACTATAAACAAACTTATGAGATGACAATCTCTTAAGTTACACGATTAGACATGTCCACGAAATTATCACTGAATCAATGAACTGCACGATTAAGCTTGTCTCTGAAGTCAAAGAAACAAAGGGTGAAACGTAACGGAGAATGCTCTGTTTACATACAATTTTTTTCTTCGTCTGAAGATGAATAGTGACCCCTTCTTCGATTTCGTTGATTGGATTCAGTTTTATTTTAGAACTTGTGAAGGCAGCATCATGGATACAAATTCATAGACCGACATGAAGGAATCGTGGACCAAAAAATGGAAGTACTTAACAATCAAGAATCCCTTTAAACCTGAAACAAAACCATCAACAACAACAGCAACAACATCAAATATCCTATATAAGAAATTTAAATAAAAAACAAATATGCATTTTTTTTTCTTTTATTGACTAAAAAGTAAAAACTTATATCTGTAAAAAGAGAAAAAAAATATATAAATTTTTGAAATGAAAACACTTTTTTTTTGTTTTATTTGTTCAAAGTGAAAACTTTATTTTAAAACAATGGTACCTGTAAATAAGCAATGAAAAAAAACGAACGAAATAAAAAAACAAATATTTTGTATCAACAGTTTTTATTTTTATTCAAATTTTAACATATTTGTTAAAAACTTATTAATTGGAGGGGGATTAAACCCCTCCACTTCCACTCTGCACCGCAGAGCTTCGAGCATATGTATGGTTGCTCTTAGCAGCTTCATATTTTGCTGTTTAGCTGCTTCCCGCAAAGCAGCCTCCGCTTTTTCAACAATGTTGGAGAACTCCCAATACTCCTTTTTGAAGTCGTCAATGTACTTCTTAAATTCATCCACTATGCTGTTCATGATTCTAAGAAACAAAAAAACAATTAAAAAATTATTTATAATTATAATATATACCTTTACTTACTTTTATTTGTATTGATTGATATGGTCCTTCGTATTCGAATTAATTTGTTGAACTGAACTGACATGAATTGAAGTTTTCTATTTATACGAATATTGCCGAGTCATTTGCGGTCTTCAAGTTTGCGGTTCAAAGAAAACCACATTCTGCGGTCTCGACCTTGAGCTTTGTGGTTAAAAGAAAACCGCAACGCGGAAACCGCAACTCTGTCCCAGAGTCCCCATAAACTCACTACTTAATTCGTTTCATTTTGTTTGGTTTTATTATTTTTTTGGATTTTATAAGTTTTTTTATTTTTTGGATTTTACGTGTTTTTTTTATTTTTTTGTTGTTTTTAGTTTCACTCTTGTTATCAATGTGTGGCGAGTGGCTCCGATTTATATAATTCGTTTCAAATCGTTTGGTTTTATTATTTTTTTGGATTTTATAAGTTTTTTTATTTTTTTGGATTTTACGTGTTTTTTTTATTTTTTTGTTGTTTTTAGTTTCACTCTTGTTATCAATGTGTGGCGAGTGGCTCCGATTTATATAATTCGTTTCCTTTCGTTTGAGTTTTTTTATTTTTTTTGGATTTTATAAGTTTTTTTATTTTTTTGTTGTTTTTAGTTTCACTCTTGTTATCAATGTGTGGCGAGTGGCTCCGATTTATATAATTCGTTTCATTTCGTTTGGTTTTATTATTTTTTTGGATTTTATAAGTTTTTTTATTTTTTTGGATTTTACGTGGTTTTTTTATTTTTTTGTTGTTTTTAGTTTCACTCTTGTTATCAATGTGTGGCGAGTGGCTCCGGTTTATATAATTCGCTTCAAATCGTTTGGTTTTATTATTTTTTTGGATTTTACGTGTTTTTTTTATTTTTTTGTTGTTTTTAGTTTCACTCAATGTGTGGCGAGTGGCTCCGATTTATATAATTCGTTTCAAATCGTTTGGTTTTATTATTTTTTTGGATTTTATAAGTTTTTTTATTTTTTTGGATTTTACGTGTTTTTTTTATTTTTTTGTTGTTTTTAGTTTCACTCTTGTTATCAATGTGTGGCGAGTGGCTCCGGTTTATATAATTCTTTTCATTTCGTTTGGTTTTATTATTTTTTTGGATTTTACGTGTTTTTTTTATTTTTTTGGATTTTACGTGTGTTTTTTTATTTTGTTGTTGTTTTTAGTTTCACTCTTGTTATCAATGTGTGGCGAGTGGCTCCGATTTATATAATTCGTTTCATTTCGTTTGGTTTTATTATTTTTTTGGATTTTACGTGTTTTTTTTATTTTTTTGTTGTTTTTAGTTTCACTCTTGTTATCAATGTGTGGCGAGTGGCTCCGATTTATATAATTCGTTTCATTTCGTTTGGTTTTATTATTTTTTTGGATTTTATAAGTTTTTTTTATTTTTTTGGATTTTACGTGTTTTTTTTATTTTTTTGTTGTTTTTAGTTTCACTCTTGTTATCAATGTGTGGCGAGTGGCTCCGATTTATATAATTCTTTTCATTTTGTTTGAGTTTTTTATTTTTTTGGATTTTACATGGTTTTTTTTATTTTTTTGTTGCTTTTTCTTTGATTCTTGTTATGAATATGTGGCGAGCGACTTCGTTTTATATTTTTTTTTCGTTTTGTTTGTGTTTTTTGTGATTTGTTTGTGATTTTTTGTCTTTTGTTTTTTTTAGTAAGGGTCGTTGTGTCTGTTTTCAATACATGTGTGTTCGTACGCTCAGAAGTTGTTATTTCATTGTAAAGTTGTTTGCTAGGTTTTTTGTTTGTCGGTTCCAGTTATTCGCATTAAAGATGATGGTGACTCGTTGCGATGGATTGATTTATCCTTTTTTCAGTGATTTATGCTGATTTCTGTATATCTGCGCACGTTTCTGGATCCCTCTTTGGAAACACTTTATAACACTTTAAAGCACTAAACACTATTTACACATATAAAAACGTTAAAATATTTTTTTTTTGGATTTTACATGTTTTTTTTATTTTTTTTGTATTTTTTTTATCTTTTTATATCTGTTGCAAGTCGGGGCTTATTTGTATATGTTTTGGTGACTTTGTCATAAATGTGTGCTTTGTTTTGCATTGTATGCTATTTTGTAAATATATATATATTCTTTTTTTTTTAATTTTACGTGGTTTTTTAATTTTTTTTTTTCTTTTTTTTTCTTTTTTTTACTTTCTTTGTGTCCGTGTTGTGTAAAAGTTTATTTTTGTGCATTATATGCGATTTTACATGGTTTTTCAATTTTTTTAGATTTTTTTAGATTTTTGTATTATAGTGTGCCGTTGTGCAGTTGTTTTGTTTTTGTTGTCAGTGTGTATACGGGCCGTTTGCAATCGTTTCCTGTGTCTGACGCTAACACTTTATTTTCGCCTGTATTTATACTTATGAATTTTCGAATCTTCACTTGGAGCTAGGTTGTAAACGCAGTTGAATATAGTCACTATGTCTACAAAACCGAGAGTAAATGTTAGAAAATCCATGTTAAACGATGTTCGCACTATGAATCTCAAATCTAAACTGATCTCCAGTGCAAAAATGTCCTCCTTTTATACGAAAATTGGCAGACTCAATTGGTTGAAATTGATTAGAAAATTAGGAGCCAAATTTCTCGAAAGGATTTCAGGTAGGTGACGTATTGTAGGTACTAGTTTAGGTAATTAGTGAAGGTATGACTCATTCAAAAAGGGGACCATGGGATAATTACTAGGTAGGTAGATACTTACCTGCTAATGTTTGAAGTATGGAGGTAATCTCCATGGTTGACCTTTATTTTTGGATTAGCATATGAACATCTGCAAGCATGAGCTGATTACTAAGATGCATTACGAATGCACGTATATTGGGGTGATTTGATGATGATTTCTATTGCTGCGAGGGTATGCATCTGGGAAAACCCAAGAGGATAATATGTTTTTGAATACCGTCGACCTTGACAAATACAAATTATCAGATAGTCTAAAATTAAGTATTCAAAACTAAGGTTTATGCAATATTTTGTGGATAAACTGTGGAACTGTGGTATATTTTTTAATTATGTATTTCAATAGATAAAAGACTAAAAGACGAACATTACAATCTAGATGTCCCATTGAATGTACCCAGAGATACAAACCTTTATACCACTTCCTTGATCATTATCTATTCCGGGCTAGCTCTATTGTTAATGGTAACAGTTTTAAAAAAAAAACAATTGTTTTATACTGAAACCAACAAAAGAACCTTCTGATCTATTCGTTACACTGCGAATCCACTCGTGCTCCACAAATATCTAGATCCCGCTTCGCAACTATGAAATAATGCGACATTTACGAATAGAAAACATCAAATCCTTGGAATGGGTGTATAGTACTTCAGTAGAATAAACTACAACGCAATCTATTTCAAACAAAATTGGAATTATTTAAGAAGAATTTAAAAAAGAGCAGCTAAGCTATTTTGTGCCCCGAATACACAGAAACAGAATATCTGGCTTGAGATGCACGATTTGAGGATATACCCAGATTGTGGGTATCAAGACCTGTGGGCTATACACTGCACTTTTTCTCATACATTTTTCGGCTGAAAAATTTTCTGTCTCCTACTTGCATTTGGAGGCAGCAGCTATGTTTATTTGTGCCCCGAAACAGAATGTCTGGCTTGAGATGCATGATTTAAAGATAAACCCAGATTGCGGGTATCAAGATCTGTGGGCTATACACTGCACTTTTTCTCATACATTTTCTGGTTGAAAAATTTTCTGTCTCCTACTTGCATTTGGAGGCAGCAGCTACGTTTATTTGTGCCCCGAATACACAGAAACAGAATATCTGGCTTGAGATGCATGATTTGAGGATATACCCAGATTGTGGGTGTCAAGATCTGTGGGCTATACACTGCACTTTTTCTCATACATTTTCTGGTTGAAAAATTTTCTGTCTCCTACTTGCATTTGGAGGCAGCAGCTACGTTTATTTGTGCCCCGAATACACAGAAACAGAATATCTGGCTTGAGATGCATGATTTGAGGATATACCCAGATTGTGGGTGTCAAGATCTGTGGGCTATACACTGCACTTTTTCTCATACATTTTCTGGTTGAAAAATTTTCTGTCTCCTACTTGCATTTGGAGGCAGCAGCTATGTTTATTTGTGCCCCGAATACACAGAAACAGAATATCTGGCCTGAGATGCATGATTTGAGGATATACCCAGATTGTGGGTGTCAAGATCTGTGGGCTATACACTGCACTTTTTCTCATACATTTTCTGGTTGAAAAATTTTCTGTCTCCTACTTGCATTTGGAGGCAGCAGCAGCTACGTTTATTTGTGCCCCGAATACACAGAAACAGAATATCTGGCTTGAGATGCATGATTTGAGGATATACCCAGATTGTGGGTGTCAAGATCTGTGGGCTATACACTGCACTTTTTCTCATACATTTTCTGGTTGAAAAATTTTCTGTCTCCTACTTGCATTTGGAGGCAGCAGCTACGTTTATTTGTGCCCCGAATACACAGAAACAGAATATCTGGCTTGAGATGCATGATTTGAGGATATACCCAGATTGTGGGTGTCAAGATCTGTGGGCTATACACTGCACTTTTTCTCATACATTTTCTGGTTGAAAAATTTTCTGTCTCCTACTTGCATTTGGAGGCAGCAGCTATGTTTATTTGTGCCCCGAAACAGAATGTCTGGCTTGAGATGCATGATTTAAAGATAAACCCAGATTGCGGGTATCAAGATCTGTGGGCTATACACTGCACTTTTTCTCATACATTTTCTGGTTGAAAAATTTTCTGTCTCCTACTTGCATTTGGAGGCAGCAGCTACGTTTATTTGTGCCCCGAATACACAGAAACAGAATATCTGGCTTGAGATGCATGATTTGAGGATATACCCAGATTGTGGGTGTCAAGATCTGTGGGCTATACACTGCACTTTTTCTCATACATTTTCTGGTTGAAAAATTTTCTGTCTCCTACTTGCATTTGGAGGCAGCAGCTACGTTTATTTGTGCCCCGAATACACAGAAACAGAATATCTGGCTTGAGATGCATGATTTGAGGATATACCCAGATTGTGGGTGTCAAGATCTGTGGGCTATACACTGCACTTTTTCTCATACATTTTCTGGTTGAAAAATTTTCTGTCTCCTACTTGCATTTGGAGGCAGCAGCTGCGTTTATTTGTGCCTCGAATACACAGAAACAGAATATCTGGCTTGAGATGCATGATTTGAGGATATACCCAGATTGTGGGTGTCAAGATCTGTGGGCTATACACTGCACTTTTTCTCATACATTTTTTGGTTGAAAAATTTTCTGTCTCCTACTTGCATTTCGAGGCAGCAGCTATGTTTATTTGTGCCCCGAATACACAGAAACAGAATATCTGGCTTGAGATGCATGATTTGAGGATATACCCAGATTGTGGGTATCAAGATCTGTGGGCTATACACCGCACTTTTTCTCATACATTTTTCGGCTGAAAAATTTTCTGTCTCCTACTTGCATTTCGAGGCAGCAGCTATGTTTATTTGTGCCCCGAATACACAGAAACAGAATATCTGGCCTGAGATGCATGATTTGAGGATATACCCAGATTGTGGGTGTCAAGATCTGTGGGCTATACACTGCACTTTTTCTCGTACATTTTTTGGTTGAAAAATTTTCTGTCTCCTACTTGCATTTCGAGGCAGCAGCTGAGCTATTTTGTGCCTCGAATACACAGAAACAGAATACCTGGCTTGAGATGCATGATTTGAGGATATACCCAGATTGTGGGTGTCAAGATCTGTGGGCTATACACTGCACTTTTTCTCATACATTTTCTGGTTGAAAAATTTTCTGTCTCCTACTTGCATTTGGAGGCAGCAGCTATGTTTATTTGTACCCCGAATACACAGAAACAGAATATCTGGCCTGAGATGCATGATTTGAGGATATACCCAGATTGTGGGTGTCAAGATCTGTGGGCTATACACTGCACTTTTTCTCATACATTTTCTGGTTGAAAAATTTTCTGTCTCCTACTTGCATTTGGAGGCAGCAGCTATGTTTATTTGTGCCCCGAATACACAGAAACAGAATATCTGGCCTGAGATGCATGATTTGAGGATATACCCAGATTGTGGGTATCAAGATCTGTGGGCTATACACCGCACTTTTTCTCATACATTTTTCGGCTGAAAAATTTTCTGTCTCCTACTTGCATTTCGAGGCAGCAGCTATGTTTATTTGTGCCCCGAATACACAGAAACAGAATATCTGGCCTAAGATGCATGATTTGAGGATATACCCAGATTGTGGGTATCAAGATCTGTGGGCTATACACTACACTTTTCTCATACATTTTTTGGTTGAAAAATTTTCTGTCTCCTACTTGCATTTCGAGGCAGCAGCTAAGCTATTTTGTGCCCCGAATACACAGAAACAGAATATCTGGCCTAAGATGCATGATTTGAGGATATACCCAGATTGTGGGTATCAAGATCTGTGGGCTATACACTGCACTTTTCTCATACATTTTTTGGTTGAAAAATTTTCTGTCTCCTACTTGCATTTCGAGGCAGCAGCTGAGCTATTTTGTGCCCCGAATACACAGAAAGAGAACATCTGGCCTAAGATGCATGATTTGAGGATATACCCAGATTGTGGGTATCAAGATCTGTGGGCTATACACTGCCCTTTTTTTCATACATTATTTGGTTGAAAAATTTTCTGTCTCCTACTTGCATTTCGAGGCAGCAGCTAAGCTATTTTGTGCCCCGAATACACAGAAACAGAATATCTGGCTTGAGATGCATGATTTGAGGATATAACCAGATTGTGGGTGTCAAGATCTGTGGGCTATACACTGCACTTTTTCTCATACATTTTTTGGTTGAAAAATTTTCTGTCTCCTACTTGCATTTCGAGGCAGCAGCTGAGCTATTTTGTGCCTCGAATACACAGAAACAAAATATCTGGCTTGAGGTGCATGATTTGAGGATATACCCAGATTGTGGGTATCAAGATCTGTGGGCACACTGCACTTTTTCTCATACATTTTTTGGTTGAAAAATTTTCTGTTTCCTACTTGCATTTCGAGGCAGCAGCTAAGCTATTTTGTGCCCCGAATACACAGAAACAGAATATCTGGCCTAAGATGCATGATTTGAGGATATACCCAGATTGTGGGTATCAAGATCTGTGGGCTATACACTGCACTTTTCTCATACATTTTTTGGTTGAAAAATTTTCTGTCTCCTACTTGCATTTCGAGGCAGCAGCTGAGCTATTTTGTGCCTCGAATACACAGAAACAAAATATCTGGCTTGAGGTGCATGATTTGAGGATATACCCAGATTGTGGGTGTCAAGATCTGTGGGCTATAGACTGCGCTTTTTCTCATACATTTTTTGGTTGAAAAATTTTCTGTCTCCTACTTGCATTTCGAGGCAGCAGCTAAGCTATTTTGTGCCCCGAATACACAGAAACAGAATATCTGGCCTAAGATGCATGATTTGAGGATATACCCAGATTGTGGGTATCAAGATCTGTGGGCTATACACTGCACTTTTCTCATACATTTTTTGGTTGAAAAATTTTCTGTCTCCTACTTGCATTTCGAGGCAGCAGCTGAGCTATTTTGTGCCTCGAATACACAGAAACAAAATATCTGGCTTGAGGTGCATGATTTGAGGATATACCCAGATTGTGGGTATCAAGATCTGTGGGCACACTGCACTTTTTCTCATACATTTTTTGGTTGAAAAATTTTCTGTTTCCTACTTGCATTTCGAGGCAGCAGCTAAGCTATTTTGTGCCCCGAATACACAGAAACAGAATATCTGGCCTAAGATGCATGATTTGAGGATATACCCAGATTGTGGGTATCAAGATCTGTGGGCTATACACTGCACTTTTCTCATACATTTTTTGGTTGAAAAATTTTCTGTCTCCTACTTGCATTTCGAGGCAGCAGCTAAGCTATTTTGTGCCCCGAATACACAGAAAGAGAACATCTGGCCTAAGATGCATGATTTGAGGATATACCCAGATTGTGGGTATCAAGATCTGTGGGCTATACACTGCACTTTTCTCATACATTTTTTGGTTGAAAAATTTTCTGTCTCCTACTTGCATTTCGAGGCAGCAGCTGAGCTATTTTGTGCCTCGAATACACAGAAACAAAATATCTGGCTTGAGGTGCATGATTTGAGGATATACCCAGATTGTGGGTATCAAGATCTGTGGGCACACTGCACTTTTTCTCATACATTTTTTGGTTGAAAAATTTTCTGTCTCCTACTTGCATTTCGAGGCAGCAGCTATATTTATTTGTGCCCCGAATACACAGAAACAGAATATCTGGCCTGAGATGCATGATTTGAGGATATACCCAGATTGTGGGTGTCAAGATCTGTGGGCTATAGACTGCGCTTTTTCTCATACATTTTTTGGTTGAAAAATTTTCTGTCTCCTACTTGCATTTCGAGGCAGCAGCTAAGCTATTTTGTGCCCCGAATACACAGAAAGAGAATATCTGGCCTAAGATACACGATTTGAGGATATACCCAGATTGGGGGTATCAAGATCTGTGGGCTATACACTGCACTTTTCTCATACATTTTTTGGTTGAAAAATTTTCTGTCTCCTACTTGCATTTCGAGGCAGCAGCTGAGCTATTTTGTGCCTCGAATACACAGAAACAAAATATCTGGCTTGAGGTGCATGATTTGAGGATATACCCAGATTGTGGGTATCAAGATCTGTGGGCACACTGCACTTTTTCTCATACATTTTTTGGTTGAAAAATTTTCTGTTTCCTACTTGCATTTCGAGGCAGCAGCTAAGCTATTTTGTGCCCCGAATACACAGAAACAGAATATCTGGCCTAAGATGCATGATTTGAGGATATACCCAGATTGTGGGTATCAAGATCTGTGGGCTATACACTGCACTTTTCTCATACATTTTTTGGTTGAAAAATTTTCTGTCTCCTACTTGCATTTCGAGGCAGCAGCTAAGCTATTTTGTGCCCTGAATACACAGAAAGAGAACATCTGGCCTAAGATGCATGATTTGAGGATATACCCAGATTGTGGGTATCAAGATCTGTGGGCTATACACTGCCCTTTTTTTCATACATTATTTGGTTGAAAAATTTTCTGTCTCCTACTTGCATTTCGAGGCAGCAGCTAAGCTATTTTGTGCCCCGAATACACAGAAAGAGAACATCTGGCCTAAGATGCATGATTTGAGGATATACCCAGATTGTGGGTATCAAGATCTGTGGGCTATACACTGCCCTTTTTTTCATACATTATTTGGTTAAAAAATTTTCTGTCTCCTACTTGCATTTCGAGGCAGCAGCTAAGCTATTTTGTGCCCTGAATACACAGAAAGAGAACATCTGGCCTAAGATGCATGATTTGAGGATATACCCAGATTGTGGGTATCAAGATCTGTGGGCTATACACTGCCCTTTTTTTCATACATTATTTGGTTGAAAAATTTTCTGTCTCCTACTTGCATTTCGAGGCAGCAGCTAAGCTATTTTGTGCCCCGAATACACAGAAAGAGAACATCTGGCCTAAGATGCATGATTTGAGGATATACCCAGATTGTGGGTATCAAGATCTGTGGGCTATACACTGCCCTTTTTTTCATACATTATTTGGTTGAAAAATTTTCTGTCTCCTACTTGCATTTCGAGGCAGCAGCTAAGCTATTTTGTGCCCCGAATACACAGAAAGAGAACATCTGGCCTAAGATGCATGATTTGAGGATATACCCAGATTGTGGGTATCAAGATCTGTGGGCTATACACTGCCCTTTTTTTCATACATTATTTGGTTGAAAAATTTTCTGTCTCCTACTTGCATTTCGAGGCAGCAGCTAAGCTATTTTGAGCCCCGAATACACAGAAAGAGAACATCTGGCCTAAGATGCATGATTTGAGGATATACCCAGATTGTGGGTATCAAGATCTGTGGGCTATACACTGCCCTTTTTTTCATACATTATTTGGTTGAAAAATTTTCTGTCTCCTACTTGCATTTCGAGGCAGCAGCTAAGCTATTTTGTGCCCCGAATACACAGAAACAGAATATCTGGCTTGAGATGCATGATTTGAGGATATAACCAGATTGTGGGTATCAAGATCTGTGGGCTATACACTGCCCTTTTTTTCATACATTATTTGGTTGAAAAATTTTCTGTCTCCTACTTGCATTTCGAGGCAGCAGCTAAGCTATTTTGTGCCCCGAATACACAGAAAGAGAATATCTGGCCTAAGATACACGATTTGAGGATATACCCAGATTGGGGGTATCAAGATCTGTGGGCTATACACTGCACTTTTCTCATACATTTTTTGGTTGAAAAATTTTCTGTCTCCTACTTGCATTTCGAGGCAGCAGCTGAGCTATTTTGTGCCCCGAATACACAGAAACAGAATATCTGGCCTAAGATGCATGATTTGAGGATATACCCAGATTGTGGGTAACAAGATCTGTGGGCTATACACTGCACTTTTTCTCATACATTTTTTGGTTGAAAAATTTTCTGTCTCCTACTTGCATTTCGAGGCAGCAGCTAAGCTATTTTGTGCCTCGGATACACAGAAACAGAGTATCTGGCTTGAGATGCATGATTTGAGGATATACCCAGATTGTGGGTATCAAGATCTGTGGGCTATACACTGCACTTGTTCTCATACATTTTTTGGTTGCAAAAAATTGGCTCCACAGAAGTCTACGTATGGCAGAGCAAGGTGGTAAGCTTGTTTCGTAAAACATGAAGATATTGGATAAGTTGCAAATGAAGGCCCACTCTGAGGGGTAACCAGACGATCGAGCGGATTTTGGACTAGAAGAGGATACTTTTCGTCTTGAAATGCAAAATAACACTACGTGGTGGTAAGAAGGGTTATTGTCGACATGGGTTTTAAATGGTGTGCAGCTAGAGCAAATGGTTTGTCCACAAAATGAAGAGAAATAATTTTAAGTTTTGGCTCAAGGGTGAATTCTCGGATAAGACAAAATATAATGGTTTTGGGTCAGAAGACCGTTTGTAGGTCTGGTGACGTAGAAATGCTGGACTAAATCCCATGTATACAATAAAGAAAGTGAAACATGTTGGTCGAGATCTGATGGCATGGGTCTGTATGTCTGCATTAAGTATCGGAAAAGCATAATCCAGTTCATCTAGATTGATATAACTTGAGTCTCAGTTGATTCTTACTTCTAGCAAAATAATGATCTCGAATAGCTGCTCGAATAGCTGCTTTCTTAATTCGTTCTTGTCTTTTTTATTTTCTAGACTTACTTTGTGTTTTAAAAAGGATTAAGTAGGTCTAGTCCCTACTTTCATAGTAGCCTTAAAAGATAAACAAAATTTAAAAGAATTTTCATTGGGTCATGACTATCTTGAATATATTTTGCAGACTTGGTGTTTGGATCACGTAAACCGATGTTAGTTGAAGTGTTCTGGTCATTCGAAGTTTTAGACAAAAACCAAATGATTACTACTAACAGCATCAACATCAACATCAGAAAGAAAAAATGTCTGTACTTTCAACAGAAATTAAGAATTCGTGATTTGGGCATGCATTACTATCCATAAAAATATTTATTTTTTCCGATGCCTACTCTAATCTGCCCAAAATCTGTTTTCGATTACAAAAGAAATTTCCCGAAAATATTATTTTTATGACTGCCACTATCAGTCAACAACTTCTAATCCATGTCTGAGTCCTTCTATCTTTTCCATGAAGATCGGTCAAGCATAATCCGCAGTCAAATAAAAGATATACTTAGTCGTTGTAAAGGTCGAGGAGATCAATTCAATTTTCAGCCGAAAGGACATTCTGTCTGTCTTTTATTGTAGACTTATGTATCCTCTATAATCCCGGTATGAGACGATCACAAATTAATTGCGAATTTTGTCCTCAGAACTCAGGTAAAGACCCATAAAGATACCATGTACACACCCATGCACTATCCACTAATTATATGCATTTTGTCCTCCATAAAGTCCTTTCACAGTATTGTGTGGAAAAAAGAAGTTCTAACAGAGCAAAACGAAATATCCTTTGTATTACCATTATGGAGACAAGCCCACAAAATGGACAATGATCTCATGATAAGCAGGAGCTCTAGCAAACCCCTATGACTCTAATTTTTGTAAGCTTTTCGCTTCAAAATTCTGACGACTGCTTCACCTAAAGGGTGAAGCGAGTAACTAGATCAAAAATTTGATTTTTTTATCATGAATGGGGTAGACATGACGGTCATATTTTTTTCCAGATTTGATGAGGTTTGAGGACCCCCACAGGACTAGCTGATGGATCGCATATGCGTATGTTTGGGTTTATCTTCAAACGAATAACTAACTTGGAATTCTCATTGCACAGAACCCATAAATAAAGACAGGATCTCCCTATGAGCCAGAAGAAGTCAATCTCAAAGAGAACGTAGTGACACACTACGGATACAATGAGAATGACCCTCACTGGGACTTTGGAGATATCCTTGATCTTTAAACAAACTAATCAAGAGTGAAGTACTATTCGTGTACATACTATCTAAAGAAAACTTTAATTACAGATTCAAGGTTACATTCCCAGATAGTCATAACTCTGGGCAGTATAAACTAGCATTTGCTGGATATTCTCATGGATAATACTCAAATAAAGGGAACATTTAGTGTAGTATTTGATGCTTATCCTTGTTTCAAGGGAACACCTTCGATTGTTAAGCCTCAGGTTCACCCAGGAATGTATCTACACAGACATATGCATGGAGGTACATAAGGATCCTCCCTGACTCCAGCAATCATATCTGCCATGTCATCCAAAAACTCATGACCTAGCTATAAATAAATAAAATAGCTAAATAAGATAACTTCTAGCCAGATCATCTGTCCAGAAAGTCAACTGTTAATACCTATTCTAAAATGTTCAAGGCAGACCTCGAGGACTAGAGAAATCAGTGTCCATTGGGTTCAGCCGACTGCAGAAAAGTTCCCTTGTGTTTTGGTGGAACACCTGGGTGCCTGTTTTTGGGGTCTTCTGTTGCTGGTCATACAATTAACCTATCTACTGAGGGTGCTTGGTAATCGTGTTGTGTACGTTGATGAAATCAGAAACAATTGACCACTTGGAAGCCAAAAATTCTTTATTGCTGTATTGTTGAAATGCAGCCTGATTTATGCGAAAAATATGTGAAAATTAGGCCTCTTAATTAGGCCATGTATGCGCCAGTCTCGGCGGCCATATGCCCACAATCATATTCAAGCATTAATGCCATAGAATTATCTCTCAAATAAAGTCAATTTCATGGATATTGATACATTTTTCTGAATCTTATTTCAATTTAAAGTTCTCCATAACTAAAAAAACACCCTTTACAAGTTAGGTTCTTCAACATCCAAAGAGCAGAAAGGTATCGCATCATCTGATCAAGATTTCAAACAGCGCTAAAAACTGGTGTCATGTTTCAGCAGTTCTTGAGTAGATTATAGAGAATTTGATTGGAATTTAACTCTTTCTATGGCATGTGGACTTTGTGGTAGATAGAAGGCTAAAGCTTAATGTACAAAACTTATCAAGCATACGTACTTGAACTTATTTCAAAATCTCCATTTCATACTATGCACGCCATCAATACTGGCTGAGTGATGGATGAGGTCATCAAAATGTGATCGTCCTTCAAATAATTCAAATTATGAAAGCGTATGTGACCGCTTAGGTATAGAAAACAACGTATGGGTTTTTCCCAAACTGTTGTCTTAAGTCGTACATGTCCTTAACTGCTTATTTTACTTCGAACTCAGCAGGTATAGGGATTAGAATACGTTCACTGTACTTAACGATACAGGATTGTACATATTTTTAAGCTTCTATAGATATTCTAAATGCTCTCTACAAAGAACTACAGTTCGGAGAAGTCCCTAAGTAATATAAAGCACTGCCATGGCTTAAACTAATAAAACCCAGAATAACTAAATCCACATATCCAGACCAATGACATGTAATAAAACTAAATCCGTGGGTCCCTCCTACCCACAGGAAAAGGGAAAAACCCACCATAAATTGTATCTCCGAAACACAAAATTAGTCCTCGACTGCAAAACCTACCACATATGATTCGAGGTGGACATCTACGAAAACGCGAATCAAGCCGAGCTCCTGCGGGTATAAAAGGAGCCAACTTTTCGACCAAACATCACAGTCAGTCATCGTGTCTACTTGAGTGAGCTCTCCGATTTTCCAAAGATGGACTACCTCCAGTTTATGATTGTATTTGCAATTCAAATGGCAATCACTAGACAGTGGATAAGTTGTCTTGAAACCGAAATTGAGGAGCAAACCGTAGTGTTTGGTGATAAGATTGATCTACACATCGTCTCCAGATCGCGCAGATCCAAAGGACTCCGACCGTTTCCTGGTGGTTATGGCCCTCAAGGACGCATGAAACCTCCCTGGAACTAAGATATACGCCCACATACAATTGTATACTAAAAATCCATAAGTGATGATTCCTAAAAAAATAACAAGAAAAAATCCAAAAAAAAAAATATAAATTTGTACATAACAAAGCACAGCTTTGAAACAACTTCTACTTGCGTCATAAAAAATAAAAAATCAAAAAATCAAAAAAAATCATAAAACCAATGTAAAATGTAAAAAAAATCATAAAATCAAAAAAAAAAAAAAAACAACAAAAAAAATGTTACATCAGTCATTTGTTCAAGTTTTAATGTTGCATTTATGTTTGTTAATTTTATTTGAAATTTGTTTATAAAAATGTTATTTATTCAAGAATTTATAGTCAAATATTTGTAGTATATGTATATTCGTGTAAATAAAATTGTAAATAATAAAAAATGTGTGCATTCTAAATGCATACATACATAAAACAAAAACAAATTTGTCTTTTACAATCACGCTTGTTGCTCTCTTGGGAATTTTGGAAAACTTCTTACACTTTTTCTGTTTTTCGAAACTCTTCCACTGTTGCACCAAAGTTGAAGAGTTGTTCACAGTCCAACTGAGGAGTTTCGAGTCAATTGGTGGAATGTTCGATAACAATTCTTCTCAGATCCACTATTGGACTTGAGAAGAAGAAAATGAGGAAAGGATTGTGAAGGATAGGAATGGATTCCTGGATCCTGAATAGACATATGAAAATCTACAGACTATTTCAGACGAATAGTGTAGTAATTTATGTTTTTTAAGTTTCAATACTGTCCCACAGCCAGTTCAGACAAAAACTCATGAATTCTGAATCTCTTAACAGGTGACGATATCCACAGAAGGGTTTACAAGAATATGATAAGTTGGTGTGACTAACTCCTAATACTTGGTTGGAATGGTGGACCAAAATATAGTGAAACATCCTCTACTTAATTTCCTCGATGGATTTTTGATTTCTTGAAAAGATTGCATGTAAGCCACCTGAGCAAGTGGATAACCTACTGTAACCCCCTGCCTTTATTTCTACCACGATCAGCCTATACCCATCGTTCAATCTCTTCGCGACCTTGGAATACTGTAGGATAGGGAGCTAAACTTCCGTTCCCTTATTGATGAGATAATTCTTAAAGCTACCTCAACACTTGGCTTTGTCAAAAGGTGGTCCGAGACTACGTGACTAGATCCCTCTACATTACCTTGGTTCGTCCTTTACTTGAATACGCTAGTCAAGTGTGGTCCAAGTGCATGTGGCAAGAATTGAGAACATTTAACGTCGTTTGCTTCGTTTTGCCCTTCGTTGTATTTCTTGGAACGACCCACTTATCTTGTTTCCGTATCGAGACCGCCTCAACCTCAGCAATCTGAGTTCACTCGAGAAACGTTGAGATGTTGTAAATGTTCTTTTCGTTCATCGACTGTTTTCAGGCTCCACCGATTGCGCATCTCCCTACAACTTAATCTTCTTCAACACCAACCCACGTAAATTACGATGCCCTCGTCTGTTCCATCTTCCGACCCACAGCACCTTATACAGCTCCAATGAACCTATCTTATCCGTATGCTGCGTAAGGTTAACTCAAACTCCACCCAGTTCGGTTTTAGTCGCAGCACTTCCAGCCTCAAATTCGATCTCCCTAACTTCTCTTCTTAGCTTTAAGCAATAATTGTTTAATCTTAGCTTTCAGTTAGTCGTAAGTCCTAGTTGTAGCTTGTATTAAGCCGAAATAAATGGGGGCTTCGCCCGCACCAAAATTTACTTGGATTCTATCTTTTGAGGCATTATGCACACCCATCTCCATCCATTCCATTGCTTTTTACCGAGAATCCATTTTAACCCTTCTCAGCTACGGCTTACGAGTCTTTCCATGCCTTTGATCTTAATGTGGTGTGGTTTCATAGCATGGCTTGTAGACCAATATTATTCTCGTCTTAGCGGGGAATGTGACCAATCCATTGCCAGTTCCCTTTTGTATAATTATGTGCATATGTTCTTCAGCCTTTGTCTTGTACATCAGTTCGTTTAATATTCGATTTGGCCCAAACTCTCGCAATGTGTTCCTTAGAAAGCGGCTATCCTTGGTCCTTGGGACTTTGATGATTTTTTTTTATTTCAGCATCGTACAACTCGTCTTGATTTTGACTCACACCTTCGTCCAACATGGGGTTTAGGTCTTCATCATATCTCGTCCAAGCTTATTACTTTTTTGACCAGTTTAGCCTGTTCGTTGATATTTATTTAATATCGTTCACGACTCCTCTCAACTTCATGCAGTATGTTGACCTAGGAAATGTTTTGACGTATGGGTATTTGGGTATTTAACCACCAGTTTTGAAAAAATCTAGGCCTCGTGAAGCAATTACTTTAAAGATTGAATCACCAGTGGTTGTGACAGGTCATTTGCTTGAGATCATTTTGTTACAGAATTTTGAAAATATGCAGATGCGTCTTATTCCTCTCTATTCATGGTTTTCAGATAAGGTATAGTTATAATCTATGTCCGTAGATGAGCCATTTTCAATGACAGGTTTATCCGCTGAGGAAATGCAGTCACTTGAGCAATCTCCGGCAGTATGGTTTTCGTTTCACAGGGCTCCTTTACAATGTATGCCGAGCACCCCGTTTGAAATCTCTAAAGAGATAGACAGTAGAACTGTGTCCTCTTAAGTAAAATCCAAGTTTACAATGTCAGCATCTACTAATCATGAATAAATAATACTTCTTTTCTACCAACGCTGGTTTAGTCCAGGTCTCAATGCTATCTGTGACCCTGTTTTTAATATTGATTCGATAGTACTGCCCAGGCTCTGAGTAGCAAGATGAGACATATTTAGCAGAAAGGGTCACGTATAGTAGATACAAGCCATTTGTAAATGTTTGAAGATCCGATCACGTATCACCGAGAAAACATCTCCACCAAACAACCAGGAACAGTCTTGTTACAGCCGCGTAAATAGACCCCCAACGTTCAATCGGTGGTAAGATGAAACTTGTGTCAAAACCGCGCTGAAAGTGTCTTCGAATTGACATTTTTAAAGACAAATCTTTGGCATCTATTCGCTAATAAATTAGGTATGTCAGACGTTACATAAAATATATCAATATAAAATAAAATATATCACCATGTACAACGACACTCATCTGACAATATCGTTCTGAAAATAAAAACTGAGAAGGATCAACCTTTTCATCTAGTTAAGCCAACAACTGTCAAAAACTATCGATGGACTTAGACGACATTCGACTTAAAAGTTACGTGATAAGATCCCAGATCTCAAGCTATGAAATCTTAAGAAATGGGCTGTTACCAGTAACTTTCTTCCAAAACGTCTGTCTCTCAGTGTTAGTCCAACATTTAGGCAGTGATAGACTAATGCCTTTCTCATGCAGATTCTGTTTTAGGAGTCATACTCGTATACCCAAGAGACTGCCCTCTTAGCTTTCTAGGCTTCTAGATGGAACCTCAAAGTCTTGACGATTGCTTAGGAGCCGATCTACAAGCATCGTCAAATAATTTGGATAATCGAGGTTCTGAGATCAACGTTTGTTCCGATTTCATCTTTAAAGATAGTTAGACAGTAAGTTACATACTAAGGGCCAGTTTCTCTAGATGTAAACCCACATAGTCCGTCTGAAAATAGTCTACAGTCCTTGGGAGCAATCAAGTTAAAAACGATTTTACATTTTCAATCAAAACTCCCTGAAAGGTGTTAATGGTTCCGGAACTATGTGTCATAAAATAAATGCGACCAAACTCCATCTTTACCTGAACACAAGAACTACAGAACATGTCTCGCATAGAATAGTGGAAATCATTAGCAACTAGGAACACATGTGTCTAGACCCCTTATTGCTGCACTAATCTCTTGGAGGAATGGCAAGGATAGGAATAAGGATATTTTCTTTAATTTTTATGGAGGTCGGGTGAAGCTCAGTGTCCTTTATTACCTGCTTCCCCGAATCAAAAAGCGCTGTTTCAACGACAATTCCACCCTAATTACAGAACAATAAAGTATTTGCAGATAAATTGCAAAAATCATAAATACCCCAGCGCACTTCGAGGATTAACTTAATCCGAAAAAAGGACAACATCTCAATTACATCCTCATTTCTTAGATCGAAGTCACTCCAGATTGCTTTGATCCCTTATTTGTTAGAAGGATCCATAGGAAACGGTTTCACTGTTCAGGTACAACATTGACCTAAACCTTACCTAGGCAGGTAGCAAACGGATGGTATAAAAGCAGCGGAATTCAACTCAGTATCATCAGTCTAGTTTCGAACGTGCAAAGCAAAGGTGCAAAGCAAAATAATGGATTTCTTCAAATTAATTATTCGTTTTATTAAACCGGGAGTTTTGAAAAATAGTGGCAGTTTTAGTGGAGGAGACTACACATAAAAATACTCTAAACTACAATTAAAAAAACCAAAAAAAACTGCACTAAACTGCAGCCAACTGCGAAGCCGATTAATAGTAAATTTTAAAAAAAAAACCAAAAAAAAGTGAAAAACCAACGTAAAAGTACAAAAAAAGTCGATGGACGAATTTATTGATTACTTGCACCAAGTCTCCTGCCAACAACTGACTGAGGACGGAATAAGACCAACAGCACGAAGGAGAATCAATCAGGCAGACATAAAGTGGAAGAAAAAGTTCTGATCCTGATGTTTTCCATCCGTGATGCATTCAAAGCCCTCAAGCAAGTCAATCAAAATAAATAGTCTTATCAAGTGATAATGTAACTGCTACTTTCAAAATTAAAACAAAAAACCAAAAAAATTGAAAAATCAACGTAAAACTCAACCAAAAAAAAACAATAAACAAAAGGATCACTGCACGACGAAGGACGAAAAGAAAACAGCAGCAGCACGTCGAGTACGTAGCGAAACCAAATTCTTCGTTAGCAAAAAACAAAAACCGATCTTTTACCGAAGCAACAAATATTCACAAAAAACATCAAAACGGCCTGCAGATTTACCACAACAAGTTTAAAAAAAAAACCAAAAAAAATATAAAAACATGTAAAATCAAAAAAAAATTGGAATGAGAAAGAGAAGGAATTAAATGGAATGCTCCACTCAGCTGAATTGACCCATAACAAGAAGAAAAAAAAAAACAAAAAAATAGAAAAACAACATAAAACGTAAAAAAAACAACAAACAGTCTTCAGAGGTATGACGAAAACCAAGGATCTAGAGAAAGTAGCAGGATGCACGCAAGTCGAATATCGGATACTGGAACCAAATCTTTCATCATACCTGTGATTGGCAACAACAAAACCAAAATAAAGGATCGTTGACGAAAGCAAGACCAAATAACATTAAGGAAGCAAAATGTTTTAAAACACCGAAAAGAAAAAAAAAGTCACGATTTTGATACCATCTGTGAAAAAGCATTAAATGCTTCGAGTTGTCAAACCATAAAAAGTTTTTAAAAATCAAAAAAAAAATATAGAAACATGTAAAATCAAAAAAAAAAGTATAAAAAAGCAAAGTGTAATAACACACAAAAAAACCAAAAAAAAAAGAGGAGAGGAGAACACCAAGGTTTTGGAGATCACCGCAAGATGGAGAATGAAGTGGAAGCAGCAGGATGCAAGCTAGAATGTGGGATACGCATTGCAATCGCAGTTTTCAGCAACCGTCAGCACGAAACAAAAAGCGTGATCTCGTACAAAACCAAGGAAAATAATTTAAAAAAAAAGCAAAGTGTAATAAAACACCAAAAAAACCCAAAAAAAAAATTAACAAGGCTTTGAGAATTTCTGTAAAACAGTGTTAAATGTGACAGAAAGTCTCTAAGACCTTCCCACCATAACAAGTTTAAAAAAAATCAAAAAAAAAAAAGCAATGTGTAATAAAACACAAAAAAACCAAAAAAAAAGAGGAGAGGAGAACACCAAGGTTTTGGAGATCACCGCAAGATGGAGAATAAAGTGGAAGCAGCAGGATGCAAGCTAGAATGTGGGATACGCATTGCAATCGCAGTTTTCAACAACCGTCAGCACGAAACAAAAAGCGTGATCTCGTACAAAACCAAGGAAAATAATTTAAAAAAAAAGCAAAGTGTAATAAAACACCAAAAAAACCCAAAAAAAAAATTAACAAGGCTTTGAGAATTTCTGTAAAACAGTGTTGAATGTCTCAGAAAGTCTCTAAGACCTTCCCACCATAACAAGTTTAAAAAAAATCAAAAAAAAAAAAGCAATGTGTAATAAAACACAAAAAAAACCCAAAAAAAAAAGAAGGAGAGATGAACACCAAGGTTTTGGAGATCACCGCAAGATGGAGAATAAAGTGGAAGCAGCAGGATGCAAGCTAGAATGTGGGATACGCATTGCAATCGAAGTTTTCAACAACCGTCAGCACGAAACAAAAAGCGTGATCTCGTACAAAACCAAGGAAAATAATTTAAAAAAAAAGCAAAGTGTAATAAAACACCAAAAAAACCCAAAAAAAAATTAACAAGGCTTTGAGAATTTCTGTAAAACAGTGTTAAATGTGACAGAAAGTCTCTAAGACCTTCCCACCATAACAAGTTTATAAAAAATCAAAAAAAAAAAATATAAAAAAGCAAAGTGTAATAAAACACAAAAAAACCAACAAAAAAGAGGAGAGGAGAACACCAAGGTTTTGGAGATCACCGCAAGATGGAGAATAAAGTGGAAGCAGCAGGAGGCAAGCTAGAATGTGGGATACGCATTGCAATCGCAGTTTTCAACAACCGTCAGCACGAAACAAAAAGCGTGATCTCGTACAAAACCAAGGAAAATAATTTAAAAAAAAAGCAAAGTGTAATAAAACACCAAAAAACCCAAAAAAAAAATTAACAAGGCTTTGAGAATTTCTGTAAAACAGTGTTGAATGTCTCAGAAAGTCTCTAAGACCTTCCCACCATAACAAGTTTAAAAAAAATCAAAAAAAAAAAGCAATGTGTAATAAAACACAAAAAAAACCCAAAAAAAAAAGAAGGAGAGATGAACACCAAGGTTTTGGAGATCACCGCAAGATGGAGAATAAAGTGGAAGCAGCAGGATGCAAGCTAGAATGTGGGATACGCATTGCAATCGAAGTTTTCAACAACCGTCAGCACGAAACAAAAAGCGTGATCTCGTACAAAACCAAGGAAAATCATTAAAAAAAAGCAAAGTGTAATAAAACACCAAAAAAACCAAAAAAAAAAATTAACAAGGCTTTGAGAATTTCTGTAAAACAGTGTTAAATGTGACAGAAAGTCTCTAAGACCTTCCCACCATAACAAGTTTATAAAAAATCAAAAAAAAAAAAAGCAATGTGTAATAAAACACAAAAAAAACCCAAAAAAAAAGAAGGAGAGATGAACACCAAGGTTCTGGAGATCACCGCAAGATGGAGAATAAAGTGGAAGCAGCAGGATGCAAGCTAGAATGTGGGATACGCATTGCAATCGCAGTTTTCAACAACCGTCAGCACGAAACAAAAAGCGTGATCTCGTACAAAACCAAGGAAAATAATTTAAAAAAAAAGCAAAGTGTAATAAAACACCAAAAAACCCAAAAAAAAAATTAACAAGGCTTTGAGAATTTCTGTAAAACAGTGTTGAATGTCTCAGAAAGTCTCTAAGACCTTCCCACCATAACAAGTTTAAAAAAAATCAAAAAAAAAAAAGCAATGTGTAATAAAACACAAAAAAAACCCAAAAAAAAAAGAAGGAGAGATGAACACCAAGGTTTTGGAGATCACCGCAAGATGGAGAATGAAGTGGAAGCAGCAGGATGCAAGCTAGAATGTGGGATACGCATTGCAATCGCAGTTTTCAACAACCGTCAGCACGAAACAAAAAGCGTGATCTCGTACAAAACCAAGGAAAATAATTTAAAAAAAAAGCAAAGTGTAATAAAACACCAAAAAAACCCAAAAAAAAATTAACAAGGCTTTGAGAATTTCTGTAAAACAGTGTTAAATGTGACAGAAAGTCTCTAAGACCTTCCCACCATAACAAGTTTATAAAAAATCAAAAAAAAAAAATATAAAAAAGCAAAGTGTAATAAAACACAAAAAAACCAAAAAAAAAGAGGAGAGGAGAACACCAAGGTTTTGGAGATCACCGCAAGATGGAGAATAAAGTGGAAGCAGCAGGATGCAAGCTAGAATGTGGGATACGCATTGCAATCGCAGTTTTCAACAACCGTCAGCACGAAACAAAAAGCGTGATCTCGTACAAAACCAAGGAAAATAATTTAAAAAAAAAGCAAAGTGTAATAAAACACCAAAAAACCCAAAAAAAAAATTAACAAGGCTTTGAGAATTTCTGTAAAACAGTGTTGAATGTCTCAGAAAGTCTCTAAGACCTTCCCACCATAACAAGTTTAAAAAAAATCAAAAAAAAAAAGCAATGTGTAATAAAACACAAAAAAAACCCAAAAAAAAAAGAAGGAGAGATGAACACCAAGGTTTTGGAGATCACCGCAAGATGGAGAATAAAGTGGAAGCAGCAGGAGGCAAGCTAGAATGTGGGATACGCATTGCAATCGCAGTTTTCAACAACCGTCAGCACGAAACAAAAAGCGTGATCTCGTACAAAACCAAGGAAAATAATTTTAAAAAAAGCAAAGTGTAATAAAACACCAAAAAAAACCAAAAAAAAAAAAATTAACAAGGCTTTGAGAATTTCTGTAAAACAGTGTTGAATGTCTCAGAAAGTCTCTAAGACCTTCCCACCATAACAAGTTTATAAAAAATCAAAAAAAAATATAAAACCATGTAAAATCAAAAAAAATTAGAGTAAAAAAAAAAAGGAATAAAAGGATCCTACCACCAGCACCTGTTCACTCATACCAAGATAAAAACTAAAAAAAATAACTTGTATTGCAATAACTGATGAGAGTAGAGTAGAGTTCCGACAAAACAAGAAAATATTACAAAAACAGAAAAGTTGTACTTTTAGTATTTTTATTTCTATATCATGAATATTATTTATTTTTTTTAACCTAAATATATACTTTTTTTAAATGAATAAAGAAAACTACGATTTCTATAAACAAACTGTTTTTTCAATAATTCGATTCTTTACAGATAACTTTTTATAGTCAATTGTTTTTTAGGTAAAGGTACATTTTGGGTGCCAATTTGATGGTTTCTTTGAAAGAAGGATTCAGGTGAACACTGTTCAACATGACTGCCTCGGCAGTAGCCCATCTTGTCCATCCAACTGTTCAATGCATCTACTCTTCTTGAGTGCATCGTCTCTGGATTGTTCGCGTAGGATACTCGTAGGTCTTTAATGGCATCTCAGATCAGTTCACATTTGGACAGAAATTTATTTTCAAAATTCAGCACAGAATTCACTTTGGAAGGAACTTTGCAATATTTCCTAACGTTGTCAGAAGAACTTAAATTGATCCGACATTCCGAGTCAAAAAGAATCCAACAGGTGGCATGGGATCAATTTCCAGAGACGAAAGCCGGACAAAAATTCAGTGTAAATTTCGAAACAAATTTTTCGTTCAAAATATGATAGTTAACTTCAAAGAGCAGACCCCCATTCAGGAAGTCCTGCTTGTTATAATCGATTCCTAAAGTTACGGGCATTTCATGGGCTTACTCATCTTTGATAAATTGTTGTTAAGAGAGAGCAGCGAAAAAGAATTGGTTGAATCTCCACAATAGAGACTTGAGCAAAAAAATCGGTGAAGGTTTGCGAAAAACTACAAAGCTTAGGCCAATATGCTAGAGCGGATGTTAGAATCATACAAAAGCCAGACAAAGCAATCTTGAAATATTCGAAAAACCGATTCTTAAAAGACTATGTACTGTCTCTCTGAAGCATAGCAGCCATCAAGATTAGAACCTTCCATACTATAGAACCTATACATGAACAAAGCATTTTCAAGCCATCTCGAGGCGTTTATGAATTTATGCAATTTTCGAATTTACAGAGTTGCTTGAGAGTTCTTTTAGGTCAAAGAAAAGGCAGAGTGCTAGGAAAGAACCTGTTGAGTATCCTCATCACAGACCATTTGGAATAAGTTTGGTTTTCGTTTGTATGGCATCTCAGCATCTTGTGTCCTGTGATATTTCTGACAAGAAATGAAGAAGGATCTTATGTTCACTTGTAGAACTTTCACGATTTTTTGTTTGTGATAGAGTGGCCACACTTTATTGGTTATGCTACACCAGTTGTTTCCCCTATCACTTGTTTAGTATTACAGCTCTACCTGAATCTGCGTTGTTTAGTTCAGTCCTGGTTCAGAACCGGTGGATCCTAGAGTTTGGAGTAGAATCCCGAGGCCAACACCAATATCTTAGACACCAAACTCTGATTGTGATTGTTATAAGCAGAATTATGAACAATTCTGGTTATCTGTACATGAACATTTCATGTGTCAGAACTCAATAGCTCAGAAACCAAAAACATGCATAAATAATAATATTTAAAACAAATGATCAAAGCCTGCAAGTATGCAAATACTATTTATAGCAAAAGAAAACGAAAACAGTCTGAGAGTAGGCAATGACTTTGAACGCGCAAACATCTTTGAAAAAGACACGAAATTTAACAAAAAACTTAACCGAAAAACCCAAATACCATGACCTAGACGTTGGTGCACTCAGTTGGCTGCTACTTAGGATTTTGCAAGAAGTTGAGTATACAGGGGGTGAAGAGTGGAAAAATCTCTTGATCCACTTCAGATGCAATATCGTTGCATATCTATCTCCTCTCCCTTTGCGTTTTGGGTCAAATGGACGAAATTGAACAAAAAACTTAACAAAAAAACGTTTAGAGGATGACTTAGACATTGGTGCACTCAGTTGCCTGCTATTTAGGATTTTGGAAGAAGTTGGGTGTACAGGGGTCAAGAGTGGAAAAATCTCTGGATCCACTTCAGATGCAATATCGTTGCATATCTCCTCTCCCTTAGCGTTTTGGGTCAAAAGGACGAAGTTGAACAAAAAACTTAACCAACAAAGGTTTAGAGGATGACTTAGACGTTGGTGCACTCAGTTGCCTGCTATTTAGGATTTTGGAAGAAGTTGGGTGTACAGGGGTCAAGAGTGGAAAAATCTCTGGATCCACTTCAGATGCAATATCGTTGCATATCTCCTCTCCCTTTGCGTTTTGGGTCAAATGGACGAAATTGAACAAAAAACTTAACTAAAAAACGTTTAGAGGATGACTTAGACGTTTGTGCACTCAGTTGCCTGCTATTTAGGATTTTGGAAGAAGTTGGGTATACAGGGGTCAAGAGTGGAAAAATCTCTGGATCCACTTCAGATGCAATATCGTTGCATATCTCCTCTCCCTTAGCGTTTTGGGTCAAAAGGACGAAGTTGAACAAAAAACTTAACCAACAAAGGTTTAGAGGATGACTTAGACGTTGGTGCACTCAGTTGCCTGCTATTTAGGATTTTGGAAGAAGTTGGGTGTACAGGGGTCAAGAGTGGAAAAATCTCTGGATCCACTTCAGATGCAATATCGTTGCATATCTCCTCTCCCTTAGCGTTTTGGGTCAAAAGGACGAAGTTGAACAAAAAACTTAACCAACAAAGGTTTAGAGGATGACTTAGACATTGGTGCACTCAGTTGCCTGCTATTTAGGATTTTGGAAGAAGTTGGGTATACAGGGGTCAAGAGTGGAAAAATCTCTTGATCCACTTCAGATGCAATATCGTTGCATATCTCCTCTCCCTTTGCGTTTTGGGTCAAATAGACGAAATTGAACAAAAAACTTAACCAAAAAACGTTTAGAGGATGACTTAGACGTTGATGCACTCAGTTACCTGCTATTTAGGATTTTGGGAGAAGTAGGGTATACAGGGGTAAAGAATGGAAAAATCTCTTGATCCACTTCAGATGCAATATCGTTGCATATCTCCTCTTCCTCAGCGTTTTGGGTCAAATAGACGGAATTGAACAAAAAACTTAACCAAAAAACGTTTAAAGGATGACTTAGACGTTGGTGCACTCAGTTGCCTGCTATTTAGGATTTTGGAAGAAGTTGGGTATACAGGGGTCAAGAGTGGAAAAATCTCTTGATCCACTTCAGATGCAATATCGCTGCATATCTCCTCTCAATTAGCGTTTTGGGTCAAATGGACGAAACTGAACAAAAAACTTAACCAAAAAACGTTTAGAGGATGACTTACACGTTGGTGCACTCAGTTGCCTGCTTTTGAGGATTTTGGAAGAAGTTGGGTATACAGGGGTGAAGAGTGGAAAAATCTCTGGATCCACTTCAGATGCAATATCGCTGCATATCTCCTCTCCCTTAGCGTTTTGGGTCAAATGGACGAAATTGAACAAAAAACTTAACCAAAAAACGTTTAGAGGATGACTTACACGTAGGTGCACTCAGTTGCCTGCTATTTAGGATTTTGGAAGAAGTTGGGTATACAGGGGTCAAGAGTGGAAAAATCTCTTGATCCACTTCAGATGCAATAGCGTTGCATATCTCCTCTCCCTTAGCGTTTTGGGTCAAATGGACGAAACTGAACAAAAAACTTAACCAGAAAACGTTTAGAGGATAACTTACACGTTGGTGCACTCAGTTGCCTGCTATCTAGGATTTTGGAAGAAGTTGGGTATACAGGGGTCAAGAGTGGAAAAATCTCTGGATCCACTTCAGATGCAATATCGTTGCATATCTCCTCTCCCTTAGCGTTTTGGGTTAAATGGTCGAAATTGAACAAAAACTTAACCGAAAAACCCAAATAGCATGACCTAGACGTTGGTGCTTTCAGTTGCCTGCTACTTAGGATTTTGGAAGAAGTTGGGTATACAGGAGTCAAGAGTGGAAAAATCTCTGGATCCACTTCAGATGCAATATCGTTGCATATCTCCTCTCCCTTAGCGTTTTGGTTCAAAAGGACGAAATTGAACAAAAAACGTTTAGAGGATGACTTACACGTTGGTGCACTCAGTTGCCTGCTACTTAGGATTTTGGAAGAAGTTGGGTATACAGGAGTCAAGAATGGAAAAATCTCGTGACAGATGAAATATCGACCGAAATTGTCACTTTTGACAAAAAAAAGCTTTAATATTGCGAAATCTGTGATTCAATTTAAAAAAAAAAATCGAAAACACAATGAAAGCCTGTTTCTGATGGTGTCACCTCAGTTAGACCGTAAAACAGTTTCGGCTGCATAAAGGTCATCAACATAGGGATAAAGCTAAGACCAGATGTAAAGTGCTGATTTTTCCGTAGATACAGTATAGCACGACTGCCACGTTGAATAAAGGTTCGAAGGGAATAAATTGCCATCGTAAAGTTAAAATTAATTTTAAAACAAGCAATCACTTCAAATAATTTTACAAATAAATTCTAAAACTACACACACAGTTTATTAGGTTTACTAATTACAAATTTATCAGAGTGCACCTTTTGTTTTCCCCGAAGAGGATGTTAAATAGCGTCGATCTAATTACATATGTTTTGCACAGATACCTCGTTAAAGGTCATAAACTTAAAGTAAGGTACATATGCGAATGGGCATTCTATTAATTACTTCACTAATTACCTGTGTATGTATGTATGTATGAAGTTGTAATTAGGTAGTATCTAATAACCTAATTACAAACTACCTGCGGGCTCACTATTCAAGGTATAAAAGGATACATCTGCTGCGGGAAGCAATAGTTTTACAAATCAAATCAAAGTGTGAACGTCGACAGTTAAAAAATTTATTTGTTTCAAACATTCATTTGTGCTAAGAAATTGGTTAAGTGAGTCCTTATACAGTTTGAGGAATTGGGAACTAACAATCCGTTCTGTTTACTCGGAGAGAAAATATAAAGCAATATCAAGTTAGTGTCCCTAAAAAATAACAATAATAATCGAAAAGTTTAGTTGACTGAAGGACATATCCTCTCCCTGCTTTGAATAATTTTTCCTTTGATACCAACAAAATCAGCCTTTCGATTCCCTGATCAAAATATTCAACGAAATGTAAGTACATGTCCTTTGAAAACCCTTTCTCAACTTTTTCTTGACGTCAACTAAATCTGTGTTTCGATCCCGTGATCGGAAAGTTTAGTTGACTGAAGGATATATCCTCTCAGCGTTTTGAATAATTTCTTCCCTGACACCTAACTTTTCCTTGACGTCAACTAAATCTGTGTTTCGATCCCGTGATCGGAAAGTTTAGCTGACTGAAGGATATATCCTCTCAGCGTTTTGAATAATTTCTTCCCGGACACCTAACTTTTCCTTGACGTCAACTAAATCTGTGTTTCGATCCCGTGATCGATAAGTTTAGTTGACTGAAGGATATATCCTCTCAGCGCTTTGAATAATTTCTTCCCTGACACCTAACTTTTCCTTGACGTCAACTAAATCTGTGTTTCGATCCCGTGATCAGAAAGTTAAGTTGACAGAAGGATATATCCTTTCACTGCTTTGAATAATTTTTCCCCTGATACCAACAAAATCTGCCCTTCGACTCTCTGATCAAAATATTCAACGAAATGTAAGTACATGTCCTTTGAAAACCCTTTCTCAACTTTTTCTTGACGTCAACTAAATCTGTGTTTCGATCCCGTGATCGGAAAGTTTAGTTGACTGAAGGATATATCCTTTCACTGCTTTGAATAATTTTTCCCCTGATACCAACAAAATCTGCCTTTCGATTCCCTGATCAAAATATTCAACGAAATGTAAGTACATGTCCTTTGAAAGTCCTTTCTCAACTTTTTCTTGACGTCAACTAAATCTGTGTTTCGATCCCGTGATCGGAAAGTTTAGTTGACGGAAGGATATATCCTCTCAGCGTTTTGAATAATTTCTTCCCTGACACCTAACTTTTCCTTGACGTCAACTAAATCTGTGTTTCGATCCCGTGATCGGAAAGTTTAGTTGACAGAAGGATATATCCTCTCAGCGTTTTGAATAATTTCTTCCCTGACACCTAACTTTTCCTTGACGTCAACTAAATCTGTGTTTCGATCCCGTAATCGGAAAGTTTAGTTGACAGAAGGATATATCCTCTCACTGCTTTGAATAATTTTTCCCCTGATACCAACAAAATCTGCCTTTCGACTCCCTGATCAAAATATTCAACGAAATGTAAGTACATGGTCTTTGAAAATCCTTTCTCAACTTTTCCTTGATGTCAACTAAATCTGTGTTTCGATCCCGTGATCGGAAAGTTTAGTTGACGGAAGGATATATCCTCTCAGCGTTTTGAATAATTTCTTCCCTGACACCTAACTTTTCCTTGACGTCAACTAAATCTGTGTTTCGATCCCGTGATCGATAAGTTTAGTTGACTGAAATATATATCCTCTCAGCGCTTTGAATAATTTCTTCCCTGACACCTAACTTTTCCTTGACGTCAACTAAATCTGTGTTTCGATCCCGTGATCGGAAAGTTTAGTTGACTGAAGAATATATCCTCTCAGCGTTTTGAATAATTTCTTCCCTGACACCTAACTTTTCCTTGACGTCAACTAAATCTGTGTTTCGATCCCGTGATCGGAAAGTTTAGTTGACAGAAGGATATATCCTCTCACTGCTTTGAATAATTTTTCCCCTGATACCAACAAAATCTGCCTTTCGAGTCCCTGATCAAAATATTCAACGAAATGTCAGTAGATGTCCTTTGAAAATCCTTTCTCAACTTTTTCTTGACGTCAACTAAATCTGTGTTTCGATCCCATGATCGGAAAGTTTAGTTGACTGAAGGATATATCCTCTCAGCGTTTTGAATAATTTCTTCCCTGACACCTAACTTTTCCTTGACGTCAACTAAATCTGTGTTTCGATCCCGTGATCGGAAAGTTTAGTTGACAGAATTATATATCCTCTCACTGCTTTGAATAATTTTTCCCCTGATACCAACAAAATCTGCCTTTCGACTCCCTGATCAAAATATTCAACGAAATGTCAGTAGATGTCCTTTGAAAATCCTTTCTCAACTTTTTCTTGACGTCAACTTAATCTGTCTTTCGATCCCGTGATCGGAAAGTTTAGTTGACTGAAGGACATATCCTCTCAGCGTTTTGAATAATTTCTTCCCTGACACCTAACTTTTCCTTGACGTCAACTAAATCTGTGTTTCGATCCCGTGATCGGAAAGTTTAGTTGACTGAAGGATATATCCTCTCAGCGTTTTGAATAATTTCTTCCCTGACACCTAACTTTTCCTTGACGTCAACTAAATCTGTGTTTCGATCCCGTGATCGGAAAGTTTAGTTGACTGAAGGATATATCCTCTCAGCGTTTTGAATAATTTCTTCCCTGACACCTAACTTTTCCTTGACGTCAACTAAATCTGTGTTTCGATACCGTGATCGGAAAGTTTAGTTGACTGAAGGATATATCCTCTCAGCTTTTTGAATAATTTCTTCCCTGACACCTAACTTTTCCTTGCCGTCAACTAAATCTGTGTTTCGATCCCGTGATCGGAAAGTTTAGTTGACTGAAGGATATATCCTCTCAGCGTTTTGAATAATTTCTTCCCTGACACCTAACTTTTCCTTGACGTCAACTAAATCTGTGTTTCGATCCCGTGATCGGAAAGTTTAGTTGACTGAAGGATATATCCTCTCAGCGTTTTGAATAATTTCTTCCCTGACAGCTAACTTTTCCTTGACGTCAACTAAATCTGTGTTTCGATCCCGTGATCGGAAAGTTAAGTTGACAGAAGGATATATCCTTTCACTGCTTTGAATAATTTTTCCCCTGATACCAACAAAATCTGCCCTTCGACACTCTGATCAAAATATTCAACGAAATGTAAGTACATGTCCTTTGAAAACCCTTTCTCAACTTTTTCTTGACGTCAACTAAATCTGTGTTTCGATCCCGTGATCGGAAAGTTTAGTTGACTGAAGGATATATCCTTTCACTGCTTTGAATAATTTTTCCCCTGATACCAACAAAATCTGCCTTTCGATTCCCTGATCAAAATATTCAACGAAATGTAAGTACATGTCCTTTGAAAGTCCTTTCTCAACTTTTCCTTGATGTCAACTAAATCTGTGTTTCGATCCCGTGATCGAAAAGTTTAGTTGATTGGAGGACACATCCTTTCACTGCTTTGAATAATTTTTCCCCTGATACCAACAAAATCTGCCTTTCGATTCCCTGATCAAAATATTCAACGAAATGTAAGTACATGTCCTTTGAAAATCCTTTCTCAACTTTTCCTTGATGTCAACTAAATCTGTGTTTCGATCCCGTGATCGGAAAATTTAGTTGACTGAAGGATATATCCTCTCAGCGTTTTGAATAATTTCTTCCCTGACACCTAACTTTTCCTTGACGTCAACTAAATCTGTGTTTCGATCCCGTGATCGATAAGTTTAGTTGACTGAAGGATATATCCTCTCAGCGCTTTGAATAATTTCTTCCCTGACACCTAACTTTTCCTTGACGTCAACTAAATCTGTGTTTCGATCCCGTGATCGGAAAGTTTAGTTGACTGAAGGATATATCCTCTCAGCGTTTTGAATAATTTCTTCCCTGACACCTAAATTTTCCTTGACGTCAACTAAATCGGTGTTTCGATCCCGTGATCGGAAAGTTTAGTTGACTGAAGGATATATCCTCTCAGCGTTTTGAATAATTTCTTCCCTGACACCTAACTTTTCCTTGACGTCAACTAAATCTGTGTTTCGATCCCGTGATCGGAAAGTTTAGTTGACTGAAGGATATATCCTCTCAGCGTTTTGAATAATTTCTTCCCTGACAGCTAACTTTTCCTTGACGTCAACTAAATCTGTGTTTCGATCCCGTGATCGGAAAGTTAAGTTGACAGAAGGATATATCCTTTCACAGCTTTGAATAATTTTTCCCCTGATACCAACAAAATCTGCCCTTCGACTCTCTGATCAAAATATTCAACGAAATGTAAGTACATGTCCTTTGAAAACCCTTTCTCAACTTTTTCTTGACGTCAACTAAATCTGTGTTTCGATCCCGTGATCGGAAAGTTTAGTTGACTGAAGGATATATCCTTTCACTGCTTTGAATAATTTTTCCCCTGATACCAACAAAATCTGCCCTTCGACTCTCTGATCAAAATATTCAACGAAATGTAAGTACATGTCCTTTGAAAACCCTTTCTCAACTTTTTCTTGACGTCAACTAAATCTGTGTTTCGATCCCGTGATCGGAAAGTTAAGTTGACAGAAGGATATATCCTTTCACTGCTTTGAATAATTTTTCCCCTGATACCAACAAAATCTGCCTTTCGATTCCCTGATCAAAATATTCAACGAAATGTAAGTACATGTCCTTTGAAAATCCTTTCTCAACTTTTCCTTGATGTCAACTAAATCTGTGTTTCGATCCCGTGATCGGAAAATTTAGTTGACTGAAGGATATATCCTCTCAGCGTTTTGAATAATTTCTTCCCTGACACCTAACTTTTTCTTGACGTCAACTAAATCTGTGTTTCGATCCCGTGATCGGAAAGTTTAGTTGACTGAAGGATATATCCTCTCAGCATTTTGAATAATTTCTTCCCTGACAGCTAACTTTTCCTTGACGTCAACTAAATCTGTGTTTCGATCCCGTGATCGGAAAGTTTAGTTGACTGAAGGATATATCCTCTCAGCGTTTTGAATAATTTCTTCCCTGACACCTAACTTTTCCTTGACGTCAACTAAATCTGTGTTTCGATCCCGTGATCGGAAAGTTTAGTTGACTGAAGGATATATCCTCTCAGCGTTTTGAATAATTTCTTCCCTGACAGCTAACTTTTCCTTGACGTCAACTAAATCTGTGTTTCGATCCCGTGATCGGAAAGTTAAGTTGACAGAAGGATATATCCTTTCACAGCTTTGAATAATTTTTCCCCTGATACCAACAAAATCTGCCCTTCGACTCTCTGATCAAAATATTCAACGAAATGTAAGTACATGTCCTTTGAAAACCCTTTCTCAACTTTTTCTTGACGTCAACTAAATCTGTGTTTCGATCCCGTGATCGGAAAGTTTAGTTGACTGAAGGATATATCCTTTCACTGCTTTGAATAATTTTTCCCCTGATACCAACAAAATCTGCCCTTCGACTCTCTGATCAAAATATTCAACGAAATGTAAGTACATGTCCTTTGAAAACCCTTTCTCAACTTTTTCTTGACGTCAACTAAATCTGTGTTTCGATCCCGTGATCGGAAAGTTAAGTTGACAGAAGGATATATCCTTTCACTGCTTTGAATAATTTCTTCCCTGACACCTAACTTTTCCTTGACGTCAATTAAATCTGTGTTTCGATCCCGTGATCGGAAAGTTTTGTTGACTGAAGGATATATCCTCTCAGCGTTTTGAATAATTTCTTCCCTGACACCTAAATTTTCCTTGACGTCAACTAAATCTGTGTTTCGATCCCGTGATCGGGTAGTTTAGTTGACAGAAGGATATATCCTCTCAGCGTTTTGAATAATTTCTTCCCTGACACCTAACTTTTCCTTGACGTCAATTAAATCTGTGTTTCGTTCCCGTGATCGGAAAGTTTGGTTGATTGAAGGATATGTCCTTTCACTGCTTTGAATAATTTTTCCCCTGATACCAACAAAATCTGCCCTTCGACTCTCTGATCAAAATATTCAACGAAATGTAAGTACATGTCCTTTGAAAATCCTTTCTCAACTTTTCCTTGATGTCAACTAAATCTGTGTTTCGATCCCGTGATCGGAAAATTTAGTTGACTGAAGGATATATCCTCTCAGCGTTTTGAATAATTTCTTCCCTGACACCTAACTTTTCCTTGACGTCAACTAAATCTGTGTTTCGATCCCGTGATCGGAAAGTTTAGTTGACTGAAGGATATATCCTCTCAGCGTTTTGAATAATTTCTTCCCTGACACCTAACTTTACCTTGACGTCAATTAAATCTGTGTTTCGATCCCGTGATCGGAAAGTTTAGTTGACTGAAGGATATATCCTCTCAGCGTTTTGAATAATTTCTTCCCTGACACCTAAATTTTCCTTGACGTCAACTAAATCGGTGTTTCGATCCCGTGATCGGAAAGTTTAGTTGACTGAAGGATATATCCTCTCAGCGTTTTGAATAATTTCTTCCCTGACACCTAACTTTTCCTTGACGTCAACTAAATCTGTGTTTCGATCCCGTGATCGGAAAGTTTAGTTGACTGAAGGATATATCCTCTCAGCGTTTTGAATAATTTCTTCCCTGACACCTAACTTTACCTTGACGTCAATTAAATCTGTGTTTCGATCCCGTGATCGGAAAGTTTAGTTGACTGAAGGATATATCCTCTCAGCGTTTTGAATAATTTCTTCCCTGACAGCTAACTTTTCCTTGAAGTCAACTAAATCTGTGTTTCGATCCCGTGATCGGAAAGTTAAGTTGACAGAAGGATATATCCTTTCACTGCTTTGAATAATTTTTCCCCTGATACCAACAAAATCTGCCCTTCGACTCTCTGATCAAAATATTCAACGAAATGTAAGTACATGTCCTTTGAAAACCCTTTCTCAACTTTTTCTTGACGTCAACTAAATCTGTGTTTCGATCCCGTGATCGGAAAGTTTAGTTGACTGAAGGATATATCCTTTCACTGCTTTGAATAATTTTTCCCCTGATACCAACAAAATCTGCCTTTCGATTCCCTGATCAAAATATTCAACGAAATGTAAGTACATGTCCTTTGAAAGTCCTTTCTCAACTTTTCCTTGATGTCAACTAAATCTGTGTTTCGATCCCGTGATCGAAAAGTTTAGTTGATTGGAGGACACATCCTTTCACTGCTTTGAATAATTTTTCCCCTGATACCAACAAAATCTGCCTTTCGATTCCCTGATCAAAATATTCAACGAAATGTAAGTACATGTCCTTTGAAAATCCTTTCTCAACTTTTCCTTGATGTCAACTAAATCTGTGTTTCGATCCCGTGATCGGAAAATTTAGTTGACTGGAGGATATATCCTCTCAGCGTTTTGAATAATTTCTTCCCTGACACCTAAATTTTCCTTGACGTCAACTAAATCTGTGTTTCGATCCCGTGATCGAAAAGTTTAGTTGACTGGAGGATATATCCTCTCAGCGTTTTGAATAATTTCTTCCCTGACACCTAACTTTTCCTTGACGTCAACTAAATCTGTGTTTCGATCCCGTGATCGGAAAGTTTAGTTGACTGAAGGATATATCCTCTCAGCGTTTTGAATAATTTCTTCCCTGACACCTAACTTTTCCTTGACGTCAACTAAATCTGTGTTTCGATCCCGTGATCGGAAAGTTTAGTTGACTGAAGGATATATCCTCTCAGCGTTTTGAATAATTTCTTCCCTGACACCTAACTTTACCTTGACGTCAATTAAATCTGTGTTTCGATCCCGTGATCGGAAAGTTTAGTTGACTGAAGGATATATCCTCTCAGCGTTTTGAATAATTTCTTCCCTGACACCTAACTTTTCCTTGACGTCAACTAAATCTGTGTTTCGATCCCGTGATCGGAAAGTTTAGTTGACTGAAGGATATATCCTCTCAGCGTTTTGAATAATTTCTTCCCTGACACCTAACTTTTCCTTGACGTCAATTAAATCTGTGTTTCGATCCCGTGATCGGAAAGTTTAGTTGACTGAAGGATATATCCTCTCAGCGTTTTGAATAATTTCTTCCCTGACACCTAACTTTTCCTTGACGTCAACTAAATCTGTGTTTCGATCCCGTGATCGGAAAGTTTAGTTGACTGAAGGATATATCCTCTCAGCGTTTTGAATAATTTCTTCCCTGACACCTAACTTTTCCTTGACGTCAACTAAATCTGTGTTTCGATCCCGTGATCGGAAAATTTAGTTGACTGAAGAATATATAATCTCAGCGTTTTGAATAATTTCTTCCCTGACACCTAACTTTTCCTTGACGTCAACTAAATCTGTGTTTCGATCCCGTGATCGGAAAGGTTAGTTGACTGAAGGATATATCCTCTCAGCGTTTTGAATAATTTCTTCCCTGACACCTAAATTTTCCTTGACGTCAACTAAATCTGTGTTTCGATCCCGTGATCGAAAAGTTTAGTTGACTGAAGGATATATCCTCTCAGCGTTTTGAATAATTTCTTCCCTGACACCTAACTTTTCCTTGACGTCAACTAAATCTGTGTTTCGATCCCGTGATCGGAAAGTTTAGTTGACTGAAGGATATATCCTCTCAGCGTTTTGAATAATTTCTTCCCTGACACCTAACTTTTCCTTGACGTCAACTAAATCTGTGTTTCGATCCCGTGATCGGAAAGTTTAGTTGACTGAAGGATATATCCTCTCAGCTTTTTGAATAATTTCTTCCCTGACACCTAACTTTTGCTTGACGTCAACTAAATCTGTGTTTCGATCCCGTGATCGGAAAGTTTAGTTGACTGAAGGATATATCCTCTCAGCGTTTTGAATAATTTCTTCCCTGACACCTAACTTTTCCTTGACGTCAACTAAATCTGTGTTTCGATCCCGTGATCGGAAAGTTTAGTTGACTGAAGGATATATCCTCTCAGCGTTTTGAATAATTTCTTCCCTGACACCTAACTTTTGCTTGACGTCAACTAAATCTGTGTTTCGATCCCGTGATCGGAAAGTTTAGTTGACTGAAGGATATATCCTCTCAGCGTTTTGAATAATTTCTTCCCTGACACCTAACTTTACCTTGACGTCAATTAAATCTGTGTTTCGATCCCGTGATCGGAAAGTTTAGTTGACTGAAGGATATATCCTCTCAGCGTTTTGAATAATTTCTTCCCTGACACCTAAATTTTCCTTGACGTCAACTAAATCGGTGTTTCGATCCCGTGATCGGAAAGTTTAGTTGACTGAAGGATATATCCTCTCAGCGTTTTGAATAATTTCTTCCCTGACACCTAACTTTTCCTTGACGTCAACTAAATCTGTGTTTCGATCCCGTGATCGGAAAGTTTAGTTGACTGAAGGATATATCCTCTCAGCGTTTTGAATAATTTCTTCCCTGACACCTAACTTTTCCTTGACGTCAACTAAATCTGTGTTTCGATCCCGTGATCGGAAAGTTAAGTTGACAGAAGGATATATCCTTTTACTGCTTTGAATAATTTTTCCCCTGATACCAACAAAATCTGCCTTTCGATTCCCTGATCAAAATATTCAACGAAATGTAAGTACATGTCCTTTGAAAATCCTTTCTCAACTTTTCCTTGATGTCAACTAAATCTGTGTTTCGATCCCGTGATCGGAAAATTTAGTTGACTGAAGGATATATCCTCTCAGCGTTTTGAATAATTTCTTCCCTGACACCTAACTTTTCCTTGACGTCAACTAAATCTGTGTTTCGATCCCGTGATCGGAAAGTTTAGTTGACTGAAGGATATATCCTCTCAGCGTTTTGAATAATTTCTTCCCTGACACCTAACTTTACCTTGACGTCAATTAAATCTGTGTTTCGATCCCGTGATCGGAAAGTTTAGTTGACTGAAGGATATATCCTCTCAGCGTTTTGAATAATTTCTTCCCTGACACCTAAATTTTCCTTGACGTCAACTAAATCGGTGTTTCGATCCCGTGATCGGAAAGTTTAGTTGACTGAAGGATATATCCTCTCAGCGTTTTGAATAATTTCTTCCCTGACACCTAACTTTTCCTTGACGTCAACTAAATCTGTGTTTCGATCCCGTGATCGGAAAGTTTAGTTGACTGAAGGATATATCCTCTCAGCGTTTTGAATAATTTCTTCCCTGACACCTAACTTTTCCTTGACGTCAACTAAATCTGTGTTTCGATCCCGTGATCGGAAAGTTTAGTTGACTGAAGGATATATCCTCTCAGCGTTTTGAATAATTTCTTCCCTGACACCTAACTTTTCCTTGACGTCAATTAAATCTGTGTTTCGATCCCGTGATCGGAAAGTTTAGTTGACTGAAGGATATATCCTCTCAGCGTTTTGAATAATTTCTTCCCTGACACCTAACTTTTCCTTGACGTCAACTAAATCTGTGTTTCGATCCCGTGATCGGAAAGTTTAGTTGACTGAAGGATATATCCTCTCAGCGTTTTGAATAATTTCTTCCCTGACACCTAACTTTTCCTTGACGTCAACTAAATCTGTGTTTCGATCCCGTGATCGGAAAATTTAGTTGACTGAAGAATATATAATCTCACCGTTTTGAATAATTTCTTCCCTGACACCTAACTTTTCCTTGACGTCAACTAAATCTGTGTTTCGATCCCGTGATCGGAAAGGTTAGTTGACTGAAGGATATATCCTCTCAGCGTTTTGAATAATTTCTTCCCTGACACCTAACTTTTCCTTGACGTCAACTAAATCTGTGTTTCGATCCCGTGATCGGAAAATTTAGTTGACTGAAGAATATATAATCTCAGCGTTTTGAATAATTTCTTCCCTGACACCTAAATTTTCCTTGACGTCAACTAAATCTGTGTTTCGATCCCGTGATCGAAAAGTTTAGTTGACTGGAGGATATATCCTCTCAGCGTTTTGAATAATTTCTTCCCTGACACCTAACTTTTCCTTGACGTCAACTAAATCTGTGTTTCGATCCCGTGATCGGAAAGTTTAGTTGACTGAAGGATATATCCTCTCAGCGTTTTGAATAATTTCTTCCCTGACACCTAACTTTTCCTTGACGTCAACTAAATCTGTGTTTCGATCCCGTGATCGGAAAGTTTAGTTGCCTGAAGGATATATCCTCTCAGCGTTTTGAATAATTTCTTCCCTGACACCTAACTTTTCCTTGACGTCAACTAAATCTGTGTTTCGATCCCGTGATCGATAAGTTTAGTTGACTGAAGGATATATCCTCTCAGCGTTTTAAATAATTTCTTCCCTGACACCTAACTTTTCCTTGACGTCAACTAAATCTGTGTTTCGATCCCGTGATCGGAAAGTTTAGTTGACTGAAGGATATATCCTCTCAGCTTTTTGAATAATTTCTTCCCTGACACCTAACTTTTCCTTGACGTCAACTAAATCTGTGTTTCGATCCCGTGATCGGAAAGTTTAGTTGACTGAAGGATATATCCTCTCAGCGTTTTGAATAATTTCTTCCCTGACACCTAACTTTACCTTGACGTCAATTAAATCTGTGTTTCGATCCCGTGATCGGAAAGTTTAGTTGACTGAAGGATATATCCTCTCAGCGTTTTGAATAATTTCTTCCCTGACACCTAAATTTTCCTTGACGTCAACTAAATCGGTGTTTCGATCCCGTGATCGGAAAGTTTAGTTGACTGAAGGATATATCCTCTCAGCGTTTTGAATAATTTCTTCCCTGACACCTAACTTTTCCTTGACGTCAACTAAATCTGTGTTTCGATCCCGTGATCGGAAAGTTTAGTTGACTGAAGGATATATCCTCTCAGCGTTTTGAATAATTTCTTCCCTGACACCTAAATTTTCCTTGACGTCAACTAAATCGGTGTTTCGATCCCGTGATCGGAAAGTTTAGTTGACTGAAGGATATATCCTCTCAGCGTTTTGAATAATTTCTTCCCTGACACCTAACTTTTCCTTGACGTCAACTAAATCTGTGTTTCGATCCCGTGATCGGAAAGTTAAGTTGACAGAAGGATATATCCTTTTACTGCTTTGAATAATTTTTCCCCTGATACCAACAAAATCTGCCTTTCGATTCCCTGATCAAAATATTCAACGAAATGTAAGTACATGTCCTTTGAAAATCCTTTCTCAACTTTTCCTTGATGTCAACTAAATCTGTGTTTCGATCCCGTGATCGGAAAATTTAGTTGACTGAAGGATATATCCTCTCAGCGTTTTGAATAATTTCTTCCCTGACACCTAACTTTTCCTTGACGTCAACTAAATCTGTGTTTCGATCCCGTGATCGGAAAGTTTAGTTGACTGAAGGATATATCCTCTCAGCGTTTTGAATAATTTCTTCCCTGACACCTAACTTTACCTTGACGTCAATTAAATCTGTGTTTCGATCCCGTGATCGGAAAGTTTAGTTGACTGAAGGATATATCCTCTCAGCGTTTTGAATAATTTCTTCCCTGACACCTAACTTTTCCTTGACGTCAACTAAATCTGTGTTTCGATCCCGTGATCGGAAAGTTTAGTTGACTGAAGGATATATCCTCTCAGCGTTTTGAATAATTTCTTCCCTGACACCTAACTTTTCCTTGACGTCAACTAAATCTGTGTTTCGATCCCGTGATCGGAAAGTTTAGTTGACTGAAGGATATATCCTCTCAGCGTTTTGAATAATTTCTTCCCTGACACCTAACTTTTCCTTGACGTCAATTAAATCTGTGTTTCGATCCCGTGATCGGAAAGTTTAGTTGACTGAAGGATATATCCTCTCAGCGTTTTGAATAATTTCTTCCCTGACACCTAACTTTTCCTTGACGTCAACTAAATCTGTGTTTCGATCCCGTGATCGGAAAGTTTAGTTGACTGAAGGATATATCCTCTCAGCGTTTTGAATAATTTCTTCCCTGACACCTAAATTTTCCTTGACGTCAACTAAATCGGTGTTTCGATCCCGTGATCGGAAAGTTTAGTTGACTGAAGGATATATCCTCTCAGCGTTTTGAATAATTTCTTCCCTGACACCTAACTTTTCCTTGACGTCAACTAAATCTGTGTTTCGATCCCGTGATCGGAAAGTTTAGTTGACTGAAGGATATATCCTCTCAGCGTTTTGAATAATTTCTTCCCTGACACCTAACTTTTCCTTGACGTCAACTAAATCTGTGTTTCGATCCCGTGATCGGAAAGTTTAGTTGACTGAAGGATATATCCTCTCAGCGTTTTGAATAATTTCTTCCCTGACACCTAACTTTTCCTTGACGTCAATTAAATCTGTGTTTCGATCCCGTGATCGGAAAGTTTAGTTGACTGAAGGATATATCCTCTCAGCGTTTTGAATAATTTCTTCCCTGACACCTAACTTTTCCTTGACGTCAACTAAATCTGTGTTTCGATCCCGTGATCGGAAAGTTTAGTTGACTGAAGGATATATCCTCTCAGCGTTTTGAATAATTTCTTCCCTGACACCTAACTTTTCCTTGACGTCAACTAAATCTGTGTTTCGATCCCGTGATCGGAAAATTTAGTTGACTGAAGAATATATAATCTCAGCGTTTTGAATAATTTCTTCCCTGACACCTAACTTTTCCTTGACGTCAACTAAATCTGTGTTTCGATCCCGTGATCGGAAAGTTTAGTTGACTGAAGGATATATCCTCTCAGCGTTTTGAATAATTTCTTCCCTGACACCTAAATTTTCCTTGACGTCAACTAAATCTGTGTTTCGATCCCGTGATCGGAAAGTTTAGTTGACTGAAGGATATATCCTCTCAGCGTTTTGAATAATTTCTTCCCTGACACCTAACTTTTCCTTGACGTCAACTAAATCTGTGTTTCGATCCCGTGATCGATAAGTTTAGTTGACTGAAGGATATATCCTCTCAGCGTTTTAAATAATTTCTTCCCTGACACCTAACTTTTCCTTGACGTCAACTAAATCTGTGTTTCGATCCCGTGATCGGAAAGTTTAGTTGACTGAAGGATATATCCTCTCAGCTTTTTGAATAATTTCTTCCCTGACACCTAACTTTTCCTTGACGTCAACTAAATCTGTGTTTCGATCCCGTGATCGGAAAGTTTAGTTGACTGAAGGATATATCCTCTCAGCGTTTTGAATAATTTCTTCCCTGACACCTAACTTTACCTTGACGTCAATTAAATCTGTGTTTCGATCCCGTGATCGGAAAGTTTAGTTAACTGAAGGATATATCCTCTCAGCGTTTTGAATAATTTCTTCCCTGACACCTAAATTTTCCTTGACGTCAACTAAATCGGTGTTTCGATCCCGTGATCGGAAAGTTTAGTTGACTGAAGGATATATCCTCTCAGCGTTTTGAATAATTTCTTCCCTGACACCTAACTTTTCCTTGACGTCAACTAAATCTGTGTTTCGATCCCGTGATCGGAAAGTTTAGTTGACTGAAGGATATATCCTCTCAGCGTTTTGAATAATTTCTTCCCTGACACCTAAATTTTCCTTGACGTCAACTAAATCGGTGTTTCGATCCCGTGATCGGAAAGTTTAGTTGACTGAAGGATATATCCTCTCAGCGTTTTGAATAATTTCTTCCCTGACACCTAACTTTTCCTTGACGTCAACTAAATCTGTGTTTCGATCCCGTGATCGGAAAGTTAAGTTGACAGAAGGATATATCCTTTTACTGCTTTGAATAATTTTTCCCCTGATACCAACAAAATCTGCCTTTCGATTCCCTGATCAAAATATTCAACGAAATGTAAGTACATGTCCTTTGAAAATCCTTTCTCAACTTTTCCTTGATGTCAACTAAATCTGTGTTTCGATCCCGTGATCGGAAAATTTAGTTGACTGAAGGATATATCCTCTCAGCGTTTTGAATAATTTCTTCCCTGACACCTAACTTTTCCTTGACGTCAACTAAATCTGTGTTTCGATCCCGTGATCGGAAAGTTTAGTTGACTGAAGGATATATCCTCTCAGCGTTTTGAATAATTTCTTCCCTGACACCTAACTTTACCTTGACGTCAATTAAATCTGTGTTTCGATCCCGTGATCGGAAAGTTTAGTTGACTGAAGGATATATCCTCTCAGCGTTTTGAATAATTTCTTCCCTGACACCTAACTTTTCCTTGACGTCAACTAAATCTGTGTTTCGATCCCGTGATCGGAAAGTTTAGTTGACTGAAGGATATATCCTCTCAGCGTTTTGAATAATTTCTTCCCTGACACCTAAATTTTCCTTGACGTCAACTAAATCGGTGTTTCGATCCCGTGATCGGAAAGTTTAGTTGACTGAAGGATATATCCTCTCAGCGTTTTGAATAATTTCTTCCCTGACACCTAACTTTTCCTTGACGTCAACTAAATCTGTGTTTCGATCCCGTGATCGGAAAGTTTAGTTGACTGAAGGATATATCCTCTCAGCGTTTTGAATAATTTCTTCCCTGACACCTAACTTTTCCTTGACGTCAACTAAATCTGTGTTTCGATCCCGTGATCGGAAAGTTTAGTTGACTGAAGGATATATCCTCTCAGCGTTTTGAATAATTTCTTCCCTGACACCTAACTTTTCCTTGACGTCAATTAAATCTGTGTTTCGATCCCGTGATCGGAAAGTTTAGTTGACTGAAGGATATATCCTCTCAGCGTTTTGAATAATTTCTTCCCTGACACCTAACTTTTCCTTGACGTCAACTAAATCTGTGTTTCGATCCCGTGATCGGAAAGTTTAGTTGACTGAAGGATATATCCTCTCAGCGTTTTGAATAATTTCTTCCCTGACACCTAACTTTTCCTTGACGTCAACTAAATCTGTGTTTCGATCCCGTGATCGGAAAATTTAGTTGACTGAAGAATATATAATCTCAGCGTTTTGAATAATTTCTTCCCTGACACCTAACTTTTCCTTGACGTCAACTAAATCTGTGTTTCGATCCCGTGATCGGAAAGGTTAGTTGACTGAAGGATATATCCTCTCAGCGTTTTGAATAATTTCTTCCCTGACACCTAACTTTTCCTTGACGTCAACTAAATCTGTGTTTCGATCCCGTGATCGGAAAATTTAGTTGACTGAAGAATATATAATCTCAGCGTTTTGAATAATTTCTTCCCTGACACCTAAATTTTCCTTGACGTCAACTAAATCTGTGTTTCGATCCCGTGATCGAAAAGTTTAGTTGACTGGAGGATATATCCTCTCAGCGTTTTGAATAATTTCTTCCCTGACACCTAACTTTTCCTTGACGTCAACTAAATCTGTGTTTCGATCCCGTGATCGGAAAGTTTAGTTGACTGAAGGATATATCCTCTCAGCGTTTTGAATAATTTCTTCCCTGACACCTAACTTTTCCTTGACGTCAACTAAATCTGTGTTTCGATCCCGTGATCGGAAAGTTTAGTTGACTGAAGGATATATCCTCTCAGCGTTTTGAATAATTTCTTCCCTGACACCTAACTTTTCCTTGACGTCAACTAAATCTGTGTTTCGATCCCGTGATCGATAAGTTTAGTTGACTGAAGGATATATCCTCTCAGCGTTTTAAATAATTTCTTCCCTGACACCTAACTTTTCCTTGACGTCAACTAAATCTGTGTTTCGATCCCGTGATCGGAAAGTTTAGTTGACTGAAGGATATATCCTCTCAGCTTTTTGAATAATTTCTTCCCTGACACCTAACTTTTCCTTGACGTCAACTAAATCTGTGTTTCGATCCCGTGATCGGAAAGTTTAGTTGACTGAAGGATATATCCTCTCAGCGTTTTGAATAATTTCTTCCCTGACACCTAAATTTTCCTTGACGTCAACTAAATCGGTGTTTCGATCCCGTGATCGGAAAGTTTAGTTGACTGAAGGATATATCCTCTCAGCGTTTTGAATAATTTCTTCCCTGACACCTAACTTTTCCTTGACGTCAACTAAATCTGTGTTTCGATCCCGTGATCGGAAAGTTTAGTTGACTGAAGGATATATCCTCTCAGCGTTTTGAATAATTTCTTCCCTGACACCTAACTTTTCCTTGACGTCACCTAAATCTGTGTTTCGATCCCGTGATCGAAGAGCTTAGTCGTGTGCGATAGTATTTCCTTTCAGTGGTTTGAGTAATCCTTTCTGTAATTACAGCAAAATCCTTTCTCTTTTCAGATGAAGCAGAGGTCATAAAGCTACTCTTGCATCGTTGTTGTCCAGATTTGTTATCTAACGTTGTCCAGTCTGTATGGTGTCATTTGGTTTCTTATTTGCAGTGGGTTGACCGTCCTGGGTCTTTAAAAGTTTATCGGTTCTCCAGAAATATCGAATAAGTGAGAACTCCTTTAGCTCTTTTCCAACACTGAGGTAAAATGAATATTTTGTTGCTATTTTCAGATATTGCTGCTCATGCGAAGCTAATTTGTGTTTCCGTTTGGTGTCTTGGAATATATTCCCAAACAGCAACGATTCTGGGATCTACTGCAAGTGAGTGCAAGTGGGTGTAAGTTCTCTAGCCTGCGCTTGAGAACGCTTCTATCCCAAGCGCCTTAGACATTATTTCGAGAAGAACGAGCTGTGTACACTTATTTTCCAATGTCTGCACGATAGGGTATCTATCACCTTCCTAAATTCCGGCTTTCCTTTGATGGTCTTTGCATTTTCGCGTAAATGGCTACTACTTTCTAACACCCACCGCCTAAAAATTAGGTTCTTCCATGGAACCAGTTCATCCTCTTCAACTTTCTTTCATAATACAAAGCAGGTGTCGTTCACTTTAGCAATTCGAATACACTTAGCCTATCGGACAAGAAGATAAGGCTCGTAGAATCCCCTACTAGTAGTCCGTTTGTGGCTCAACCGTACAATCCTCTATTGCACCTTAAAACAGCTCATCAATGCTGCCTTCGCATACTCATCCCAAACTACGGGACAGAGGAGTTCTCAGGCAACGTAGTGTTACGGCTCTTGTAAGGGCCACCGAATGTTCACTAAGAGATACTCTTTCAATTTCAATAAATTGGTTTCCAAAATATGTCCCAACATATGAAGAACATAACAGAGCAGGTGTCGTCCACATTCCATGGGAATCCTAGCTTCAAAGTCAATCCGAGGGGGGTTTGTTTTGGGCCCAAGTGAATGAATGCTTAATCGATTTCCAGCATCCCGAAGTTCAACTCTGGTGGTCGAGGACGCGTGCTCACTTCCATGTCATATGGAAAACACAAGACCCCTAGGCAAGCCCGAGGACAACTTTATGCGCCCAGATAACGATAACTTATTTTCCTCCTAATGATGTATTTCGAACTGCATGCAATTATAAAACCAGACCAGCAAACCGTGGAGAAATAGCAACCCAAAACCTCTTTGCGATATAACTAAATCACGTACCCCATGTCCTCCTGCCGCACCAGCTTCGGCGACATTCTTAGACCACATCGCATCCGCCCAGCACAGCACTCTGCCCCGGTGCGGCGTATGCAGGGGAAGAAGCAAAAAATCGAATTCAATTTAACATAGGCATTTCCTTCTATTGCTCCCTGATGCACTCTCGACTCAACGAAGTCGTAGGTTGGAGCCCAGAGGCATAGCACTCGGTGAGTATGGTTGATTGGTTACCACCACCGCGACGACTACAACAACGACGACGACGACGACGAAGACGAAGACGGTCAGCGTCTTTGCCGACTGCAGCATAGTTGTTCGGCTTGTTCCTCTTGGCGGCCCCAAAGTTCACAGCTAAAGAGGTGGCCCTCTTTCTCTGGATGCAGGTTGAACCAGATCACACACACACATACAATCGCCAACGAGATCTTCATTTTGCCTTGCTACAGTTTTTTTGCCTCCTTTCTTCTAATCACCTGTGCTATTGGCCTCGCGCTCCAGCCACCGCTACCGCCACCGCCACTGCCATCCCCATTTGGCCACTTCGTACAGTGCCTGCACCAGTTTTTCATTTCATATGGCATCTCGGATGAGATCCGGTCAGCATCACTATCATCATCATGCTGCAGATACTTTATTAAGTATTAGGTACGGCTGCGCTGTGAACAGCAGCTCCCTGGCCAACAACCATTCCTGGTGGTTGCCTACTGTTTCAAATTAAGAACAATAAAAAAGTGAGTTTAACATGAAGGAAAATCAAATTCACACACGTATAGCTATTTCGTGAAGGCCAGGTAGGACGGACGCGGCGGCGGGCTGACGAATGGGTGAACCTGGAGCTGCTAAGCAGGCGGGCAGACGTTCCGGATGAGCAAAAACTGTTGCAAGAACGTGGTGGCTTGTAAGGCAACCATGCGACCAGTAGAAGAAAAACCTCTGATAGAACAAACAAAACACAAAAGAGACGAAGAGGAGGAGAACAAGAAAAGAAAGAACAACAAAAAGAAAAATCCAACAAGAGGAACGTAAAACACGAACTCAACAAGTGGCTACCACATTCTTGAATGCTGTTTCCCTTTGCGGATTGCGAACGACTTTTTGACTTCTGACTTGTGCTGGCCTGGCCCATTGCAACAGCTACATAGCACAGCTCTCGGCACAGATAGCGACAATTGTGGTGCAACTTACTGTGCACCGGCGAGGACGAGGTCGATGGTGATTTCCCGATGGTGATTACGATCATGGCCATAACGACGTGGTTGCTTCTTCTTCTAGCGGTGGATGCATTAGATAAAAATTTCAGGTGGATTTACGAAGTTACGTTTTTAAATTAAACTTACAAGGATCTACCCAACGCAGATACCGTCCATCATGAAGCAATCTGTAGGGAAGGTTCGACAAGTCCATGGAAACCAAGTTCACTATTCCAGAAATCAGTCAATCAGAGCTTGACTTAAGCGATCTTCAGGATCTGAAAGGGAACTTTCGTGGCTGATAAACTAGTCTTTTGGATGACTCTCATCTCCTGAAATACTATAAGAATTCCAATCTTTTGTGACACCAGTTGGAAATTTGTATGTTCTCTCAAACTTTCTCGTTCAAAAACATTCCGAAACAGCATTTAGCCATTTTTCTACGCGTTGTACTGAACTTTTGTCCGAGTATCTAAGACAATTGGCTAAGTTCCTAGCATACTGGTTTTAGGCCAGGAAAGTCCTTATTCGATCAAATTTTCTAATCCTTGACAGCGAGTTCATTTAAACTGTGTCATGTCCCCGTTGGAGTTGGAATATTGCCAGCACTCTTACAGAAAGTGGAAAACACTTCCGGATCTCCTTGGAGACAGGTGCGTAAATGTGGTTTTTATTTTCTATTCTTATGGGAGGTACAGTGAACTGTTTAACTCCTGCAGGCCTAGAACTCAAGCCTTATTCATCCTTAAATCGAAGAATTTTCAAATTAGAGGCTTGCTAGTATAGTCAAAGTGGGTACAGGAAAGGCAAATTCATGGAGCATTAACTTCGCCACTTTGTCAGAAATATAAAGATAATACTGACTACAGTTCGAAAACTGGGGTTAAACTAACTAATATTTAGAAACGGGCTCAAAGATTCGACATAACTTGAGTGGAAGTTAATATCTACATTATCATGAGCACCGCCTCTACTGTCGTCGAAGGCTCGGTACTCTAAGTACGTGCTAGAGTCCTGCAATCACCAAGAGAGTGTGACCTGAGATACATACCACATTATTCCCACTAGGACGTGGGCCCCATGAGTTTTGATTGGAAGCCATATCTAGTTAACCTATGAGCAATCCATTCTCATTCCTTGTGACCAAGACAATTCTAAAAAAGTCAATTTTTTAAGACTTGAGAGGCTGTAGAGCTCTGCCTTCTCTGACGCATACTTTACCACACAGTTCGACCATAGGTAACCGTGAGGTAACCATCACATACTATGTGTCTGACTGAAGTTCTCAGTTTTTTTCTCCGAAAAGTCTCGTCCAGAGGACTGGACATTTTTGTGATTTCAACGAGATGAGTGGAGTCCAGGTAAGTCAAAGGTGAAATGAAAATTAATTTCTGCCGGACAAGTCCTTCGGCTTCTTGCATCTGTTAAGCGAAAGTGGATTCATATGTGCCTCTGATTACCACAACCAGTGGACCAAAGGAGCACTTTTAATGCCAAACCTAGTGAAAGCTATCCTTAGTTCATTGCGGGTCAGTGCCTTGTACCGTGGTGGCTGTTTCGATAAAACGTGAAGGCGATGATGGCCAAGGCTCCGAATCGATCAGTTGGACCAAGGATATTGTGTATTTTATAAGGAACTTGAGGCTCAATAAAAAGTTGCTCTAAAAAGACAGTATTTCGTGAGACTAATTGGCTTAAAGTACTTTGGGTCCGAGAGAATGAAAACCACATTAAGGTTTCTTCCTGCAACGGGGATGTAGTTCAGTTCAAAACTTCAACGAAAGGGAACAGGGAATCGATGACTACACGAATTTCATGTTGCAAGAACAGAGGCCTACCTCCTCGATTCAGGTAGGAATAGTCCTTTTGACAGACTTCTCACTTATGTGTGTAAATGTCAAGTCATATGTTGGTTCAAGTCACAGTTCCGAATCACATATGATTCAAAAAGAAACCAACAAATGGTTCATCCTTTACTAGCAATTTGCCAGTGATTTCGGTGCGGATTTCCCGCCCGTTCTATGTCCACTAGTACAGCACTAAGGCGTCTCGAAGAGACTGGAATAACTCGTAACAGAAGAAATGCCAGAAAGCTTCTTACTGCTCGTTCCGATATGAATATTGCCGCAGTGGCTGAAGATGTTAAGGATGAGCCATTAACATCAACCAGATGACGTGTCACCATTGGCCATTACAGGTTCATTTCTGCTGTGAAGATGTGGAAGAGTTGAAGATGTTCCCCTACAAAGTGCAATCGCCAATCGAGTCTAAATTATATTCAAGCTCTCTTGAACCTCAACGACCCATTGGATGACGCTATCCTTTTCATTCTAAATAGATACGAATCCATGTGTAATCCACGAAGAGCCATTACCTCCACCAAAAGTCTCTGCGTGGTGCGCCATTTATACCGGAAGTGTCCTTATTTTATCAAGGATGTACTAAAAAACATGCTAAAAAACGTTCCTGCTAATAGATGAATTGGGACTGGAGGGCATGTGCTTCCAATAGGCCGGTGCCACCGAACACACAGCTCCCATTTCACACAATGAAAGTTTTGAAGGATGCGTTTCCGGGTCGTCTACTCGTAAAGTGTTTTTTTGGAGATTTGACCGCTGTAGACTCTATTCCTCGATTAGGCGATAGCGTCTCCGAAAAGTAATGCAAAAAACTGCAGCCTTTACCAGCTTTGGAGTTTTTTAGAGCTGTCTTCGCGAAGTAAGGCTTGTCCGATGCACTGCTACTTTCTTTTCCGTGAAACCATTCTCAAGATGATTGTTAGTCATCGAGCGATATCCACGTTGGATTGAAATAGTCGCAGCTTGGTTCTTAACTTGGTATCATTGAAACAAGAACAATTGTGGTGACAGTATACAGCCCTGAGGTACTCCAATGGGCTTCAAAATCCTCAGTGACCTGAGCCACCTTTCGCAAGAGCCGTAGATATAGTTTGTTTACACTTCAAGGTATGTCATGCACAAGGACAATCAAAAAGGAGGGTCTTCTCTAAGTCGAAATATAGTAGATGTAGCGCTATTCTGATCTATTCTGATCCATAAAGTCGATGTAGGTGGATAGACCAAACCTAGAGTCCATATCCTCCCACCGGATCACGGCTCAAGGCCCAATGGTAAGTTAGTCCGGCACTGCCTAAATACACCCCATCCGTGATGAAGATGAAGCCACCTGGGTGTGCGGTAGTTGCCCAATCCAGTTCGATGGAGTTACCAAGCCGGTAGCAGGTCGATTTCACATCGCCCACCCCTCCGCCCACCGCGTCCACCGAAAAGAAATCTCAGCCCTCGCTCATAAGAAACCAAACACAAAACAAGTGGCAGGTTATAACCATTGATATTGGTATGCAAGTCATGCCACGTTCTACAGATACTTCATCTCTCTGCTGCACTGCAAAGGATGGATGCGCTCTCGCTCTGTGGACGGACGGTTGTGCTCTGATTTTTTTGTGCGCGCCCGTCATTTGAATGGGTATTCGCAAAGCTCTGTGTGTGCGTGTGTATCTGTGTGCCGTGCCTGTGGAGAGTAATATGGTGCGCTGCGAGACAAGTTCCTTTGATGATATTCCTGAATCTGATCAAATAGTTGTTATAAACAGGAGTTTCCATGATCGCCTCTGATGTCTTCAGAGGCCGAGCGCTACTCCGGTCAGAGCAGAGAACAATATTTATTTATTTTTTTTTTTTTTTTAATGGCAAAGTCAAACAACCCTACGCTATCTATGTGGCTGGTGCTGCTTCTGCCCATGATGGTGATGATGATGATGATGATGATGATGACGATGCGGTATTGGTGGTTGTTGTTAGGTCGTTGCCGAGAGCCCTTTGGCTTCTGGACAAAAAGAAGTACCTACCAACAGTACAAGTCTTCAAGATGAGCACAGATGAAGAGAAAAAGCAATTTCCACTGGACACTGGCGGTCAGCAGGAGCAACAAACAGCAAGGAGCAAGCAACAGCATTCTTGAGCGAATTTTCCAAATACCATAACCATATACTGGTGGCCAATGCGTCGCCGATGACGTCCCGGGATGGTGGCTTTTGATCGTTCGCTGGTTGTCATAATGATTTTACCTGAACTACTATGGACGGTGAGGTATCTTGTAATGTGAGCATTAACCTGTGTTAAATATTTATGAGTTCACTGAAGAGCTAATTATTTTTCTTTAAGGCGACTGCTGCGCCGTTGATGGTCGATGACAAATAAATTTATGACTTGATTCGAAGGTTTATTGATGCATTAACCTAACCAAGCCATGCAGCATAGGTTTTGTCGTACATGCCTCGTTATTTTGATTGGACTCATGTCTACTCAAATAAATTAGGTAGATGCTGAGCAGGTTGCTGAGAGTGGTGCACTGAAGGTCCTTTTTTGAAGCCATGGATGGCATTTGGCAATCCGTGACCAATTAAACGATGGTGACACCTAGGTTATCAAAAAAAAGGAGCTCCTAGATGGAGTAGTTTTTTGTAGGACAGAGAAGGTGGAAATAGGTTTCTTCTTCCTTCTCATCACTACAGCTTCTTGATCGCCAAGATTTCTGGCTGAAAAACGCTGCAGTAGTCTGGAAGGCGGCAGCCTTTTGGGAGAAAAGACCGCACCCCTTCATCAGTCTTTGAGGCATCCGTGTAAAAACGGACTGAAGTGTCCACACGAAAAAGAGCAGATACCCGTGATATTTCGAAACATGTCGAGCTCTGGCCGATACAAAGTTAGAAGAATGAGTCAGGTTTTTGGGACAAGAACCACCCTTAATGGGGCAACACCAGTGCTAATATCCTTAAACTGAGTGATAGTCAATGGACTCGTAGGGGTTTTTTACAAAAGAGCTGTCCTTCCAGTTTGGGGGCGTACTTCGGAGTAACCACCAACTCCACTATTGACATCGTTGTGAAGGTTGGTGGAAGATTTACCTAAGAAAACTACTTCGACTTCGATTTGGCTAAACTAATGAGTTCAAAACTCCTAACTCGAGAAACGAAAACTATGCTCTAGCCGAGTGCTGGGCGATAATCGAAAAAGTAGAGCAGATACTGATTAGTTTCGAGAGAAAATTCTTCGTCAAAATGTTGGCCCTGTATGCGAGGAAGGCGAACCGCGAACTCTATGAGCAATACCCAGATGAGCATCTTGTCTAAAAGTCAGATGCCTACACTGAGTTGATTGAACGAATGGACAGTAATGCTCATCAACCACAAACCTCAGGCTCCGGAGCACCGAACCTCCATTTTGCGGTTGGGCTGTAGTGCCAAAGCTTATCGCGAACCGAGATAAGTAAGGACCTCAACTTCTCTATTTGTAGTTTTCCAGTAGTTCCTTGGCCTTTCCCAGTTGGGAGATATCAGCACAAGGCTTAGCCCTTTTTCCCCTCTCAAGCTCTTCTTGTGTCTATGCGGTTCTAGACCTGCAGAAAGGTTGTGATCCTTAAAATTTGCTTTGAACTTTTGCTTTGAACAATGTTTTCAGAGAACCATTTAATCTATCTCACCAGTCCCACCAGTAAGTAGTATACGTGATCGCATTGAATGGTTCTATCTATGGCCATGGCATTCTTAAAAGGACCTTCTACTCCAAATTTTCCGATAAGACCATGAAATGACAACTCAATTCAATCCTAAGGAACAAATGTTTTTGAGCAAATCGTAGCAAGTCGTAGATATCCAAGGCATTCTCTGTTTTCTGACAGTAAAAGGGTGCTTATCACCGAAACATATCCTTTGGTTCTATTAGCCTGTGGAGATGGCGTTCGTGTAAGTAAAGTGACTGTCCTCTGTACTAACCTCGAAAAAATCGAACTTTAACGAATGGCTTCGGTGGTGGTATGCTCATGGGGACCGAGAACACTAGCCTTTATATCCGTTAAGCAGGCATTCCTCTGTTTTTTAAGAGGCTATTCTACTAGCTGTCGACTACATTGTTAAGAATATCAATCAATTCCGATCCACCCTGCAGCTCGTTCCGAAATAGTTCGAGAATTCGAGAACTACTTGAATTCGGTCTCAGGTCTGAACTCTTTGACTCTTCTTTGTGTCCCAGGTTACACTGGGTTTCCGGGAAATGAGATCTCCGATGATATTACTGAACGAGTTTGAAACCTCCGATCAAAGATCTCATTCTCTACCAAAGGTCTTACTGCTTCCTCTCTCACACGGTGCTCTATGTTAACTTATGAATCGAATACAACTCCTAAGTACTTTGCTCTTAAGGCTAAGGAAAGTCCTTAACTATTTAACTGTGGAGGTCTAAATGTTGGTATTTTGAGTTTTCTAGTGAAAATCATCGTTTCTGACCCTGGCTCTGCAACTTGTTGATCATATGGTAGCCTTATTCAAAGCACTTTTCGAATTTCCCTCGAAATTGAAGCAAATATCTAAACGTCGTACAGCTCCTTGACTCCATACCATAACCATTAATCTTTCCAGAGATGTTCCTCAGTCAACGGATTTAATAAACTCCTCCACACCGGATGAAGACGGTTTTAATAGACTGAAATTGCTTAACCTGGGTCTGTGACTTGGAATTTCTGTTGGATTTCTTATATATTCTGAGACAGCTCTGAGATAATGGGCGTTAGCCTACCAAGAGTCCAAAAATTTTATAAATCTTCGTTCCATGATGGAAGAGGGTTTTCTTACGATAGTCAACTGGCCGTTTCTAAGCCCAATTTCGATATCCGGATCTAAGATTGATTCAATATTTCGCGCAGCGCTGGAGTGAAGTCAACGCTAGTTTGAAAACGTTAGACACTCTGAGGATTTGGCGGATACATCTACCAGTTCGTTGTATCATACCAAAGCCTTCCCTGAGCCTGAGTTTCTCTAAGACCTCCTCTGGTGACATGGTTAACTTTTTCGCTTATAATAGTCTACATGCCTCGGTGCAGGCGTTCAAAGCCGAATGATGGGAGCTTCCACTTTGAGATATATACTCCCATCACTTTCCCTTCAGAGTCTAACTTCTTAGAGAAAAGTGTTTCCAACGAATGATTGGCTCGTGGGTTAAGAACGGCCCTTGATAAGGATGAACGTAGACGAGAGAAGGTCCATTGGTTCCCATTATGTAAGATAGTGTAGCCTTTCTGACATTGGCCAGTGCGGGGCATGTGTAGAGGAAGGTTACTAATGGTCTCCTCTTCTTGTTCTCCTCATATCGACAGAAGTCGTTGTTGGGGATGGCCAGTCTGTGAGCATGTCTTCCAATAGCACACTGGCCTCTTGTAGAAATTTTTGGATTTTTGGAGTCCGATGTTTTCGTTAAAAGTCGGCCAGAACAGCCTAGCTGTGTTGCGTTGGTCAAAATGATGCCATCGATGATTGGCCACCCTTAAGGTATTTAGCATAAGACCTTGGCGCCTCGATTTCAGTGACGCTTATGCTATCTAAGCCAGAGAAGCTTCTTCTAGCCAATGCGTCAGCTTCAAGATTCCCAGGTACTCGTATGTGACCTTACCAGGTACCCAGTAAAGGATGAGGTTAGATCTCGAAATGCTGGATGCGAGAGATTTGATTTCACTGTCGATGTAGATGACAATATCCGATGTTGATACTGGATCAACCGCCAGCCAATCAGCTACTTCACGAATGGCATCGATTTCGGCTTAAAAAACTCTACAATAGTGTGGGAGGTTAAAGGAGCTGCGGATGCCTCCGGCACCGTTGCTAAAATAATTTCCTGTTTGAGACTGAAGAATGCCTCTATAGCACACCTGGTACACAGCATTCCTTAGCCATGATTCAATACATCCTCCTCCGCCATTCGGCTAAGTCAGGCTTCTTTCCAATAGACCCCCGAGGTTAGCCTCCTCCGAGGCCATAAAATGCTGCACCATGTCATATGAATTAGACTATCAATGAAAAGTTCCACTACCTCTGGTCTATAGGCCATACATTGACTCAGCCATTTAAGGCACCTGTCGCAGACTATGCACCGAATCCATTCTTCACAAACCGCGCGCCAGAACGCGTTTTCCAATAATAATAACTTTATCTTGTCAACAGAGATACGGCACACACCCAGCCATCTCCGACGAAAGCCACATAACAACTCTGGAAACCACGAAGTGGTGTAGTTTCCTAGAAGACATAAATTGCGAGAGCGTACTTCTAATAGATTTTATTCCCTCAATGGAACAACATAAAGGCGCACACCTAACATCGTCGTCGGTCACTCATTCCCGTGTTAGCAACTCTATCGATTCGTTTAGCGGCGGTGGCGGCGGCGGTGGAGGCAGCGACCGACGGTGCTTGAGGTGACCTCCATTGATTGGTGCTTGACCTCCTACTTGCTGGTTAACTATGACTGCCATCCGCCACCGCACAACGTAGGTACGGCCGCCAACGCCTTTCCGCGCACAAACACATCCATACACACAGAGTGAGTGTGTGTGTGTGTGTGTATTTTAATTGTCACTAACAGTAAGCACCTCACAGTGCACAGTAGTGGGTAATGCGCCGCGATCAAGTGATTCCACACGATCACTGTCGAATCGCTTTCAAATTTCCATGTGGATTCACCGATCTTGCATGCTCTGGCACCCATAGAGCGCAGGCAGTCGCATAGTCACAACCGCGAACTGAATGAATATGGGATTCGGATGCGAAAGCGCGCGCGCGCGTCCAACAGCAGCCCCCCAGACACCGGTGAGCAGCACCTTTATGGCAGCAGTCTGCCGTGGCTGATCGTGATTGAGAGCGTGAAAAAGGGACACCGAAGGAGTGCACCCGCAAAGCAAATGAGTGGGCTGACTACTGCCGAGTGCCGACCGTGGTCGAGACGACAACGACGGTTGATCGTCTCATTAAAATCTGAGAACACGCTTTAGATCCAAGAGTGCTTTGCCTCGACGGAGAAAGAGCGAGAGAGAGAGAGAGAAAGAGAGTGTGTGTGCTATCTGAGGGATCGTGCACGAATACTACTGCAGCACCTCCTCAGATACGATTTCACCTCCACCCCCTCAATCTGCTCCACGAATTCTACTCTGTCTCGCGTCGTGAGTCTAGGTCTCCCCATCTCTTTCGGACTGTGTCGCCTTGCTCTCTGTGCGGGTCACATTTGGATCACTTATTATTCTGAGTACGTTCCCCAAGTGTGTGGCTATGTATTAGTGGGGTTAAATATTGCCGAAGAGTGTATACGGGAGCTTTGGATCGCGCTGATACGATAGTTCCTTTCCAAGCAACTTCCACGATGAAAATGAGAGGCGTTCGACGATTAATTTCAATTTTGATTAGGTGCGAGCTCTTGGGCACATTTTAGTTTTTTTTTTTGCATTGAAAACACTGTGTATCTAGATTGTTCAACCAGCGTTGCGTATACAAAATTGAAGAGATACTTCCATTGCAATACAAATATAAGGCGTTTTTCAATAAGGACATAACAATTTTGTACTTAAATGAAATACAGAATCACTGAGATATTGGCAGGAAATTTATTCCAGATAGTAGTACTAATATACACATTTTAGGATGAAGTTCGATCTCGTTTATATAATCACCGTGAGTACGTTTGCAGCGATCGATTCTGCGGGGTCAATTGTCCGCCACTCTTCCAAACATATCGCTCGATATTTCGCATTCAATAGTGTTACGGCTGCGACGTTTTCGGTACTTTGTCTCACTGGCACAGAAACATTCAACACTGCATATGTTGATTTGAATTTATCGACTATAGCACGCTTAGTCAGTCTGGTACTACGATTATTTCAACCAAAAATTGTAGTAAGCGCTATTAAAGTAGTGACCACCGACTCAGAATTTCGGTAGTCACTTGTAATAACTTTCAGACTTTGCTTGTTTATAAGCTTCACTACGATAAAAATAACAAACCTTGTCTGGCGTTCTGGTGTCGACAAATTATAAAAAAAGTTTAAGGATCTTTTTATTTTGAAGCACAAAGTTGTTATGTTCTTACTGAAAAACACTTTAGTTGGCATGGGGTTGCCCAGTCATCGAAGCCTGTGGTAGACCCATGTAGCTTCTAACACGACTTGGTACCAAATCTCCATGCTGAGGTAAATTTTGGAATAGATCAACGGGTTTAAGGTTGGACCTCACCACCTTTCATCACTGATTCAGATGAGCCATGTAGTATGCAGCTTGGAAGTAGCACTACTCACCGGCTTTTGACAAGCAGATGAGCTATCATGTGAACTATCATGCGTACCCTCAGACGGCACATTATCGGATATTACCGGTCGCTGCCAGCTTGTCAATTTAGTGGTCGTCTTGGTTCTGTCCTGCACAAGCTAAGACGATCACATAGACTCGGCTCAAGTCAAAGAGATACTTGAGTTTTAGTCCTTAGAGTTAAGGAAGACCATGCTTTCGATTCAAAAAGCTACCTATTGCAGACACCAGGGTGCTTGGTCTAGAGGGAGAGGAGAGGTTGTTTTTATATGGATCAGGAACCCCTTAAGTTAGACAGCTAACGATAAAAGGTATTTATACGATCTCAGTAGAACAAGCAAGGGTGTGGGTCTATTAGCGAAATTGCCGTCAGATGCAACATATCTCTGTACTGGGTTTGAAGCATCGGTACGTCTATATATACCGCTCTTACGTATACCAGAATACATCGGGAATCGGGAGCCTAAGTTGATCTCCACTAAGCTTGAAAGCCGTTTAACGTAGGAATCGATCTCTTCCTAGTGAAGAGCTATACGTTTTCGACGGGTTGGCTCATAATCTGTTGCTGTCAGCCCAGTCAGCCCAGGATGACCACATTATAACTATAAGCTGACACGTTGGCCTATCGACTTTAAGAAAGAAGAGAATTGGCTAACATTTCCTCGAAGATCGTGGTGATCTTGTCAAACTCGACGTAGTTGGGGGCATTGTGTCCTTAGATGATCTGTTCAACGATCACGATGTTGATAAGCTGCAGAAACGAGGAAGAGTAAGAAACTGTGAAACTGTCGGCTTTAAGGAGGAATAGATATTGTCAATATTTCTTCGAAGATCGTAGTGATCTTGCAGGACTCGACATAGTTGTGTGCATTGTGACTCTTTGTGATCTGTTCAACGATTTCTATGAAACTGTTGGCTCTAAGGAGGAATAAATTTGGCCAACATTTCTTCGAAGATCGTAGTGATCTTGCAGGACTCGACATAGTTGTGGGCATTGTGACTCTTAGTGATTTGTACCAAGTACGAAACTGTGAAACTGTCGGCTTTAAGAAGGAAAAGATTTGGCCAACATTTCTTCGCAGATCGTAGTGATCTCGTCAGACTCGACATAGTTGAGGGCACTGTGTCTCTTGGTGATCAGTTCAACGATTTCTTTAGAAGCTAGAGACGAGAAAATGTAAGAAACTATAAGACTGTCGGCTTTAAGGAGGAAAAGATTTGCTCAACATTTCTTCGAAGATCGTAGTGATCTTGCAGGACTCGACATAGTTGTGTGCATTGTGACTCTTTGTGATCTGTTCAACGATTTCTATGAAACTGTTGGCTCTAAGGAGGAATAAATTTGGCCAACATTTCTTCGAAGATCGTAGTGATCTTGCAGGACTCGACATAGTTGTGGGCATTGTGACTCTTAGTGATTTGTACCAAGTACGAAACTGTGAAACTGTCGGCTTTAAGAAGGAAAAGATTTGGCCAACATTTCTTCGCAGATCGTAGTGATCTCGTCAGACTCGACATAGTTGAGGGCACTGTGTCTCTTGGTGATCTGTTCAACGATCTCTTTAGAAGCTGCAGAGACGAGGAAGAGTAAGAAACTATAAGACTGTCGGCTTTAAGGAGGAAAAGATTTAGCCAACATTTCTTCGTGGATCGTAGTGATCTTGTCGGACTCAACATACATATGTAGTTGAGGCGATTGTGTCTCTTGGTGATCTGTTCAACGATTTATTTAGAAGCTAGAAACGAGAAAATGTAAAAAACTATAAGCCTGTCGGCTTTAAGGAGGAAAAGATTTGCTCAACATTTCTTCGAAGATCGTAGTGATCTTGCAGGACTCGGCATAGTTGTGGGCATTGTGACTCTTTGTGATCTGTTCAACGATATCTATGAAACTGTTGGCTTTAAGGAGGAATAAATTTGGCCAACATTTCCTCGAAGATCGTAGTGATCTCGTCAGACTCGACATAGTTGAGGGCACTGTGTCTCTTGGTGATCAGTTCAACGATTTCTTTAGAAGCTAGAGATGAGAAAATGTAAGAAACTATAAGCCTGTCGGCTTTAAGGAGGAAAAGATTTGCTCAACATTTCTTCGAAGATCGTAGTGATCTTGCAGGACTCGGCATAGTTGTGGGCATTGTGTCTCTTGGTGATCTGTTCAACGATTTCTATGAAACTGTTGGTTTTAAGGAAAAATACATTTGCTCAACATTTCTTCGAAGATCGTAGTGATCTTGCAGGACTCGACATAGTTGTGTGCATTGTGACTCTTTGTGATCTGTTCAACGATTTCTATGAAACTGTTGGCTCTAAGGAGGAATAAATTTGGCCAACATTTCTTCGAAGATCGTAGTGATCTTGCAGGACTCGACATAGTTGTGGGCATTGTGACTCTTAGTGATTTGTACCAAGTACGAAACTGTGAAACTGTCGGCTTTAAGAAGGAAAAGATTTGGCCAACATTTCTTCGCAGATCGTAGTGATCTCGTCAGACTCGACATAGTTGAGGGCACTGTGTCTCTTGGTGATCTGTTCAACGATCTCTTTAGAAGCTGCAGAGACGAGGAAGAGTAAGAAACTATAAGACTGTCGGCTTTAAGGAGGAAAAGATTTAGCCAACATTTCTTCGTGGATCGTAGTGATCTTGTCGGACTCAACATACATATGTAGTTGAGGCGATTGTGTCTCTTGGTGATCTGTTCAACGATTTATTTAGAAGCTAGAAACGAGAAAATGTAAAAAACTATAAGCCTGTCGGCTTTAAGGAGGAAAAGATTTGCTCAACATTTCTTCGAAGATCGTAGTGATCTTGCAGGACTCGGCATAGTTGTGGGCATTGTGACTCTTTGTGATCTGTTCAACGATATCTATGAAACTGTTGGCTTTAAGGAGGAATAAATTTGGCCAACATTTCCTCGAAGATCGTAGTGATCTCGTCAGACTCGACATAGTTGAGGGCACTGTGTCTCTTGGTGATCAGTTCAACGATTTCTTTAGAAGCTAGAGATGAGAAAATGTAAGAAACTATAAGCCTGTCGGCTTTAAGGAGGAAAAGATTTGCTCAACATTTCTTCGAAGATCGTAGTGATCTTGCAGGACTCGGCATAGTTGTGGGCATTGTGTCTCTTGGTGATCTGTTCAACGATTTCTATGAAACTGTTGGTTTTAAGGAAAAATACATTTGGTCAACATTTCCTCGAAGATCGTAGTGATCTCGTCAGACTCGACATAGTTGAGGGCACTGTGTCTCTTGGTGATCAGTTCAACGATTTCTTTAGAAGCTAGAAACGAGAATAAGTAAGAAAGGAGGAATAGATTTGCCCAACATTTCCCCGAAGATCGGAGTGATCTCGTCAGACCCGACTTAAGCAAGTTTTGCCTTTGAGTCAATCTTTGTTTTCCTGCCTGCCAATTCGTTTGATCTAAGCAAGTTTCTATCTAAACTGCCAGTCAGCCACCCAAAACCCGATCGGAAAGCAACTTTTTTTGAAAATCAAATTCAAAATGCGCCACACACTCGCCAACCCATCCACTAAGGTGGAGCGGCGAGGCATGTGCGCAGTGTTGAGCGGCGTATACAATGTCTTCCCCAGAGTTCGCTTTTTATATTTCACTTCCAATCGGATCAGTTGGTTAGGTTACGCTATTGCATTAAGATCGTGTCGCAGCTTTCGTGCGGCGTCTCTGTGTTTATCTCTCGTACTTAAAGAAAAAAACAAAAAAAAAAAAAACAAAAAACCACAACAACAAAACTAACAGCGCACACAATCACTTATCAATGAAAGGTTCGATTTGATTTGTGTTCTCCTTTAGTAGTTACCACATACGACGGACTATATCGTTCTTTTCTTGATAATCATCTCTCGTACGAATTAACTCGTTTTTTTTTTTTGGTTGTATTTTGTTGTTAATTTTGTCATTATATGCGGGACCGGACTAATTCTCTGGTGTTTCACTCGCACAACAGTAGACATACATACATATCCGGCAGCGGCGGCGGCGGTGGCGGTGACGGCCGCGACGTACTGATAAGACGCGCACCACCATCATGATGTGAATGATATTTCAATGCTCCGTCAGTTATAAATACAAATGAATACCGTGTAACCACCTTCTAGGCCCGATCGCGAGTGTATCTATATCTATTTAGTTCAAAAAATTACAACAACAACAAAAGTGCATTTACAGTGCTGTGTGTGAAAAATTCAAAAAAAAAATATTTTATGCGATCGGTGAATAGCTAAAGCGAATTGTTATTGTGACACCCTCTCGAAACCGCCTACAAAAATACGAGAAAAAAGTTAAAAAAAAAAAAAAAACAAATAAATCTCAATACATCAACATTTACCAACAACAACAACAACAGCAACGAAAAGAGGAGAAAAAAAAAAAGTCATTCATAGAGGTTTCCATTGGAATAGAGCTACGATATACACACGATCGATGACGGACGGTTCTGAGAGATGATATGTCAAACGAGGAATGACATGCGCGATCGATAGTTGTTCTCGGTGGTTTGTTTATTAAAGGTGTGTACTTTATTATTATTTTTTTCATAAATTTTTCACATTTGATTAGTGTTACGGATGCATAGATACACATTGTTCGCCTTTGGATACAAATTGGGGGGTACTTCGATTTGTGTTGGCGCGATCGGTACATCGGTCGATCGGTCGATCGATTGTTTGGTTTATGGGTTAAAGGGAGGGGAAATCCTTATTTTTTCTGGAATTCAATGGGTTGGTTGTTCTCCCCTGTTATTAACTACCGATCATCGACACAGTTTTTAGTTTTATTTACATTCTCTTCCTCTTGTTCATTTATAGTCGTCGTAGTCGTTGTCGTCGTATTGATTGCTGCGAGTGATCTCTTGACAGGCAGAGAAAGATCAAAGATCTCGGTCTCGTAATCACAATCGTTGCCATTTGCGCTCTGTCGTAGCCGTAGTCGTAGTCGTAGTCGCTGCCGCCGCCGCCGTCGCCGCTGTTGTCGTCGTTGACTATCGTTTTCGTTGTCGTCTTCGTTGTCATCGCAGTCGTCGCTTATAATCGTCGGCATTCTGAACCGAGGATCAGATTTGAATTCGAATTTAGTTGAGAGTACCTACTATATACTATAAATGTATCTTATGAGTGTTATTGCGCGAAAAAAAACTATTAGAATCACAGTATCTCATAGTTATACCTACTGTGGGGGTGGATTTGTGAAAAAAGATTTTTGTTTGCGTTTTGTTGTGTCGCGTCTTTTGTCATCAACGTCGTTGTCGTCGTAGTCGACGCCTCGTGATCAGTTGAGTGGCCTGGAGAGTTCATTGTGATTTCAAGTGGTGATGTTTCATCATCCCATCAGACAAGAGGGGGACTTATCCAAAATAAGGTGTTTGTTGAGATGGATAACTCCTAAAAAATCAATTCATAATTATTCCTCATTAATCACTCACAGAGTACTGTGCCTGTGCCATAACAATTAAGAATAGGTATCTATCTACCCACAGTGTACCCGTCTCTACATTATGAGCTAAAAATAAAATTGTATTCGCTAAAAAGCCCACCAAGTCGACCCCCTTTGCGGAACTCTTCACCTCGTTTTGCTTGCGCTCTCTATCTCTGTGTGGATGTGTGTTTTGTATTCGTCCTAGAAGAACAACCACCACCACATTTTATGGGATTCGTTTTTATACAGTACTATCCGTATCGTAACCCGGGCGAATAAATATATATTTTCGAACTACCCACCTCTCGGGCGCTGTTCGTTACTCGCACACAGTGTGTCGTTTTGCTGTTTCAATATCTTATTCGTTTGTTGTTGGATTCTCATTTGAAATATGTATCTACTACCTACACAAGTCTACGCACGGCGCGACGCGAGAGCACAGACCTTATGACCTATGTTCCCCAGCGTTTCGACATTCGGAGAGATCAACGAAAATGTCGGAAATTCTAAAAATACTCGCATCGCATACAGCTCGTGTCTGCTTCTGCTGCTACTGCTGGCCATAGTATCTTCTTGGCTATAACACAGAGATACAGATACCTATGAGCTTGTATCTGTGGGTATATGCATGTAAATGCCGATATTTATGCACCAAAGTGTACACATGACATGTGGAGACGCGACAAAATTTTACAATTTTTCGCCAAAAAAACAGAAAAACAGAAGTACAACCCGCCATACAAAGTACAAATTTTTTTTGTACGAAAATATAGTTTTCGTTGGACTTACGTAGGAATACTGTTTTCGATTCTTTATCAAAGAACAGACAGACCCCTCTAGTACGTGCGCCAGTGGGAGTTCATTCGGTCAAGGGAAGGGAATTGAATTATCAGAGACGCAAGTTCGAAAACATTCTTTTCGAATGTGAACCCGGTTCAGTATATTTTGCGCAATCTTATCAATTGGATTATGTTTTTGTTTATTTTTAGTTTTTTTCTGTCATTTTTTGTTATTAGAATCGGATTTCTTTTCCGTCACACAGTTGATGTACATATACACATCTCTTCCAGTTTCTTTATTTCTTTTTTTTTTTATGGAAATCTGTCTTGACAAAGCTGGATTAGATTACAAGTTCTAAATACGTTTCATATGTCACGACCCACACCTATGGCTCTATGGTTAGACTATGAGGCAATCTAATGGAGATATTGAATCAATCAGTGATTAAGTTTACGAGTTTCTGTGTATTTATGTATCTCATGCGTGCGAATGGAAAAAATAATAAAAAACATTAAATATATACGCAGCAAGTCGTAGTTAGGTGGTCAACCATATACGCTAGTAGTCACGCCTTCAGAATGCTTAATAGAATTGGTTAATTAAATTTTCTAAATGTATTTAGATACACTTAAAAAATTTTGAATATGTTTGTCTCTTTGGTTGGTGTTGTGCCTTCACCTTTGTTGTTTCGCGGGGAGTTAACCAAATTAACACATTCCGATCATGATCATGATGGGCTGTAGCAAGTCGCAGATACCTAGTCGAAGGAATTTATTCGATTAAGTTCTGCGATGGGAATAACTATGTAGTTATAGGCACAAATTGGTTCGCAAAACGTGGCTTATTTAGATGGTATTCAGTCATTCAGTTGTGAGTCAAAAGAAGTTGGTCTTACCAGTACTAGACGAGTAGTGTTTGTACAGGAAGTTGTAGATACTTCACGGGATTTTGACTGGATTCCGAGTTTTTTTTTCGATCTTGTTTGAGATATACCTCAGTCCTTGCCCAATGCTTCGCATGTGGGAACTGAGTACGCCAAAGTCTAAGTCATCCGATTTGCGTTCTTTCGCTTCTAATCTTTTGTTCAGTTACGCCCATTTGGCCCAAAGAGCTAAGGGAGAGGAGATACGTAGCGACATAGCACTTTGACTGGATTCCGAGTTTTTTTTCGATCTTGTTTGAGATATACCTCAGGCCTTGCCCAATGCTTCGCATGTGGGAACTGAGTATGCCAAAGTCTAAGTCATCCGATTTGCGTTCTTTATAGTTTTTTTGACGCATTCACTTACTTACATAGGTGGCGCTACAGTACGGGGTGAATCTGGGCCTCAACCAACAAGGCCCTCCAGTTAACCCGGTACTTAGCTAACTGCCTCCAGCTGCGCACTCCAAGTCGGTTGAGGTCCCCTTCTACTTGTGCGCGCCACCTAAGGCGAGGTCTTCCTCTAGTGCGTTGTCCCTCCGGGTTTGATTCGAAAACTCTACGGGCCGGAGCATGTCCTAGCCATCTTAAAAGCCTGATGCGCATTTTTCTGACTAGGTCGATGTCGCTGTACAGCTCGTATAGTTCGTCGTTGAATCTTCTCCTCCAAAGCCCGTCAACGCCCGTCAAAGCCCGGGATTGAAAATTAGATGAAGAATCTTTCTCTTGAAGCTACTGAGAGTCTCTACATCCACTTTAGACAGAGTCCATGCTTCAGCTCCATAAAGTAGGACTGGGATGATCAGGGTCTATAAAGAGTCTCCGTAGTTCTTCGGGATAGGGCTCTGCTACTCAATTGCCTTCTTAGCCCAAAGGAACAGCGATTGGCAAGAGTTATTTTTTTTGTCTTATTTCTGCTGAGGTGTTGCTTTCAGAGGTTATAGCAGAGCCGAGGTTGAGAAAGTCCCTTACTACCTCAAAGTTGTAGTTCTCGATTGTGACGTTCTGTCCAATTCGTCGATGTTGTGTGTCCCTTCTCGTTGACGGCATATACTTTGTTTTGCCCTCGTTTACCATTAAACCCATTTTGGCAGCTTCCGTTTCAATACTAGTGAACGTTCCAGGGACAGCCCGCTGAGTTCTTTCAAGAATGTCAGTGTCATCGGCGTACGCTGGAAGTTGCACGGACTTTTGAAAGATTGTGCCTCTGGTGTTGGCTTGTGAGTTTCGCACAATTCTTTCGAGTACGATGTTGAAAAAACCACATGACAGCGCGACACCTTGTCCAAATCCTTTTTTGACATCAAAGGTCTCGGTGAGATCGTTACCGACCTTGATGGAGCATCGAGAATTTTCCATCGTCATTCTGCACAATCTGACGAGTTTGGCTCTCTATAGCTCATCTCTATATATGCTGCCTTAAAGTCGATAAAAAGATGGTTGGTATCGACTTGGACTTCTTGGGTTTTCTCCAAGATCTGCCTAAGTGTGAAGAACATTTTAGGTTCCTTTTTTTATGGGTTGGCTACAGATCCAGTCGACTTTATTGAACTGATCGTCAGTCCATGAGAATCCGAGTGACTAGTTTCGTGATCTTTGAATCTCTCCAGCAAGGAAGTGCAGAGATATTTCCGTTTGACAGGGACTGCAGACTTATATCAAGTTTGAGATCTGCGGCGCCAATCGCCTGTCTAGCACTTGATGCCTTTAAGTGCCTCTACCTAAACATTCCACCTATGTATCTATGACTCTGATTTCCAGTATCTTATCACGTTATTTTTATGCCTTGGAAATCTTTGCCAGATTAGAACCCGTATCTAGACAGACTAAATCTAGAATAAAAAAAAAGAAGTACTCATCGTTGAACGCGTTAAGTCCCTCACAGGCATGCTGGTCTTACTCTGCGAAATGACATTTGGCTTTCGAACTAGATTTGGATGCATTAACACCGGCCGACAAGTTTAACAATCATAGTGGTTCACTGGAATTGAATTCGCAAAACAAAGTATCGAAACACTTGTTGATTTGATTGATATCGTTTCTGTCGAAATAAAAACCAATCATCAGATGTTGTTTCCTTTGGGTTTTCTATTTCCGAATAAATTCACTTGAGGGTCATTCTTCTACGCTATCTTTGGATAGATACACCAACTCTTTCAGGCATTCAATACGCCGAACGTGCTCTCATTAGATTCGCTATAGCTTCCAGGAAAACTCGGTTTTCTATTACACATTTGTTATTAGTAAATATTTTAAGTATAAAGTATCTTTAAGTTCAAGAGGGTTTATGATACGAGTGTGATAACAGATACGGGGTGACAAATCGCTCTCAGAACGATTACGTTGACTGTAGATACTCTGAAGGCATGTTTCGACGTCTGACAATGAACCAGGTGTAGTATGTCAGCATAATTAAACTTTTTGTATAGGAAAATAGTTAACAAAAGAAAAATAAATAAAATTATGTTAGCTAATGAAATATTAATGCACATGCTCCACCTTACTTTCCAGACAGAGTTGTAAACTCAAACTTAGACGACCTTCGTGGTCAGTAACAACCATAAACAATTGACAGATACTCGTACATTAGATGCATTTTATTGATATTTTATGTAGTTTGCTAAGATATTCCAAATATTTAGTTACTGTCCTTCCTTTTCGAGAGGCAAGTAGTCGATGAGAGGTGCTGCGTCACTTTAGAAGATCTCATGGCTGGTATGTAGAGCTGATGTCTTATACCCTTCGGAATCTTATATTCCCCGACATGTTGAAATTTTTCATTGAAAAACGACGTCTAAACGTCTCCCCTTCACTGATGACAAACATTGCTAAGAATTCAAAGCCGTCGATGCCTGGTGAAATGTAAAATGTATCTTTAGGAGCGGACAGGCTTCCTTAACCCTAAAACTTTAGTCAATCCTTTGACAATTTACAAATAAGTTCAAAATCTGTCTAGATTTAGTCGAAAAACTAAAGACTGGGACTGTCTTAGCGAAGACTTCCATTGACTTTAGTTTTGTTTTGTAAATGCAACCGTGGGAGTCGGCTACCGATCAAGCTTGAGATACTCGTTGTTTAAGCCGCAGTTATAGCCCGATCGGTAGCCCCAAAATGGACAGTTTTATTCGAAAGGAAACAGGCTTAATAAAATACTGCTAATTACTTACGGGTATACCTAATTCTTTTTAGTAGGGTAGGTTCGACTTTTGGTCTGATGTCCAGGCTTTATTAGTATGTATTACATAGCAGCTTTTAGGGTCTGACATGGTGTAAGCTGAAGATTGAACAAAGCCTAGTATTTGAATGGATTTACTGCAGATGCTAACAGTATCAAAGCTCAAAAAGGAAAGAAGTTAAACTTGAGGAATAGCTTACTCATGCTTGCAATGCAACTTAGGCCAGAACTAGAACAAACTTCAACTGTGGCTCCAACTGAGTGGCATGGTCTTGTAAAGACTACTTACCTACACAGAAGTCCAGACACTTACCATTTTTTTTATCGATTTTAAGGTCGTGTATGACAGAATTTATAGAGAGGAGGTATATAGAGGCTCGTTGCTCCATAATGGTTAACGAGACTTCTAAAGTCAGACAATGTCAACTTGAGAAAGTTGTGCGAAACTCACAAGCCAACACCAAAAGGCATAGTTTTCCAAAAGTCTGTACAATTACTTGCCTACACTGAGCACACTGATGTCATCGGCAGGATATTGCGAGCGGTTCGGCAAATATTGGAGCAGAAGCAGGTAAAATAGGTTTAGCTGTGAGTAAGCGCAAAACCAAGTATAAGCTGTTTACAAGAAGTGACGCATTACATCGACGAACCGGAAAGAATGTCCAAGTAGAGGTAGTTAGGGACTTTGTCTATCTCGGCTTCGCCCTAAACTCTAAGATGAACATCAATTCTGATATAAAACGAAGAGTTGCTCTTGCTAATTGCTATTTCTTAGCTCTAAGAGGGCAATTGCTAGGAAAAATATCAAGGAACACCAAGGGGATGCTATATTATCCCGGTCCTGCTCTATGGTTCAGATGCGTGGGCCTTAACCAAGGCGAATCATGATATCTTCGGGTATTTTGAACGCAAAATTCTTCGCGTGATCTATGGTTCTCATTGCCTTGACGGGATTTGGAAGAGGAGATTCAACAGCGAAAAGTACTCGTCACCGTCTAAGATGGCGACGACATGTGGAGCCCGAAAAGTCGTCGATTCTAACTCGGAGGGACAGAGCAGAAGAGGAAGACTTCGCCTCAGCTGACGCGCACAAGTAGAGTAGGACCTCAACCGACTTAGACTGTGCAACTGGAGGCAGTTAGTCACAGATCGGGACTTGTTGGTTGAGGTCCAGGTCCACCTTGGAATGTAGGGCCACCTAAGTATGTAAGTAAGCCGTAGAGCAGACTTTTGGCTGTATTGTTGGAAAAAGTACCAAACACTGTGCTTTGACAATCTGCTCAACTGCGACCATTTCGCGTACTAATGTATCTATGGAGCCCATGTCAATTCTGCCAACGATTTTGCGACCAAAAGTTATAGCGAAGTAGGAAAATAAGGCGATTGGTTCGGTTGCATGCCTTTTTTCCACTCTGACCTTAAAGAATCCTTTTATTCTCCTTTTTTGATTGCCAGAAGTCCTAGTCTAGTGTACTACCTTTGACTGAATCTAAATCAATACACAACCTTGAGCTTTTTTTGACTACTAAGGCTTGTATCTGAGCCCTGTCGCTCTTCTACTTCACTTTGTTCCAAAGTCTCAAATAAATGATACCCAAGCCTTGAACCCAAACTGACATTTGACGTTTGTCAACTCGACGCTTGACAACACCCAAGTCGGATTTATCTGCCATATTAAGTGGCACGCGAAAAACTCTACTCGCGCTGTTCTGGTTAACCATTCAGGCTCGAATACCTATGTATATCTCTCCATCTGAACCCACACGCACCGTAACCTTCTACCCACCAGCCAGAGGCTGGTTACTCTGTGTAACCTCTCATCACCAGCTCTTCTGCTAACAAAACAATAACAAAACTTGAAAACCCTCACACACACACCTTTTAACGTATTTTTCTTTCTTTTTAACTATTCTTACAGGTTCTGTGATTATAATCAGTGTCACCTTTTGGCCAGTGTAAGGCCACTTTCGACCACAGAGCCAACAACGGGAAGCCCCAGCATTGGGCAGGTCGAACCGCACAACTGACAATTTGCCAAAAATAAAACAACACACCAACAACAACAAGATAAATAAACAAAACACAAGAAACGGATAAAAAAGAGAAAAAAAAAAAACAAGAAAATCGTAGAAGAAGTGTAAAATTAAAAAGTAAATCGCCAGCGCGCGAGTGTTGTGTCGTCTGGCGTGCACCACCGTATCAGTTCAGCACAGTGGTGTGTAGTTTTTCGCAGTCCCCACCCACCTCCAATCTGACTGACTAAGTGACTAGAAGAGCGCTGACTGTCCGAGATCTGAAATACATCGTATCCATGTCCATTTGTCCGTTTGTCTGTCTGTCGTTTGTCGAGTAGTAGCAGTCGTGGTCGTAGTCGTCGCCGCAGTACAGAGCACCACAAACCCGCACACAGTCAAACGAAAGAGTATCTGAAACGTTGAGGGAAAAAATCTTGAACTCTGACCGATGACCCGGGCTGAACCCTTTTTCTTTAGTGCATTTTAATGTCAATGTAAATGAAATATTCTGCTGTGGTGTGTTTATTTCTGTTCGGTTTTTTCCCCCATTTGCGCGTGTGTGTGTCAGTTGTTGTTTCAAGGGGAGGAGGGGGGAGCGGCACAAACTATCAGTCGATTAAGGTTCCACAAGTCACCATTCTGCGGGCTACGGTCGTTCGTGAACAGCGTTTAGTTCCCAGCACACATGTGACAATGTTGCCTCTTTAGACCGATCGCACGGCACACGGCGCGGTTCGCGGTTCTTTCTCTCCGAAGAGAGTTGTTTCATTCGTATTGACCCGTAAGTTGGTGTATCTATGTATCTATCTGTCTGTCTATTGTGTGTGACCCATTCAAATCCAAAACAAAAAAAAAGTGCGTTCGTTCGTTCGTTTTTAGTTCGTTTTTGTGTGAATCCCAAATTGGGCCAATAAAATTCATATCACCTGCCCTGGCGATTGAATAGAGAGGTAGTAAGTGCAAAGTATCTATAACAAAAGTAAATAAAAGATAATTCCAACAAGAGGCAGAGCGGGAAGAGATAAATTTGAAAAAATACAAAAAAAAAATAAAAGAAAATGTGCTACTTAGTGTGTGCCAATGGTGGACAATGAAGGAAATTGATACTGAAGCTCCAGTTGTATGGCCCGCATGGTGTTATTCAGGTGAGTGTGTGCTTGAGATACTTTTTTTTCCCCTTCTTTCGCGGTTGTTTTCTTTCTTCAGCCTTGTTTCATGGTTTTCTGTGAATTTTTTTTTTTTTGTTGCTTTTTCTATTCTTCTGTTGTTGTTCCTGTGCGTAATAGGCTCTAATCAGAGCTGGTATCATTGAAGTTGGTATGGCCACTCGGTACCTACTAGGGAAATGCGATTCTTTGAATTGTGGCCATTGACGTTTGGAGATCATTGAATGGGATGACGATTATTGATGTTGTTGAATGATATCATTGATTGTTAATTGGGAGATCGGTTTTTTTTCGTTCGCTTTTGTGTTAAGTGTAACACTGGGATGTGGAGACACAAGTAAGAAGTAAAGAATTTCCGCAAAAGTTGAGGTAAATCAGTGCATTTGGGTGAGTTATGCACGTGTGCGGCTAGTCAATGAACCTTGGTAATTAGGGTGTTCCAAGAGGCACCAAGAGAGAGTTGGCATCAGTGTCAAGTGGATGGGGAGAGGTTAATCCATAGAAGAATTCGTTTCGGATTCCTTGACACTGACTGTGACACTATGACTCAATAGCAAGGGCAATTGTGCCTTCTCTGGGAGAGAGCTGTCCTTAAGATGGAGTTCCTTTTCCCCTTCTTAAGTCACCAGCCATTGATGATATTCTAGCCCATCGACAGAGATCAGATTACATTGCCATTGGTAACGCTGATGGCTTGGGGATATTTAGTAGAGGTAGCCAGTCTACGACCATTTCTAGCATCTAAGGTGCTTTCCTGGATGTTTAAGAATAGTCAACAGAGAAGGACTCTCCGTCAACTGGGTTAATCCTTACCGATTTCGAGCGATCAAGTCTAAATGGAATAGCACTCCAAACATCAGACAAGACTAGATATCTTGAGTGCATACTGGATCGCAAGGAATTGGAAGGACAATATAATAAGACGCACGAAGCAGACCTCAGGAAATGGATCCCCAAAGCTTGCTCCACCCACTGGATGTATACTGCCATAGTCAGACCAATTCTTACTTACGGATGCCCAGTCTGGTGGCCTGCCGCCGCAAAAGTCATAAACCTACACATCCTTTACCTCCGGGAAAACATTTTTCGACCAATTCTACGAGCTATCTGACACGCCCCCTGAAACCACCATAAAATTCATAACGAAAACGGGTTGGTTCAGGAGCGCCGCTACTGAAATGGACTAATGAATTCAAATTTCTGTGTTTCCTTATATGGATCCGTTGAGATCCGAGTGAGACTGCTCCTTCCCTTCCTCATGGTTTTGCAGAGTTACAACCTTTACCTAACCTAACCCGGGGTGTTGTGGTGTGGTGTCACCTTTTGGCCAGTCTAGCGACAAAACAGATTTAGCCTAGCTACGTTCTGAATCAATGTTTGACTCTGATCTCTCTTAGCAGACCATATTAGCATCATAGTAGGCGTCATCACTGGACATTGTCTGATAGGGAAGCACGCAACTAGACTTGGTGTGCACTCAACCGATTTTTGCAGAAGTTGCAGAGAGTAAGAGGAAGAGGAATCTATTCCTCACCTTCTCTGGACCGGCCCGAGTCTGTCTCGCAAAAGAAAACTTCACTTAGGAGCCACTTTTTTCGATGATCTTGATGATCTTGCCAACATCAATATTAAGACTTTGCTACTCTTCATTAGAAGCTCGAATTGGTTACACCAGGAGGTATGGAATATCATATGATCCAGGTGGTATCACAACGAATCTGTTACTGGTCCAACTGTACTGACAGTAGCTGACAGTCATCTCTAACCTAATCTAACCCGGCGTTACGCTTTTTACTAAAAGAAGACTGGTCAATCTTGGCTCTATCACACCATCAGGCAGGTTATTTAAGGTAAAAATATTGGAACTAGGTATGGTTTTCTGGCATCTAGACGCAGAGGTTTGGTCTGGTTCACAGATGGATCGAAGATTGAATTTGGAGTTGGAGCTAGTGTCTTTAGAGTCAACAGCAAAATGTCGATACTGTTGAGAATGTGTTCCATAGTTTTGCAAGCTGAACTTTATGCCATTGAGATCGGCGCTAGCTGGTGAGGATAAAGACAATCCAAACGATTAATCATCCTCTATTCCTGCAAGAATATCCTTAATCGAGACAAGGATAGTATTAAGAAGCGGATCATTGTCACCTTAACAAAGTTAGTCGGTGAATGTATGTAGAGTCGGCTCAGCATTTGAATGTTGATTTCTAAAGTTTCTACACAAAATGAAGACTTCTTCAATCCGTTGTCTCTGAGGTATCTGAGCCTTTAGTCGAACTATCCCTATTTGGTAGCTAGAACATATTAACTGTATATAATTGGGTCTAGAGATCTCTCGAGATAGTTGAAGAACATCTAAAGTGGTCAACGTTCGCGTTCGTGCTGTCCACTAGACTATGACTTTGTAATCCAATGCCGAAGCTATACAATTATATTCGGTACCACCTTTCACTAACCTCTTTGATCTGCAATGGTTAAGTTTCTTACCTGCCGATACAGAGACTTAATCTAGCAATAATCAAGTGTCTCTGTTGACCGAATCTGTAGATGACTCTTTGTTTGTTATATCAACAGCGGCTGGTATGCTAGATTCTTTCCAACCATAAGGGGGCCCGATTTTTCGGGCCTTTCCTCCTGTAAAGTTTACCTCCAGAATGCCGCAAATTTGGCTCTCCTCCTGCAGGCTATCACAAGACATGTTAATGTGTTTCCTTTCGGTGTTAACTATTTCCAAATGTGTTTACATTTGGTCCAAATAGTTTGTTGGTCATAAGGTAGGCTCTTTATGTTTTCTTTTTTTAAAAAAAAAAGTGTAACAACTCTAACCTCGATAAAGTAAACATCTAACATACAACACTTCCCACAGCAATAGCAACAACAGCGGTACTCCAAAGATTCTTTAAATTATGTAGGCATTGAGGTATCCTCTTCAGTTTGCCGCCTATGCTGTGAATACTTAATTACTCTGTTTGCCAAAAACAGGTGTCCCTGAGCGTAGGTGGCTGCTGTCCAGTACTAATATGTGTTTCCCATCGAAGCATGTACTTAATTATTAATTCCGTGTGCCGGAGCTTTATTTCACAAAAAAACACAACAAAAAAACTCTCAAACTATAGTAAGCAGCAACAATCAAACAACTAATTGCTTCTGTTTTCTTAAGTAAACAACTCGTCGTCGTTGTCGTTGTCATCGTAATCCGCAATTCGAATCCAATTGCAATATATTGAATTATTATTTCCTATCCAGCACACACAGATACACAATGGAAAGCCCAATGCGGCTTGTGCTGTGACCTTAGGTATATTTCTGTGGTATCCGTCTCGGATGTCATCGATCGAATCACCTTTCCATCGACAACGCAACGACGACAACGACGGCCCTACACATTCGATACATAAGACCGCAAGGTACTTACTGGATGTTTAATTGAATCTTATTTCTTGCTCGTGTATGCTCACAGGAGATTAAAGAGAATTTTGAAAATTTCAAAGCCACGCTGACGAACTGGTTGGTCGACTGGCGGTTCAATCAGTGCTTTTTGGCCAAAAACTTACTGCGCGCGTGAGGTGTCGAAAGAGGGGCGAGCAATGGGGCTTTGTTGGTGCTTCTGTGTTAACCTAGCTAATGAACTCATTGAGTTTGTGTTTTTGCCACATTCAAGGAGGCCAAATAGACTGACATCATTTAGGATGTAACAATGGAGCTTGAGTGTCTTTGTCTGGGCCATGATTGCATATTGTGAGCTTCTGTCGGGGATTATTGAATTGTTTTCTCTGCTTTTTGCTAAGAAGTGCATGGAAGCTGGAAAACCGGCTCCTTTTTGCGAAGTTTGATATTCAGTACATAAATTCGCTTAATGACAAAAGTAGAGCCATCGTGGCTCGTTTACAGGCGAACTAATGATTAGCTAAGTGCCGGGAACGCCTCCATCGATAATTCAGGTAATAAACTGTCGAGTCGATGGGGGTCGGAGTAGCATTTAGTTTTCTCTATAATTCTCTGTATTCTGTATTAATGGCTGCCAACACCATTTAACAATATAATTTAGAGTCCAATTTTCACTGGGAAAAGGATTGGTAATGCTTCGAGTCCTATGCGATTCATTCGTTTATAACGTATCTATCACCACTCCTACTTATCGGAACTGGTTCGCTTTTATTTATTATGGACAGGACCACCTTACTAAAGCAATAACCATTCGCTTCATAGCTTCAAATCTACTTTATTCGAAATGAGCGACCATTTTGATCGAGCTTTGGCTAAATCTGCTGCTTAATGAGGGACATAGTGCCTGCGGTTGGTTAGGTTCATAGCATTGACTTGTACTGCTACTGTGGCATACCAGGTTTCACTTTATCTGGTAAAGTCTGGCAGATTCGAATGGACCTCAACGCTCGGATCCGAGGAGTCTTTGAATCCGACCTGCAACCCGAGTGGAGGAAGACCTCGTTTTCGGTGCCACGCACAAGTGAAAGAGAACTCCCAACGAAATGGGATTGCGCAACTGGCTTGTTGGTTAAGTCTCAGGTTCACCTCGGACAGAAGCGCCACCTAAGTACTGGTATCAGGATCATAGTCTTCAATAATGTTGCGCGCTTAACCTATGACTTCTTGAGCCTCCACAGTTTTGACTATACTTTCAAATTGACATCCGAAACCAGTAAAGTAACAAAGTCTAAATCCTTTCACCTTATTTCAACGTTTCTAACCGTTTTAATGTAAACCAAGAGTGAATTGCTGTAGTCAGGAGTTTCGAAGTAGAAATCAAAGTCAACACCAATACCCATCTTGGAGCCACCTGTACTCGTAGTCAGGTAATTTCATGCCATTCTCCTCCTCTGGAAAATGAGGTAAGGAATGATCTGGTAAAGTCTAGATAAGACTGAGTAATCTGTGCATAGGTAGTTACCCAACTATTTTAGTAGGATCCGCCCGCTAGTACTGGATTTTCGGCTTCTAGCTTGGCTACGCCGCAGAGCACTGTATATGGCAGGTTTTCTACGAAGCTTGAGGCTCAGTATATCGGTTTTCCAGCCACATGATGATTTTACTACTAGGACGCCAACTTGTACCGAATATCCTCGTACAGACATAAAATACTGTCACTGCTTCCTGTGGTCTCTCCTTTATATTCTGATTCCTGTTTAAAGCTCCTGTCCAGGACAACTTTGGTAAGAAAACCATTTTAACTTCTCGTCATAGTTTGGAACTTCTTTTCAAGGACCTTAGCAAAGACTTTTTTAAGGCTTTTTTATCTCATTACACAAGGCCATCCACGAGAGACGCTTTAGTCACTAAGACAATGTCTTCGGAAGTTTTGTAGGTCCTTCATAAGAATCTTTAAGTCCTGGTATCCAACCTGTCTCCAAAAATACTGATAATGTTGTCATCTACCAAGTGGGCTGTTCCACGATCCCACTCCAGGATTTTTACTATCTGATCAAGCGTCGTGTATTGAAATCCTCTGAGTTGATAGTTGATAGTCAAAGTTGATGTTCACACTTTGTTCGTAAAACGATCGCAAATATGTGATGATCACGCTGACGGTCAGTTTGGGAAGAGAAAAAGGAATGGCTGTGATCGTCAACAGTCAACTATCACCTTAGACGACTACACTCCAGGATTTCTAGTATCTGATGAAGCGTCCTGGAGTGGAATCCTCTGAGTTGATAGTTGATAGTAAAAATAATGACCACACTGTGTCCGACTGTGATACCAAGACGCAAAGCCCAAATATGACACAGATCCTGTCATTCATCTAGATTTTTAGGCAAAGCTGTGTTTTTCTTTCTAGCAGATACGTAATCCAGGACTATTGCTGGTTTGAGCCTCCACTTGTTCACTACTACTGTCTGGGCGTTATAGCCTTTTCCTGTTCCATTGGCTATACATTGTTTAAGTCTCTCTGTCAAACTGTTTGAAGCCCAAAGTATATTTCTTAGACTTCCGTGATTGCAAGCTAAGCTGTGTCACTACCACCATATTCGAAACTGTGTTTGTTTTCCGGAGAATCTTTGTTCCCACTTAGTATGCACTGCACATAGTGCACCTTAAATGGACTCCAAAGGACCTTAAAGTTGACTGACCCATCTCCAAGTACTGGCACCATTCAAAGCCAAAAAGAAAAGCCCAAAATATTACAAATTACATTTTTGAAAATTAACATGCATGCGACACGTGTTAAGTATAGCAACTCAAGGAATGCCTAAAAATAAATCTCCAACTCAATAGCATTCCGATGTCTGGCTTATAGCCTCCGCCCGTTGCGTTCCACGGGATGACCTTTAAAAATATTCCAGTCACGAACTTTGGCCGCCGAATATTGTTTTTTTTTTCTGTTCTCCTCTTCTTTTTCTTTCCTTTCAGAAAAGGAAAACGATTGTTCATCTTTCGTGTCCGTGTGCGTCTACTCTGGTCGGTCGGGGGGCACACAAGTGGCACACGTGAATCAGAAACGCCTGGTGCTACATGTTTCCCATTCAGATCACCTTCGATCAGCGACTACGGACAGCGAACGGTTTCGCGGCGAGTCACCATGACTTTCTGACCATTGAACGCCCGTTTATGTGTCTAGCCTCGCCTTGGTTCAAGCCACTGCTGCTGCTTCTGACTACCGGACTCCCAGTGGCTCGCTTAATTATATTCCAAAAAGCAAAGAAGTTAATTCGTTTGCGGCTGCGCGCAGATCGGTTTTATAAATTCATTTCGTTTTCCCCCTGCTTTTCGTCTCCGAATACGGAAAACCGTGTACGAATACGAACGAACACGGAAAAAGTGCAAAAAGGAAGCGAAAAGAGGCGGCAAGAGAGGAGAATTCCTTTTCAGGGCGTCCAGATTATTATTGGCCGGATGAGTTGGGTTCGGGTCCACTTGGCCGTTTGAGCCGCGATGGAAAGTTGCATGCGTTTGGGCGGTTGTGGTGGTTCGAGATGGGAACTCGTGTAAAACCAGCTGGACATGATTTTCGTTTGCCTTTTAGGTACTCTTGTCGCGGTATTGCACTTGTTTCGAGCCTGTATCTTATGGTGTGCCTTTGCGGCGGACAGGTGAGGAAACATTGAAAAGTTAGTACGTTAGGGATTATGAATCTTAATTCGTAGAGATTGTAACATGACTGGCGAGTTAATTGATGTCCACTGAGCAGGCCGTATGTGTAGATGATGCGCATCAATGCATGCTGAGAGAGAGAGCGGAACTCGTAGTCGAAAAGGAGTTTCTTTCTTCGATTACCTCTTGGTATCCAGTTTTCGAAGTCAGTCAATCTTTGGATGCAAACAAGGATATAGGTACATTGTCTCCAGCGTCGAACTTTGATGGACATGTGTTCTAAAGGTTTGTACTCTACACGTAGAGTGGCAAAGACTCGAAGCTCTGACCTAGATTAATGTTGGTTGGGGCAATATTCAAACAGAGGAATCCACAGGATAACCAGTTCTAATTCTTTGCAGTGAATGTCGTGACAAACACAGTAGTTCTTGTAAAGATTCCTATATAGCCTGCGACCCTTTACATGCTATAGGGAGACACAGTGGCCGTTTAATACAAGGTATGTCCCCTGCTGGGATTCAGGGGATCGGAGTTCCTTTGTAATACCATTGGCATCATATATTGCCAGGCTAGATATCGGTAGTCTAAGATGGTTGCGTTAATTTAAGCCCAAAGTTGCTATTCATCCGAGAGCAACACTCTCACTCTGCTTTAGTGCAAAATATCTAGACATGGTCATTGGGCCAAAACTTAGGTGAAAGCTGAACATCGATTTGAGGCAAACTCTCGTAAAAAATTGGGACTTCAGCCAAGTGTGATCCTATGGATGTCCATTTCGCACCTATAGACCAATAGCTTGCTGAGCTCAGGCAGATTGAGTAGTAACTGCTACAAGTGTGTTTTGAGACCTGCTGTCTCCCGAGTTCAGTATAGTTTTGAGGACGATACAATACGATTTGATTGCATATTCGACTTCAAGGTGCCCTGCTGCCTTTGAAGTTGAAGCCACCGGTTGGGTGCCTCTGTTTTGAAAACTTTTGGTATTTCAACTGTCACTAGAACCCATATGTCCTCCGATAGTAGCATAGGGTTCAACATGTTTTCTGTCATAACTCCTTTTTTTTCTAGTTCTCACGGTTGAATAGAGCCAAAGAATACGCATCTCAAAAATTGGGTCTGCTCGTAGTTTTGACTAGAAACCTACTTTGTGGAGGTAGGGTCATTGGTTCGACGTCTGATACTACTTGAATGAAATGGTGTTCGAAAAGTCCTACACACCCTTCATCTAGTTGCAAACTAGATCCTCGATCCTTAGAGGTCACTGTAAGGTAGCCTAAGATCGGCTTTAGAAGGATGATGCGCCTCAATTTTTGTTCTGCCACTGACGAAAACTGGTCCTTACCAAACGACAGTAAGCTTTCAACTGGGGCGCCCCATTTTTCCAATAAGATCTTCCAGCTATCCGTGAAGTTAGCTACGGTTTGGTTGATGTTTTAACTCATCAAAACCTGCTACTTGTTTGTCTGGCTGGGACATGACACTGATTTCGTTTCAACTGAAATCCTCTTCAATACTTAAAAATTGAAGGAGAGCCTAGCCTTGTAATCGAATTGTTACCGGATTATGGATCACTTTAGTCTTTTGGTTGTTAGGGTTTCTTCTCTTAGCCACGAAGGATAGAGAAAGATTTTGATAGTTTCCACCGAGTGCGTTAGTTTCCTCAACAAGATCTCTGGTTTCATGACAGTACCTTCAAGCAAAAGCCTTCGGAACTGTTCTAACTTAGACTCTAGGAATTTCAGACCTACCCTCCTCTACTCTCTACAACTTGGATTCAGTTTTTCGAAGCAAAAGTCGTGAAATAATTAAATTATTTTCAATTCCCTGAGCCTTAGGTTTAAAGTGGCTGCTAGCTACCGTCACCCCACTTAGACCGAAAATAGGTACATTATACTACCACCAGGATCATCACTGTGAAGCCGGTTTGAGTCGTAGTCGAATCCTAAGTGAAAGAAAAAAGCTTCTAAGTGAAGTTTTCTTTTATGGCAGAGATCAGGATGGGTCCAGAGAAGGTGGAGAATTATCTATTCCTCCTTCTCCTCAAAATCCTTTGAATACACACCAAGCCTAGCTGCGTGGTTTCCTATTAGCCAGTACCTTATTATATTGCTGATATTCAATCTGCTAAGAGAAATCGAACTTTTAAAGCGTTTCAGATCTAGATTAGCCCAGATCTGTTATGCCACGTGTCCACTTAAGATTTGATCCGTCGAGTGCATTCAACTTTAACTTAAGTTTTTGTCTAACATAAGGGGCTTTACCAGATAAGGTATCCCTAACCCCGGCATCCAACAAAAGTGAATAATAAACTGTTCTGCCATCTCTGAAAGAGACGAACTACAGTCCAGAGGCACTTTTGAATTATAGGAAAATGATTTCAAGGATTTGGTCTCTAAAAAGATGCGACTATCTCTCGTAGATATCACGTTTTTCTTAAGCCAAAATCAGACTTCTTAAATTGCCATTAACTCCGACTGGAACACGCTACAATAGATAGGAAAACGAAAGGACAGACTGAGATTAAGTCTATCCATCTACCTCGTCGTTAGTTTTTGGATCATCGGTGAGTTGACTTGTCTTCCGAAAACACCTCTTCCTCCCAGAATGACCTTGAATGGATGGTTAGCCGGAGGTAGGACTAGTGTACTCTAGGTTTTCGGAAATTAATTCGAAACTATTCAAAATGGAAGCATGGCCAAAATCTGTACTAAACCACTGATGGATTCCTTTGAGACAAACAGCTGTACTAGCAGCCATTAAAAAATACAAGGAATAGGTCGATGGGACTCAGGGCCTTGCTTCTCACAACCATTCGTGTTGTGAGTTTTATATTTCTTACTTTTCAGTACCTTGTTTGTTATTTCAGAGCCTTTTCCATGCCAATTATACTCTCGGGTGTTTGTCAGACGCTCGCACGAGCAGCCATTTGCCTAAAAAAATGTCAAGAGGTGTCAACTGAAGTGAGGTGTTGTAGAGAGTGTCGTACGAAGCGCCCTACTTTCGCACAAACTAGCTGATTGTTGGACTTATGTATGGCAGTCCACCACGTATGGTAGTATAGGCCTTATGACTAAGTTGTATACACGAAGTTTAAAGCCCCCTACGTTACCAATACCAATTTTGACTCTTTTTCAATGTCACCACGCATCCCTCCGTTTCTAGGATTCTCAGTGGATTAAGCACTAATTCCAGAGAATAGGGCATAGAACCCTACCTTGTGGGGGCTCCCTCTACTCACATGTCACAGTCAAAACTATTTATTTTCGAACATTCTAATTTCGAAAGAAAATATTTTGGATTTGAACCCAGTGGTGTTGTTCTCTGAACTTCGACTCTAAGTTCGAACTTTTCGTCAGAGGCTGGGCCTTTTAAGAATCGCTTCTCTGGGAACACACCCCGACACAACACACTAAAGCAGTCTTCTTATGAGATTTCGGGTTCCCTTCCTTACGATCTTAAAGGTTTCGCTGTAGATGAGTCAAAGTTTATTTTTGATCGAAAGAAGCAGCCACAGGGACACCCAAAGATGGAAATGATTGATGAACTCAAAGGACTAAATGGATTTTTTTGTCACAAATCAGAACCATCAGTTGGACTGGGAAAAGACGTACTTATTTTCAAATAAACAATTAAATTAAAAAAAAGAGAAGTATTTCGTACTGAGTTTTTCAAATTCGCCTCAAACTCCAGTTGGGGTCTTGAATACTAATTCGCTTGTCGCTGGCCACCTTATACGGAATGCACATCACAAAAGTGTTTCCCCTTAATCTTCGCCTCCATCGTCGGTCTTGATGCGAGTAATCAAGTGTGTATGTGTGTGTGTGTGTGTGTTTTTTTTTTTAAACAAAATTTTCGTTAAGTACCTACTTCAGTACCAAGTTTACTTTGTTCGAACGTACGAATGTACCAGAGAAGGTAAGGCACTCTCGGTTAGGCACAGGCACAGGCGGCTATGGCTATCCCCCAGTCGTCGGTCGGTGTCGATCGATGTTTTGTTTTCAAGCGTTTGCTGGCTGTATCGTCGTCGTTGTCGTTCGCGGTTCGCGGTTCTCGGTTCGCGGTTCGTCATTGACCATGCACATTCCACAAGGTAGATAGATATTTTTGTTCGGATTGAATTTAAAAAAGCATTGATCACTGACTGATGATATTGACAAAATGTCGCCGCGTGAACGAAATACTAAGCAGGATTCTTTCCATAAAGTAAATTGATTTGATTTTAAGTAGTTATTTGACCTCAGCGAGTCGTTCCGTGAATTAATTTGTGAGATGAGATTTTTTTTTTTTTTGCTTTTTTTTGTACATAGGTGCGGCCCCACTGTTGTGCGGCTGGGTAGATACCTACTGCTTAGCGCGGGCTGCTCACTTAAAGGTGTTATCGTTGTTCGGTTTGTCAGTCTTTGTTAATGACAACGAGAGGTGAACTAATAAATTGTCGAGGAAAGTATCGGTTAGGTGCTCCGCTTTAGCTGTACTGGGGAACGCCGGGACGTGATATAGAGCATACGATGGAGGGTTCGATTTTTATGAGAATATTTGCAAACTTGTTACTTTTTTTAGGACTAAGAACCAAGCCATAAAAATTTTCTAAAAAGTCGTCAAATTTCCAACGCCACGCCTATATTATTAAGGTCTACTTATTCGAGTTGGATTGTAAGATGTTTCATAATCTATGTTGTCCATAGTCGAAGGGATATGAGACTGTATGTCCCAAAGTACATCATGTAGAGCCTCTAACTATAGTTAGTTACAACCTCTTGACTTAGCCGTCGACTCTGATGTCAGAATCGGCAAGAGAATCGTAAGAATAGTCGGGAATTTCAGTATAGATACCGACTTACGTTAGAGCTCACCTAATCAGCAAAAAGCAAAACTGCAATCCTACCTTGAAAGTCCATTAAGATCGCACGTCCAAGTACGTCAAGGGGCACAGAAGCCTATACCTAGTTTTCTAATGACATGGTATAGTGTCACTCAAATTTTCGGCTTAAAAGTTATTTGGGGCTTTTAACCAAAATCGGATTTCTTGAGATAATCCCCTCAAACCATGAGCGAATCCTTACATAATGATTGCGTAATGACTGCAAAGCCTACAAATGTTGCTCCTTCAAGCGAAAAAGTGATATTTTTCTTAAAAGTGGGCGTGGCTCTTCAATGATTACATGACATGGTATGTCAAACACTTCCAAATGCCATATATTTTGAATCAGAATCTTATGCCGTCGATCCACAGAGAGTTATGATACCTTTTAGGCGAAACATTCTTAGGCTGCTTGATGTAGAGGGGAAAAGATACATATGTATCTGTAGTCTCCATGTCAGTATAATATGTCGCTTGTAGCCATGAGACTTAAGACTCTAGTGGTCAGCCATAGGAACTCCTTAAAAACAGGGGAGATGATTTGGGCAACTGAATCAGTTCGTTAACCAAGAGGGTCGACCAAAATTCAATGCTAAATGGTGCTCTCATCAACATTGTCTAGTGGCTAGTAGCTTCTAGATGGTAGATCAAGTCCTCAGATTAACGCAAATCTTGGGTAAAACTGACTGTGTCTTAGTGTCGAAACCGCGTAAGACACTAAGACGATGGTCATCATCATGGTCATTATTGAAAGCAAAGAAGCTTTTCTAGGATTCCAATATGTTGGAAGCAGCCTTTTCTACAGAGTTGGTCCTGACATTCTACAGACCGTCTGTAACCTCAGGGAGAAAACCTCGTTTAGAAATCTCAGTGGAATCAACAGCAAATAGTTTTGGAAAATGAGTGTAGGCATGTTGTATCCCCGATAGCTGAAAATTCTACAACGGACGTGGATCCAGGTGGCATCTCCGTGAAGAGCGTAAGGTTCTTTCTATTACGAGCTAGAATTTGCTTGGTTTTTGTTTCGTCGTTTCGCTCCTGGGACTCAAAGGAGTGTGATGTCGCGGCTGATTGTGAGTTCGTCAAGGCATCGTTTCACAAATTTAAAACTGACGACTGTGGATGAAAGAAACTTCACGGCGGACTATCCTAGACACTTCCTAGAATGGGGTTTTGTGGACAGTTCTGTCGTGGTTAGGAAAGCCGAGGAAAACGCCACTCTTTTCTCAGTTTTTGATCCGTTCGTGAAACTCAAAATAGTATTCGGGTTGATGGCGGTGCTACCAATCCAATCCTCCCCTAAGGAGGAGACTGTTTCAACGTTTGGGGTGAAGTCGTGGAATCCTGATCTTGGCCTAAATAACAAAGCTGCTAAGAGTGCCATAAGCTTAAAATAGTCCTCTATCTATACGGGACACCAAAGCGAATAATTGCACGCTTAGGAGCTTTGTCCTTTAGGCGAAGATCTGATGGGATCAGTGGCAGAATGGTTTCAAAGGTTGCAGGCGCCGTTGGTAGTCCCCATGCATTCTATTTTTTCCATTTTTGTCAGTGCCTTGCAGTACTTGGTCTCATGTCTCCTACGTGCTACCAAACTAAGCACCCATAGGACAGGATGGGTCTGATGATGGCGGGCTTAAGCCCCGATTTTTACCAAATTATTTGCTGCATGTATACCTTTGAGATTCAAGGCCCGATCCGTGGAATTGGGCTCTCCTCTCCTGCTGGTTTCTCTATATAGTTGCTTGCGATTCGATGTTAACACAGGTCCTTGAGCACCAAACGCAATCCAGCATTTGATTGTAAACGTAATACAATGTGCCAATCGACAATGTATCTTTCTGCTGCCAATTACCAGCGCCGTATATTGTCTGCAGCCAAACCAGAGTACCCAGCTTAATAGCTCATTATCCTCTCCACCCCAGGGAACACCTACCCACTGCCTCGACTGGCAATTAACCAATTAACCTTTGAAATTGAAGTAGCCATGTAGTTAGATACTTTGAAATTGACATTCGTTTACGACACTACACACGCACCCACGGCCTTGTAATTCCACACCTCATCCCCATCCAGGACATCACACTCGTAGCGCGGAGTCGTCGCCCATTAAGCCTCGTAATATTTTAAGGACTTTATAATGTTGGCCGAATGTCTCAATTAGACAGACGCCAGCAAGGGCCATCATTCGCATAGATTCGCCATCGCGCTGCACCAACTCCAGAACCAGTCTCCGGAATCCGTGTCGGAGAGTGGCAGGAGGGTTCTGCGATTTTTACGATGTAAAAATCATAAGAACATAATAAAATTAACATTTTACGATTACGACAAATACGATTTACTACCAATCCGGCAATTTGCTCTCGGCCGTGTCCATGTCTAGCTTGGAGTGTCGGTGGCTTTTTTTGTTTTTTTATTACCACTGCACGGTTGGCCGTTGGACGTAAACGTTTGCACGTTAGTGGGTACCTATCTGCGGCCGATTATATGTCGATTGGCAGACCGATATTCCTTTGAGGTGCAATTTGTCTGATGTGTTGGCATTCAATATAGTTATTTGGTGACAATTAGCCTGGAACTGGTTTTTGGCTATAAGCCCGCGCTGCGGAGAACTAGTGACGCGCAGAGCCACACAAAAAAAAAAACGAGAAAACAAAACGCGCAGAGCTGTCCAACGGATGGAATATTGATTGTAGTCTGTCTTGAGTTGAGATTGTTTTTCGAAGCTCAGTTGGAACGATGAGGAGGAAGTGTTATCTAACAGCGCAGTATGGTTCACGCTTGAGTTGACCTTTTCGAAAAGTCAGAGGTTCATGGCATTTCGATAGCCCGCCTAATTTCCGTGTGTAGATGGGGGTTATCATGTTTCTTGTTTGGTTTTTTTGGTTTTTTGTTCGAAATGCACAGAAATAAATTTCAAGTTTAAATATTCAAAGTGTGACGACAGTAGGAATTATGATTTTCGAAAGCAATCGCGGAATAGTTTAAAAATAATTTTCGGGAGAATAGTATCTGTCTGCGCATTCGGTTGTAGAGAGTGGGGTTCACGCAGTAAGTGTGACGTTAATGGATGGATGGCGGGATATTTTGAGAGCCCTGGGGGCATGCATTCTATAAGTTTGACGAATAAATGGATCGCGGAAGTCTGTATGGAAGGAAGGAAGATTATTTCAAAGCTAGGTCCTCGTAGGAGAGAGGTCTAGGTGGAGCAGTTATGAACCAACAAGGAAGGCCGCGATAGCTTTTTGTCCATGCAGCAGAATCTTCATAACAAAATGAGAGCCAAAGCCGGCTATTATCGTTTGCCATGGCTATCATTGAATCCATCCTTCATGGTGGCCTACTACACACACAGCCCGCCCTTTAAGCCATGTTCGAGCTCTATCCACTTGACTCCTTTACACACGAAGGGACGGTGATGAGTGTCCTCCGAGAAACTTGGATGTGGGAAAGTAACCGGACACTGGACCATTAATGCGGACTTTACCTTCAATCTCGAATCCAAATTTCCCTCTAAAGAGAGCTGGACAAACCGTGAGGTCACTAACCCCGTTTCTATCTACATCTTCACGGATGGAGGGACGAATATACTGACTCCGGGACATTCTCAGAGGAACCATCAATCGCCTGGTCTATGAAACAACCCAACCACGAAAGTGTCTTCCCAGCGGAAATATTTGGAACCACCGAGACTTACCAGAACCTATCAGCTGTGAGCAGAAGTGAAAGTGTATAGGGTGCGCCATCTTTCATGTCGGAAGGTAAACATTGAATAACTTTCGCATTTATCCATCGATTGACATGAGTTGACATGTTTTTGAAGCACCAATTCAGTACAATTTTAACCATGAATCGCTTCGTTTCGAAACAATGCGATGAAATAGTGACTCTGTTAATTGAAAATAGTCGCTCAGCTTTGTTCAAAAAACACGTATTGGCCAACCAGATCTCCAGATTTGAACTTTTTTTGTGGGGTCATTGGAAAGGCAAGTATACGCCAGCAAGTCCCAATTGCCAATTGCCGAGCTCAAGGCAAAAATTCGTGCAGAAATCATCGCTGTACCGCCCGAGATGGTCGAAAAAGTGATGAAAAACGCAAAAAGGGCATATTTTGCTTTGGTCAATAGAGGCCGCCACTAAACTGATGCTGTATTCAAAAACTAGGCCAAATAAATTCCAAAAAGTACGAAATTACTTATATAACAGACTGACATGAAAGATGGAGCATCCTTCCACCAAAGCCATCATCTCCATCGCAACCAAATCAAAAGTGGGCAGTAGATGTAGGTCCGTCTTCTCGAAGCATAGTCCAATGCTCTGCTGTGTTCCGGAAAGCACAGAGTTTCATACATACAAGCTGACTACTCGGTTCTTACGACCATCGGTCGTCTCATATCCAGAAACACTTCGGACTTTGACAGGATACTTTAGGCCAAGTACAACAAATATGTGACCAAAGAGATTCGAATACTTAATAGACCACAGCCGTCTCTCCTCATAGACATTCTTATAGCTTCCAACTCAATAGGGGGTCATTCTAGAAGAAAGAGGATCAGTACAATAGGCCCATGCAGAGGCTGGAGAACACCACGCATTTCCTCTGCGAATGTCCAAGTCTGAACAGAGTTCACCTAGTTTGTCATTGAGCCTTTCAGTCTCAGTGCTGGGGAGTTACAACTTACCCTGCGAGTCAAGAAATCTACAAAACTTCGGTGCATTGTTTGATGGTCAGAATTTGTATGGCTTCCCATCACATCCATCATGTATTTCTTCTTCAAATTGCATGGATCCGGTGTCCAGACTCAATCGGCTTACACGCACTTTTCTGTTGAGGAGCAATACTGCTCAGAACAGAAACCCTTCGTATTAATGCTGAACTTAATCCCTCAGATCAGATCAGTCTTAGTATCTTAGAGTACAAAATTCTGCTGCAGATTCGACGAGTGACAGCACCGCAATATGAAAGGTTGATTCTGTGAAGATGCGTTGTACATCGTACTACTGTAGGCGAGATACCCGTAACTCTAACCCACACTGACTAGACCGCTCTTTATAAAGTACTATGCCCCGATATTGCTTACGCTATTGTGAGCTATCACCAGCAAGACTTTACTACACAGGGTGACCTAAACCAACAAATTTTAACCAATATCGTTGCCGATAGTTAGTATTTCTTTTCGAATTTCAAAAACGTACCCATTTTCAACATCAAAGCAAGACCAGTCCTCCCCATCATGTCGTTGCATAATAAAAAAAAAAAAAAAATTAATAAAAATCACGACTTCGTTCCCCGGATATCGTCGCATTCTCCAGCTTCTAGACGCACACAAATCTCGCCCTCTGACGTAGTAGCCAAGAGCTGTGTTATCAGCAGCAAAAATATGTGAATTCTCTCCACACACCAAGGCGAATTGAATTATTTAGCGAAAACAAAACCAAAAAAAAAGAACAAAACCCTCCTTCCATTATGACCTTTAAGATAAAGAACTCTCGCCTAGATTAGGCCGCGAGGCGATAATCAGAAAAGTTGACTCCGAGTTTCGCTTTTTTTACAAAAGATTCAACTACAAGGTGAAGAAAATATTTCGAAATTCACTCACATCGAGTACATTCCATCCGAAATCAATCAGAAGTTCAAAAGTTCGGATCAAAAGCCCGGCGGAGCCGTATAAGGCCTTATCGCTACACTTACGATTGTGTGCGATACTTAACACAGTCGCAGGCATGAGCAAATATTTGCTGTTCTCATTTGATCAATCTGTCTCCCCCTCCGAACGGTGAGACGTCACACACGTTTGCGGGTCATTAGAATGAGTTCTAGCCCCTGCTCCGCACACCAGGAGGAGGAGGAGGAGGAGGAGGAAGGCGCTTCTAAGGCGCGCTAAGTGGTAGCAAATCAAAACACTTATACACTTGAGGAATCATATCAAAGGCTGCTTCCAACGTGTTATCACTGTGCCACCACCACCTATCGGGCAGTTAAGTGTGCACGATAAGCGCACGGTATCGTTCGGATTCGAAATGATGAAACTGCGGAGCAATGGATGTATCTTTTCGTTTGTTTGTCGATACAAAGTGGTTCTTTATCAGCTCAGCCAAGGCGTATGCATATGAGGTGTATCTACGTGTATTCTTCCATCGGTACGCGATGGGAAAACAGAGGAGCAGAGTTGTGGAATACTAAATACTTAACATGGCGACAGAGCGAATGTCCAACAGCGGTGGGTACGCATTTGTAATCGAGGTCAACCCTCGATAGCTTTTTATTGCGTACTAACCGAAAGGGTTGGATGGAATTTACAATTCGTTTGTGTGCAGCATTTCATCGGAGGCGCTGGACGGGATGGGAGATGTGCTGAATGCTGATTACACGTATTGGTGCTGGCGGTGCTGGAAGAAGTGAAAACTCGTGGTTTGCCACGAGGAATTTAGAATTTAGGCTAAAAGATAGAACAACTAGACTACTAATGGGATTGGTGTCACCTTGGAATGCCTTACATAACGTTAGTGTTATGATTGCAGAACAGAGAGTATCGCAAGCAGTTGAAGGAACTACAATCAATGTTTCCCTATGGAACTATGTGTCAATCCACACCTTCATACAGATCTTAGACTAATATGGAGGCCGTCCTATGGCAATGAAGGCGTGCCTCGAAGAGACTGGAACAACATGTGACAGAAGAGGCCCCGGAAGACCTTGTAGAGGCCGTTTTGATGAGCCACTGGACTCAGTGGTTTACACGATTACTGGGACTGGTGAGCGATACAAAACCATGATTCGCGTAAGTTGATGAATTGTTTAGATACACAGCTCGGGTGACCTAATGCTTCGGGTGACCTAATGCCCGTCCGGTTTGACCATTCCAGACTTCTTTTTGGGTCCATGAGAAGAAGCCACAGATTCTGGAAGGTCTCGGACAGAATATCCGATAAGAGTGCGAGAAGTTTTGAGCAACTTGGTGGTTGTACTCAGACAATGATTTCGATGTTAAGACACACATTGCTCGCTTGATTTGTGAGAAGGTATTCTATCTGGAGTTGGATCAACTTGATTCCTTGGATCAAACAGAATATGTCAAACAGAAAGACACTAGGGCTCGAGCATAACACTTTTTATTCTATAGACAGTCTTGACAACTGCCAATAGTAGTGAGAACCTAGACTGTTTGGGCAGAGATTACCCATTCTTCTTTTGGATGCTTTGCATGCAACAACCAGGGTGGACTCGTTCATATCCTTGAACATTAGGCGGTGCCCTCGATGCCAATAAATTACCGATGAACGTTACTACGAGCCTTACTCCGGCAAATATGAGTCAAGCTTAGGAGAAGTATTCAACGAGACTCAACAGTGTCTGGTTTCTGATTTTGATGGGTCATTGGTGGATAGACCGAGTAGAGTTTGTTTGAAAGCCGTATCCGTTGGTGAAGGAGTACCTGATCAGATGAGTTACAGCCTATCTGGAAATGGGTTACTTCGTTCATGAGTACTTGAACTTCTAGATTAACATTGCGAAGGTATTGTGACACATGCTGAGGCTCTGTCAACTGGATAAGTATTGTCTCCCCAAATGGGGACCATGATCATAGTAGAACTACTTACCAGTTATGCTGACCAACTTGGTCATTATCTGTCGAGTCTGAGTAGATGATATGAAAAACTCTTTGATACCATAAAAGGGGATATATGTAGGTACAGCTGGACCCAACATAAGCCCGTCCAAAGCAATAATAGTACCATTCATGGAATCTGTCTTTTGGGAACGATATCGATAAGCTAAGATGCCAACTAGATCTGCAGAAAGGCTATTGGAGCTCTTTTGTCCGGTACTGTGTGGTTAAGGCAGAAGTTTAAGACAAGTTCACATCTAGCCTCCTTGCAAGCCCTTCCTGAGGCCACTACACTCTGAGCAGGAAAATGGACATCGAATCCAAAGAGGTGGCTATGGCTATGGCCAGTTCGGACAGCTCTTGGTGTCGTGACAGGACACTGTGTGATAGGCAAATAGAATCTATCCTTCACTCGTTCTGTGACTGTCTAGCGCTATCCACTAAAAGGAAACACGCTCTTGGGGGCTATTTCCTTGCGGAAGTGGCTTAGTAGCTTAGTATAGCTATTACTTCAAGCTATTACATGCACTTCTATGTCAAGTAGCTGCATGGATACGGTAGTCCTCCGAGGGTAACATTGTTTTGTCATCATTTTGAGAGGTGCGTAGTCACTCTATGAGGACCACTTGCCACTGAATGAACACCTGCCATGTGTAGTACTAGCTGCAGTTGATCAAGAACCCGGAACTCCACTTGTTCCTACGCACCTCAGGAGTAGCGCAAGCCCAACCGCAGATCAAAGGCCATAAATTTCAAGCAATTAAGTCACAATCTCCCTCTCTCTCTTTCTTGTAACACCATGCAACCATCGTTTATCATGCAAATCGAACGTCATTCCTCTAATTTATAGCCCCACGAGGAAAAGGAAAAGATTGTCACCAATCTTATCGCGTCAGGCCGTCATCTGGAAACAGGTTGCTCTTAAAAGCCCGTCCGTCCGATTATATTGGTGGCAAACTTTTTTAAAAAAAACGATCATAAATTTTGCCACAAGAATTTCTCAAACCGCAACTCGATGGAGTTGCCTGAGTGGTTCTGGTGGCAGGAAGAGGCAGGTAAACCAAAACAAAAAAAACTAATAACAGTCCCTGTCCCATATCTGCACTACACCGTAGCAGCCGAGTACCGCTGGAACTTAAAAAAAAAAATCAAATCAACGACTGATCTCGCTGATCACTCTGCATTACCAAGTCACATGCCACTTAGAGAGACGCGCGCGCGCGCTCTCGCACATCAGTGCAACGCCAGCATTAGAGTGCAATTAGAAAAGTGCCAATGGAATCAATTATTCCATCGTGGCCGCTTCGCCTCGACGCTTGACGCTCTTGCAGATAATCTTAGCATGACAACGATATCAATCTTTTTACTGAATGCAGGCCCAGATGCGGCACCTTGCAGCATGCATCCAACCCGAGCACGGTTTAATTGTTCGAGCGCATCTTGTGGCATCGCGCTGTGTCGTTGTCGTTGTAGTCTTTGGCTTCGTTTTAGGCCGCAGTGTGGAAAGTTATGTGGTACAGTTAAGAGGAATCCGGATTCAGATTCACTGGAGTTCCAGTTTGCGTCAAACTCTAACTGTTGATGAGTTTGAGTTTGAGTTTGAGTTTGGCTTCGTTGTTGTCGCTTCTTTTGCATGTCACAACGCCACCATCACCGTCAGCACTCATCAGAGATCTCGGTCTTGGCTTGGATTCGGCTTCAATCTTGGCTTAATTATCGAACTTAATTAATCTCTGTGGCACGATTCGATAACGTGGCAAATTGAATGACTGCGCGGTGCTGTATCTGCACTCAAGAGAGTCAACCGAATCTAATTGCAGGCTCAACGCCGCCGCCGCCGTCGAGTGCAGGCAGAGATCAAAACAATTGGGTTTCAGTTGCCAGCCACTTCTGGCCACAATCATCAACGGCGATGATGATCATGATGGTGATCATGGCACAGGAGTTGTCGGACTTGAACAACGCCGAGAGCCTGGTGAATGACCAGCGCTTGCTAATGAACGTACTAATGAAATTCGTTGCTGCCGCAGCAGGTAGCATGCACCTGTGTAAACCTCGGATAAACAAAAGATAATGACCTCAGATTAATGCGCGCTACCAAGCGGCTGCAGGTCGCTCTCCTAATGGATGTAATCGGTTTTTTGTCACCTCGCGGGAGCGCTTGGTCTCGAGATCGATTAGAATGTTCCAATTGGACTTGTATCTCTCTGTCTCTTTCGTTTATGGCTTATTGCGAAAGGTGTTAATAATTCTGTACGCCACGATCCAATTCTAATTGGGAATGCATTTGAATCGAAACATGTGCAACCGGTGTTGTGCGGAGGGTTCTCGGCTCACGTTTTGTGTTGGCGATGCATGTCGAATGATGCAGTTGACCCAAATGCAATTGTAAACGGCTGTGCGCCGTGGTGGGCTGGGAATGGGCTCGTATGGTGATTCGTAATTAAAATGTTAATTATTTCGGAGGAATACTGTGTGCCTTTGGGATTTGTTTCGAAACTGTTTCAGAACCTAGGCGATGTAACCTGAATGTGTATGTACATAGGCAGCGAGTTGAGGAGGGGGATCTGGTATTTTGGAGCAGTTTTGGGACTCGAACTGGTCTGTCAGTTTGGTGATGTCTGTTGGAGATCTTTACCAATTTTCGTATGGAACTGGTCGGTCGTTCAGGGTGTCAGTTGACAAAAGATTCGCTTTTTACGAAAGGATTGCTGGCACATATGTGGGTGACAGTTCCCTACCATCATAAGCCGGGACCATAAGAGAGTTTGTCGAGCCTTTTAAATGGTGACCAGATAGCAATGATACTTTTTCCAAATGCTACATATCAGTAGCTGTCAAAGCTGCTAATGACATCTAGCTGTTAAAATATTCAGTAAAGTTTGCCATTCCATCGTGCATCGTTTCACGCTTGTCGGATGTGCGGAAATTATTTAAAAAACTGTATGGACATTCCGACTCAGTTGTGAATACGAATTTCGTCGTGAGATCGGTCGTCAGCATGGCTTCAGTGTGTTGGCGATTCGTCACTCCGTTGAAAAATTGGAGCATAAGTACACTTAAACCAGACAAAGATTGGTGTGAAATGAAGAAAATATAGCCGCCGTAGCGGCTAGTATCGAAGAAGACCCAGAAATGTCGATTCGGCTGAATTAGGCTTCGCCGGAGTGTCAACCTACGTATAGAAACCGAACGACCATAGACAACGCTGTGAGTCCCCCAATTGTGGCTAAAAAATCCCCTTCTCGGACGAGGCCCATTTTTGGCTCAGTGGCTATGTGAACACAATTCACAAGTGTTTAGAGCGGGTTATGGCATGGCGGCATCATCGGACCTTATTTCTTTCGAAATAAGGAATAATCTCAGCTATAGAGTGTTATGAACCGACTTTCCGTGGCTAAAGCTCGACAACATCGATATATCCGAGCTGGGATTCCAACAAAACGTCGCTACATGCCATACAACCGACACGCGACACTCGAAGTTGTGAAGGAGACATCAACTGGTAGCCGCGATCATGCGACTTGACACCATTTGATTATTTTCTCAGGGGCTGTCAAGTCCTCGTCTACGCTAACACGCAAGTCACTTTGGATGAGCTCGAGGCCAACATTCAAGACGGTATTGCCGTAATTACGTCGCACGTATTGAACCGAGTCATCAAGAATTGGACCGACCTCTTGAAGCACTGCCAGCGAAGGCATTAGAAAGATGTGCCATTCCACATGTAATGGCATAAATGTAGCTTCAAAATAAAGTCAGAGTCAGTTTCATATCTCACACTGTCGATGTTTTATTTAAATTTCTTTTTATATTGTTCTTATGTGGTCACCCTACAAAATAATGAGTGACAGCCTATTGAGTTCCAGAACTTTGCGATTTTTTGCTCCAAATTTGGGTAAATTGTGTGACAAGAACGCTGTTATCCGTGTTCTTCTGATAGCCTCGTGGGACGAAGCTACCTCTGTGGATATTATTGGCATGTCAGTGGCATTCGTACCTATCCCAGTCCTATTGAGCTGATAAGCTCTTTCGATGACATATTCAAAGACCCATGAAGCCAACTCAGAACTCTGAGCCTTTATAGCCTTCTAGATCCCAAATATTGACAATTCTTCTTGCAACCGCAGAGACTTTCATATATCACACATATCGTAAGTATCTGGTCCTTGAATTCAAGATTCGATGCGTTTGGACTATTTTGGGTTCTTCGCAACGAATCACATCGATTCCAACACTTGGCATCCTTCTTGTTTAGTAACCAACATCCGCAATGTTCGTCCTTCAGATCAGACCCAGAGTTTAGAACTCTGTCTTCGTTGGATCTCCACTAGGATGTCGTTTATAGAATTTAGGCCGAGGTAGGTGGAACTCCTTAAACATCTTGAAGCAGTTCTCTGTTCAGTCAGATGTTTGTTTGATTGACAACAGCAACAAGGGGCAATTGTTCTTCGTGCTGATGTGCTCATACTGAATGATTCTAATCCTGGCTGGGGTGGCCCGGTTATGTTGTCCTCCTCAGCATCTAGAGAAGTGCTGACTCCAGCTCTGCACTACCACTTTGGACACTGCTACCCGCTCTAATTCGGACGACTCCCTGTTTCACGTACAACCTGAAAGTTTTTTCCTTCCAAGGAATCCCTACGTCGACTAAGTCAAACCGCCGCTGGCCACAACCAGTCGGCGCTGGCCACAAACAACCAATCCCACTTGACAATTCAATGCCACAATCCGAAATGAGTCTTTATGACATCCTGTCAGTCCTTCGCGGACAAATTGCCATCGCCACTGATAGCTTTACAGTAATGTCAACTTGTTCCAATGTACGCGCGGATAAACAAAGCTACCCCCAGCATCACCGGTGCAGGTACCATCCCCTCACGTAACTCATACTAGTCGCGCAAGTCAAAGAAATAAATTTCTAACAAATCAGCAACAAATTTACTCGCGTTGTCACATAAACAATCGAAAGGTAGCTTCCTGCCTCCCTGCGCATTCCATGTCTCCCATGATGTCGCGGCGACAACCTTCGTCCATGGTTATGTCCTTCACCGTCGTCCTCTCAAGCTGCTGCTGGTGCTGGAGTATGCATATGAAGGTAGCCATGCAGTTGCGACTGCGCAAGGTCCAAACAGTAAAACTACTCAATAAATTTTTATCTCTTCCTTTGGAAGGCTTCTATCGAAGCTAACAATCTGTGTTGTTGCGCAGAGCGAGAGACAGGAATGCCCGAGGGGTGCTTGGTGGTTCGCGTACCGTGCTGGCTGCGACTGCGACTCAGTCGAGAGTATAACATGATCGTGGAATGGTGTGATCTTGTGCCAAAGTGACTGCAGTATGCAGTGCAACTGTTGCAGCATCATTGTGTGTTTGGCTCGTGCATCAATCTGTCTATCTGGCCAATTCATTTCCACCTCTAATAGCTCAGCTGGGATGTGGAAACGGGTGCGCGCGCTCTCGTGCAATGGAGTGATCTTCTCTGGCCGGCCAAGAAGATGTCTTATTTATTATGACAGGCGGCACACAATTTTAGCATATTATTCAAATGAAGGAATTATCGAGCGCACACTGCGGAGACCCGGTGACAAATGATTGTACCTACAACGATGGACGGGCCTGCGCTACGAGTACGAACGACTCTCGAGTATTTTCTGTGTGCAATGGTTTGGGGGCTCTCGGCCTGCAAGAGTTATTACCTCGGATCAATACGTTAAATCAGTCAGCTCACAAAGAAATCATAAATTCTGTCCGAAGGCAAATTGCTGAGGTGGGTTCCTACAAGCTGAAACATGCCTAGTGTGGTCGTAAGTATCTGGAGAGCGGATGGGTATGACATTGTGAGTGAAGGTTCTGCGTTCATTATGCAAATTGATTCTCTTGTTGCTGTTCTTCATGGCGAAGGTGAGGAATATAATATGTTTGGGGTTCGCCAAATAACTAGCTGGTGGCACAAACGGTTCTAGATTGAATTCGAACAAAGGATAGTTCTTGAAGTAAGCCTGGGACAGATGGCATTGATTTTATGTCCAAAACTTACTCTACATGCTTGATAAAAGCTGATCCTTTACGAGATCTGTAGCTCTTTGAGAACATTTCGAGACATTCGAGGAGCGTTCAGCAATGTGAGCGCCGATGACGTCCTGAAGATCTCACGCAGGACGAAATTGAACACCGGATTCTCCAATTGGATTGCACTGATGCTTAGATCTAGGAGGTTGCAGAGGAACGCCCTCTAGGGGTGAGCTTCTCATGCTTGACGAGATTTTAGTAAGTCTGAAGAAGAGTGGTCGATATAAACTGATGGCTAATGCTGGTAGTCACCCTGGCCTCATGGAAGTTCCTCCAGTCCTTCATACAACTTGAGGATGACTGGGTTAGAAATCAATCGTAAAAAACAGCGGTAATGCTATTTGTGAGGCTTGAAACCAGCCGTGGTACGCAGGATATACAGGGCGATTATAGCAATATAAGCTTTCTAACCTTAAAAAAAAATACAAAGGCCAGCTCGCATCGGTACTAGAGGATCACCACAAGCAGCATCTCTAGCAATGCGGACCATCCTCGTCTCATTCTGCTCGATCTGTGCTGGAGTGGTCTGGCGTCTAAGACTGCTTTAAGACTGAAAGAGATATGAGTGTGGTAATTGAACCCAGTGTGCTCTTTTAAAAACAACTTAGAGGCTGAAGCCATTGGTGGAGTTAATCGACAGTGAACTTATCTAGACACATGTGACATTCCTCCCTCAAACTTTATGGTATTCCTTCACACAGACTATATGTCGTCCGGCTATAGGAATAAGATTCGGACATTCAAGGAACTCATAGCTAGCTTTAATCTCGAAATCAAGACTTCTAGAAGCAGTGAATGAAACATTGTCACCGAGGGTAAAGGGTAGAGAGAGTGATAGGGCAAGAAGAAAACCCCCATCCAGTCAATGAGGAGTCAAATTTCCTGCCAGTGTTGAAGACATTAGCTCAGCTATCAAACAGCTAAAGAACTACAAGGCTTAGATGTTTTGGTAGGTTACATGCTCCAAGTCATGCCCTATGACTGGACTATGAGCTCTATATGTTCCATATTCAAGGAAGATGACTCTAATATGTCAAACAATTTGCTCTGACTTCTTCAACCTCTTGCTGGAGGAGTAAGTGCGAAAGACCGAGTTAACACGGAAGGTGGTATCTTCAATAAATCTATTCAGGTGCTGGGGTAGACGCACGACATCGACATCATCGGTCTCTCCCACAACGCTGTCATAGAGGTTCAAGACTCCTAACTTGGAAAATGAAAAGCATTGGTCATGTCAGTTCTGCCATATAGAACCGAGTTCTGGATTATAAGCCAGGAAAACAGAGCACAACAGCGATCCCTATTAGCTAGATCGTCGAATAGGTTTGTTCGCGTCGAACGAGTGGATAGTAATGCTCCAACCAAAACCAAAAAGGATCAAGCTATCGCAGATGGCAGGGGCTGTTAGTCTAGATAACTTTCTATAAGTACCGTGGAAGTGAAAATCTGACATATCTCAGGCGGAGGGGTTTCGCGGCTCGAATGATGTATCTCCAGACCAGCAACGTCGTCCGGATAAGCTAGAATTCTAAAGCCAAATCTCGCTGCATTCCTACAGCACATTCTCATCGTGAAACTTTGAGATGCAATTGGTTTTTGTTTTCTTGTTTTGCTCATCCATTCGAGGCACAAAGTCAAAGCATTTCACCCGGATACTTGCGAAATATAATTTCATTAGCCGCCGCACACCAGTGCGGTGTCGTAAATATTGATGATTTGCCCACAGGGGGCACAGAGGCGACGCGACCTGCAACTGAACTTTTAAGCTAATTATCTCACCTAAAACTGTACAAGGCTATTTATACACGAGTGAGTGTGTTGTGTGCGCTCGTATTAGTGCTGCTGCTAAAGCGGAATTCAATAAGTCACACGAGCACACCACTGTCCGTGGAAAATGGTAAATAACCTCCGGGGGCACAGCACAGCACCGCACCGCACGGAACAGTACAAATAAAATATAAAAATCGGAAAAATAAAAATCATAACAATTTGTGTTTTTTTTTTTCTGTTTTTTTAGTGGAAACTACGCCTCTGTGTTATGGCGGCCATGGTCGAACCGATTTAGATCCGACTTTGGAGCAATTGAAGCGCAAAAGCCTTTCAAAGCGTTGACCTCTAGCTTGGGCTTTGCTTTTGTTAGCCTGCGTGCGAGTGTGCGACAAAAGCGGAAAGCATCATCGGTGGCATGCTTCTGCTCTGAACTCGCTCATCGCACCAACACACACACAGTGGTCGTGGAATCGATTTATCGCTATCCGATTTTCTAATTGCGATTAGGACGGATTACTTATGTATGTGACAAGTTTATTTATTCACTTTTGTAGGTAGTGGCGTACCTATAGAACGAACCTACTGGTTACCAGTACAGCGAGCTGTTGTGGTCGTTTACTGAGTTTACCTGAGTTACCTGGGTTCATGCCCTACTGTCGAGTAAGTAGCGCAAAGTGATAAACCAAACAATTATAGTTTTACAATCGACGTTAATAACAACGTTGGCTGGGTGCAAATTGGCGTGATCTGGGATTAGTTGTTGGCTTTTATTTGAACAGCAACTAGATACGTTGATTGAATTGTTCCACGTTTGCTGTTTATTGCTGGAAATGGTTGACGGAAAAGGCAAACCTTTAGGCCCATCTATGTGTACATGAGACCCATTTCAGTTCGCAATATGTTAAGTGGAAGTCGCTTATACTGAAGAGACCGACGATCGGCTTATCCGACAATGCTCTGTCTAAAGGAAGAATAGCCAAAAGTATAATGGAACCAGTCAAATCCTGAAATCGTCAAAGTATGTCCCTATCATCCGATGTCGAGTTGCTAACATTTCTGAAGAAATAAGTTCAAGACTCGCCATGGGTAGCTTGGAACTGAAAATTCAAACCTACTAGCGATGCTGCATAGAAGGACCAGGCCAGTTAGCCAGGCCAGGAGCGTTTGGGATGCTATCTACAGTTTGACGTAGCAATGCGATTAGCTTAACCACCAAGCTACGACTGTTCCGTTCCAATGTTGAATCCGTGCTGCTATATGGATGTGGTACCTGGAGGGTGACCGCCACTATCACGAGAAAGCTGCAAACGTTCGTCAATAGGTGCTTACGTAATATCTTTAGGATTTTCTGGCCAAACCGTATCTCTAACGAACAACTCTATCAGAGAACGGGCCATGAACCTTTAGGCACAACAATACGACGACGAAAGTGGCAGTGGATTGGACATACTCTCCGAAAGGGTGACAGGTCCAAAGCTAACCACGCGATGCAATGGAACCCGCTTATTTAGGATGGCAGGATACGCGGTGGTCCTAGGAGTACGTGAGAAGGAAGCACGGCAACTGGGAAAGAGTTGGGCAGAACTGAAACACATTTCCAGAAACCGCACGCGATGGCGCGTAGGCATTGTCGAGGCCCTAGGACCCACAAGGGGATACAGGACTTAAGTAAAGTAAGTTAGAGGAGGATTGAGAAGGAGAAGAGTTTTGGAAGTTTTGCTAAAAAGTGAAAGGTACCTGATGAGGCTACAAAACCGGAACCGAAGCCTGTAAGGCAGCAGAATGTTTTGTGGGTATATTCGGATTACTTTTGCGATATTGACTAAATTTTCACTGTCAGTGATGAAGTTTCCCTAAATTGGATGAAGTTAAACTGACGATTTATAAATATTTGGCGCAACAGGTCAGTGAGACCCAGCCCCAACTTTTTCAAAGAAGTGGAGATCCTTAAGCCAAGAATCCCATAAAGCTGCTGTTTCGGCTTTTCAACAGACAAACGGATCAAAATGTCAAAAACAGTCACTCAACACAGGCTGGTAGCAATCTGGTCTGGTCAGCTGGATCGTAGGAGACGTATGAGTCAGTGAGTCCTCCAAGAAAGATTGGCATTTTGTGAGTGGCTGCTAGGTGCTGAATTGTCGAAATGCGACACTTTTTCTTATTAACAAAGCTGTTGAGACAGATATGGGCTTCATCGAAACTCAGTCCCTGAAATTCAAGCTGATGGTCATTCAACTTCACTTCTTGGGTCAGAGCCACTTTACAGAACACCTCGTCTGGTCACAGGGTTGTCTAATTCTTTAAACAAACAGGCGCTTACCTTACGCGTAGCTAAGAAATTCTATCGGCAAAATGGGGCATCAGTATTGCTCAGACTTGATCCGCTCTCCATGTGTTCTAGAACATATACATATGTAGGGCTGACCAAATAAGTATCTTTAGTCAACAATTACAGTCACAATTCGTTAGGCAAACCATTGAAACAATTCACTCTCTCTGCCTTCAGCCGGGCAAGATCCTCCTCACAGTAAAAACAAAAAAAAAACACTTAAATCGAAACTCAATAGAATTTTATTTAATTTTTACCTTTTTTTTCTCTCCATTTCAGGTAATATCCCTACTGACGTGCTAAAGCAATCGCCTCGAGGTGTAACAACATCGTCATCATCATCTTCCTCTTCATCGTCGTCCTCCTCATCGGATATAACCTCACCAGCCACGTCGTCATCGTGTAATCCAGCATTGCCCAGCTTTACCGCAACACCATTACCAACTATAGATTCCGGTAGCGCTCTCGGCGTGGCCAATAAATTACGTACCAAACGGAAAAGTCACTTCACGACAAAGCAATTACCCACAGACAGTGTCGATGACAACAACATTGGACACAATCATCGGATTTTAGAAAAGAAAAAGGAATCGTCATCGTCATCGCCACCACCTCCATTGGTCCCTAGTCAGCAGCAGCAGCACCACCAACAGCAACAACTACATCAGGCTCATCAGCAGACCAAGTCGAAGACAGTCACAGCATTATATGCCGAGAAGATGCTTAGCGATCGAATGCTCCTGAGCGGATATAACGCAATCGAAAGTAATAAGAAGCTCTGTGATAGTTCGTCCACTTATTTGTTTCTGGAGAAAGTGAAGAATGAAACTCAAATGGAGTCCTTGAAGGACAGTGAATCGGCAAATAACAACAATGTGAATAATAGTAGCAATAACAACAACAACAACAACAACAGCAGCAGTAACAACAACAATAATAGTTTAAGTAGCAACAATCCTAGTAATAACAACAATACCAGCAACTTAATCAGCAACAACAATAGCAATAGCAACTCAAACACCAGCAACAATAGCGTCAAGAGGGAAAGACTTAGTCCGGGCACCAATGGCGATGCACAGTTTTCGCTATCAAGGTAAGCCTTATGTTCCTTGTTTTGTTATACTCGTTGGCCAAGGTGCCACAAGTCAGGCGCTTTGATTGTAATTTATACGTAAGCCATGCATTTGTATCTCTAGGACTTTGTAGGGGAAGATCTTCACTAAAAATCCCAGTAATGTCTCTCTAATGACGGACCCGTCCTTTGGTTGATGTTTAAATGGCTTCTACAGGCACAACAACGATATTTTCGACCAAATGTCTGCTCCCTGCAAGGCCACATATAGCTATTTGGTAGGTTCTGCCACACAATAATGCTAAATATCGGGCAACCGAGTACACCACAATCTAAGTCATCCTCTAAACTTTTTTTGGTTAAGTTTTTTGTTCATTTTGGCCCATTTCACGAAAAACGCTAAGGGAGAGGAGAAATGAGGCGAGATTGCATTTTCAGTGGATGACGAGACTTTTTCCACTTTCGACCGTGGTACCCCCCATTGCTTACGAAATGCTAAATACCGGGCAACCGAGTACACCACAATCTAAGTCATCCTCTAAACGTTTTTTGGTTAAGTTTTTTGTTCATTTTGCCACATTTCACGAAAAACGCTAAGGGAGAGGAGAAATGAGGCGAAATTGCATTTTCAGTGGAAGACGAGACTTTTTCCACTTTCGACCGTGGTACCCCCCCATTGCTTACGAAATGCTAAATACCGGGCAACCCAGTACACCAAAATCTAAGTCATCCTCTAAACGTTTTTTGGTTAAGTTTTTTGTTCATTTTGCCACATTTCACGAAAAACGCTAAGGGAGAGGAGAAATGAGGCGATATTGCATTTTCAGTGGATGACGAGACTTTTTCCACTTTCGACCGTGGCTCCCCCCATTGCTTACGAAATGCTAAATACCGGGCAACCGAGTACACCACAATCTAAGTCATCCTCTAAACGTTTTTTGGTTAAGTTTTTTGTTCATTTTGCCACATTTCACGAAAAACGCTAAGGGAGAGGAGAAATGAGGCGAAATTGCATTTTCAGTGGAAGACGAGACTTTTTCCACTTTCGACCGTGGTACCCCCCCATTGCTTACGAAATGCTAAATACCGGGCAACCCAGTACACCAAAATCTAAGTCATCCTCTAAACGTTTTTTGGTTAAGTTTTTTGTTCATTTTGCCACATTTCACGAAAAACGCTAAGGGAGAGGAGAAATGAGGCGATATTGCATTTTCAGTGGATGAAGGGACTTTTTCCACTTTCGACCGTGGCTCCCCCCATTGCTTACGAAATGCTAGGTATCGGGCAACCAAGTACACCAAAATCTAAGTCATCCTCTAAACGTTTTTTGGTTAAGTTTTTTGTTCATTTTGCCCTATTTCACGAAAAACGGTAAGGGAGAGGAGAAATGAGGTGATATCGCATTTTCAGTGGATGAAGAGACTTTTTCCACTTTCGATCGTGGCACCCCCCATTGCTGACGAAATGCTAGGTATTGTGCAACCGAGTACACCAAAATCTAAGTCATCCTCTAAACGTTTTTTGGTTAAGTTTTTTGTTCATTTTGGCCCATTTCACGAAAAACGCTAAGGGAGAGGAGAAATGAGGCGAAATTGTATTTTCAGTGGATGAAGAGACTTTTTCCACTTTTGATCGTGGCACCACCCATTGCTTACGAAATGCTGTGATATCGGGCAACCGAGTACACCAAAATCTAAGTCATCCTCTAAACGTTTTTTGGTTAAGTTTTTTGTTCATTTTGGCCCATTTCACGGAAAACGCTAAGAGAGAGGAGAAATGAGGCGAAATTGTATTTTCAGTGGATGAAGAGACTTTTTCCACTTTTGATCGTGGCACCCCCCATTGCTGACGAAATGCTAGGTATCGGGCAACCGAGTACACCAAAATCTAAGTCATCCTCTTAACGTTTTTTGGTTAAGTTTTTTGTTCATTTTGGCCCATTTCACGGAAAACGCTAAGGGAGAGGAGAAATGAGGCGAAATTGTATTTTCAGTGGAAGACGAGACTTTTTCCACTTTCGACCGTGGTACCCCCCCATTGCTTACGAAATGCTAAATACCGGGCAACCCAGTACACCAAAATCTAAGTCATCCTCTAAACGTTTTTTGGTTAAGTTTTTTGTTCATTTTGCCACATTTCACGAAAAACGCTAAGGGAGAGGAGAAATGAGGCGATATTGCATTTTCAGTGGATGACGAGACTTTTTCCACTTTCGACCGTGGCTCCCCCCATTGCTTACGAAATGCTAAATATCGGGCAACCGAGTACACCAAAATCTAAGTCATCCTCTGACGTGCCTTCTAAGGAGGCAATGGCCAGAGAGAATCCCAGTTTCAAAACACGGACAAGTCCATAGACTGAACACCCTATGCCTCCTAAATTGGACCGTTTTACGTCATCATTTGATGAACATCTTAAGATAAATCCATGTAGGCATGCAGATCAGTGGTTTTACTCCACTGCGTTGCTTTGTGGAAGCACTGATTCCGTCGGCGCTTTTGGTTCAGCATAATCTGACACGACTCTGCGTACGTAATAATGTCCTGAACTCGAACGTGTTTAATACAGTCTGACTATGTATGGCGATAGTCTTGTCAAATATTGTTCCTATCTCGAGTATTTCCGCAGCTTTGAACAGTGCCAGAACCTTTCTTTGGAACACACTGTATGTTGGTTAGGGTCACTTGCATGTCTCTAGAATATGTACCTGAGCTCGTGCACCATCGACTTTTGAATCGTTTGCGTATACTGAAATCTCGTTTTGTAAAGAAACAGCTTTCCCCTGATAACCTTCCCTTTTTATGTACATTACTTCATATGGTGTATCGAAGTCTAGGTTGCAATCCGATTCCTCAAGGATGTCGGAAATTGTTGGCCTTAGCCCCACTTTTTCCTTAACTTTCTCAACTGATGAAGGGATCGTCATACATAAGTCTTGTGGACTCTTTGCTGTATGTTAACCTTTCAATCGAGTCTCTACAGTAAGCGACTTGAAGGATCAGCTCTACCCCACCCAGTTTCGGATAGTTCCTTTAGTATGAAATCAATGGTTAGGACCCAGAAAAGGGTGTATCTAGTGGTAATGCTGTACTCGACATTGAAACTTCCCAGGGCTCTTTGGACGGACTCCTCCTTTACGTTATGGAATGGTTATCCTTTACTTTCATTGCCTTAGAAAGTAGCTAATGTAAGTTCCTCGTAGTGAAGTTTAGTTTCCACCAACTTACCCTAAAGATATGGCCACCGAAGCGACAGTTGCCTCTAACGTGTATATCTTGAAGGTTCTCTAGTATCTTGATATCCTCTCTGTAGTCTTTCGCATGACTGTTTGGTGTTACCACATATTCTGCTGCGTACGTCACAACTGTCAAAGTCGCGATGACATAAGACGCCATTTGCAAAAATGCCACCGTCTTCCATAGGAAAGATAACATTCGCGGATCTTTTTAGAAAAAAGCAAGAAACCATATCGTCTTCTTGGAAATTTTGTTAAATGTCACAACCCACGCTTTTTACGAACCGTTTAAGCCAAAAAAGAAGAAAAAAAAAGATTAGCATTCCTGTCAAACAACAACCCACCAAATCGCCTTCCTCCTGAATGAGTTCTCAAGATTAATTCATAAACATTTCTGCGCTTTTTTTGTTTGTCAGCGATTTCGTAATCTCAGATACAAATCTCCACAATAATGGATGCAGATATCTTTTTGTTCAAACGCACAGTTTTTTTTTTTTTTTTTTGCTTTCTTTGTTCATTCATTCTGTCCTCTGCTAAGCAAGGTTGTTTGGATGAATATGACGGATTGCTTTGGAAATAATTAAGATATGCAGAGACGAGAATGATGAGTTGTAGATTCTTCCACTGTATCTGGGTATCTATGTATCTATGTATCTCTGCAAGCGCGCGTATCTATATTAAGTTACACGTCCGTAACAAGGTGCCGAAGTATTCCGAAATTCGAATAAATAAATTAACAGCAATTAGTTATCGCATTTCGTATGGGCAACCTGGACTGGGCTTCGGCGCTCAGCTTAAGCTCGTGTTGAGTTGATGGAATGTTAGAGTCTTGTTCTTATTCAAATGTGTACTAAATGCCATAAATATTCTCATGGATTGTGTGTGCTTTGGTGTATCTTTCTCGGTGTTTTCGTTTTTGTTCGATCTCCTCTGTTCTGGACCGAAGGAGAGGAGCAAGACACGCGCACATGTGATAAAACATTTTATTAAGCGAACCGATTCCTGAATGAGTGAACAAGTTGTTGGTTTGTCGCGCTGCTTTTGCTGGTGGATTAGTGTGTTGTAACGTCGGTCGGTCGGTATAGTGATTTATTTTAATATCCCCGAGATGTGATGTCTTAGATTAAATTAATTAATCGGTGACGTGTGGAGCGGATCGAAAATAAATAAATATTAGATACATGGACCTGTGTAAGTTGAAAATTAATAGGAATACCAGTCTTCTTTTGTAGCGATTGGGGGGGTCTTCCGAAAAAGATCTACTCGTTGTGGGGAAGAACTTTCGCAGTATCTACTGAAGACATTCATAGACCCTACTCCCACGCTAAGTATGTGGCAGACTATGAGGCGTTCCTTTCCAGTTCAAAAGCTAAAAATTTCCGTTGACAAACTCATCTCATAAAGGATTCTTAGGCAGTCTGTGGAATAAGTTGAGTCTAACAAAGCATACGAGGGGCCTAAGGGCACTTAGAGCTTTTTTTTCATTGCACCCACTTGACCAATGAGGACTAAAGTCCTTCAGAAATATATCCCAAGTGATGGCAGAGAGACGAAAGTATCGGAAAGTTGGTTGGTTGGCTTAGGAGCATGAAGCTATCCTCATCATGTATGCTCCTCTGGAGAGATTGTGTGCTAGATGGCTGCAGGATCTTTTGGGAACTGTAACGTATAAGATAAATCAACTCGGCAGGTTGTCTCTTCTTAGATGTTTATATCCCAGCGCCCCTAATGCAGGATATTCCCAGAGGAAAGGCTACCTACCTCTGCTCGTGTCTTGGGTAAATGCTAGATATCATCAGTTCCAGTCTGTAGGCGTGTTTGTTCAGGTGGATGGTCCTGTATAAGGACCATCTGTCCGAATTGCCTTCTGCCTAGATCGAGGGCCCTCTTTGACTGAAGGCAGGAAGGGCGCTCAGTCATTGCTTTTCCAGATCTGGTTGGTTTGTGACCGTAAGCGTATTCCTGGTATATTACACTGACTAGGTACCCAAATCAAGTTGACCTGCGAGAAGGTTGGCTAGATATTGAGTTTGTGTTTGCATTCCTTCACCAAATTCGAATTGGTTCTTGGATTTGCGACTGCCTTTTGGGGTGACTGTCTGAGCAGATGTCAATTTCGCATCCCTGCTGATGGGAGTTGTGGTTGGTAGACATTCGCTGCCCTTGGAAAAAGGCCACAGCTTGTGGTCCAAGCCATGGAGCCGTTAAAAAATCTGAAAAGATGAACGACGCATGGACCAAAAGGCTTGTTATTTATGGAACTCCCACGGGTGGTGTCTTATTCCTTCGTCTGTGGAAACTAGTAGTAAACGGGCTGGTACTGGACATGGAATGGTTGCATATGCAGATGACATTGCTCGAAAATACCCTGATACCCTCAAGGATCTTTGACTCCTTGGGTATCCTATAGTATGCTTAGATATTCCTTGCGAGTACTTGACTGCTAGCTCGGTTATGTGATTAAAGCCTCCAAACAGTGGTATAGCTGTCATGAAAGCCTCTCCTCGAGCATTGAATTCCCCAATTTCACCTAGAAGGCAACACATGAGTATCCCTAAATGGGTTACTGCTGCTCTTTCGCTTAAAAAGCCCCTTCGGTCCACTTTTACAGGAACAGTTCCAAGAGTGATGAAGGAGTTGTGTTGAGTGTTCTCTTTGACAATCTCACTGTGAGCATCTCCTTCCGCCTGCCAGAGTATTGAAGTGTTTTTCGAGAGGAAATCTTAGTCAACAAGGAACCCTTCTCTTGGCTGAAATGTAATGCAATATCTGTCAGGGATATTTGCATTTTCACTAACAGTCAAGCGGCAATCAAATCCAAGGAATCTCTCATTTCAAAGGCCGCTTTATACTGCCAATTGTCTCTCCTGGAGGTGGAGTAGTTCAACAATCACCTATGCTAGCTGTGAGGATGCAGAAACTTTCCAATAAATAGGAAGGCTAACGAGCTCGCCACATTGAGCGCCCCTCGCTACATGCATACTCTTGGTAAAGCTGGACTCTTTTAGTAGAACCCTTGAAACATTTTTTTTACTTGAAACAAGACAGATCTGAAACGTAGTCCAGAGTCGATTCTATTAAGCCGATCACAGATCACCCACTTTATCAGTATTCTCACTGGGCAGTGTCTAATAGGCCGACTTGGGCATGACATAACTTCTCCAGAAGATGTAGAAATTGAGAGGAGGAAGAAATCATTTCCCACCTCATATCCACTTGCCCAGCTCTGTCCTACAAACCACCACTTCATTTCGAAGCTCCTTTCTGTGCCACTCTAGATAAACTGGCGTCACTAGGCATCACGAACCTCAGTCATTTCAAAAAAAGCTAAGGTTGGTCCTGGGTCATAATGGATCTTAATTGGTTCAAGGATGTCTACAAACCTATGCAACAGCTTGAATCTGATTTTGAACTTCAGGAGTCGCTCTACCGTCAGAATGCAATCCTTTTTCTGAACGTTCACATACTTGTTTGGTCTGAAAGCCAACAAATTTATGGGCGAAACTGAAGCTTAGCAGCACTGTCACTACCTTTTTTGGAAGTGTCAGGTAAAAGCCGTCTCGGAGATTCTTCGGAAAATCTCGGCGCACACAGGAAAAGGACCTCAACCAACTTGGAGTATGCTACTGAAGGCAGCTAGTCCAAGACCCCGCTTAGCGGACAGCCTTGTTGGTTGAGATTCAGATCCAACCCGGCCTCTAGCGCCACCTAAATAAGTAAGTAAGTCAGGTAAATGCAGATTTTGTTGAAAGGATTCCCGAGCCGATTGACTCTGGTTTTAGGGTAACTTTGTGTCGTGGCTCATCGCAAAAGATTTCAAAGTAAATCTGTTGCATCACGACTTCTCATTGCATGGTGCCTACGCAAGGTACATACGTCCATAAATTTGGATTTGCAACTCTCAGTGAAATCAAACATCGAATGAAGACATCGCAGGCACTACAGAACACAGGAAACCAATCTACTCTCCGGATTTGGAAATGTCAAATCAAATTTATGTAGATGCTAAGCAAAAAGCCCGAATCTTCACCTCACCCACTTCCACATTTCACAATTCCATACGAGTATCTCTGACTCGAGTGGCATATGACAAGCGATTCCGAAATGCAATTCGTCGTTATTATAAAACGCTTAGCTTGTGTGTCACACTTTAGATACACTCTAGATCCAACAACCAAGTCACTAGTCATTTTCAGTTTCATAACCTGATAGTTAGTAGTGTTGCGGCAAATTGCATGTATCACGACTCCTGTTTGCCAGTCCATACCCCATTTGTCGCTCCTTCTCATACTACACATCCGGTTGACTGCCTGTATGTATCTTAAAGCATCCTCCCGCGGATGAGGAGCAATTCCCGCATCAAAGTCGCATAAAAATCAACAAAACTAGTACCAGTTTAGTGAATGCATTTATGGCTTAAGTTTTGGAGACGAAAAAAGGCAGAAAAAAAGGAAAAATCCTTCGCGTGATTCCATTAATCCCAACACCAGCTTACAGACGTGACACGATACTCTCTGTTCTCCTGCACATCACATCCATTTGGAGCATATCCGAGCACCATACGGTGGCGGCTTAGATGCTCCCAGATACATGTGGAATTTCGTAATAATATATCCGAACCGAGTACGAATACGAATCCGAGCTTCTGTGGCCCGTTGTTGTTGTTGGACGGTAAACATTTTTTTTTTTTTTTTGTATCTTTCACTAAAGCACTTCGTGTCTCCGGAGTTATCGTGATTTTTTTTATTGTTTATTATTGCAAATTGCTGTGCTGCTGAATTGAAGCGAACCGATAGCATCTCTGTGTGCCGAGATGTAAAAAAAAAAAATTTTGAAAAAAGTATCTGTTTTGTTAAAATGTAAAAATTTAATTGGAATGTGGAGGTGGAGGTGGCTTGCTGTGCAGCGAGTAGCGATTATCGAGGCGATACTGTGCGGGTTTTTTGCGTTGTGAAATAGTTTTTCTTTTTTCTATGATTTATGAATGGATTTGTGAAGTAATGTTGACAATTGGCAACACGTTTCAGTTAATAGATTTCTATACAAATACGAGTAATTGAGTATGGTGGAGAATTAATTGCATGCTCTTCAATTTGAATACGAATACAGGTACAGATACAGATACAGATACGTTGGAGGTGCGGGGGTTAGTGTGTCGAAATTAATGGTTTTTTTTTTGACAAAAATCCACTTTCGAATTGCTTTGATAGGTCTTAGCTATGGCCACCCTTCCTACTTATAGTTCGTGGTAAGAGGTAGGCAAGAGCTGATAGATTTTACACTAGTGGAGTCTCACTCGAATCTCAACGGATCCTTTCAGGTGTAGATTACCTAAGTAGGTAGGCATGTGCAACCAACACTCGGATCACTAGTGGATCCATTGCGAGACCCTTAAACCAAAGATCACGAACCACCCCGAGGTTGTTAGAAATTTCAGGATGGTTATGGGAGGTTTTGGTGAAAGATCGCTCAGGTCTCCGAATTGATATTTACCGAGGGCTGTTTCCTGGTTGGGCATTCGCATTCTGTATCCAAATCGACACAGCTTCGCCAGAGGTCATCAGTTTCGACCGGCATGAGGTTGTGGCAAGTAATAATCCGGTCTAAGTTGGGTCTGTCAAGCACCAGGATCTGTGCTGATCATAATTTGTCGAGAGTTTTCTGAAAACACAACAAAATGGGAGTGCATTCCATCTCTCATTAGCTAGTCTCGCCAAGGTTTGCTTTATATTGTACTTAACAAGAGCTAGGAGCTGTGGGCGCCATGGCTCAAGTGGTTAGTGCGTTGGACTAGGGAGCAAGGGATTCGAGGTTCGAATCCCAGGCAAAACACCGAAAAGTTTTCTTTACGGACCCACCTCTCGCGAACGTCTGACAAACATCCGAGAGTATAACTTGTCATGAAAAAGTTTCTCAAATAACAAAGTGCCCCTCAGAAGCGGCATTAAACAGTAGGGCACTTCCAATGGTTGTAAGAAGCTAGGCCCTGCGTCCCATGGACCTGTCCCACCAAATATGTATTTATTTCTAAGAGCTAGGAGCAGTAGAACACATAGTCATTGTGAGTCCAGCTTCGTGGATAGCAGAATACCAAAAAGGATCCAAACACAATACAATTAGTCCTCCAAGCAATCAATGACAGAATCGGGTATCCTGAGTCAACCCGTTTTCGTGGCGTCTTAGCTAGTTTGTTCGAAGTTACTTTTCCTAAGATTGGGTACCTGATCCTGTTGAGACTCTATATCTACCTCTTTAGCTCTGCAGCTTCTCCATAAGTCTGTGATGCTTATTGTCATTCTTCGAGGATGGGTGGCCATTGAGTTGTGGCCTGTGAGGATGCATACGAAGGGAATACGGAAAATCGAGCATTTTACTTTGCATTTCTTGACCATTTTTGATTCGGTTGTGATGAAGGTGATAGCCTGGATAGCAGCTTGTCCTCGGTGGTTTCGTATATAAGCATATTTTCGCTTGGTATGTACTTGCCTGATTGGCTTTATAGACCAGGCGATTGGAGGTTTCTCTAAGAATGTATTCACCCATTTTTGTCCCATCCGTGAAGGCGGATGTCCAGTTCTCTCTAAAGTAAAACTCACATTCAAGGTTAAGCTTGAAGTTCCCATTAACGTTTTACCGCAATGCCGGTGCTGTGTCCGATTTGGTCACGTTTCCAAATCAATTCCAGTTTGATGGAGGCAGGATATCAAGTGGGCATAACCCAGGCGCTGGTCATGCCTACTCATACATACGAGAGGAGATCTGTCCAGTCAGAAGGAAGTGCAATAGATTCCAATCGACACTCAGATTTGTTGGTCAATAGAGGATGAGGCTATGAATTATGTCATTTGGACCAGTGCTAGGCCCCGATGTCATTCTTGTGGTTCTGCTCCAATAAGTCCCAGCAATAGTTTGCCACAGGCTTTGGAAACAAGTTAAGAACATAAGCCATACTCAAACGAAAGAGTACACACCCAAGTCTGTGCATGGGCTCCATTCTTATTGGTGACGCTGTGCCTGAAGGCCCAAATGACTTCTATATTTTGCCTCTATCCAGACCTTCTTCTGCCATAGATTCCATTGCATAGGCAAAAGCTTAACCTCACTGCAGTGCCGGTACCTAAGCCCCTAACCAGTAGCAAGTTGAACTCGTTGCTGTTTCTGGTAATGTCTCTCAGACCTCCCCATCTCACTCCGAGTTGTCGTGCTTCCGTATCTATTGTTCTCCTCCATGTGCTTTAAGGACTGGCTTGTACATATTTTCCCATCCTCACCCAAAGATTTCCATAGCATTGGGTGGCTTTGACCATGTCACCTTTCGAAAAGTGTGTCCAATCCACTGCCACTTCCAACGTTGTATGGTTATACCTATTGCTTCATGGTTCGTTTTCGAATGCAGTTTGGCCAGCAAATCCTTAACATACTTCGTAGAGAACTAATAGGTAACGTTTGCCATTTTTGGGGATAGTAGCTGTTACTCACCAAGTGCCACATCCATATAGCAACGCGAACTCAACGCTAGAATGGAACTCTAGACCTTCGTCCTTAAGCTAATGGCATTACTTTGCCAAAATTTGATTTTCAAACTCACACTAGCTAGCTATATTGAGTTCGGTTCCACCATTGATTGAGACTTGAGACACTACATGCGAGGTCCCATATATTGGCCTGGTCTACCTGTCAGCCAGGTAACGACAGAGCTAGATCAGTGGGAGATTCTAAGAATCTAAAGGTCTCGTGGTGCTTCCCATTTCCATTATCATTTTGGGAACAACTTGTCTCAGAAGTAGCTCCTCCCATTACACCAACCTTGTGGCCATCTGACAACAAATTGCAATAACTTTTCTAGCTTCAAGGTTGTAATGGTTCTCCAATTTCCTTCTAATTGCAGATCGCGAAGTGCGACACCATCATCATTTCGGGGAACACCGCCTCAGACGACACACACCAACAACGACATCCAACTGCAGCATCTTTCAACGAATTTGTTGTCGCAAATTCAGAGTCGAAATTCAGACTTCTCCACGAGAAACTACTCGGATTTCATGCGCAGTTTAGCGGCCAAATACAACAATAGCAATCCAAATGAGTAAGTTAAAGCCTTTTAGCCCAAAAAACCGAAAACCGAAAGTGGTAAGTGTCTTTTGCGTTTACAGGTCTGGCACATCCCGACGGAGTACATTCTTTGAGAATAGCAAGATAAGTCAACCCACTAAGTCGGCGGCGAACAACAGCACCAACAACAGCAGTAACCTCAAGGACCAACCGTCACCATCGGATGCGGTGAAGTCATCGCAAAATGTACAAAATTTGGCAGCGAATACGCCGAGTGTGCCGCCGTTTGTGCAAACCTTTCTGTCGAGTCTTCCATTTTCCTCGGGCGTATTTCCCCCCCTGATCGATATGAGTAGCACGCAGGCTCTGGTCACTCTGGTAAGACTCCCTTTTTCCCACCACAGGATCACCGAGTTTGATTGTGTTTTGTATTTAGGCTCGAGCGGCAAAGGAGGCAGAAATCAAAAACATCCTCATGTCGGCACAAAAGAGATCATCCCTATCCAACAACAGTGCGTCACAGTCTCCGGGACCGAATCTGACAGCCGCCCTGCAGCAAGCCGCACAATTTGCATCGCCTGCACTACTCTATTCAGCACAGTTGCAACAGCAGCAACAGCAACAACAATCACAAACCCGGCAATCTAGTCCAATTCAAGACACGTCTGCGAACAGCTCTGGAGAGAAAAATATGACTGCATCACCTTTAGACCTAAGTTCTGCACCCCCAGCGAAACGCTTTAAGGCTGAGTCCACGTCCAGTGGAGGTTCAGAGAGGAGTCCGACCCGGGACAATGTGCCGGGGACCAGTGGAACTATACAAACGCCAGCCAAATCACCAAAAGTCAGCGCAACAATAGCACCTGTTAAAAGCGAAGCATCTGCAGTTCCGGCGCCGGCGACAGCCCCAGTTGTACCGCTGAGGCAGTGTCAAGCCCAAAGCGATGAGGTTAACGCATGGAATGTCGATGATGTCTGCACGTTTGTTGGGAGTATTGACATTTGCGCTGAATATGTTCAGGTAAGTCGAAAGCTTGTTGACTCCATTTTACTAGCTTTAAGTTCCAGCTACACTCGTAGAGTGTATGTCCCGCTTATCTAACACATAAGACTCATGTCAAGCCCCTACCATTTTATGTAGGAAGTCATGGTCATTACTTACCCTCACGTAACAGAATTATTTAATCTTTTCAACTCTACGTCCAGAAAAACTGGGAGACCCTCAAACTCAAGGGCGAAAGGGTTAAAGTGGAACGGTGGGGTGTAAAGACAGCTAGGCTGCGTTTAAAGTGTTCGGGACTTCATCACTTCACTGCGACATAGTTTTTAGAGAAGAACAGCGTTAATATAGGAACGCAGTTCCTCTTGTGTGGTTATCGAATCACGAGGGAGATTGTCAAAAAATTATCAAACTATGAAGCCAACCACTAAGCCTAGGTTAGCTTAGCAAACGGTTCTAGACATAGCGAGAGAAGGTTCGGATTCTTGTCAAACAGAGCTTATACTTACCCAGTCGTCTACTGTCTCCAGTTTTAAGCACGAATTACTTAAAAAGGGTTCTTGTCGACATAGATGACTCTACGAATTGGAGTCCCACGAGCCCTCCACTTGTGACAAAGCTTTTTTCGAAATCACTTCATTCTTATCCTTCGACTGATATTGCGCGATGGTTTCTATGGTACTGTCCTGCCTTGGCTCCGATCACAGGGTAGTTCTTCGGTGCTCATGTAGTGGGTGCTGATACTTTAAGCTCCTCACGGGTGAAGTACATTCTTGGCTTGGGACAGAGTCTAAGTAGCCATTCTTGGTTGCATGACCTATTTAAAGCTCTGCAACCTTCTGGCCTCTACGAAAACATCTTTCCGTTCCATGAGTTGACGACCACTTCATGCCCAATTGTTAGGTGTTTATCGCCAGCCTACGACAGGAGAATAGCTCTTTGATTGGGTTCTAGGTTAGATGGCTACATTTAGATCAGAGGAAATCGGACTCTTCCCTTACTCTTGGAATTGCCATAACCTCCACGGGTGGTCTAATAGACATGCTTAGGGCTGGTATCTCTCAGTGTCTATTTTGATACACTCGGTGGTTGAGAATGGTGGCGTGCCCTAATGAAATGCAAGTCATTCTCTAAAAGTCTTATATCTGAGGGTTTCCCACTGACTGCTAACAGTTGTGGTTATAGTACACCTCCTTGTGGTGTGCTATGCTGAACTGATCAACTGGATATGTATTGACTAAGTTCTGTATCCATCAGTTTCACCTTAAATATGCTGCACTCCCCAAAACCAGGAAGGCTACACTAGGTGGATATCTTCTCAATGATCTAAATGATCTCAGCAATGCCTTCACGGCTTAGAGTAGATCCCAGATTAAAAGGGTGATCCACCCACCTTATATGTACATCGGCATTCTCGTCAAGAGTCGGTTTGAACCAACCAATCAAACAAGGTTTTGGAGCACGTATGTACCTCTGTCAGCTTTCTAAGCTATGTGTCGAATCTACATTAATATTCGAAACTATACACGAGCCGAGAAGATTACCTTACACGAGACTGAATGAGGGGATTGTCAGAGATCTAACCAAGGTACCCATAAAAGTGTAGGCCTTGTGATTTGAAAATTAGCATGATTTCGGGTCCCGTAGCCGTTCGTTTGTTGTCTAAGGTCTATCTTGACTAATCTCCTGTTTACCTCCTCGTGGTTATTTACTTAAAGTTTTGACAGCTGTCATAAGTAGACCAGTTTTTAGGCTTTTTTAGCCAGTTCTTCCTCTGGTCCCTGCCTGCTACTTCATAGTACTTTTAGATGAGAATCAATGCTTAGGCTTCGTCCATCCCAAATCGAATCATTATCATTGCTTCTGTAGACTACGTCGGACTGTAAGAGTTGGGTTTGACGTTATCACCCGGAAATCTTTGGATAAACTCGTGTCCTTCTTGTAGGGCTCAAGTATGGCATTTGCATCCTAAAACTGAGAGACTATGGGAATTGGACCATCCTTTCGAACTTTCTTTCCTCAGATCAGTCACAGCTTTTGCTAAAGCCATTTCCAGTAACAACCAACATCCTCGTTCCCTACAAAGCGATTTGAAGGTCATACAACTCCGCACTCAATACAACGCCCATGTGGTACAAAGTAGCCCAGCTTTCTCGGTTCCACTTCTAACACTTCCATCCAATGTCTGCTCTAGATCGTAAACATTTCATTCCTTCCTTCAACGAAATCATTAACGTTGCACCACCAGCACAAATTTATGGTGCCAACAGTACAAATCTCGTCTTAGCCTGGGCAGCAGAAGAAAAAAAAAGGTAAGTATACCTCAACGGATTGATTCGAGACCTATTGCCAAAGTCGTAAAATGTGAAATCGATTGAAACCATTTTCCAGCTCCATTCGTACCCGTCTATATGTACATAACGTTCCTAAGCCCCTAATGTAAGAAATACGATTACGCCCGACATGTGTGGACATCAATAATAATTGCAAATGCCTTAATAGAAAAAAAAAAAAATCTATGGAGGCCTACAACACTGCGCCGCCTGACGATGAAGATAGAAAACCAGTATCCATGAAGACCGCCAGTCGTACCAAATAGTCGTAATCTAGTTCGATTTTCCATAACATGCCAGGCATCTTAAAAGTCGGCTCCTCCCGACCCGCTACTACCACATCAAACGAGTAATTCATAAATTAGCAAAGTTGAAGTTGTGTATCCTATAAGATCAAAACGAACGAACGAACGAAAACAAAAAAAAAAAAAAAAAAATAGACTGATTCGAGATTCATTTTCCAAACTCAACCTGAGGCCATCGAAGAGATCAGGATGCCTTGTCCCGGGCCAGCCCAGACCAATTCAATCCTCCATATATGTACGTAAGTTGTGCGTAAATGAACCAGATATCTTAAGTATCACAGGTACACAGATACACCGATACACGCGAATACGTCGCGTAGCCTAGCTTGATCTCGGCCCGGACCTGTTGGTAATATTCAATTTATATGCACTTCAGTCATGAACTTGTTTCGCATTCGCATGTCAAAGGAGAGAAATTAAGAGAATCCAAGCGCTAGCTAGACCGGATTGGAAATTCAAGATGATATGAGGCCGGGCGGCATCGGAGCGGTGCAGTGAAAATCAACAAAACAAGACAGGAAAACAGAAGAAAAATGAGCGAAGCAGTCGACGGCGAAGAAGTCGCGCTAAGAAATGACGACTTGTTACAGTTCCGTAGGGTGAACTGATATCTCCGCTGGTAAATAAGGTACCAACGCCGCAGCAATTCCTATGTCAGATCATTAATTATGTGATCGTTAACCTCTTCGGTCTTTGTATGGTACTGGTGGTGATGGTGGTGTGGCAAAAAGGTGGAACTCTCTTGGCCAGTTATAGTTCGTTGTGGGTTTTTTTTTTTTACCCCCCTTTTGCAGGAGATACTCACTCGCATGTGTAGCTCTAGGAATATGGTGAACCTGACCAGGCTCTGAATGAATTTTCATCAACAAATATTTTTGGAAGCAGCTAATAGCTTTTTGTGTTAATATGTAGTAAAAATAGGCAGCGGCTAGCATTAATCATGTCGGACAGCAGTATTGCTGTTTTGGTTGTAAATTGGCCTTTAAATAGTTCATGGATTAGATCATCACTTAGTAGTTCCAAATGGAGCACTAGAATCGTGTAGACGATTCGATGGACGTACTCTTAGAGAACCCACCTGCACCATGTAGTGTCCATAGAGTCTCTCATTTGCGTGGACTTAACAGTTTCCTTGGCCCTACTTTGGTAAGTTTAGCTGGTTTGCTTGTGTCCTGGTCCAGAATCCATTCTCGACCTTCATTAAGTTGGTGAACTCCGTCGATTGTAAGGAATAAATGGGACGAAATAGTGGAACCTTGAGGCTCTCCAACGTTTTAGAGAAATGCGATGAAGAACACAGCATTGACTAGAAAAAGGTTGAACATTTCATATCTAGTACAGCCGGTTGGTCCATTTCTATCGAATCTAGCAGCTAGCATCTTCCATTAGTAAATATGGAAATATTCTTTAAATCCGATGAGGATTCCTTCAATAAATAAAATATTGGTGATCGGATCCAACCTTGCTGGATTCCACTTAGATTTCGAACTTTTCTGAAGGTTTTTCTCAGTGCACTACGTGGTACTTTGCTCTATCTAAGTGGGCTTTGATAACCTAAAAGTTCATCTAGAATGCCTCTGCAGCATAACTCAGTTGCCCCTACTTAGCAAGAATTGGGGTATGCCTCGATAAGCCTGGATCCAATGCAATATCGACTCATATCTCCTCTCCCTTTGCGTTTTGGGTCAAATGGACGAAATTGAACAAAAAACTTAACCAAAAAACGTTTAGAGGATGACTTAGACGTTGGTGCACTCAGTTGCCTGCTATCTAGGATTTTGGAAGAGGTTGGGTATACAGGGGTCAAGAGTGGAAAAATCTCCTGATCCACTTCAGATGCAATATCGTTGTATATCTCCGCTTCCTCAGCGTTTTGGGTCAAATGGACGAAATTGAACAAAAAACTTAACCAAAAAACGTTTAGAGGATGACTTAGACGTTGATGCACTCAGTTACCTGCTATTTAGGATTTTGGGAGAAGTAGGGTATACAGGGGTAAAGAATGGAAAAATCTCCTGATCCACTTCAGATGCAATATCGTTGTATATCTCCGCTTCCTCAGCGTTTTGGGTCAAATGGACGAAATTGAACAAAAAACTTAACCAAAAAACGTTTAGAGGATGACTTAGACGTTGATGCACTCAGTTACCTGCTATTTAGGATTTTGGGAGAAGTAGGGTATACAGGGGTAAAGAATGGAAAAATCTCTTGATCCACTTCAGATGCAATATCGTTGCATATCTCCTCTCCCTTTGCGTTTTGGGTCAAATGGACGAAATTGAACAAAAAACTTAACCAAAAAACGTTTAGAGGATGACTTAGACGTTGGTGCACTCAGTTGCCTGCTATTTAGGATTTTGGGAGAAGTTGGGTATACAGGGGTCAAGAGTGGAAAAATCTCTTGATCCACTTTAGATGCAATATCGTTGCATATCTCCTCTCCCTTAGCGTTTTGGGTCAAATGGACGAAACTGAACAAAAAACTTAACCAGAAAACGTTTAGAGGATGACTTAGAAGTTGGTGCACTCAGTTGCCTGCTATTTAGGATTTCGGAAGAAGTTAGGTAAGAGTGGAAAAATCTCTTGATCCACTTTAGATGCAATATCGTTGCATATCTCCTCTCCCTTAGCGTTTTGGGTCAAATGGACGAAACTGAACAAAAAACTTAACCGAAAAACGTTTAGAGGATGACTTAGACGTTGGTGCACTCAGTTGCCTGCTATCTAGGATTTTGGAAGAGGTTGGGTATACAGGGGTGAAGAGTGGAAAAATCTCTTGATTCACTTCAGATGCAATATCGTTGCATATCTCCTCTTCCTCAGCGTTTTGGGTCAAATAGACGGAATTGAACAAAAAACTTAACCAAAAAACGTTTAGAGGATGACTTAGACGTTGGTGCACTCAGTTGCCTGCTATTTAGGATTTTGGAAGAAGTTGGGTATACAGGGGTCAAGAGTGGAAAAATCTCTTGATCCACTTCAGATGCAATATCGTTGCATATCTCCTCTTCCTTAGAGGATGACTTAGACGTTGGTGCACTCAGTTGCCTGCTATTTAGGATTTTGGGAGAAGTTGGGTATACAGGGGTTAAGAATGGAAAAATCTCTTGATTCACTTCAGATGCAATATCGTTGCATATCTCCTCTCCCTTAGCGTTTTGGGTCAAATGGACGAAATTGAACAAAAAACTTAACCAAAAAACGTTTAGAGGATGACTTAGACGTTGGTGCACTCAGTTGCCTGCTATTTAGGATTTTGGAAGAAGTTGGGTATACAGGGGTCAAGAGTGGAAAAATCTCTTGATCCACTTCAGATGCAATATCGTTGCATATCTCCTCTTCCTCAGCGTTTTGGGTCAAATAGACGGAATTGAACAAAAAATTTAACCAAAAAATGTTTAGAGGATGACTTAGACGTTGGTGCACTCAGTTGCCTGCTATTTAGGATTTTGGGAGAAGTTGGGTATACAGGGGTCAAGAGTGGAAAAATCTCTTGATCCACTTCAGATGCAATATCGTTGCATATCTCCTCTTCCTCAGCGTTTTGGGTCAAATAGACGGAATTGAACAAAAAACTTAACCGAAAAACGTTTAGAGGATGACTTAGACGTTGGTGCACTCAGTTGCCTGCTATCTAGGATTTTGGAAGAGGTTGGGTATACAGGGGTGAAGAGTGGAAAAATCTCTTGATCCACTTCAGATGCAATATCGTTGCATATCTCCTCTTCCTCAGCGTTTTGGGTCAAATAGACGGAATTGAACAAAAAACTTAACCAAAAAACGTTTAGAGGATGACTTCGACGTTGGTGCACTCAGTTGCCTGCTATTTAGGATTTTGGAAGAAGTTGGGTATACAGGGGTCAAGAGTGGAAAAATCTCTTGATCCACTTCAGATGCAATATCGTTGCATATCTCCTCTTCCTCAGCGTTTTGGGTCAAATAGACGGAATTGAACAAAAAACTTAACCAAAAAACGTTTAGAGGATGACTTAGACGTTGGTGCACTCAGTTGCCTGCTATTTAGGATTTTGGAAGAAGTTGGGTATACAGGGGTCAAGAGTGGAAAAATCTCTTGATCCACTTCAGATGCAATATCGTTGCATATCTCCTCTTCCTCAGCGTTTTGGGTCAAATAGACGGAATTGAACAAAAAACTTAACCAAAAAACGTTTAGAGGATGACTTAGACGTTGGTGCACTCAGTTGCCTGCTATTTAGGATTTTGGAAGAAGTTGGGTATACAGGGGTGAAGAGTGGAAAAATCTCTGGATCCACATCAGATGCAATATCGTTGCATATCTCCTCTCCCTTAGCGTTTTGGGTCAAAAGGACGAAATTGAACAAAAAACTTAACCAAAAAACGTTTAGAGGATGATTTAAACGTTGATGTACTCAGTTGGCTGCTACTTAGGATTTTGGAAGAATCCGATCCGCGATCAAGAATGGAACCTAAGGCTACTTGCAAGTCTATCTCTCTAGATTCTGTGTATATTTCGCTCGTTTTGTACAGTACTGCTTTCCTCTGCCAATCCTTCGTTTGCGCGGATCGAAATCCTTGGTACTGAGGATGTAATACGATTCATCAAGGATGTCTCGAAGTGATTCTGTAAGAATGGAGCAATGGCTCGCATTGTTAGACCATATTTCTATGTATAGTGCCTGTGTTAGTGAGCCGAATCGCCGTATAATATTATGTGAAGGTCATGTCGTATTAGATACAGCACCACTTCAAGTGTGGAGAACACCTTAAAAGCTTATAGGCGCTGTCTCAGAGTTTTGTACCAACTGCTCTAGTTCATGCTGCCTGGCTATGTACATATGTACATTCACAGCCTAAGGCCATATCACAATTTACTTAAAGTCGATGCTGCAATACACACCAAGATCAGCTCTTTAAAACAATAAACATTCCGCGCATAAACGCTCCTACATTTCCGGTACATTATGCACACCGCATTCCTTCTATTAAAACTGTCAATTCTATCTTTATGTCCACTCTGAGTAGGCACTTTGTCACTCAGCGGTTATGATACGTTCGTCCTTGACGCCAACAGACTGCCGCAACCCATAGCAGATCACAAATCAAAGCTCTCACCTTACCTCGACTACCATCACCTCGACGACGACGACGACGGCGGCGCACCGCCTGTCAACTGAACTTATCACTGCGACGCGAATACGATACAATTTACCTAACAATTGTTGATCTGCTCTGATTTTTTTATTCCCTCGATCCATAGAATATTTGTTTATTATGCAAACCCGAGCGAAACAGATAAAAGAACAGAAAACAAAAAGTAAAATAAAAAAAAAAAATAATTAATAATACGATGGCAGATCATTTGACTTCAGACTTCACCTACATTGGTAGGCAGGTAGGCATGTATCTATGCAACGCTGCTGGCATGTATCTGTGTATCTATTAGCCGAGGAAAGAGTAAAATAAAATGCATAATAAAAATAAATAACACCACGCTGATAATCAGACCAAAGGCCGGCTCAAATGTCGAATATCTTGGGCAAAAGTGTAAAGAGCAAACCGCCACAACGTCGCTACGACACCAAACTATAACATTCCTCAAGTAGGTAGGTTGGTTGGTTGGTTGGTTGGTATATCTGCTAAGTCTCCCCTCCCTCCTAAGGCAACATAACCTTTTGCGCGAACGGGTGAAACAAGCAACACACAAAACTAGACTGCGCTGCTAAAGATGAACATATACAACAGGCAAACTAAGGCGGCGGCAGCGCACAAACACAACTTCTTTCTCGCCGAGGCTAAAGTTGATGATTTTTGCGCTGCTCTACTCCGCTCTGCCCTGGTTATAGCTGCAAAAAGGCTTTGCGGCTGCGCACAGCACCTCACGATATCATAGTCTGTGTGTGTTTGTGTGTGCTGCTCGTATTTGCTCTGACATTTATCCCCGCAGAAATTGTTGACTAAGAAGAACCAAACAAAATAAATAAGCAAAAACTGTCAGAAACCAAAACTGAAAACCGGAGCGCAAGAGGGTGCTCTTGGGGTTCAAATGTACTATATACACCGACAACGGACGACGGACGACGCCTACATAATGCCGTGTCAAATGCAAAACACCAGAGCACGACATTTTCGCTTTAAACCAGCTCGACCAGATATTCTATACTATACGTCTGTACGGCAAGTTCAACCTATCCAATAACCAAATAACAACAAAAAATCCATCTAAACTATAAATATGAGCATGAGAGAGACCAAAAGCCATCCAGGCCAGGGCAGCAGAGCACACACATCGCGCATCGCCTGCCAGTGCCCCTCTGCTTCCTATACCTACTTACATACGTATGACGATGAAGTGATATAAATAAATAATCAAATAAAAACAATATAATTATTATTTTTATCTTTTTTTTTTTTTAAGGAATCATTTTATGTTTACTTTGGGTATTTACAGATACAGATTGCGTATCGGTGTGTGTGTGTGCGAGTGAGTTTGCATTAGATACATACCTTCTGTGGCTTCCTCTTCCTCGTGTTTTTTCTTTTGAATGACTTCGTGTGCCTGTGATTGGCTGTCGCGTTGAAAGATATTATTTTATTACACTCGTTTGTCGCACAAATCGGGAAATAATAATAATAATAAAAAAGAAATTGCAACACTGGCTGTTAGTATTATTAAGGCCGTCACGCACAGTGGTGATGAAAATCAGTCACCCGTCACATTTAGAAGGTGATTGGGTCTGGCCACACCGACCGGAAGGTTGGTGAAAACGTTAAAGAAATAAAGGAAAGCTTAGAATGAGGTGGAAGGTTGCTACTGTTTAGGTTCTAAGGTCTGATGGAATCGGAGAAGTCGTAAACATATGTTGTTCTCAGCAGCGATTCGCTTGACAGATAGTAGTGTCAAGTGTCACTTTTTTCTTTCAATGCTTTCAATGCTGACAGAGATGAAATGCTAAGGCGTCCACCTCTATGCTGAAGGATCCTTAAAAAGTCGCGCCTACATGTCTTTTTTATACAAAACAGCATAATTTTCTAAGAAGCAATTGACGAACTATGATCTGACGTCTTGAACTCAATTTCATGGACAAACTGTTCATACGTATGTCTACTTCACAAATATCAAAGATGACATCAATTTTGTTCAGTCACTACTGACATCTAGGTGCGACTTTGGAGAGACCCTTAACACGCGCTTTCTATGCACAAAATGGGCGTCGCATGATGCATTTTTAAGGAATCTGAAAGTTTTTACCAATTTTTTTGGTTTTTTAAAACCGCTATTCCTCTTATACCAATGGCTTGAAGATTTAAGGAGCTAAAACTTTTAACTACTGTCCTGCGCATTTCACTTCGAATATTGACCTGAGTTGACTCCCTGCGAATATACCAATAGGTCTGCAGTCTATGTGGGGGCGTCTACTGAGGCTTTTCTAATAATACCTGCTGCTAGCGTGACAGTACTCCATTGCTCTAGACAGTTCAGCTCAACGTCTCTAGTTAATCTACTCTACACTGTGATCATTTGAATTCTTCTCCTTAAGAGTAGACTTCAGCTATAGAAAAGCCGTAACAGAGTCTCCAAACTTTAGTCTTACTGAGGTTACTACATGTCCTTGCTTAGGTAACATTCTTCTTGTCATGTTTTACTATCATGACTGTCTTACGGCACCGAGTACCGACTATGTTAAGAGAAGACTGCAAGGGACGTAAGTTACCCTCACTGACAATGCTTTATTCGTCATGGGGATACTCAATAGCCCGGGAGCGATAGCCGATAAACGTCTTCAACAAAAAGGTAGAAAACACACCTCCCTGTGGAAAGCCTAGATTGTACCCTCAAAGGGCAGCTGCCCTCCGCGGACCTTTTCATACATGTCAGACGTGAAAAAATAGATGATCATCGGAATAAGTTTTTTAATGAAAACTGTCTTAAAAAGTGGGCGTGGCCACATATGATGTATGGATGAATTGTAGGAAATTAAAATATCTAAATATTTGGTCAAAATAAAATTTTTCGATTTGAAGTAAAAAAGTGAAGTTATGTACGAATAAGTGGGCGACTTTCAAAAGTGTTTACTTTTATAGGACAACCCGACAAGACCTCAGTCGTTTACATAGTCTTTAGCCGGATTTCAGCACAATTTCCATGGAATTATATATGTTGAAGCCTTCTAAATAAAGGGGGATGGAATAATTTAGATTGGGTAGTCAAATGCTTCCTCAATGTACATGGAGATAGGCGAGACTCGTGTTGTACTGGGTGTCATGGGTACCTAGAGGTTGATAGCAGTACATCCTGCAGCAGATATACGAAGGATAATAAGCAACTTTTCTTGGTCAGGTATAACTTTTACCTCTATCCCCCTCCAGGTTAGAACATTTTACTCTACAATCCGCAGTTCTTTCGAATGCACTCCTGAGTCAATACTTCTCTGCCCCACTGTATGCTCTTGACAAATCAATTGCTAAAAACTCAAATCTCATAATAAGCCAAATCTCTAAAAGCCGCACGTTTATGACCATAATGAATGTGTTAATTCCCTTTGCATCATCTGCACGCAGCCATCTTCTGCCACCCAACCTGGTTGTACCACTCACCACACCTTGCACCACCACCACCACTGCCACTCCCACCTCTCACCACAATCCAACAACAACAATTTCAAAAATAAGTTCATTGGTTCGAATTGAACTCAAGAATGTGGCGGGCGCGCGAACACACAAAGTGTAAACCTCGACTTGCCAGTGGAAAGTATCTTAATGAAGATTACAGCAGCGCTAACACCGTTTTGGCGTGTAGGTGGGCACCGAGAGATGCGGAAGTCATCGATGGAACACGGACACAGAAAACGCAGAGAGAAAACAAAAATTATAATTGAGACAATAAAATTAATAATTTATTAGATGACAACAGCGATATATACATTTTGCCGGTTAGTGGCAGGCGTCAAACGGGACTGGCAAGGTCGATTTGTCCGATTCAATTGGAACACACGGTGGAACGCGCGCGCATACAGTTTCGGTCATTTTTATGACTGTACACGCGAAATCCAGAACGTAAACGGGAATGAATTTTAATTTTAAATATACATACGATATGCCAGAGGTCAGCCGAACAACCAGAAGAGCGACTAAGGGTTGACGTTTATTGAAAAGTCGTGCCTTCGGTTTGACCGCCAAGTTGCATCCGAAATAAATGGTTTGGTTTGGTTTTTTTTTTTTTAAATAATTTCTTAGTCACCTGTGAGTAATCCTTTGTGTTAAGGTTAAGCATTTGGTTATATTTTGGAGGAAAAAAATGAGATATTGTTCCGTTGGACACACATGTTTGCAGTTGCTAATTGGCTGATGTTGGTGTTAAAATCGATTCTGTCAGGTTGGCGACTAAAACATACGAAAACATCTTAGATTGACGTTTCTACGTAGAGGGTGTCTCACAGCCATTTAAATGGTTTCCCTGCTTTTCTTCTTTAGAAGGTTGGCTGCACTTGACATTTGACATTTGACATTCGCTGTAACTATGAGCCTTGCAACACGTAATGTCTTAATACGTCTTATTGTATCTCGACGAAAATTGACCTCCGGATGCGGTCTTAATCATCACTTTGCAAGAAGGATGTAACACAGATGACTCTTGAGTGTATCCCTGGGTTTGAGGGATTAGATTAGGTTAAACGATAGAGTTGGGAGCATGTCACCCTATAATTGCGGCTATAGGTGGCCCTATTTTGATTTCCTCCAAATAAGAGATCTCATAGGACATGCATTTGATGGTAAATCCAAGCAGATTTTTGGGTGAGCCACCAGATACATAGATCTTCTCGGTTGAGGTAGGATTTACTTAGGTGGCAACGATGAACGTATTCTGTTACAGTGACACAAAATGTGCTCAGCACATTCTGCAAGTGTCATCTTGGTTAATTCTCATGGTCATGAGGAGTTTTTGTTTTTAACTTGACTGTGACTATCCTAATCTGAGTTCTAAGTTGGATGTTCATTGCCTTTATTTTACAACTTTCGGAGTCCTGACATCCAATCCAGGGAATGGCCTGGGCTCACGAAAGTCGTTAGAGCCGTGCCATCTTATAACCTAATCGTCCTCTATGTCCTGCCACCCACATGAGATGAACTCTGTTTTGTTCTGGTTCGGGATGAAGGCAGTCCCATATGCCTATGGAGTTGTAGTCTCTACCAATTTTTAGTATCAAAACCCAGACTACAAATCTTGCTTATTCGAGCTGACAGTAGAGAAGGAAGGGTTTGATCCAAGTGGCTATTTTCCCCGTCACCACCAAAAGCCTTCTTTTTTTTCTCCTTCCTCTGGCTCTTCGTCAAATGTCCACCAAAGTACGCAACTTCTGGAACTTGTTGAGTCGTACGAAACTCCTGACCCAAGCCATCAACAAGAGCGTTCCAATCAGCAGCCATACTCTGGTGACAAATATCAGAGGCATCGGCTCAAATTCTTGCGCTACTTTCGCCTTGAAAACAAAAAAAAATACAAATTTTTGGCGCAACAGGTCTATGGGACCCAGGACCTAGCTTCTCACAACCATTCGTTTTGTGCTTTATTTGAGTAACTTTCTCAAGACAGTTGTACTCTCGGATGTTTGTCAGACGGGCGCGAGAGGTGTGGCCGTAAAAAAACATTTCGGTGTTTTTGGCTGGTACTCGAATCTTGAACCCCTTGCCCCATAGTGCAATGCACTAACCACTTGACCCACGGCGCCCACTCTCGCCTTCAGAATCGAGTAATAGTTAGGTGATCTGACTTCAAACCTACTGGCTTTGACTTCACTGAAGATTCTGTTTGTCAATAGATCATCGACTATTTCTCGGTCTTGTGTTCACAGCTTCGTAGGAAGGATCACTGGGTCGCCTATCCGCGTTAAGGTCAATAAATGTTGTCCCTAATAACCGACGTCTTATGTCATAAACATACAGTTAATCCAGGCTTATAGTCCAAATGCGCTCGTAAAATCTGACAGGTCGTTGTCGCTGGTTTCGATTTAACAGCTTAAACCTCTAAGGAGCGCGAGTCGACCAAATACTTGGAAACTAATAAATATTTCAAGAATTTGCTTCTTAATTTCGATATTTACTGCGCTGCCCTTCCATTAGTTCTTAATTATGTGACACTTTTATAGAAGATCTTTCTTGTTGTTAATAAAAGGAGCCTTCTGATCCAGTAGTAGCTCGTCGTAAAACATAATTATGTTGATGGCATTTAAATGAATATCTTCCCTCGGAAACAGTTCGACTTTGTGTCGAAAATATGAAACAAAATTCGATTCTCTTCCACAATACCTGATGAATTGTCCAATTAGTTAAACTTGCCCAAATCCAATTAACTTGTCTCATAATTTAGTTATACAACTTCCTTTAAAATTGAAAATAAAATCAGAAAAAAGACAAATATTTGAATTTCTCAAATCGTGTAGCCAAAAAAAAAACAAGTTCCCGGCTCAAACGTGAATCCAAGCCCTGAATTCCTTTAAAACTACTCACACCCACTCGCAAAATAAAAAAACGTCCGCAAATATTTATAGAGCTACAGATACGTACCTATCCTAACCTAAGAATAAAATTGTATATATAATTGAATGCTAATTGAATCTGAATCTTTTGTATCTAAAACCAAAAAAGCAACACTAAACCGGTTTAATTTAATTTGGTTTTCGATGAACTTAAGGACAAAAGCTCGGGTTAATTAAAAACATAAAAAAAGAACAACAAAAACAGAAACAGATCACAACCCAACCCAAAGCAGAACAATTTCCAAAAAAAAAAAAAAAAGAAGAACAAACATTTTTTTGGCCTTTTTTTTGGTGAAAAAAAGTCGATTATTATGCAATACCGTCCGAATGACTAAAGTCTTAAATTTTGAGAGATTTTTTGGGTCAAAGACCGACTTAACTTGTAAATTGGTCATAAAGTGCTAACATGCAGAGTTTCAATCACCAATCCGATCCGACCATTGGGTCATAACGTATCTCTTTATCGATTTATAGATACATTCTTCTTCTTTATTTATTTTTTTTTTTCTATTTCTTGTCTTTTTTTTTTCGGACAACTGTGAGTCGTGAAAAGATAAAAATTATTATTATCTCAACGATTTATTGCCGAATAGATGATACTCCCGTCCGTCTAACCGTGATCGGCATTTAGTGCGATTCTGCTAACAAAATACAAAAAAAAAATAAAAAATAAAGGTCAGAACGAGAGATACATACGTATGTGTATAGGTGGAGCACACAGATATGTTGACTGGTTAACAAGTCATGCTAATTCAGATGTCAATACAAATGCAAATGACCTTGATTGGCTAATAAATTGATTAGAATACGCGATGCCGAATAGAGTCAGAAAGAAAGGTCGATCAAGAGAACTTGGGATTTGTCTTTTACAAAAAAAAGACCCAATTTTATGAACTGTAAGCATATTTAGACCAACTTTTTACGATTGCTCAGACCTGCTTAGCCCCTATATCACTCCTTTAGGGTCCCCGTCCTCAGGCGTTAGCTACCACTTAAGTCAATTAATTATGATAATCTCCGTGCTGAGTTCATCGATTAATTAATTTCTTTATAACTATCGCCGGACTTAAGATAAAATATTGGTTGAAGTTAACAATTAATTTCCATTGTATGCCCTGAGGGCTGCTCATTTCGTTTTCATTCAAAACTGATGTCGGTGGTCAAGACGTGAATGAAAATGATGGCTAATGGCTGAGCCGCTTTGGCTTTCAGTGTTATGAATGAGGCTTAGGGAAGAAGAGATAAATTAGATGAAGACTACTCGTTGACACAGTCGTGTCATGTCATGGATTTATGAGACCTAAGTGATTCATAGCTCCCTGTTGACCCTACTGAGTTATACATTGTTTTGTTTGGGAAGAGACTATAATGTATCGCAGGATGTTTTACATAAGTAACAAGGAGGCTACTAAGTTGGACAATACAGCTTTGAACACTCCCTGAAGATATGTATCCTCAAAAATTTTCGAAGGCTTAACCCACCACACAATGGTGCCCAATCACGTAGAGGCTATAACTACCGAGATCTTGTAGATCTCAGAGACACCACCTAACATCAGATCAGATTTCTAGGCTCTGTTACTGAAAGACCTCCCCTTAGGTGGCGCGTACAAGTAGAAAAAAACCTCAACCAACTTGGACTGCGGAATTGGAGGCAGTTAGCCAAAGACCACGCTATATGGAGAGGCTTGTTGGTTAAGGTCCAGGTTCACACCGGACTGTAGTGCTATGTCATGATCGAATGTGTCATCGACGTATCCGATTATGCCCAGTCATCTTCGTCTCCAGATAGGTAGGACTGGACCGATCATAATTTTCCACAGAAAAGGATTTAAAACTGATCTCTGTGGTATCCCTGCGGTAATTTTGTTTCTTTTCGGCCCTTCATTTATGTCGTCGAGGACAGTTCTGTCTACCTGTAATACTGAAACAGACAGTTTGTTGGAACTTTTGTAACGTATATCATAGGACTCACCATGCTAGTCCATCATTTTGGGACCAAGCTGCATGTTGTTATTGAAATGCCTCTAGTATGATCTTGCAATGATCTATGAAGAGTCCTGCATGACACTAGAAATAATCATGCTGTGCGTAACCTATTGCGATGTGATCTAATCTCTACAGATTGCCCAAAAGAATGAGAACTCTTTCTTGGAAATAGCCCTTAAGTGCAATTTTAGTCGTCGACACATATGACATCGGTGAGTCTTTTCATAATTTTCAAGCCAATCTGAAGGAAGACGCAGGGTTGAGACCTTAGCTTCCTTCAACTGTTTGCTACCCTCTAACGTTTGTCAAACGTTTGGAAGTGGTGAGAATAAGAAGAAAGTTGATCTCCTCCTCAGTAATTTAATGCAAAACACACTCAGGACTGACGCCTAATTAAAAAGTTTCAACAAAATCGCTTAAACATTTTTTGACAACCTACGCTAGATGTTCTATTTTGTAAAACCTGCCCTCCTTTCCTAATTTTTACGCCAAAACGACGGAGAAAAAGGTTTGTCTGTTGAAGAATCATTCTCAGATCACAATGTCGCTTTCGACTTTGCAGTGACTGTTCGTGACTGTTACTTGTCATAACGCGGCAGCTCAACATTTCCCAAACGAAATGTCACTTTTCGATGGTTAAGCTGTTAAGCGTGCGACAAAGTAGGGAGTAGGGTATTGCAGTACTGTTTACGATATTTACAGATTGCTTCATATAACTCCACCTAGGTCGTGTGCTTCATTATGATTCAGGCATCACTGTCAGCTAATAAAGTAGCCATCAAACCTCCGTCTACCGGGCAACAGAAAATATGCATGAATTTCCATAAAGGTGTACCACAACGCTGCAGGCGGTTCCTGTCTTGTTTTCCCCTCTTTTTTTTCTAATCACATCAATTTATAAGAGAACCCTTTTGAAGCCCATTAACAACGAAACTAACTGCTAACCGAGCGCATTATAATAAATTAATTAACTCATTAGCCGATGGGTAGTGTTTAACTTTTATGACGTTTGCTTGGCAGCTCCTGTGAATTTAGCAAATTCTACTACTTTCTGCTCCTTAACCATAACCGATAAATCGACTTCTTGCCCACACGTTGTCGTTGTTTTTGTTGTCATCGTCGAGCATAAAAAAGTCATCTTCCACTCTTTGACCAGAAAGTGGTGCTCTACAGTTGTTGGGCAATTCACACCGGGGCGGCAGCGGCGGCGGTGGTGGCGGGCCAAGTCCATCAGTGTGTACCTACAGATACTTTGGCGCACAAATAACACAATATCCAACCTGTAATTTTCCCATTCAAGTCATGACTTAAATTACGGTTTTATGATGTTCTCCTCAACGCCAACCGGAGCGACCCAAAACCCAACCAGCCAGACGAACGGACAGAATACACGAGAATGGAGGCATTCCAGCGACAACCATTAACTCCATCATTTCCAGGCCTATAGCCGGTGTACATGCGCACAAGACAACAATGATGATGATGACGATGACGACGGCGACGATAGCAGTCGAAGCACCAAAACAGCAGAACAGCAGCAGCAGCAAGTATCAAGACAAGTAAGATGACCAAAGTCAAAGACGCAGAAGCGCGACGCATTCTGGAAAGATCTCATACGCGGGGCATTGTAATAAATATTTCATGTTTCGCGATGGTGACAAGTCTTTGGCCTCCTTGCACCACACTCTGCCGCGTAGACATGGGCAAGGCGATAGTTGTCACATTAAAACTGAGCCATTGGCCAGGTGGGGTGAAAAGAGATGAAACGAAATTGTTTCAGTGTCAGTGGTTGGTTGGGTATACATATATTATCGGCACAAAGTTCACTGCAGGCACCTGACACAGTGTGACCAGAAAGAAAGTATCTCTGAAGTTGTTTTTTGAATGGATTGGGGATTGTCTGAACTAAAGTGTATCCTTACAGAAATATATGTAAAAGGAATACTTAGATACTTTATCACTGCCTTTTATGTCTTAAGCTTGTCATTCTATTGTCTTTGTATCTAAGCTTAAGATTGTAGTTTGGGTTGACATATAATGGTTCCCATCTAGCTTTCGGAAAGTGCTGTAGGTCAACTCCATTGGGAAAGAATTCGGAAGCAGTCAAATGCAAAGAGTTATAACAATTGCAGCCAACAAGCCTAGCTTCGAATTTATTCTGTTCTTCTGCCGACACCGCCGAAAAATCCCATACAAACAATAGGACTTGGAATGGCCGGTGTTTGAGCAGCTGATGCGGCACAAAGTTATCAAAAACCAAAGTTAAAACTAAGAGCGGTGATATGGCTGTTGTCAATGCATTTTTTGTAGAGTTGGTGTTTGACGCAGCCAAAGAACCAAATGAGAAAGTCGTCTGGTTTCCTGTAGAAGCGAAATCCCCACTTCTTATCGAAGGTTCTGCTGCAAGCATAGAAAGCCACGAAGTCTTTTATCCGCTGTTCAATGTTTCCAGTCCCAAGTTTAGTTCTGGATCAATTGCCATACTGAAGGATACAGAGAGTTTAGCCTTGGAGTCTATTTTGGTTTGAGTGGTTCAGTCTTGCTTGGGTTAATGTTAAGTCCACACCCTATGGGTCATTGATTAATCTTGTCCAAAGCATGTTTCATAATCTCACTGATTACTGTAGAAAGTATGATGCAAATCTTCAGTGAGTCTTGGCAGTTCGAAGTTGTCAACTTGGCCTTGCCAAGGCTCTGCAATGAGTCGGACATCAACAGGATGAGGGTTCAATTTTTCAAGTTACAAGGGCGTTCTTTCGTTCTTCCATCTCTCGTTTGAACTAACTTCTGGAAAAAGGGATAAAAGGGGTTTTCTCGAGAAGGGAAAGCAATTTCGTCCAAAATGGACAATAATAGAGGGTTTTTTTTTCAATAAGAACATAACAATTTTGTATTTGAATGATATCCAGAATAATTGACATATTGGGATGAAATTTATTCCAAGTACAGTACAAATGTAAGTATTTAAGTATTCATTGACAAAACCCTGAAACTCAAAAATGAGGCTCGTCGCTGAAGATGATTTTTCGATGAAATTCCGGATGTTTTTTAAGCTTTTGCAGAGTACAATCGGAGAAGCTTCGGTGCTTCAAATGACCAAGAGTCCTTAGTTCTTGAGTTTGTTTGTGCCTTGTAAGGCTATAAGCCAAGATCGCAAAAATTACTTCAGTGGACTTCAAAGGTTTGTACAGCCGCTCTGATGATACGACTATACTACCAATATTTGGAGTAACCGCTCGTAAAGATTCGATCCTCAACTCAGAATTGCGGTAGTAACTTTTAATGATTTTCAAGAGTTGGTCCTTCATGAATTTCACCATAATAAAATTGAAAATCTTGACTGACGTTTTGCCATAGACAGATCATTGATAGAGTTTGTGGCTGCATTTGTATTCAAATACAAAGATGTTATGTCCCTATTAGAAAACCCTTCAGTTCTATGATATTCAAATGAATGAAAACGAACGAGTAGGCATGGAGATCCACAAGGAATTACCAGAGACAGAGGACGATTTGTGGGTTCTGCAAATGCATTGTATTTATGACTCCAAAATTTACCATACTAGACATCTCCAAAGTATCTACATAAACTTGCGTGCCACACTGTCTGAGAACAAATATTCTTACCTTTACACGGCGACTTCGATCGGTTCCATGATGCATTAATGGTGTTCTCGATTCTGTCATTTTGCTGTAGTCATTTCAATAATGTATCGCACTCCTTGCCGCACACTCGGGGTGGTGTAATTTGCATATATTTCGCGTTCAGCAAAGCAAAAAAAAAATTATGTCTCCAGGAATATTATACTTGTACTCGTAGGTATGTTCTGTTTTGGTTTATTTCTCCTTTTAGTTTATTTAGGTTATGTCCTGTCATTTAATCACTTCGCCTTAAGCGAGTCAAAGCAGTCGGCATGGAGGTGAGGAGGGACTTGCAAGGAATTCCTTTAAATAAAACTGGTTACCTGCTGCTTTATTGAGATTACTTCAGCTATGGGTTTCAATTAAGATGTATACTCTGTGTTTGTAAATGTCCTCGTCAATTGCTCTAGAATTGTGAATTGGTCTTTATTTGGATGTGGACTTGATGGCTATCTGGTGAGTGGTTCAACGGCTGCGGAGACAACTTCTTTGATTGGTTGTTTCGTGTTTGTTTTGCCTTCGACTAATCATGTGGTGAAATAGTTTTGTTGTGAGAAATGAGATTGGTATGTCTAAGGACACTCCGGGACTAATCTTAACGCATATCACAATCGTGCGTTTCCTCTTGTATTGTGCGCATGCGGAGGACACCAAGCAACCACATGGTAAAGACTTCCTCATCTGCATCGTAGATTAAATTTATTTATTATTTTTCTGTCAATTATTGGTGAAAAATTTAGAACATGCGGTTACTGGCAGCACCCACCATTACCGCACAATGGTTCTCGTTGTTGTCCCAGGAAGATACTTTGCATTCTTCGGACACAATAGAGTCGATTGAATCGGTGGTTGCTTGCGGTGGCGATAGTCCTGCTGCATGGATGCTGTTAAGGCAAAATATAGCCTGGCTACTATACAATTTCGCTATAAATTGGTTCAATCATTTGGCCTTTTCATAATCTCTATAATAATGGAATTTACTGCGGAGTCTTCTGTGTTAGAAATTACTTGCCCTGGAAACTAACAATGGTCGGGTTTAAGTGCGGCAACGTCAGAAGTCTCTAATGATGTGTTGTGTGTTATAGATTGAAATTGCTTTGCTAGTTTTTGATTTTCTCGGAGGAAGTTTGTTGATAACTTAACTAACAAATTGAGTAAATGATTAAAATACTCCATTCACAGCAGATGCAATGTACAATAAGACCAGAAAATCGGATGAAAAGGTTGCTTTTTAGCACATATTAACCGGAAAACATTGGTTCTTCTAAAATGATAGTTAGACCTTCCATACAAATCGGCAGATTCAGATGAAATCATCACAGCGGAAATGCAATAGTCATGAGATCAGCTGATCTGGATCAACGCTAGACAACGACTATGTACCGAAATTTTGGAAAGAAGTGAATGTGGTCTTTATACCGAGGACCTTGAGGGCACGCATACTCTGCCAAAAGATGTCAAACGCTTCAGTCCATCTTCCTTTCCGGACGGTTATAACCTTCCATTGTGGGTTTCAGAAGCAATTTTTGACAGTTTTACTTTCGGGTGTTTGTCAGACGTTCGGTATAGGTGGAGCCATATAAACTCCATGTCTGGAACTCGAACTTCAAACATGTAGCTCAATAGTGCGATAGAATCAGATAGACATTTAGAATTCCCGGATCTGGGAAGCAGAAAATTCAAGTTCTTGCATGAGAACTTCCTCTAAATAGTGATTGAACCTGACGAACTTTTTTTTGATCCTGGTGAACCACTTTAAGACAATTCTACAACGCATTCGAGAAATCGTGTTTCGAAATTTCGTCAAAAAGGTATAAGACTGTCGATAGAGCAATTTGATTTCATGTACGTAAATCAATGAGAATCAAAAAGAAAGGCATGCACGCTAAGAACTACAGAAGTACATTGCCGTCGTTCCTTTCCTTTGGAGTCAAATGCAGATAAAAGCATGGCAGGGATGCAGCCAGTAAATTTTGGTTAAATTGGAGCTGGAAAAAGCATCCAAACAGCATTAGACGAAGTGCTTCAGTCAGAGGAAGAGAAAAGCAGTGGCTGGTGAAAGATCTGTTCGAGGTGAGGTTGGTTTTCATGATGAAGGAGTAGATGATGACTACTTCAACAGAACGTTGAGGCAAGCGGTAGGAGGTGACATTGAAGCTGTGAACAACTACCAAAGGAAGACATGCCTTTCTTGTCTCGAAATGAACTGAAAACCTATAGAGATGAGATCAGTGGAAGAAGTGCTATTCAGTGGAAGAAGTGGATGGCCTTCGTAAAGATTACATGTAGGATATTGTACCCTGTCCAAGGGATCGAAAAATAATCGACAACAAATAAGTTTATAAACTGTCTATGGTTTAGGAGAACGTAAATGGTTTAAGGAACATCTATGGACACATTTTCGACTCATTTCTACTTTCTAACTTGTGTGCCATTCAAGATTTTTGCATTACTCGTTCTAGCTAACGTCGTGATCTCGTGCAAATGTCCCATGTGTGATCCTACCATAAATATACATATATCAACATCGCTGAACTAGCTTCATTCTTGTTATCCAAACCATTCCGAGTTCTAAAATATTAAAATTCTATTATTTGTCAGCTTATTCTCTCCTAACCACTCCAGCTTAAGCCACTTAAAATTCCATTTACGTCACACGACAGGTTAATCATTTTAACCAAGTCGTTTCCATATTAACAGCTCATGAATACCAATTGCAGATGGTAAACTCTTTTAACTTGTAAATACCAAGATACTCGTACCGATTTGCATAAAGTTTTTGCATATTTCCAGCAAAAGAGATTGATTTCCTCTGAATATTCAATAAACACTTTGACAACTGAGCTGAGCATTCCAGATCGGCGGACACATCCAGCGAAAGACCTCTCCCGGGGCACGGGATCGCTGGAAGCTATTGTACGATTTATCGTTAAATGACTAATTAATAACTTCTATAATACAAAGCCGATAAGCACTCTCTGGTGGCATTATCTCCACAAAAGCGTTCTCTTGAATAAAATCTAAATAAATTGAATAACATTAAATGTGGGAATTTTATGATAAATGAATTGATTATGTTAATTTTATGTAAAACATCTATCAGAACTGTGTGCCTTATGTTCGATTGAATTTAGTTATATCATTTATTGTGTTTACATCGTTGGCGATGTATCTGGAGATATACCTGTTTTTGGGGTCAAAAAAATATGCCACACCTACTATAGGCTGGAACAGAGAATATAGCCAAATGTTGTGAACATTTGTTGTTATAATATTAATTAATAAATTATTGGTATGAAAGCTTTTAAGATCGCGCATGGAAATCATTTCTTTTTTATTTTGCTTGGCGGAGTTAAAAGATCAGTCTGGAGGTCATCAGAAATTCATGGAACTAGTTGGTTGGTAGATTGTTAACATTTTTTTGTTGATTTTTGTGCACGTGATCGACATAAAAAAACTAAATATACGATTATGCAAAAGAGGTCGATTAAATTGTGATAAAGTTATAAAGCTTAAAAGTCAATGGTGTTCTTAAATTGCTTTTGAGAAACCCCCTGCCAAACTCATTTTAGAAATACAAACACTAGGACATGTGCGATAAGAAGTGGAACTTAAGCACCCACCTCTTACAGCAATAGACGAGGACTGGCAGAAAGCACATCTGGGACTATCATTGTCATGAAAAATTGCTCCCTAAGTAGTAGACTTATCTCCCTGCCCCGTCGATCAAATTGTCCAGGATTTGCATCCATGGCAATGAATTTTCACGGCAGTTATGCAGTACCTACCATTAGTACTCAATGCTCTGTTAAAGTAAGTCATTATCTACCCTTTCATCAGGAAAACCAACCTCACCACGGACAGATCTTTCATCAGCCATCGCTTTTCTCCTCCTTTGACTGAAAAACTTCGTCTAATGCTTCTTGGATGGTTTTTCCAGCTCCAGTTTAACCAAAATTTGCTGGTTGCATCCCTGCCATACTTTTATCTGCATTTGACCACAAAGGGAAGAAACGACGGCATTGTACTTCTGTAGTTCTTAGCGTGCATGCCTTTCTTTTTGATTCTCATTGATTTACGTACGTAAAATAGCTCAAATAGCTCTATCGACAGTCTTGTACCTTTTTGACGAAATTTTGAAACACGATTTCTCGGATGCTTGTGGAAAGCAAGTACCTGGGTTTCATGGACCTATTGCGCCAAATATTTGTATCAATCGCCAGTTTTCTCAAAGATTCAAGCGTTAACTCTTCCCAGTTAGATCAATCCGAGCCTGATTTCGTTTTTGCAATACTTGTATAAAAGAATATCATGGGGCATTCCTGTATTAAGAGATGCCAATCCTCCAAGTGACCTTTCCCAAGATATCCACGACTCAAGCACATCAAATCCAAAAGATCGATCCCTTAGGCCTTGCTATCTAATGCGGCCTAATGATACCTCCAAACACCAATCCCTCCAAGTTCGAAACACGTAATTATTTTAAGTATTGTACCAACCTAAAATATGTGTGTGTGTATGTGTAGGCCCATTGTATTCTAGGGTCAAACACACACACACATACATACGTGTACATCCTTGAAGATCCAGACACGCTTTTGTTTGAATTGCTTTGGCCTGCAAAAGCGAAACCAATATTCCTGCTGATTTAGCAAAACAAAAAGATGAGTTCACTTATGTACTCATACACTGCAGGTAGGTAGCCCCAGCAACAGCATTGATGGAGGACGCCAACCGACCGACCATTCGACCGAACGACCCCATAACCGAAGTATTTTCCGCTCCAGGGTTATATCAAAGGTTGCTGGCAAAGACGCGCGCCCTCCCCAACCCCAGCAAGCAACCTGATGATCATGCTGATGATAATGATGCCATTGATGAGGTGGTGGTGCTGCTGCTGCTGCTGCCGGAGAGCGATGGAAGTTGCTTGCTCGCACAGTCTGATTGCATCGTGTCCCCTGTCGTCTAGCACCGTCTCGTCGCATCATCGTTGTAGCTGCTGCTGTTCTTGCTGCTCTCTGCTCTGCTATATTGTTGTCGTAGTCGTCGTTGTCTTTGTCGACTGCCCATTCTTGTTTGGTTATGGTCTGAATCATTTGAAATTGTCTTCTTGAGCCCCGGTTGCGGCCAACTGTGTGTTATCAACTTTCGAACTCTTCGTTGCACTGTCTCGTCGAAGACCGCGCCCGTCGTCGTCCAAGTTAGCATATTCAGTGTGACAGCAGCAGCAGCGGTTGCCTGCCTCTTTCTTCCCACCTCCTGGACGGTGGAGTTTCTCTCAATTGTATGTATCTCTTCGGTGTGCCCCAGGGGCAGTTTACCTTAACACAAAAAAAAAAAAAAAACAGTTGGCTTCCTTTGCTTCTTGAAAGGAATATACTTTGGTAACTTTGCCTCTGTCTCGCGATCGTTGGTCGGTTGTTTGCGGCAAGAATAGTCCAGTTGGCTGATCGGTCGGCCGATGATTGTACTGTGGGGTATGATCATCGTAATGCCCACGTTAAGAATACCTATCTTCCTACCACTCTGCAAAAGGTTAACCAGGTCAAAAACTGAACAACTAAATTGATCGGCAAAACACAATCGAAGCGCGCGCGCACTTTTTCTTTTTCGTTTTCATCCTCTTCGTTGTTGTCTACTGCTTCTTCGAATGCTTCTATACTATATTTCGCTTCCTTTGGTGATCAGATAGGTTGTTTTGTTGGGTCGATTAAATGTAGGTGCTTATTAAAGCTTCGCAGAGCACCTTCGAACGGAAATCCAATTGGTGGAGGCTAATGTCTATGGCACATGAGATGTGTGATTATGTTGGAACGTAACATGGGGCATGTCCAACTGTATTGACGCTTCTGATCTTAAGGGAGGAATGTCGCCCATTTTACAAATGGTTTGTAAGGACCTAAAGCTAGTTTGGAACCTTGCTCAGCCGAGTGGTACACATAGTAAAGGTGGACCCAAACTTAACTTGGAGATCACGTAAGGCAAACAAAATGTTCGATGACAAGATCAAGCCAAAATGCCAAAAATTTGATGATCTAGATGTCTTGAGGGGACTGTCATCTACATAAGTTATAGTTTGTGGCTTCAGTTGGTGCCTACATATTGCCTGATTACTAATAGAAACATTGTCACAGAGAGCAAGCCCAGTTTAGTGAATCATTCGCTAATTATTCACTGATCTTGCCAGAAGCGTACTGACATTGCACTGATCTTACCAAAAGCGGTTTTGACCTTTACAAAGACATCAGGCATCAGTATGTATATGTTCTCAGTTCTTGTTGAAGAACGTAGTTGTGTCAAAGATGTGCGGGTGCCTTGGCTAAAATGATCGTGAGAAATGTGCATTACTCTGACAAGTCACCGGAGTCTCAAGACTATGGGGTTGCGCTGTTGCCTATTATGAAGGAGATGTGAACGGTTTTGGAAAAATCTTGTTTATGGATTTAGCTAATGCAGGTCAGCACTTCTTGAGTCTTAGAAATAAATCCACTGTAGATATATACCTACAGATCAGGCTAATATCTACTTCACGATCAACGATTTCTAGATCATCAATTTAGTTCTAAGAGTCTTTGAGTTGACTGTGGGGCCTCCCTGAACCATCCTGAGATCATTCAGATACATTTTAGGATTAATAGTCGTGGGTTTTCTGATAGATCGACGAGGACCTGGTTCTGCATAGGGTTTGCACATAAAGTGAGCTGTGCTTTCTTCTGCATCTACGTTGCTATGGTTAACTATTCTTAGAAGGTTTGTCCTTTAGCTCCAAGTCTAAAGGAATCACTGGTAGTGCCAAAAGATGTACTTGGTGTGGGTGTACTATTGAGTGGAATGGGTCCAATTGGTGGTATTTTCTTGCGTTCGTCAAGAGGCTTCAGTTTGTAATTCGGTAATGGTCGACAGGAACTTGTCTCTCGGATGAAACTCGTCCTTTTGGTGTACGTATAGAGGAGACCAGTGCATGTACGTACGTATACGAGACCCAGTGCTTGTTTTATTGATTTCACTTCGTTGTATGCCTAGAAAGGGACTAGGCTTTCCTTTAATGTCTTTGGAATGAGCTTCAGGATATGATCCGTGGACATGTCTGGATGCTTCCTGTAGGGGCATTCCTACGTTTGTGCAAATATTACAACCATAGGACAAGTTTTAAGTAATCATATGTGGTTGATGGATACTGTGTTGATAGACTGGCAATACGGGCTTATACGTACCTACTTATGCCTCTTCGATTGGCCCAGTTACTGATGATGATGGTTCTGCCTCCGTTTATTTGTTAATTTGTTCCATCTTGTCCGAAGCAATAAGTTTTTGATTATACAAGTCTGTCCTTCAGCTGCTTGTCTTCTTCGTAAATCCTTCAGATTTTGTCTCTGGCAAATGAGTGTTGCGACTCTTAGTTCTGTGTTTCGTTGGAGCGTATCTTCTATAACCAACTACGTCAGTCACCCAGACGAGCTTAATGCATACAAATAAGTACTTTACGACCTGTATTGAGGGCAAGTCCCATCGTTTATCTATGCAGATGCAGACTGATAGATACGAGCGTGTAGCACCTTCCTTCCTGCTCATCCTCTATTACTTGAATAACAATCAGTGTTGTGGCTGGCTTCTGAATTAATCTAGACTTACAAACTCGGCTCTAAAATTGATTGGATGCATCTCGTTGTCTACATCACCCTTTTGTTGGGGACAAGTCTCCTCCAAGATGGGTATCTCTGAACTGATTTATTACTAATTAGGCCTAGTTCCATACTGAATAGACTCGTTTATATTAAGCTTTCAAAGTGCCAATGTTATGAAACATAAAAGAAAACTAAGAAAAAAAAAACATAACTCAACACCACAACGAAAAATTTACAACCTCACATGATTGGTGCGCGCAGTTTAATGGCAGCAACGATAACATCGTGGTACTGCTACCCGAGGGCGCGTGCCCACTTGCAAACAGCCATTACTACAGCTCTGGTGTACTGGTTCCCTGTGCAGATTAAACGCCCATATGAAGATCCAGGCTGTACGTTGGTCGATCGGTCGGTCGGTTGCGTCCTCGTACGACCACAATCGGTAGGCAGGCAGTCCCCCATCCCGGCCAGAAGTCCTCCCGTCCGTGTGTTGCTTTATGCGTTATTTTCAATCGACTTATTATCGATAATTTCCACAGATTTACTCAATGTTGCTAGTAGCTGCGCGCATGCGAATAGGTAAGGTATACCTTCCTCTAAACTGGTTACACGCTGTGGCACATGCCACAGCAGGCAGCAGCGAGCAATCATCATTATGTTTTATACTCTCTGGCATCTATCTCCTGTATCTATTATTATTGTATATTGGTTGGTAATTTTTACCACTTTTCTCGTTTTTTTTCTTTTTAGAACTTCCGAGATCAATGTATCGATGGATCTGGCCTGCCACTGCTCACCGAAGATCACCTCATGAACTCATTGGGTATGAAACTGGGACCTGCACTGAAACTGAAATCGATGTTGGCTAAGAAATTGGGTGGACCATGTCCGTGTGTATCGTGTTCGTCGCAGGCGCAACTATTGGCCGCTGCACAGGCTGCAGCTGTAACGGTAGCAACATCCTCCACATCAGCGGCGGCATCATCATCATCACCACCCAGTGGGATCGGTAACAATCAACTGCATCCTCAACAACATCAACAGCAGTTTAGTGCTAGGAATCCTGCCTCTTGCAACAACAGCACCAGCAGCAGCAGTAGTCAAGCGATGGTTCATGGTAGCAGCGGTAGCATTCCGAGACCGGGTAGTGCTGATTCTGGCAGTTAGTTGAGGTTAAATTTTAGGCAAATAGTCCATGTGTATATACGTATGTAGATTTTTTGGTTCAACCTTTTTAATTTTTTAATTTAATTTAATGAATTTCAGTTTAAGTTAGGTTAGGCGTATTTTTTGACTTTTGTCCCAAAACTTAGAGCCTAAGGAACTGTATATTATTGGAACAACAAATGTATATTTTTTGATTTGAACAAGTCTAGGGCTTCCATGAAGTTGCAACGTTGACAGTAAATATATAAAAAAAAACATTATTTGAAGTGGAATGATAATATTGGAACATTTCAAACATCGCGTATGAGTTGAAAGTGAAGGTTTCTAAAGTACCTGGCATTTTACACAGTTTACCTGCAAACTACGGAAGTTTGAAACCACCACCTTGAACATTCTCGGAACGTTCTCGGAGCTGTGCCTTTGAGATTCGTATGCAGTAAGTGTCAAACGCTTTGTGGTTTTGACAGATCTATATCTGCTGGTAATTTCTATCTGGCAACGCGATTTTTGCTTTTACGATCGACCATCTTTACACGGTTCACAACGAACAGTGGACAAGTGTCACTTTTGACAGCTACTTCATCTCCAATAGAAGAAAGTTATTGAATGCGAAAACCATTCAAAAATTCAGGAATAGCATATAGTGCGAGTGATGAGGTTGCCCAGAGACGATATCCAAATATTTCCGGTCTCAGCAGGGATACATTTTTTTCACAGCGAAGTCTTACGAACTTTTGACAAACACCCGAGGGTATAATTATCATATAAGAGTCTGTTGTATTGTGTAAAAGCATGTGCGATGAACGATGAGTTCATTTATCTTTGTGGGACTATTTAACTTAACGAAAATTCGTATTACTAATCTATAAAGGTGTATCCATAGATAATTCAAAAAAGCTTACATTTTCTAGGAAAATATTCATACTAAGTACGACGACTAAACACTGACGGTATAAGGGAATATAAGGAACTAAGTCCATCAGTCAAGTGGACGCAAACGATGACGCCGAAGTAATTTTGTACTACTTCTTAGTAAACACTCAAAATTTTATTTTGTTTTTGTTTTATTTTTGCGACCATATTCCAAATATTTAATTTAATGTTCTGATACCAGTTTGCGCGCTCTGAAGCTAGGCTTATTTTTGCCTCAAAGTACCGAGTAATAGGTTCCAAGTTCGGAACGTCAACATTTTTCGGAACCGTCTATCGTGAACAAGCTGAGAATAGAGATTAGAAAGCTTGCTTCAGAAATAAAAATAAAGAAACAATTCAGTCCTTTGGAAATAGATTCGTTTAAGAGCTGAAGCTTCCGATTTTCTGATAGTGAAAGTGATAATAATTTTCTGTCAGTTTGCAAGGGAAAGGTACACTCAATACAAACTACTTATCTAAGCTTCAAAATTTCACATAATGCATGTTAATACCCTTATTACTCCAAGCAGATGGAATTGTTTGGCCTTATAGTCAAATGCGAAGATAGGTTCCAAGCTGGGAACGTCAAGGTTTTTCTCACGGGACCATCTATTGTGAAAAAACAGCTGAGAGTAGGTGACTAGAAGTTTATGATGGGTTTCCATTAGGCTCCTCGAAATCACATAATACAAATACCCATAGTGACGCACAGCCTTATACGACCTTCATTATATTTGGTCTTAGCATTTTATCAGAATTTTTTTTTTCCAAAAAACAGATCAAGGAATTCGGGTTAAGACTTCTAAAGGATTTAACTCTTAGGATCTTGGAATCATCATTTGAACCTAACCATAAAGTTAGTAATCCGAGCTTTATATCATTTCTTAACATGGCGCTACAAACTTTCTTCTTTTTCGACAAGTCGGGATGCTTACCTGACATTTTCCAGCTACCACTTCATGCTTTTTGAGCGAGTACATAAGCAGGTGTAAGTTCAAGACGGTGTAGACATTGAGCTTGAAGGACAACAGGCTACAAAGTTGTTTGGTCCATATACCGAGGCATTTCTTATAATGGGTGTCGTGGCTTAAGTGGTTAGTGCGTTGGACTACAGAGCAAAGGGTTCAAGTTTCAATTTTTATTCGCTCAAACGAGCTCCACTAAGATCTTGTTATGAGAATATTGGGGACAGAACATTTTTCAACCAAAGAATTCATGAAAAAATTGGTTACGCATACGCCACCGAGCCGGGTAGAAACATCCGAGAATATAACTCTCAAGAAAAACCTTCCCAAATAACAAATAGGTCTTCGGAGGTGCCTTCCCTTAGACTCTTGTAAGAAGCTTGGCGTCAAATATTTCTGTCTTTTTGTATTCCATTTCTGTTAACATCAGTCACGTCAACCTACTTTCATTTCAAGCTTAACTCGACTGCAAGTCCTTACTCCTGTAAAATGTCAATCTTAGCAAAGAGCTTCGACAAACTCCGCGACAGTAGGAATCCTTTAATTACTCAAACAAATAAAAATAATGTTTAAAACGAATGCAACGTAAAACCTTTGTACTCAAATGTTAAGTACTTAAACAATAAATAAAACAAAAATACAATTAATTCTGAATATTCTTCTGAATAGTTCTTATACCTTATTTTATATATAAATATTATAATTTTTATTTTTCTAAACTAGTCAGTAATATTCTTTTGCAACAAAACGCAAATTAAAATTATTATTATTATTTTTTTTTGTTTAAATGAATATACATTTTGTACATGAACTGTTAAATAATATAGAATCAGGCTATGTAAAATGCAATTTTATATATTAATATTAATTATTTAATTTGAGTTAAACTTCTTTTGTTCATTACTTAGTTAAACATTTTTTTAAAACAAAACAACAACAAAAAAAAGACTAAATAAACAACATAGAATATTAGGAACAAAACAAAAATGTAAATAATAATATAAAACTATGAGTTAATGATAAATATTTTTTTAAAAATTTTCTAAGTCCCAAAACAAGTATACAGTCCTAATAATTAAAATAAACTTTTCAATACAATATTCAAATCCGTTTTTTTTCTTCTTTCTTTCGTATACAAACAAGAGATAGTTGATTTTTTGGAAAATTAAGAATTTTTTTTATAAAGAAAGAAACTAATACAATAATTTACTCTATTGCAACAGTATTTATAGATAGAGAAACTATATCAAACAAGAAAATACATAGATTTCTATATTTACAATAAATCGTGTGCGTGTATGTTAAAGGATATGCATTTGTACAATGAAACAAAGTAATAAACAAAACAATAAAACTTGAGTTGTGGTCTTTTGTTTGAAAGCTGTTGCTAAAAAAGAGGTAAGATGTAACCGAGAACTTGAAACGAGGGCAAAACGAAGGATTGTGCTGTCAACCAACGAGGACATGCAACATCGACGTGTCGGTCAGAATGTCATCCTCGACAGATATAACTTTGAGTTAGTTAAGGACTCTGTCCACCTAGGAACCGCTAAAAACTCAGATAATGACACCAGCGATGAGTTCAAAGGGAGGTTAATGCTTGCCAATTGTGTAGTAAAGCCCTCCCTCGAACAACCAAAGTAACTCTGTATAAAACCCTTATCATCCGAGTCCTGCTCTATAGCACAGAGCCATGGAATTTTCCAAAAAACGGATGAGGTTACTCTCGGTTGTTTTGAGAGACAAATACTTCGGACTTCTAAAGAGTATCGTTAGCGCAACCATGGTTCTTGACTTCACCATGCGATAACTTAAGGAAGAAACCAGCAGCATTGTGCCAAAACTTCTATTCTTTCCTGACCTCGAACGAGGATCAGCTCAGCAGATAAGAATGAGTATGGGACTCAGGACCTAGGCCTTCGTATTGTATGTGTAATCTTCCTTACACAAAAAAGAGTTCTACTGATAATTCCGTATCAGAAGTGCAATTCGTTATTTGAGAAACATTCTCAGGACAGTTGTACTCTCTTTTCAATATCTAGGGGTTGAACCTGGAAACCCTTGGTCTGTATAGTCCAACGCACTAACCACATGAGCCAAGGCGCCCAATTCAGCAGATGGAAGGATAATTGTACGACATTTTTAGATCGTTTCAACTGTAACATCTATTGCTCACACTCAAGTGGATTACCTAAAGCAACATATAACCGAGTCTCCCACTCCTTCCAGTAATCCTGAAATATATCCTACGGTTTTCACGGTGCCATGTCAAAGGTACTGGGGACAGAAAATTGTTCAACCAAAGAATTCATGAAAAATTATGTTACGCATACGCCACCGAGAAAACCTCGAATCCATTCACGATGTCGAACAGTTGTAAGCTCTGGTTCCTCCTGCATCAAACGGATATACTTATGTACATCCTGCGGATCGTCATAATGCGATGCGTTAAGTATTGGACTATACTACAGTTCCTGGTTACCAGTTTCGAGAAGAAGAGTTCTTACATGTGGGTAATGTGTGCTATCCTTGTACAAAGTGGGGTCCAACAAGGACGCGTACTTTCACCACTATTATTCTGGGTGATAACAAGTCATCCTTTACGTGCAGCGCTAATGGTATACGTAACACAATAGACATTGGCATAGAATCAATATGACGGTGGGACTAATCATCTCAAGTAAGCATAACTAGCCAGCAGATTAAGAAATCCATTTATTTGGAACACCTGTCAGCAATCTGGAGAAGATAGTTCAACAGATATTTATACATTATCCTTAGGATTTGTTGGCCTTCGTACTTTGAACAAACAACTTTATGTAAGAATGGGTCAGGAATCTAATACCCTACCCTTACGATAGAGGAGTGAAAAAAATTCCATTCTCAAACGTTAACAAACCCTAATAGGTTCATAATGTTTGTGTTAGGATTCTGTACCGCTGCTCTGTAAACCCATGGACTACCGATTAAGCTTGAAACTTGATTCGAAGTGCTTGGAAAAATTTTGTCAAAGTTCTTGGAGTTTCTAACAAGTAGGAATACTTAGACTCCCGAACGATGCAGTTTCATCAATTTAACGCGAGAAGACACAACGAATGCACAAAGCTGAGAAATCATCTTCTGAGCCTTGATTTGCAAATATCATTTCTATGAAAACAAAAGCAAGCTTGAGAAGGAAAGTCCAGGAGAAAAGTCGAGAAAATACCAGCACTAGACTAGTTTTGAAGCCATTCTTGAAGAAACGTCCAATCCATGTGAATTCACAAAGCAGCCGAAGTTTCGATGTCATTGCAGTAAAAGGGATATCCCTTGAGCCAGGTTCGTAGGATAAGAGCGGCCAAGGTCCTGAACATTCCAATGGAGAATGGGAACCCATTCTACTTCGTTTAGGATGTTTGATTCGAGGAGTTAAGTCAACATGGTTGGGTGGTTAACCCGGCTCAGCCGGGCACACTTGAAGCAAATGACTGTAAATTTTCATACCACTGTGTTGAAATCCAACATGAGAGATAGGTTGGGAGGCAGGGCAAACAGTTTTTGGACATTAATTCTAGTCTAGCTAGATCCTTAAGATCTTAAAACTAGCTAAATACTTGACGAAGCATTTTTCGTTCGAAAGGTTCAATATCCGATCTGCTTCTTTTGTCATTGCCTAGCATGTAGCTCCATGCTACCAAAACTGGCAGGATTAATTCTTTGCAGAGCATGCCTTTCGTCGAACCGAGCTAGGGACTGCTTCCCAGGGTAAGTCTTCGCCGAATCTCCTCTAGGATCTTACTGATGGAGTAGGTGACCTTCTTAATCATTTCAACATATTGTCCTAGACGTTGGGCAGATATTTCATAGTTTGTTGAGAACATGTGCCTTCTTAGCATTGTCCTCATTTACTTTAAGGCCAACTCGTACTTCATTGGCTAGCATGTAGCTCCATGCTACCAAAACTGGCAGGATTAATGCTTCGCAGAGCATGCCTTTCGTCGAACTCAGGTAGGGACTGCTTCCCAGGGTAAGTCTTCGCCGAATCTCCTCTAGGATCTTACTGATGGAGTAGGTGACCTTCTTAATCATTTCAACATATTGTCCTAGACGTTGGGCAGATATTGCATAGTTTGTTGAGAACATGTACCTACTTGGTATTGTCCTCATTTACTTCAAGGCCAATGAATCGATGATATCGATGTCATCTGCAGTCAGGGAAGGTATTGCCTATCGTGTTCTAGCATAGAATTGAAGCAGTCATATGATACCGCATCTCCTTGTGAAAATCCTGTGCCCGTTTTGAGATAGTTCGAAGGACCTATGTCTGAATTGCTAATTCCGGTACGACATGTTCGGTATTGTAATTCCCTCATCACACGCACTATTCACTAAGCTTCCTTCCACAAAGCCTAAAATTAATGCTTGAAGCCAGCTGCCGGTTGTTTGACTTTTCTGAAAAACATTCACTCAAAGACATCGCAGGACTTCTCGATAATCTTGAGCTGGAATTTTCGGGTCCTCCCTTCTTTTAGGTTCTCCCTATTGTTAGGTCTCGTAGATGTTGTGACCCTCAAGTTTGGGCAAATTCTCGAGAAGAGCCATGAATATCAAATGAGTACGAGTACTCGAACTTACAGGAACTTAAGCCAACCATATAGTCAACCGGACTTGGATCACAAGACCGATTCGCGTGCTTGTTGAATTTCCCAGCACGTTTGTACATATCATACCAACACCAAGTGAGAGATTGCCCTGGTTACGAATCAGTTCGAAGCTTACGTGCGACTACCTTTCTCATCGAAACGGATTAGTGGCGTGATAACAGGGTAGGTTACAAGCTCTAAGGTCAAAGTTGTCTACTCGGAGTTCCGCTTTCAAAATTGCTAAAGCAATTCCTTTGCCGTGCACTGAAAACGGTCGTATAATGGCGTGCTGTGCTCACCACGCCGCGAGTGCAACAAACTCGCGCGCATAATAATTAAAAATTTTCCAGGTTGATGATTTTTCGCGAAATTGGAGCTCCATTCCACATGAGCCGGCGGCGGCGGTGGCAGTGGATACATTTGTGTTTTTTTTTTTTTGATTTTAATTTGCCAGTAACCTTGGTGAACTCAGGTCATGCCTGACCGTTTCGCTAAGTGGCGATTGCTTTTCGGTATGATTTGGAATCGCAGCTTAGTGCTCCGCGCTTGCACCTTGGAGAGATGCACATTGCACTCTCTGCTGGGGATTTGTGTTGACTTTAATTGCGCGGTCGCACGCTATCTGCTAATTATGTTGCGAGTGATGCGCTAATTACCCCGGCATCAGCATGTGTAATGTCTTGGAAGGAATTATTGGATTCTAGAGAGTTCAGTGAGTGGAAATATCCGTGTGTTGCTTGGACTGGTGGTTATTTACTGCAGCGCAACGAAAACCATATCAGATAGGTTTACATTGTTTTGAAATTAATAAGCCACGGTATTGTTCATTGCCAAGCAGTGCATCTTGTTTATTTTTTCTCCTTTAATGAGTCTTCTGGTAGAGATTAGTGCACTTTACAAACAGAAAAAGAAGAACTAATGGAAGTTGTACTTCCTTATTGTAAATTTTTGTTGATGTAATTGATTTTGTAGATGGCTACTGGTTTCTTTTCCTGTTTGGTTTAGGAACTACACTTCTAGTCTTCGACAGAAGGTATGGGAAGGTAGTTAGAACTGATAGCTTCACCATTCCACTACGAGCTTAGCGCCGAATTAAGCCTTAGTGCCACCGCAATTCACATGACCTGATTGTCAATGTTCTTGCAAAAGGATGCCTTGAAGCGCGCTGAGATCCTCATGAACCATCCTGCGGCATTTAGGCAACTGACTAGTTTGATGATCTCTTTCCCCGAGGTTACCAAACAAACCTTTGATCCAAATGTGATGTCTAAATCTACCTTGAGGCTGACACCCGCTCATTGTTGCAGTTGCGACTACAAATGTGCGATGGGATGTGATGTCTAATCTAGATCCGTGTGTTTGAGCCAATACATCGCTTAGATCCTTACAATGTCTGTGAAAGCTCTGTTTTGTAGATCTTGTGTCCTGGATCGTTTGTAGTTGGGTCACATTTGCCTTGATATGACACGATTCTGTGATATAAAGTGCTAGGAGATTGCTCTCTTGAGTGCTTCCAAAGGAATGTTGGCGCACTTCCTAAGGAACCTGTAGAAGGCTAAATCGGGTCTTAACAGTTCATTAGCCTATTCATTCCCCTCTATGTTACTGTGCGGCATGACCCAGAGGACTCTAATTTTGAATTGCAATAGCTAAGAGGATGTCGTATTCAATGCTAGAGTCTTGATAGCGGCCTGGCCGTCACTAAGGATGGCCATGTTACGGAGAGAGACTGGCTGGTTTATCAAATCATGACAAGTTTCATGTGTTTCCAGTATACTTTCGCTGGATGCTGTAGGTTGAACCTACTTACTCCAATTTTCGAACTAGCTCATCTCTTCCCCAGTCCACCCTGGATGGGAAACCTATGTGAAATCTTTCGTACAATCAGTTTGGAGATAGTATAGTCGGGAACAGATTCAACCATGTTTCATGCTGATATGCTTTTAATATAAAGATCAAGTGGTTCAAGGTATGGAGAAACAAATAAGGTTTCCGGTGGACATGACCGCGAGGCACATGATATGCATACATATATCCGGTGTTGTTTGGATTCTGTTTAGTTGCCTAATGTTGTACTTTTTTCTCCACGCAGGCCAATGCCCTGTTGTATTAGTTATTGTTGTAGAGCGCCGTCGACCGACTCACAGTTTAGGGGTGCTGTGTATCTAAAACACGTTCGAATGTTATAAGAAGGAAAGAGGTTAAGCTTATGGTCCCGAAATCCTTCGCGAAACCATTCGTGTTGTGCGTGTTATATTCTTTACACGAATGGTAGGGGCCTACTGTTTAATGCCGTGTCCGAAGGGCAATTTGTTTTTTGAGAAGCTTTCTCAGGACAGTTGTTTGTCAGACGCTCGCGAGAGGTGGGGCCATAAAAAACTTTCAGGTGTTCCGACTGGGACTCGAACCTCGAACCCCATATGGTGGTTTAGTAATAAAAAGCCATTATTTGAACTGAAGCCCCACGGAAAACGCAAAGAACAATTGCAAGGAAATGATTGTAATCTGAATTCCAAGTTCAATGCCTCTGTCATGCATTGGTCATTTAGAATTAGCCTGGTAGCCTATCCGAACCTACATACAGACACGTTTAGTCCAGAAGCGGTCCTTTCTGGTACAATAGATTCTACTATACCTACCCAGCGACTAATATAAGCAAATGGAGCCTCAAATGAAGCGAAGGATACTCGTGACGTCTAAGGATCCCAGTTTGCCGAAGTTCTTGAAGTCTTATTTGCGACAGGTACGAAGCTTGAATGGTCTGAAACATAGTCTCCTCTTACTCTTTGTCCCTAGAGCCCCTAAAGATTACAAAGAGGACCATACGCTTAGTACGTTGGCCTACAGGACAGTGGGTGTGGCCAATCAGGCTCTACCTTTCTGATCCTACTTATCCCTGATCTGCCTTGATAGGTAAATGATACATCGAGGCATTTTCAAATCTTTGCTTGATTCATCGGACTGTCTTCTTCTCCTGTTTGATTGACTTTTAGTGAAAACGCTTTTATCCCAACATTACATTTCAGCAATCGCCTCAACAATGCTACAGTGATCCTTTCATAGAAGATACCACAATCCACCCAGCTCTTGGCCTATTTCAACGGTCACGATATTCGCACCAGTCGTACAGCATTCCAAGCATCTACTGTCTGGTGAACCAAAATTAAAGATTTACAGCCTAATCGAGACTACAACGACTCCAACAATAATCGTGTCTGGGCCAAGCAGACTATAATAGCACTCACACCATAGACAAGGAATAATCAAGTCGCTTAGACGTCTAACTAAGCTCATCTTTCTTGTTTCACGCAAAGAAATCCATAACTACTACTGCAGACGTCGGGAAGAAGCAATTGTTATATCTGTCCGAGTTCTTTCTACTCTCGGCATTCGGTCCTTTGTACGAAACATTCTCCATAGTTTGTTCAGGCTCTCTGTGGAACGAAAATTGTTATATTGTTATGCTCAGGTCCTAGTTTTTGTTTTCGTAAGAGGAATCAACTAAAACAAGAATGCGATGCAGGCAAGGACGCTTGTTTAGTTCAGCCAGTCTGTGCTCTAGTCCCGGGTATAATCATTACACGTAGAAGCCGACCAAACGGTAGAAGAGGCCGTTATCGATTATCCCATTTGTAGAGCCCCCCCGACAAAAAGCAGAAAAAACATCCTCAACGTGAGCATGGTGATATGTACCATAATCTACCAGGGTTCACGCTCATTTCTCCAACGACTTCTCATCAGACTCAAGTACCTGAAATTATTTTTGACCAAATAATTACAAAAAAAAACATCGATTTACATGGAAACTTAACATTTATTGAGATTATTTGAAAGATAAACTTAGTGCATACATAGTAAACATGGAATTAAGCCTTAACTCCTTCGGCAGCAGCAGCAACTCCGTTGCCATTCTTTGTTGGCAAATCCTTCACGCCAGTCGATCCAAAGCCTCCTTCGCCACGTTCTGTTTGATCCAAGGAATCAAGCTGCTCCAACTCCGGATAGAATATTTTCTCGCAAATCAACTGAGCAATGCGATCACCCTTCTTAACATCGAAATCGGTGTCCGAGTGATTGAATAGTACAACACCCAAGTTGCCACGATAGTCCTCGTCAACTACCCCAGCACCAACATCGATGAAATTCTTTACAGCCAATCCAGAGCGTGGTGCCACACGTCCATACGAACCTTCTGGTACTTGGATTTGCAGATCGGTCTTTACCAATTGCTTACCACGGGCCGGAACTGTACAATCGTAGGCGCTTCGCAGGTCAAATCCAGCCGCCTTGGCTGATCCTTTAACCGGCTCAAATGCATTTTCTGTTAGCTTGGCAAAACGGAGTACCAATTTACCGTCAACACGCATTTTCTTAAGTACGGGTTCCATAAACAATTGAAAAGAACTTTAAACAAACTAACTTGGTGCTCGCTTCACCATCAACCGCCAGAATTGTTGATGATTAATTGAAAATTGGCTTAAAAACGCGGGATAATTCGGCATCTTGTTCGTGCAATGATTTGCAAACGTCAAACTCGGAGGTTTTCGGCAATGGACGCGTTCAATGACGGTTTGAAGGAAAGTCAAGTGGAACAGTTCAAAGAACAGACTGTGAAATTTTTAATGCAGATTTTTACTCAATAAAAACGGTTGCTACTATGTAATGGAACAATAGATATTGATTTCTTAATGTAAACCGACGTCCTTCTGGTAGATGTGGTTGTGTACAAGCACGGACCCACAATTTGGACAAAAAGTGAATTAAAAGAAATTTGTCACATTTCCCTTCTTCTGGTCTGAACTCTCCTAAATCTTGAATCACTTTCTGTCAACTGTTGTCAGACGTCTGACACAACCTAACGTTACGTCTGTCAAAATTTACCACAAAAAAAGAAAACAAATACCCACCGGCACTTAGCCAATTTATGTGATAAGAAGTAGACCATTTACATTTAATTCCAAAACAAATAGCCCACAAGAGTATTACCATGGATTTCACAAATTTCCTAGTCCGAAAGGTATGTCACACACCAGCCGATAACATCCAATCTTCTGACTTCCTTCCTTCATGTCCAACAGTGCCCACCAACAGCAATGTATATTCCGAATTTTATCACCTTCGAGGAGGAGCAGCGAATTTTGTCACAAATCGAAAGAGCGCCAAAGCCCAAGTGGACCCAACTCCTCAATCGACGCCTTATCAATTACGGTGGCATACCACACCCAAACGGAATGATCTCGGAAGAAATTCCCCCCTGGCTGCAAGCGTACGTCGATAAAATCAATAATTTGGGTGAGGTCCACTTAGGAATTTAGGTCGTTTTGGGTAGAGAAAAGCAATGCCAAACCATTTGACTATTTCAGGAATATTTGAATCGGAAAAAGCCAATCATGTGCTGGTGAACGAATACCTTGCCGGGCAGGGAATAATGCCACACACCGATGGACCATTGTTTTATCCGATTATAACGACAATTTCCTGCGGTTCACACACGATATTGGAATTTACAGAGCGACAGGGCAATGATCCAGCCGAGGAAGTAATCAGCACACCGAAGGACGTTCGTTATAAATTGCTGCTGGAACCGCGAAGCCTATTGATTCTGAAGGACACACTGTACTCGGACTATCTGCACTCGATACGGGAGAGCAGTGAAGACACACTCTGTGATCGAATTTGTAATTTTGAAAACTGTGAGACCACCTACAAAATGGGCGATAAAATAGCGCGAAAAACAAGGATTTCGCTGACCATAAGAAATGTGCCGAAGACTTCGAAGCTGAAGCTGAAAATTTAAGTGATTTCTTGTGCATTTATTGCGACGGAAGGATTAAGAGCGGCCGAGCCAACGGAGTGGGTACATTCTGATTTGCATTTATGTTTGTTTTGCGCACAATACCTGATTAAATGTCGACTGTCCTTGCTAGAGAGAATAGCAAATCCCATGAAATATTTTTTTATTTATTTATCCTTTGTACGCTTTTTTTACAAATGAATCTTTCGAGTTGAGGACTGGTTTTATCCATACAATCTAGCTTAGTGCATTGGACTTCGAAACAAGAAGTTCCAACTTCAAACCCCAGACAACACTTAAAAATTGCTTTCAGAGCGTCCGACAAACACATCCGAGAGTACAACCGTCTTGAGAAAGCTTCTAAACGTAAATTGCCCCTTCCAGTGGCGTGAAGCAGTCTAAAGCTAAGAGTAATATTCCTTTGGACATTTGCCGACTTTGTTTTCAATAATTGTGCCTGGACATAGAACGAGTTTCGACTCAACATGCCATCGTGGTACTCTGCTGATTTCACGTCTACAACTCCAGCAAGATTCACACTTAGTCGTTGCTTTCAGATGTATATTCTGACGGTATTTCACTGACTCGACCTGCAAGTCATAGTTTTTGTAAAAAAAATTTTCTTTTCCGTAAAAGTAATCGAAGCTGATTATTCTTTCAGAGAAAAGCGATGCCACTACCTTTCCCGCAGATAGTTCAACTTTATCTTCCCGCGGGTCTGGTGATCCGGAAGTGAGATCCTCTAAAAGCTGATTGTTGATTGTTGATCTCTTTTGCTCTCTCTAAGGTCACCATCAGCGTGATTATCGCATTTTTTGATCGTTTTTGTATGAAAACTATTTTTAGGTTTTGCAGAGAGCTATCAACTATCACCGTAGACGATTTCGCTTCAGATGTCCTCAATGTTTACCGTGAGATATCCTGGTCTTATCTGTCCCCTTGATCGGTTTGAATCATCTGCTAATACTCGTAAAACAACGTCAGCCAATTGTACACCAGCTTCATGATCAATTTTTACAGAAAGCTTGTGCAACCTCAGTTGATTTTGAATGATCTTCTCCGGAAGAATATAGGACAGGATAGCCATAGCATTTTTCTTGCCCCGTCATCTACATTGGGGATTAACATATGTAGGTGTCTATCTCCCTTGTTCCCAGTTTAGATCCTATAGCTTCTCTCATTATTCTCCTGCCCTCACGTTCGTGAAAATAGCTGCGATCTGATACAAAACCACCGAACATTCATACACTGCTCACCCTCCTGAACTTAACGGATCATGTCTTGAAACCTAAAAACTCCATCCTTAAGTTGCTAGGTTCATAATGCTTTCCAGTGATCTACGCTACTACTCCAACTCCGTCCCATCTATGCATTCGCTTCAGAAAATCCAACTACCGCAATCTGGCTACAAACTAATTAGGACTGCCTGCGCAAAACGTCCGCCTTTTTACGTAATCTAAGCCATTTTTATATTCATAGTAGTATTCACAATTTTCAAGCGCAAACGGAGCCCATCCCCCGCTGTCAGGCTCTGCTACGCTCTCGTCCTTCTCCAATTACATATTTCCATTCTGTGATTTAATTCGGAATTATACAAAAAACAGTACTTTACGGTGTTTATTACTCGTTAAGCAATAATAAAAGTTGTGCTTTGTTTAGTGTTCTAAACAATTTATTTATTAAATTCTTTTTTTTTTCTGTTTACTTAACATAATGATTTACTTATTAGAAAATAAAACGCTTTCCTCAGACCATTTGCACCCTTAAAAACTACCAAAATAAAACAAATTAGAAAAAAAAAAACTATAATCACTACGCTACACACAAAACACTATAAAATTAAAAACAAAAAAAAAGGCACAAACATTTTGTTTTCACGTTAACCGAAGTCATTTCGTTTTATCACAAAATTTTACATGTTTTTTTCGTTTATCAATGTCAATGTTATAATATTTCAATTTGCATTTATAGAAAACTTTATAAAAATATATGTAAAAACTTTAATTAATAATATAAAATAAAAACGAATGTTTTTAAAAGTGTTATACAAAAGTATCTCTTCGTTGTGTTTAGTTTGATTTAACTTTGCAGGATGGCACCGGTAACATTATATCCTTACATGGGACAAACTGAATGTCGTCTAATAAATCTAATAAACTATGTATTCATTAAGTACTCTAATAACTGGTAATAGAAAAATATATTGAATATAAAAAACAATTTGCATCTGCACTAGACAATGGCCACATAAATCTGATTAACTTGCACAGCGAGCGGTAAGTATGGTGTGAAACTGCCATCACTGAGCCCTGTGACACGTATAATATTATTATTCTTAAATGCATATTACCTTGATTATTGTACGTTAACATGCTAATATACAAATTTAAAATTTAATTCTAATACAAAATGCATTACAATAGGGACCTTAACGATAGTAATATGTATAAATTGCTTTAGAATTCTCTTAATACTTTCCTAGAATATGTTTGCATTCGTTGTATAATTAATATTAGAAGGAAATAGACGGGAAACAGAAAAGCTTTGAGCTTAAATAAGAAATGTTTTTTGTTTTAAATAAGAATACGGAACACTGAGGGAGGCAGCTGGGGCTCCGTCTGTTGTAGCATCGTTTTAAGACAGAAAATTGTGTTCTAGAAAATAAATAAGCTTAAGAATAAATAACAGTTGGTTTGTTGATTGCTCTAAACACAGTACGAAGACGGAACTTCGAGGATGATGGTTCCAGCGGAATGTCGGAAACTGGGATTTTCTACTCCAACGGCTCCTTCGACAACGATCGTGCGCGGTTTGCCACCCAGGCGGCACTGTATTGTTGGGCTAACATCTACGCGTAGTTCGCGGTTGTAGGTACTGAAAGTAGAATGGGATATTCGGAGATTAACAAATTGGTTTGGTTTGGCAGGATCTACATATTTTCTTCCTTATGCATGGGGAAAATGTTTAAGGAGGTGTTTTCGGACATGTGGGAGGTCTAGAACAAAAATCAAGTCAATAGGGATCTGAACTTAATAGGATTGTAAGGCGGATGTCTCAACAGAGTTACGGAAATCGAGATAACCGTCTTCAACTCAGGAAGAACTGAATTCAGTCAAAGATGGTTGATGATCCGCGGAAAATTTTGGACAAATTAGCTGAAAAACAGACGTTAATGATGAAAGCTAAACAACCAAATACCAGGAAATGGAAAAGTGGCAATAGAATGCATAAATGCTTGACTGAAGGCTTTGCAATCTCGTCCATTCTATGCTTTTGCAAAGACACTCAGAGTGTTCAACGAAAAATGGAGGTTTATAAGGAAATCTGGCTACAGGACTACGTCGCGACAAAAGTAAACTAAAACTCAAAACTTTGAGGAAACCATTCGAAAGACGATATCAGTAGGTCGATGGCAAGACGATTTACATGCAATCAGAAGCTTCTGTGAAGTGCTGACTCTGATTTCACATTCGAACCACAAACGAGACTTCGAATGCCCCACAGAGGGACTATGTAGAAGAGGGAGATCCAGATTGTTGCCGAACTTATTTTACTTTCTAGGAGGGAACACAACGAACCTAATCGGTGACCATACTACTTTACTTACTCCTGATACTTTTTGCAAACGATTCCCACGAGTTCGCCAATTCGGTCTTCCTTCAGCGGCGCATGCTCAGCCTGCAGAACGAATACCAAATCATTGTTTGCCGGCGAATGGAACACAATCAGTTGATCTCGTCCCGTGCTTACACTAATTGACGTTAACTGAAAAACAAAAAATGCCATTAGTTCCAAACAACTATGAGCCAAACTATCGCTCCTTACATCCTTAATTAATATCGATCGCTTCATGTTCTTGAATTTATTCTTCGCACCGTCGAGCTTGTAAATCGCTTGATCGGACAGAATAAATGCACGATCCGCACTCTTGTTATATCGGTTGAATTTCTTGACAAACGACGAGAATAGCACAAATTTGAATCCATCCGAGTTCTTTAAGTTCTTCACGCTTGCATTGTAGGCGCTGAATCCACTGTTTTCAAGTGTACTAGCCAAATAGTCGCCCACCCACTTCCGGGCTTGTCCCCAGTGTTTGCGACGTCCCTTCAAAGCGCTGGCAGCTATAATTTGCAAACGCATTTGTGGCCACTCTGACCGTGGGAACTTGCGCAATATCATGTACGCCCGCCAGTTATTGAAAAGACGTTGGAGACGTGGTTCCGCCTTGCGGCCAGCCAATGGTGGCTCTGGCCATTGTATACTCTTGCCGTAGTCTCGCATGTTCTTTGCGTGTCGGAATCTCTGAGCCAATTCATCGACATATGAACGCAGTTTGTAAGTCTTGTAGTAACGCATGATCAACATGGCTGCTTTCATTTTCTTGTAATTCTGGCGACAAATCCAGCCACGCACTTGTTTCTGCAGGAGGGTCACAATGTGAGGTATCATTTCGTTGCGTTGCGACTCTAAAGAGAACAGGGTTTTTGGAGATCTACAGAGAAACGCATTTTTTAAAGCCCATAAGTCATGATATACCCGATTCTTACCTTATGAATATCTTGGTTGTTCCATACTTGACGTCATTGTTGAAGCCCTTCTCATCGATTAGAACCCGGACGCCATCTTTGTCGCTGCCAGCGCGGAAGTTCGGCCATGTGTATTGGGAAATCATCTTGTAGCGCAACAAGAATTTGTCATATCGCTGGCGATGTACGAAACCAGCTCGTCGGACGCGAACATTCTCCAACAGACCAAGGTAACGCACTTGATGTTCAACTCGCATATCGTCGAAAACTGTCGGACTTTTTAGGTCGTTGGGTTTCACGCAGCGAATATAGAATGGTTCCTTCTTTTGCAATGTGCTGACCAGTTCGATCATAGACTTCTGGAAGAGTGTACCAGCAGTGAGGGGACGCTTTGTTGTCTTTTTGATGTCCTGAGCACCCTCCGGCCACATGGAACTCAAATTTGGATCTTTCGAGTGATGTAAGAGTCTTTTGAAGTCCTGGTACAGAGTGTCCTTATTCTTTTCAATGAATCCAGTGATGTTGTAGATCACATCGCCAGCATAGTGAGTTACGCGGAAATCTTCACGATGTTTCAGTTCCTTGTCCATTGGCTTCAATTGACGGCTGGTATAATGGGGATGATTGCTAAGAGTTTTGTCCATGGCACCCAGAAGTGTCTCATCGGTGACTTTGCCTACACTAAGGCAGGCTTCGTCCATGATGGCAATGATACCCTTATGAGGTTGTTCGACTAAGTCACAGATAATCTGCAAAAGGACGATTAATATCCAATCTCGTCAAAGGTATTAGTTAGCTCACCTTATTGTTAAAATAGTCAATGTTTGTCCACTCAATGCCTTCCCGCTTGTACTCCTCTTGTTCCTGCTTCAGCACGAGTTCTACAAAGAATACACAATCATGAGATAAACTTCAACGAGAACCCATCAAGTCTACCTATAAACAACTGTTGAAGCTTCTCGTTGCAGTAGTTAATGCAAAACTGTTCGAAACTATTCGAATCGAAAATTTCAAATCCGTAAATATCAAGCACGCCAATCACGGAATTAAAACGTGCTTGAGACTTTGTGCCACGGAATACAATCGCCCGATTGATTCTACTGATGATCCACGTGAAGAGTCTGTCGTATATGGCTTTGGCTAGAGCATCCTTTCCGAATTCAGCTTGAGTTGCGTTGTGCTCTTTTTCCATAACACTACCGCCAGCGGCTATCACCCGCTTCGTCAGAGCATCCGATATTTCTTTCTCCGTAACTTGAAGGAGTTTAGCTGCTGATGCAAGGTGGGACTTATTGGCAATGATTAACTCGTCTTCTTGGCCTGAAAATACATAAACGATAGGAGTCACAATGTTTTAGAGTGTTTGGCAGTAACTTACTTTGGAAAGTTATGTTTCCCAGGTGGAGAATAGCACCGACAACACGCCATACAGTGTTTGTCTCTTCGGGTGTAAATCCCAGCGTTCTGAAGGCATTGCATGTGCCTTTGTAGTCAGACTTCTCGGTGAGTACATCGGTGCTGCCTTGATTCGTATAGTGGTACTTCATTGGATCCCTAACGATGTCGAACTGACGGAGTTCATTGTCATTTGCACCACGAAGTAGCTGGAAGATTGTAGATCATGGTATTTGGTTGTTAGAAGAGCCAAAAATCGAACTTGAGACAGTTAGGGTTCAGGCCTCCCCTGAGCTATTTAGTGATCATTTAACTTAAACCGGACTGATAGGGAAAGTTCTACAACAAGATCGTCGCTCTATCTAAAGTGTGATTGAAGGTATAACTTACGTCATTCATCACACATTTCTTTGAAATTAGCCTACATTGCCCATAGAAATGAACTCATTAGAATGTTTAATTGTTATTACTTTTTTAATTGCTCAAAAGCTGACGCTGAAAGTCAAGTGTTTATTGCAAACAATTGTCATGTAACACTTGTCGCACAGACGTACAGCGGATGTGGATCTGGTGAGTGACTAATCCAGAATTTGAAAAGTATAAGCAAGTTTAGTAGTTAAATGCATTCTGTTTTGAATAATTGCTTTCATAGAAAATCCGTCTATTCAGTGTCGATGAGTCTCTTCTTGAAAACAATCTTTGCTTTGAATGGTTTCAAGACTTATGTCTCAGGAACTGGAGTGGTTCTAATGATAATATATTCCTAGTGGCCAGGTTCTAGGCCCCTGAACGATGCAGTAAATATGAACCTCCTATTTGTCTGCGAAACATCATGTTTGAGCTGGTGGACCTTAACCCATTTTACACCTTCTAGGCAACAGAAGTCAATCAATTTGCTCCAGTGCCGCAGAAGTGATTCGTGCCTCTACTTGTTTCAGAGTCAATACTCGTAATGCTCGTAATTTGGGTAATACTCTTCGGTTTACTTAACTGCTCTTCCGACGTACCATGAGGTACAAAGAATCCTTTAGGAAGGATTCGTACAAGACGAAAGTAAAGCCCTGAACCATTTCTCCCTCACATGATAAACTGGGTGCTACTGGGTTAAGCATTCTGAGAGCCATTTAACCCTACTTCACTCCCTGTTGCGTTGTTCTAAACTAGGTAGTGTGACTTTAAAACCCCTTTGAGGTTTCCCAAGTAGATGACCGATCTGAAATATTTGACGATTCTACTTGCATTCTAGTGGTCTTGAGTCCAGACTCTTCTATACTAAGCAAAGAACTTATCCTTAGATGATTCTGATACCCTTACACAGCATCAAAACAGAGTATGCATTCTCGTTTTGTAATTCATCCCTGCTCGACATGTTAACCTCCCTGTTTCAAGCATATTCCAGGGCAGCGTATCCTTCTCGCTACGGTTAATCCAAGCTTAGCGCTGAGATTCCAATCAATTTTAGATGGATAGACGGCACTACGTCCTTCATCTCCAGACAGACCTGCCCAACTATCCGATCAGACAGAAAAGGACGCTCATAGCAATCGTAGTAGTTGTAGTATGTGTCCATATGGTAGGCATGCCACTAGGCTGGGCGACCTCGCTAATGACTTTTGTCGAAGTTGATGGACGAAGAAGTCTTCACATCATGTCAAGCTCTCTCCGCTCCGAAGAAGATTGAACTTAGGCGCCTACTTTATTGATAACTTAGACGAAATGGCTAACACCAACATGAATGGCCTTCAGTGCTTTATACCTAGGGTTAGGGGTCCCAAAAGTAGTTTTAAGAGATCAGATCCCTGTGGAATTCAATGGACCTTAACTGGTCTCGAATATGAGAATATGTCTCGCGGAAGCAATGTAATCAAACAAGCTCTCGAGCTTCCTGCTATTCTTTGCTGTAAACCGATACGTCAGACGTAGCAATGACCTACAAACGTTCAAGTATCGTGGCCTAATTTTTCTTAAAATCTTTTATTTATGTTTCATACATCCAAAACAGGTTAAACCATAAAAATATAAAAACATTTGCAAATCCCTATCGCCCACCTAAGCCATTAGAGCAATTGCCACTGCATACTTCCATGAAATCAGTGTGAACAGATAATCCCCTGTAATGAGGCCGAAACCAACACCAACATGAAACTTTAAGCCCCCACAGAGCTAACACCCTTCAAGCCAGCCACACCCTGACTGCCACCACTTGCATGCATGGCGGAGGGATTAACCACCCTCGCCCATTGCAAAGTTCAACTTAAAATGATTAATTAAAACCTTCTTGAGTTGGAAATTTATCTCTTTTTCTAAATTAACTCGATTAGATACTGGCCTGGGTAATAAAATAAACACACACACACACACACATTCATTGCAACTTACCTGGTAAAAACTGTGGAAATTCCTTTCGCCGGCTTGCTGCTGTATGACACGCGATTTCTCCAGCAAATAATTGGTAATAACCCCGCCTACGGGATCGGCCTTATAGTCGAACTCAATGTCCATGTACTTGCCGAATCGGCTAGAGTTGTCGTTGCGATTTGTTTTCGCATTGCCGAAAGTTTCCAGAATCGAATTGCTTTGAATGAGGACGTTTTTAACTCTGAAAGTAGAAAATAATGATGAGGACATAGGACATTTGAGAATCAAGCTCCCTGACTGGAGGATGGTATAATGGCTAACGGCTGCATTTATTCTAATCAATAGAAGTTGGGTTTATGCCCAATAAAGTTAGATAGTTTATCGCAACCGTACACCGCATTTAAATATTAAATTCAAATGGATTTTAGTGCTGTGTGTATAGTTTAATTCAGTGCTGAGGATGGTGTTACATTTACGATTCGGTGAACGACCCACGGATGGAAATTAGAGTAGAGGTGCGTCTCCACAAGCAAGAGTCTAATTGGCATTGGTTTGGGGCGAGGATTCACTCATATTGGTGTTTAGAAGTATCTCTGATGAACATACTGAAACCACTTTCTTCGCGTTCAGTCTTTCACTCTGGAGCAACAGTTGAGAGAAGCAACAGAGTACTTAAGGAATCAAAATGCAGACGTTTTTATGGTAAAAGTTGACACCTAGTTTTCATTTTGGTCGAATATATGAAACAAGCACAATCTCGGACTACTGGGTCCTGAAGAAGGACGAGGAGAGATATAGCCAAACTTTGACACGAAATGAGTTAACAACCCCACAGCGAAGATGCAATTCCTTGTAACATGCATCCTGAGACCCCTTTGGGTATGAAACTATCCCGTCCGTGGATGACCGGATAGTCGAATCATTTCTCACTTCTCTTTTCGAAAATACTTACCTTTACTACAGAGGGAGTTCCTGAACTTATAGGACAATGCGAAAACATATGTATATACATAGGACGAATCTCCAGGACCTTAAACTATTATTTAGGATCACACATGTAAATGAACTTGAAATTTCTGACGGTATTCTTGACAGGTTTTAGAAGCAAGTGACGAAAAATCCGGGCTTTGGAAGCCAGCAAAATCTACCAAAATGTTGGCCCACTCAGAACAAGGTACAAAGTAGAGAATTCTGTTCAGATTCTAACTAGGTAGGAACCAGCACTGTTGCACAAGGCTTCTACAGATCGCAAGTTTCCTGACTGAAGCCCAAACTACTAAGAAAGGAAGCCAAATAGCTTGTAAGTCTGGAATCTTCTTGCAAAAAAATATGAGAAGTTGAAGTGAAATCTGTGAAAAGATCAAACCTTTCGTTAGACAAAGTGTGCATATCCGGATCTCCAATGACGTCAAGTCAAATATTTCGAAGTGTTTGGATAGTTCCAAATTTTTGGTCAGAAATGAAGGACAAGGGGTCCGAAGTTCAATCCCTAGAAACTACCTAAAATTTCTTTCAGGACCCCTCCTCTCGCGAGCATTTGACATACATGAGAGTACAATTCTCATGTATGGTTGTGAGAAGCTAGTCCCTGGGACGCATGGACCTGTCGCGTCAAATATTTGTATTTTGACTAGTCTGCCCTTGTTTACATGACCTGTCTCACTGCTGGAGCTACCTGCTTTCACTATAAATAGGTATTCTATCATCTGATAGCCTTTCATAACCATTCGTGGCATTTATCTTACGACTTTGGTTTCGAATCGCCATGACTTCAGTTCTGGGGTCTTTCCAAAAAAAGGCAAGAATTTGACTTCACTGCTCGTTAGGCGAAGAGAATATGTGTGCTTCAGGCCGTGTTCAACCATCTTCCAAAATAAATAGTTTGTCCTTTTGAACTCGGACATTTGTTTGCATCTCAGAGTACACTAGGATCATATTTTATTTGAAAATGCTAAACGAACCCCAGAGGACGATGTTTTAGAGTCTGTATCTCCACTTGGACTCTGTATTCCCCGGACAGGGGTTTCATTGATACTTAGTTCTTGTATAAACTTAATGACTTTCCAGGATGCATAACAACTCAATTGACGCTTCCGGATATTTTTCAGAAATCAGATGATACATTTGAACAGAAAGCGCAGCTTAGGAAGGAAGGACTGGGCCTACGAAGTTTTCCACTTCACCGACATCGAGGAGTTTCGTAAGATGAAGATTTAAGAAAACCAAGCAACTGGTTGAAGGTTTCCAATCCGGAACACAGGCTCTTCGAAATAGTGGAGGAAATCGTATTCACTTTCAGTAGCTACTGACCTATTAAGAGCTCTGCAGGGTGATGGCCTGGATCCAGCATTTAAGTTGGATCATGTGCCCACAGACTCAATCTCAAAGTTTATTGTTCTGACTGAATGAGGTGAAAGGCGGAAGTATCTCAGTCAGAGATTCTGCACGGGTCAAGAGCCTGATAAGTAAATCTTTCAAAATCGACAGGGTTGGTTATTTTTCGTATCTTTAACAACCTATCGGATCTATGGCAGAAATATCTGGGTATCCGTGAAAAGGTGATGACATTGCGTGATTATAGTCTCACGGTGCCCCATGTACTTCATGACCAACCATCCACACACAGATGGTTACAGATTGAACACTTAGTGCCTTGGGAACGCCGGAAGAAGAACGGAAAAAACGACCATAATAAAGCTTAATAGCTCCCTGGCACGCGCAAAACACCAAGTCTCTCCTATAAAACAATGGAAACAAACAATTTGCGAAAACAAAAGATAAGACTATCGCTGACTAAAACTCGAACACCAAAACTTCTCACACTAAACCGAGCTTCCATTGTTCTAACAAAACATCCCACGCAGCTGTTCTCCCATTTTCACGTTCTCACATTTGCTCGTGAGTTAGCTCATCTAAAGCCCCATTAACTTTCCATTTCGAACAAAAAATTATATCAAAAGAAAATTGCATCTTATTTTCAATGATCTTCCAGCTTTCATTGAAGTTCATCCATTCATCAGTTATCTATCCGCAGGAATGCATAATTCAAAAAATGCAATAAGCCCCATCGATATTGGCCAGGGCTATAGCAGCGATATGTAATTGCAATTGTGAGTTCAATCACGTAATGCATTGTTGCGCCGTCTTTCACTCGCCCGTGAGTCATCTCGCTTAAATCATTGCGACTAAATAATTGTTCGACATTTTGAATACTTTTCCTCGCTTTTGCTGCGAAAATGAGCTCATAATTTGCAACTGATAAGCTTGGTGATAAAAAAAAATAAACTTATCAGGAGGTTTCCAAAGATAATTCAAAGATATGCCGAATGTAGGAAATTCCCCTCCATTGGAGCACTGATACTGAAACATTTTTTGCAATTACTTTGCTTAATTGGGTTGGTGTACGTTAATTGACTTATTTCAAGGTTTTGAGGAATTTTTGGAAAAGGTCGCGTTCTACCAGCAGTGAAAGTTTGAAGTCTTGACTTAGATGTACGGAATGCAGGTGCGTGTGCACCATTATTAAGAGTTGCGGTGATAGTACCCAACCTTGATGGACACCTCGTTTGTCACTAGTTTATGAAGGAAGGGTTACCCGAGGTCTATCCCCTTCTCTGGGTCGCTGACATAGACGACGCATTTACAAGTGTACAACCGAGTACACCAAAATCTAAGTCATTCTCTAAACGATTTTTGGTTAAGTTTTTTGTTCATTTTGCCCCATTTCACGGAAAACGCTAATGGAGAGGAGAAATGAGGTGATATCGCATTTTCTGTGGATGAAGAGACTTTTTCGACTTTCGATCGTGGCACCCCCCATTGCTGACGAAATGCTAGGTATCGGGCAACCGAGTACACCAAAATCTAAGTCATCCTCTAAACGTTTTTTGGTTAAGTTTTTTGTTCATTTTAGCCCATTTCACGAAAAACGCTAAGGGAGAGGAGAAATGAGGCGAAATTGCATTTTCGGTAGATGACGAGACTTTTTCCACTTTCGATCGTGGGATCCTCCATTGCTTACGAAATGCTAGGTATCGGGCAACCGAGTACACCAAAATCTAAGTCATCCGCTAAACGTTTTTTACTTAAATTTTTAGTTCATTTTGCCCCATTTCACGAAAAACGCTAAGAGAGAGGAGAAATGCGGTGATATCGCATTTTCTGTGGATGAAGAGACTTTTTCGACTTTCGATCGTGGCACCCCCCATTGCTGACGAAATGCTAGGTATCGGGCAACCGAGTACACCAAAATCTAAGTCATCCTCTAAACGTTTTTTGGTTAAGTTTTTTGTTCATTTTGGCCCATTTCCCGAAAAACGCTAAGAGAGAGGAGAAATGAGGCGAAATTGCATTTTCGGTAGATGACGAGACTTTTTCCACTTTCGATCGTGGGATCCTCCATTGCTTACGAAATGCTAGGTATCGGGCAACCGAGTACACCAAAATCTAAGTCATCCTCTAAACGTTTTTTAGTTAAGTTTTTTGTTCATTTTGCCCCATTTCACGAAAAACGCTAAGAGAGAGGAGAAATGAGGTGATATCGCATTTTCTGTGGATGAAGAGACTTTTTCGACTTTCGATCGTGGCACCCCCCATTGCTGACGAAATGCTAGGTATCGTGCAACCGAGTACACCAAAATCTAAGTCATCCTCTAAACGTTTTTTGGTTAAGTTTTTTGTTCATTTTGGCCCATTTCACGAAAAACGCTAAGGGAGAGGAGAAATGAGGCGAAATTGTATTTTCAGTGGATGAAGAGACTTTTTCCACTTTTGATCGTGGCACCCCCCTTTGCTTACGAAATGCTAAACATCGGGCAACCGAGTACACCAAAATCGAAGTCATTGCATCTAAACTTTGGAAGGATTTAATGTTAGGTCCTTTTTGGTGACAGCATCTTTGGAACTCATGAGGGTCATGAGTAGAAGAGTTCAGTCCCAAGAGCCTTCAAGTCAGTAAAAGTGAAACCATTCAACCTTCATAAAGAGAGGCCTTGGTCAACTCTGGACGTCTGAATCGAAAGCGTTTTCGTCATATCCCGAGGGTGGCAGCTCAATCCTTGCTAGCAGACTTTTATGTCATGTTCCATGACAGGCACTGAATTAAGTCGATAAAACTATACCGCAGGGTACTATTAAGTTGAACACTGATTATAAAACTGTTTAACGTATTCGATTACTAGTCCAGCTAACACACGAGTAATTGAGAGATTAAACTATTTTATGACAGGATTCACAGAAATTCCTCACAGGAACACATTTTATTACCCACCTTTCGATCTCGTTCTGGCCATGGATGTTCGTAACCGCTGCAATGTACTTCATGATGATTTTCGATGCCTCTGTCTTGCCAGCACCCGATTCCCCAGAAATCAGAATACACGTGTCCTGCTGCCTCTGCTTAAGAATTCTGTACGCCGAATCCGCGATGGCATAGAGATGTGGTGGATTCTCGAACAACTCCCGGCCTGTAATAAAAAGTATAAACACCGATGCCATCGTTAAAATAAACAAAACGTCTTCATAATAAATTACGACGACGCACGGTGTGTAACTCACCTTTATATTTGTTTATCGTATCTGGACCGTAGATGTTCATTTGTCTGTAGGGATTCACCGAAACGCATACCTCCCCGATGTATGTGTAAATTGATCCGACTTGGAATCTGTAATGGAACAATTAGGATTTGTTGAATTTAATATTTGACTTGGCACTGACAAGTGGTCTGGGATAATGCGTGGCTGTTTGAAATACATGTCATATCGGTTGAAGGGTTACTTTTGTCTAATGTGTTGGGAACATTAGGAGCTGAACATCTGCAGATGCACATACTGGCGCCAGAGACTTGAGTGCCCAGTGGTTCGCTGTAGATACAAAGTATCTGGGGACAAATATTCCTCCCAGAGGTTACTGCTTGTAAAAGTACTTAACACCCTTACAATGTTGCAACCTGGCAGACTGTGTAAATCCGGTAGCTGCGATGCCGGGGCCGACAATAAAATATGTTTGCTTGGGTGTACAATAAAAAGTCATAGTGTTAAGTAGGCCCTAAGTCTGATTAACAACTCAGGCTTGTAAATACCAATAACGCACCGAGCCAAAGGACATGGGTGCACTTTGCGATGACAGCGTAGGAAGGTGTGTTTGGATTTGTAATTCACATTACCGGAGAGGGACTGCCTTTGGTTGCGTAATGACTCGGAATCGCTTAGAATGAAAAGTTAAATCAGGCTGTATACGTATTTGGCTTGAGGCAATAATTTCGCCGCGAGTTATTGCCTCTGCTTGGCATGATGGAGAGATGTGGCTTACTGGAACAAGGAAGCGTTTTCTCTGGCTTGGGGAACCAAGAAAATCTAGTCATTCCTTAACTCTATGCTTTAGAAATGATCTCTGCTCTTGGAAGATGCTGAAGACGAGAAGATGCTGTAGTCGAGAAGCAAGACGATTTTGAATTCGGTAACATGGCTACGAAGGATTCTGTCACATGTTTATTATACCATTCCTCGATTTGGAAACTAAGATTTAGCTGAAGCACTACATTTAGCTAAAAGTACTACAGTGGATCATCAGCGATAGAGTGGAGATGGATTCAAGAAGAAAAGCTCCAGGATCTACGTCGTAGATGAAGGAGCACGAGACAAGTGCAGAGGAATGCTCTAAAAACGACGATTGTAGAAATATCTTGGAAACACTTACCAAAGAGTATCGAGACTTATCGACAGACAGGAATTATACATCAGAATCTGGAAATAGTGTTATTGACCTTCAGTAGTCAGGAAGACGAAAGGCGTTGGCTAGAAGGAACTGCAAACATGAAGCTAGAGCAATGAGCTCGAAAACTTAGTATGAAAGGTTGCAAAGCCAGACAGACTACTCATAGAAGACAGCTTCAACGACCTATGTCTCTACTATTAGAAAATTTAAAAGATTCACATGGCGAACTCTATGCGAGAGCTGATTCCATCAGTTGGACCATATCCTGTCTTCATCTGCATAGACTCCTCTCATAAACTCTTAAAAATTTCAGAGCTGCAGCTATGAACCTAGGTACCTATACATCCTGATAGTTGGTGGAAGAAAGGTTATTGAAGTGTTTATACCTAAATCGAGCTGCAGATCTCCCTCAGAACCAACGACGTACAGCACCATTGTGTCTTTCTGGACATCTTTAGAGCCTTTGAGAACAAATCCATCAAACTACATTAACTAGTTGGGACCACCAGATGGGTACCTCGCCCAAGGATCGATTTCATCAAGAACAACTGAAGAGTGTGCCATCTTTTAGTTTCTTTTGAATCATATGTAGTTTTGAGCTGGAATTTAACATCGTTGGTGGGGTGCCATTAGGGATCGATGCTATGCGAACAATGTAGAGAGAATCCCGGCACTCACGAACAATATTGGTCAAGTTATTCGTAAAAGTAGAATAAGAAGTGGTAAAAGTTATCCCCAGGAATAGGACTTGAATCCTCCAAAAAATGTCATAAGATACTTCGGCCAACTCTAGACCATGAACTCAACCATAAACGTTCATCTTGGTCCAGACTTCTCGTAAACAATTGGGAAACAGATATAATCCACTGAATAAATGGCTTGTAGGTATGGCTTGTATGATGGAAAGAGGCTATCACGTCCAAGCTCTCCCCATTTTTTAAAAAGAAGACAGAATGGTGTGGCATACGATTACACATTAATATTAAAGTTTTAATTATTTGAATGGATTGGCATCACCGACACCTGCTCGTTAAAAGTCCGCCATTTCATCGCAATGAACGACTTACGGCTTTCGTTAAAAACATCCGCCATTTCGTTGGTGGGTGAGTTTTCGTTAAAAAACGATACACGTCATCGTTTGCATGGACACTGTCAGTGGGCCATTAAATTGTTAATGAAGTTGAGAAACTTTTCAAAAATTTCTTTAATTTTACGTGTGAAACCACAGATGGCCTATGTAGGTGTTACAAGTACAATGCGTCTGACTGTTGCCTTGGAAGTCCTGCTTTTCTCTACAGCGACTACGAGCTCCCTTAAGATTCAACCAAGTTCAACATGGATTTAACTTTCCTGTAGCGTGCTAACAGTTTTGGAATGTCAAGAGTCTCGTGACAGTTGGCACAGCGTAGCTAACAACCTTCACCCTAATTGATAACTTGGACATCCTTCGTGGCCTCCTGGACATCCAAAACAGGCGCACAACGGATTCCGACATGGCATGATCCTTCTCAACTCCATTACATTGAACTCAGCGGCTCCGTAAGGGAATAGCACAAAAGATGTCTACGATGTCGTAGTGCCCCTTGAGTCCATTTCATTGCCCATCGTTCCCTTTGATGGAACACAACATGACAGAGGCCCCCTAGGGGCTATAAGTCTGCCAAGAAATAAAGAGATTAACAAATTAATGCTCAGAGTATATTTTATTTTTCCGATTAAAACCTACAAGCCTAGACAATCGCCATTAATTACCCTCACTGGGCTGGGAGTAGTTAAAGCTCACATCAACCTAAATAGTTTGAGTGCAAAGCAATAAAGCCTCGTTGCAGTTGTTTTGTTTTTTTTTGATTGGTAATTCAATAAATATTGCACTGCCAGCCATTCGCATTTATTCCTACACTTCGGCGAATCGTTAGAGATTCGAGATAGTTTACACTTAACGATGCATCTTGCAATCAAATCCCTTTTAGGATGCACTTTTATGGCATTCGATGGTTTTGAATTATTTTCGCCGAGACACGAGCATGTGAAACGCTGCGATTTTATTTTATTAGTAATTAAGGTTATATTATTGAGCCTCCATTTTTTATCGCGCGGTGTCCTGGAGGACGTAGTGGGTCTTAGCGAAATCTTAAGTATGGGTTTATGGCTGCGCATTGAGAGGAGGACATTTCTGCAGAGGTCTATAGTGATGGAAATAATCTTTCGTTTATTGCAGGCAATGGGTTAGAGGTCTAGATAGCCGCGGAAGTTTGAAATGAGTTTGCGTTTAGGGCAGAAATGGGCAGTGAAAGGAGATTAGCTAAAGAGGCCGCTGAGATTGGAATTGGACAGAGATCAACAGGTGGAGATATGTAGGTTTTCATGAAGACCTCCTGGATCTTTTGTAATTGTAGCGGCGATGTTATTTGAATTTACTTGAAACACAGGTCAACGAGGAGTGTTAGTGACCCCATTTCCTGGGGAACATCGGATATCAGGCACTTAAACTGCATCGCAATTACCATGGAATGATAGTGCCTCCTCTTAGCTAGAGAAGCGCTGAGAAATTGAAGGATTATTTTAGAATATTTTTACCACACAAGAAGATTATGGTATTCTGCCACAGATGCATTAGAACAGGCGTAGTTCTAGGCACACCCCTTGAATCATTATGTACAGCCTACGTATGTGGAAGCCAAATGGTAAACCTGAGAGTCGAGGTCTAAAACTGTAGAGGGCAACCAATCTTGTGCTGCACCAGCTAGTTGTGTTCTAAGACAGTAGAAAACAGCCAACCTTGTGGTACACCTGACAGGGACAGAAAGTAGGTACTAAGTTGAATTCATGGTCATCGAGGAAATGCAAACAAGAACCTTTCTGTTGAAGTCCTTGATTAATGCTTGGAATCTATCTATGCACTTGATGGTGGGATTCTAGGGTTGCCTGAGAGACAGAGTGACTTAAAAAAAGGCGAATCTTCTTCTGATAGATGTCCCATCTACATATTTACCAAGCTGGTACGGATTCAACAGGCAGGCTGCGAACAGGATTAATGAGTTCAACTCTCATACAGCACTGGAAACAATACTAAACCTTACGCTATTTGACAATTATGCGGTCTTTCGGCAGCTTTAACGTTGCTAAGACGACTACGTCGCTAAGCATGGAAGCCGTACTATTGTTAGCTAAACTCTATGGTCATCCCGGACTTCATCAAAGCACCACTTTCAATCTGTAGGCTTCTGCCTATAAGAATTCTATAGGAATTTCTAGGATGGAGGGATGAGATGACGGTTCAGTCGATAGGAGGAAGGATCTAGCTATCTACACCACGTGTATTGGGAGTCTTCATATACAAATCGGTCCGGCTTAGGGACGGTTGCAGAGTTTTTCACGGGATCAAAAGACTGGCCAATAAGGCAACATTCTGTTGGGTACCAAGTCACATGGCAGGGTCACCAGGGTCACAGCTAAGGTCCTCGCAGGCCTTTTCTGAGGGAACAGGGAAATAGACATCGAGTCCAACGAGGAGAGTAACAAGGGTCCTCCTACACATCACTTCCTACTCGTTATGGGCAGTCTATGACAAAGTAGAGATCTGCCTCTCATGAAACTTAGTCGCAGGGATATCCGGACAGATGTTGGTGTCGTGATAGGACACTGTGTGATGGGAAATCGTGCAGCATGGCTAGGCCTGTCAATGATTTCTCCAGAAACTAGGTACACGGACAAAGAGGATATAGAATCTCTTCGTCCAGCATTAGTCTCTAAAAGGAAAGATGCTCTTGAGAGCTGTGGACGATCGAGGAGATATTAAGATGAACAAACTCCTGCGATTCATACAATCGTCTGAGTGGTCGGTGGTGGTTTAGTTCGAAAACTGAAAATAGGTTCTTAGAGGTCTCGTTGAGAATTTCCGTCAACAAGGGGACCCCATTTACCTAACCTAATCTAGGTACCGGAAAATCTCCGAAGAGACAAATTTCCGATCGTAAGTCAATATATCTTGACAGATCTTGGAGTTGCCACTCTCATGAGTTCGAAATCTCGTTCAAATTGGCATTTTCCAATGACGTTTAGCAAAGCGTCTTAAATTGAAAGTCGATTGAACCAATTTGACAGATGTTGCGAAGCAGTGAGATTTTTTCTAGGAGAGATAGTGGACAGATAGTTGAGTGCGCAGAGATACGGGCTTGGATACGAACTTATATGTCCTAAGGTTGACTTTCCTAATCTCATGGTCAACAGAGAAGATCTAACAAACGAGGTATAGGAAATGTTGACTTTGGAGAAGTTTAAATGGTGAATGATTCAGAACTGGTGTTTATCAAACACATAGTCTATCACCCTGCGGTTCAAGAGACTATTACTGGTATGACTCAGTTGACGTTGGAGGAGATGCCACATTTCTCGGATTTGTTTACTTACTCAAGAAACGTCAGTTAAATAACAAAATCATAACGATTTCCATTCAAATACGCCGAAATGAATACCCTATCATCGGTAATCTAAAGTCAATACATAATTGTTGGCTCATATCCTTGGATGACAGATACTCGTACCTTCAATACATATACGGAGTTCCACGAATAGAAAACATAGATAAATTGGTTACACATTCAGATAAGCATTTGATTACCGAGTCGTGTTTGACAAAAGTTATTAGCCGCACTGGATTAATTGTGAGTGGGTAGCATGAGAGAAAGCCCACGAATTTTGATTGCCCTACAGTTTGGAGAGTATACTAGCCAACGGAAAAAGGTAATAAATTTATGAAACGGGTCAGCACACCAAGACGGTATTCAACTTAAAAGCCAGTTACTAACGAAAGGTAAATCAATCAACATTCTGCCCAGCTAAAGCCCAGCGAGGTCGAACTTATTGGCATTTATTTTAATTAGACTTCTCGTCCGAGGACAGAGCATTACAAATGCATTCGCTCTCTGTAATTACCGAGAGTTTGTGTCCTCAATTTCTATTCGAGTGCAGAACGCAATTAAAAGAATGCACAACCATTAAACAACGCTCTCCATTGAGATCGGTTTCAGTTCACAGAACGACTTGTAAATGTGTATCTCAAGAATTTCCCAGCCTACTGCAATGATTTCGTTAATAGATCTATTAGTTGCAGGCATGTCAAGAGGCAAAACAATCACCTCCTGGCAACCCTATTGTGTACAACTTACATTCCATCTTGTGCACTTCTGTTTACTTTTTAGGTCAAACGAAACAAGACAAGTAAAGTCTACCCTGCTATCAGGTTTATTGATTTTTAATTCCATCACGAATCACAGGAAAACGGAAGAACACCAAAACGAATAGAACAACGGAACCATTGTGTACGCGGACTGTTTGAGCTGGTACGCACTTAAGCCTAATTAAACGTGGTTATACCACTTTTACGAACCAGACGACGGACGGTCCCAAAATTGGATTCGTGTTAAAGTGTCCAAATTGGACGATGTCCCACCAAAGGAAAATCGACAAAAATGTGTAAATATTTACAAGTAACGTGTCAGTGCTGCTACTGGCGTACTACGTGTACGACATGTGAGTCATTTGAATAGTACTCGCATTCTTGGGCTAACCTATCACAGGAGATGATATAATTTTTGCTACTGAAGTTCGTATTAAGCAGCTTGATTCATCACCGTGGAAATGAGTATGTAAATGGGATTGGCATTGTGACGTAACGATGTTATACAGTGAGGGGATTCGCCATAGACTCAGGCAAACATTGGTTGAGGAGTTTTAAGCCCAATTGCCTTTTTTTGAAAGAAGACTTGAAACATTTTTGGTCAATTTTCTAAAGCACTATAAAACGAAAGCAAAAACTGCAGAAAATATAGTAAACGACTCTTGAAAACGTGTAATTCATATACCAGCGGAGCAAAGCGGTGCAAACAGTTGCTAGAAATGGTGAATCCAAGTTTGTGCTCCGTTGTCAGAAGAAGAATCTCGTGGGTGAGTGAACATTTAACGATACTGAGAAAGTTGGTATGGTAAGCGACTCTTGAAAACGCAGAGCGAATGCAGCAGCGGAGCAAAGCGGTGCAAAAACTTTCTAAAAATGGGAGACACATGGGTGTGCTCTGTTTTGTGAAGAAAAACTACCGAATTTTGTGTGAAGTATCTAGTGATACCGAGAAAACTAATATGGAAATGATTGGAGTCTGAGAAACCAGGCTTAACCAGTCTGATTTGAAGTAAAAAAAAATGCACAATATTGTTGAGTTACTGTCTGGTTTCAATTCTGATTCTGGGTCTCGTGTTAACGTGCTCCTTTTATCCTTTCGCAAGACCACCATATCTTAGTAAGTAGGTTATCGTGGCAGGCCGCATCGGTCACACCCAAACCAGTTAACGTCCGCCTTAACCCTCTCCTGAAAATAGCATTGGAATCAGCAACAGGTTAATATAGAGCGATGGAGACTATTGTTGTTGGCTTAAGCCAGTTCACCTAGGTTATCACAGAAGTATGCATCTAAGTGCAATCTTCCTCGTACTGTGCGGAATAGTTTCTTTTTCTCCTTCGTCCATGGAGTTTCTACAAAAATCATTGGCAAGGAACCCCAGCCTACCAATAACGCAGTGTCTCGTAAGGGCCCCAGATCTGTGTGGAAATGAGGGATGTAGATCCGTCTGGCTATCTAAGATTAATTGGAATGTCTCAGTGTCCGGAACCCAAAAAAGGTGAATGTTGAATTATTCTGCCTCGCGTTAAGAGACAGGTGACAATTTAGGGCAATTTTTGAGTTGAGTGTGAAAGATTCCAAAGACTTTTAGATTAGATATCACATTATGGTTCAGCAACGAGAGGACCTCCTTCACCGCCATAGTCCACGCCTGGAAGACGCTAAAGTGATTCTGAAGGCTGAAGGAGGTCCTACTCCTGACTCTGGTTCTGATCCAAATGCATAGAAGGATACGGACCAACGACAAGTCATCCCTCCAATCGAGTCTTGAGAGGATGAGCGAATAAAAGTTCTTATCGAACAGAAGTTGTTCAGAAGTAGTCAAGATTGTTAGGAATAGAGGACTGTCCTGTCCTAAGAGTAGACCACTGAGGATGTACTCTTAAGCAATTCTCTTCTGCCCGTAGAGTTCATCCGCAATTAGTTTAATCATTGGATACGCCGAGCCAATGCCTTATTAATATCCTGCTTAGTGTTAACGGTGACTAATGGCTTAAGTTTGAGCCATGAATTGTGGTAGAATTTTCCTGACGTCCCTAGGGAAATACGAGGAAGCACAATCTGAAGAATATATTGCTGTAACGTCCATGCAATCATTAAAGACCCTGTACGAGCACTAAATGTGCTCCTTTCTAAAGTCGAGATTGACAGGCGACAGTCATCTTCTGTCAGAAAGATGTCAAACTTAGAGTACCGTGAAAAATCAAATTTATTACACAAATCGACGTGTTTCAGTGTTACCTCAACGCCACAACGTCATAAAAAATCTGTTTCGCTTAATGTGCATAAATAATTGAATGCTCCTATGAAAACACAGCCGAGTGTTAAGACTACCACGACTACTGGTTCGCAATACTTGAAACCGGCGGCATTCGTTGGATTCCTTGACCGAGCCGACTAAACGTAAGCTGCCAACTGTTTTCAATTTGAATCATGCATCGTACGTATGTAAATAAAACTGAACTTGAATAGTAGATACGTTTTAACGTGCGAGTAACCACCCGAGGACTTTCCATTCACGGCCTTAATCAAGGTACTTGTCGTTGTCGTTGTCATTATCGGGGGTGGTACTGTGTGTTTTTTTCCACATAAAACTTCTGTTATTTCCATTCTCAAGGCGTGAAAATGACGAACATTAACTTGACTGAGCGGGGCAAAACACACAAGTGTACTTGCAACGATTGCATCATTCCCCGTTCGTATGGTCACCACACAATTCATTTAAGCGTGCAAAGGAAACACTTTTATGTCAAACAATTTCCTTAACTAAAAATTGTCCAGTTGTCGCCGGCTGTCATACCATCCGTCCGCATTTGGATGGGTATTTAAGACAAATCGTTCTTGTTATAGGCACATTATGGCGAGGGACGTGATAGGAAGTCGCATGTCCGTCGCATGACGTTTGCCGATTAAAGGCAAAGACTATTTGCCAACTTGTCTAGCATGAGTTATGCCATGAATAACGATAGTCAAACACGAAACATTTAAAGTGTCTTTATTAATTTTCTTTTTATTGGCGATTATGCAGAAAAAAACGAACTAATTTATTGGTAAAATATCAGTCGTCACCGAGCGAATGGATTTATTTTTAAATATTTTTGGCACCACTGAATGGCAGATGACTGTTCCCACTGACGTAATAAATTTAATTTTTGTGTCCTCTTAATTATTTGCATATGAAACAAAACAACAGTAGGTGACTACATCTATTAATAAACAAATAAATACGTATAGTGTACGGGTGTTCGAGGAGAGCTTTAGTCATCCGAACGAATGATGCAAGCAATTGAACTGTCACACATCTGTTTGTGTCAAATTTCAGACGTACGCGATAGTAAACAGAAATATAATACTCGCAGTCATTTGGTCATTTGAGGAATACAAAATTTATGGCTCGTACAGCCTTCGGTGAGAATATGAAATTCAGACGAGTGTAATGTCCTATCTGAAGGCGCTTTGTCACTAATAATAAATATTCTCATTACGAGTTGAAATTTTCACATGAATGGCCTCCTATCAGTACTCCTGTCAATATGACAGTTTCAATAAGTTCTTGTCGGATATTTTTCGTAACTTGTTCTGATGCACCTGTGAGTTCAAAAAACCTCAAAGAAGGAAGTGCAATTCTCCAAAAAGAGACATTAGGCAACGCGTAAGCATCCATCCGTCAAAATGTCTATTGTCACGCGAACTGTGGGTATGGTTACACGGTGAAGAGTATAGTGTTTCACGGCTTGTCAAACTGTAAGCAGACACTTCACAATTATCAAACCAAATCTGACAGTTGCCACCATTTGCAAAATTTATAGCACCTTCCAATAGAGTGATATATTTGCGGCCACCTTGTGCAATACTATAACCTGTGTGGTGTATGCTCCATGACCTCGATCCCTGACTCTTACGATTCTACGCTACGACTCCATGTAAATGTATGATTTTCTTATCTTGTTTCGTAGGAATGGCTTCCAAGTATTCTTGTAATACTACACGCTTTCTGGAATGCGATCCAAGAACATTTATAATTATTTTCCATTCGAATTCCATAAAACAATGTGTCAGTTGGCCTTCTTTTAGCGCCTTACACACTTGACAATTAGCACATTCCGAAGATAACGTGAAGCCATGGGCGGATTAAACCCAAAATAATCGAATTACATAATTGTAGCCTATTACCTAACCGAGCGTGTTGTCCAATAAAAATCATATCTTATCGATAGAAGCAGAAAAAAGAGCCATTTCTGTGAAATGTTCACAGACATTGTTCTTTCCAGTGAACTGTTTTAAAAATATCTAATCAGCAAATTAGTATTTTTTTCTTTTGAAATTGATTCCATAAAGTAAGTGATAAGGCGTATCGTAAATTTCTTTTCCCATTGCCTTGGCTCGAGGCCAACCGTAAGTATCTGATTGTGCTGAAGTGCACTGAAATGTAAATACCAATAATTTATCTGATCCGATTATAGTGCTCTATGATTGCCTGCGCCCAAGGAAAGCTCAGTAAATTTCATTTCATTTGTAGTAATTAAAACGTCTTTAACCCCATCGCTCCATTTCGCCTTTGTTTCCTCGCTGCTACAGTGTCTATCATCACCTCCTCGCTCCAGCTGCATTATTTATTAATCATTCACTTCGAATGTAAACACTGATCGGTGTAAATGAACCCACAGCTGTCATATTTGCATTTCTGTTTAAACAGCGCATGGAGTGGAGTTCTTTTGTTTTTCCGATTTCCTACTCTTCATGGCTGTCTTCGGAATCAGTATCTGTAAAATATTGGAACAAACCTAATTATGACAGTTTGTGCAAACTTGGTCAGACAATCATTCTCCATAAATTGATGAGTGGTGAGGCGGCGTTACGTTGACAGATGTTTTCGATGTTTCTAAGTACTTGCTATTGAACACGCCCCGCAGTAAATAAATTGCGTCTTTTTCGCATGTAGTAGATACTTATGTCATAGGAACCTGATGGCAAATGATTCATACTAAAGCGTATACGGTGCTAATTAGCTGTCAAGGTGCACCTCAATTTCGTTTGTAAGTTTTATAGCAAATGATGAAGTGCATTTGTTTTTTTTTTGTGGAGAGAGTCTATAAAGGTTAGGGAATGTCATCGATTTCAAAACTGGTATGCAAATTAGTGTACCTAGACTTTCGTCGAAGAAATTTGTTGCTGGTAATCAAGAGACTTTCTTAATTTGGTAATAATTATGGAACGTCGGTGATAGTGAAGCCAAGTTGCCTTATCGCCCGAAACAATTAGTATGTCAGGGGAATTTTTTGGGCGTTCATCAGAACAATTATACACAGCCGTGATATAGACATTCAATGCGTATCTTTTGGTTGATAAAAGGTTGTTTTTACCATTTTAGATTATTAGTCATGAACTTGCTATACGATCTATAGGGAGTCATGGGGACTCTCAATGACATCCGGATTCAAACGAAACATTGCTTGTCCATAATAAGCGTGAAATCGTAACTAAAGATAGTTATTCCGTTTCATTTTGGATAAGAACTAAATTAAGAGATGTTCTTAAGAAGGTTAAGGCCGTGAGGAAACCTAAACATTAAACAAAGATCCTTGGAAGTGGTGGTTTAATTACAGTGTAGCTACTGCAAGTATAAAGGCCTGCTTGTATCCGTGGATTCACTTGATACTCAGTAGTTGCCACTTCAACGCGCCAACTTCTCGAAATCCTTTTTTGACATCAAAGGTCTTGGTGAGATCGATTCTGAGTCGATCGTCATTCCGTACAAACGGATGAGTTTGACAGATATGTCAAGACTAGACATGGCTCTATAGACATGTCGCTGTCATGCGTGACCTTAGAATCCGTGAAAAGATAGACTTCTTTGAAATAAGATACACCTCTGTACTCGAACATGAAGGAAGGTGCAAGGAAGAGACGGAGTAAGTTTTGGAAAACTTCGAAATACAAAGGCGTATGCTAATACCCAACTCAAAGTTGACAATAAAAGGTGTCAGTCAGGAACTCATCTGAACCCAAAAGTGACTGTCGGATGGAATAGCATCAACTACTAATGTAGAGCAAACAAATCAATCTCATGGATAGGTACTGCCTCATAGGCAGTCATGCAGGAAAATTGGGTAAACCCTTCAACGATTTCTATGGAAGGTGTAGAGGTGAGGAGGAACAGCAAGCGCTGTTCTCAATCATCAGTGGCCTAGGCAACCTAACAGATCCTAACTTCTCCATGGTTTTTTATAGATAACTTAGAAAATATGGTATCCATCCCAATCTCTAGGTTGAAATCACTTGTTTGGATGACGATTACCAGTGGGTTTGATGACTCTTTTAAAAATGACATCATAATGGACATAACCATTGGTTTAGCATGATTGGGGAAGACTACAGTGCCTACCTAGCCTGGAAAATGTTCATAAAAGAACAAACTATTAGCAAACGAGAGAACATCATCGAAAAGATGTTACAACAGCGGACATCCGTCCATATGTAGATGCTGGAGCAGCACCATAATTTCAATAACAAAATGTTTCCTACACACATGACTACTTTCTGTTTCATCTGGCATTATCAGTCTCTTTCTTTCGCATTACATAGTTTCTATATTCAAACGCACTTCCGTGCGAGCTAACCTCGTAACTGGTTTTTCAAGATACTCTCTTGAGTATCTCTCTACAGCATCCGATGACGTATGACGTTTTCTTAACCAAATTACTCGAATCCGATGCGAAAACTAACCAACACTTGTTGGTAGTTCAATAGGTGAGTGAAAAAAACCTTAAAAAGAAGAAACATTCACAATTCATTGAGAAATAAAAACCATAACATTATGGGAAAGTTACACTGCGGAAGCCGCACAATGCCTATGTATGTACGACGTACCACCTACAACACAAAACGAAGAAGAAGCCTTCATGTCAAGACCTACTTCTACCGCCAAACAAAGTCTCCACTCGACAGACATTCGGCCGCAATAAAAGAATAAACCGAATGACAGGAATCCACGCAACCCAGCGTACAGCTAGGTATAAATAGCAAACAAAAATTATTTAAAAATCTTTGTTTAACCAAATACATGTACAAGTACGCCCGCAGTAAGTTTTAATTACTTGCGTACACGCAAGCAAGCAACAAACGTTCCAGCGAATCAACAGGTAGATGCCGCTGTCACTGCCGCTGCCGGTTGCGGCGGCTATGTCGTTTATTATTATTAGCTTCGCCATTTAATATGCACTCTCGGTCAAATGAAAATTAACACCGAAACACCGAAGAAGAAGCGCACTTTCGTTTTCGTTGTGCAAAAATTAAGCCAACAGAGAATTCAAGAAATGGAAAATGAAAATAATTACAAGAGAATCAATAACGTCAGATATGGATGAAAAATTTCAGAAAAAAAAAACGAAAATAAAAACATTTTATATGGAAGAGTGATATCAATCGAAATCGAGTGAAGAAAATAAAAATAAATTGAAGGAGAAAAATAGAAAAGAGAAGAAAAGAAAATCGTGTGGCTCAGGTAGGTATAAGTGATTCCCGTCGCCGTGTTCGTCATAAGCGTGCAGTACAACCGAGCGATTGTGGAATCTAATTGGAAGTGGTGTGCGACGAAGTTGGCCCTAGCAGGGGTATCACGAACACAACAGGACAGTCCGGGTGCGCCGGAACAAAAACTGATAGCATGGGAACGCACAATTGGGAACTACAGTGAATCAGATATTCTTTACTTTGACCACCGAATCGAATTTCCGGGTTATCTCAAATTTGACAGATGTCAGCTATGGATAGATTATGTAAAAGCATGTGACTGAGTCCGTAGTACCTATTATGCGGAAGCGAATGGGCAGAGGCCAGTTACCTTTCTGTCATTTGTACATATGAACAGTAGTTCTTCGAATCATTGTAAATGACATTAAACTTCGAAAGATACTTTCGAAAACAAAAATAAGTAGCACAATTGCTGGAGTGAAATCCTCTAAGATGATAGTTGATTGTTGACAATCATAATGACCTTTTCAGCGTGATCATCACATTTTTACGATGGTTCTACGGAGAGGTGACAAAATGTGATAATCAACTGTCACCTTAGGGGAGTTAATTCCTGAGTTCTCTACTTACCTATGCAGAAGCAAAGAACAACAGATATCGCCATAAGCTGCCAAAGATACCGTGATGGTGGAATCATTTTTGATTGAATATTAGGTTAAGCAATAGAGTTACTTGTGATGTTATGAATCTTTTAATGCTACCAAGCTTGTAAGGATGTCGAAAAGGAAGGGTTTCGCTCCGAATAGGCGATGAAAATAGGATTTGCCATGTTTTTCACAATTGTGTCAGAGAATTTCGAAGTTCAAAGTGGCTTACGACAGGGCTGTCTCATTACTTCCATTTTTATTGGTCAGCAACGATATATTTCGCCCTTCTCTAGAGGATCAAAATCAGAAAATGAAATCGGGAATAGTAACATATGTATTTTCGCAGAAGGAAATGGGTGCATATTTCATGATCGAAACCGAGGCTAAAGAGGATCATGACCGCCTCTATCCGCCAACTTAATATAGCCGTCCGGCAGGTGGAAAACTTCCTGCATTACGGGTGGCAAAATTAGAAAAATCTAACGCGGAAATTCGAACCAAGCTGAGACTATTCCATTCTGCGATCGAACAAGTATTCGTGTATCGTTATAGTACTTGGTAAGCGGCAATAGATCAGTCAGATCTCATCTTTGCTCTAGGAGCTTGTGTAAAAGCCATTTTAGGAGGAGATTTGTCAATCTGTATATATGGCACGTCGACTCATTTTACCACCTATCCTGTCGATAACGAGTAGTTTTAATAAAATTTTATTCGTAGCTCCTATCCTGAGTAGTTTTTTCTGGCGAGTTCGTCACTGCTGCAATTTTGTGGAATGCCAGTTTGCTTTGCCAGCTAGAACAGGCTGAACCGAAGTCACACGGAAGCCACTATGACATCTTTTACCAAGAAAAGGCAGTTGAAATATATGCACGCACTGCCGGGAAGGCAAGCAAGATTGAAGTCCATCCTCTAGTTCATTAGGGTATTTCGATTGAAGAAGGAATTCTATGCATTGGAGATCACAGTTTGGTGTGATCTTTAAGTAGAAAGCGGAAAGAGATTGCTATGGCATCATCGGGTCACACTTTTTCGAAATTAAAAGATCGATTGTTACCGTCAATGGCATTTGCCAAAGCTAAATGACTACTGACTTTCTGTGTTCAGATTTTGACGATTTTAATTTGAAAGACAGACGGGTTTGTATAATTCGATATCCCTGCAAGATCGTCTGGTTTAAAGTCAGCTTTTTGAGGTGTTGTTGAGTGACAAGGAAAACCTCATTTGGTTAAATTTTCAAGAGGTCAGGAAAGGCGTTTTTCTGGGACAACGCAACAGTACCTGTCAACGCTAAGAATTCGCAGAATCTAGGAACAACATATTGAACATGACAGCTCAGATACAACTGGAAATGTTGGACAAAGCTACGTGTGTAATTTTTGACACTCTACAATACAGGGGAGTCGCCTAAGATGACACTTTAAAGTGATCATCAGCGTGATCATGACAGTTTTGTGATCGGTTTTGCAAGACAACTATTTAGGTGTCACGGTGTACGGATAGCTAACAGAGTTTGATTATCAACTTTGGCTGTCAGAAGCGGGACTATAGTGTCAAATGTCACCTTAGAGGATATCTTTATGGACATAGAAAATTAAGAGTAATACTTTCAAGGTACCTAGAAACCGAATGGTTTCGTAATTAGAGTTTCGTAATGACAGTGGTCAGTGACAGTTCTGACAGTATTCTCCCGATCTTCTTCTGTCAGCTTTTGTAAAGTGCTACTCTATCATTTAATTAAACAAGTCTTTTGAGTCTAATACAGGGTGTAGGTTATTTTTAGTTTATAGTTCTTTGGTACAGGGTTATGCGTATTATGTTCAAGATTCATTGACATTGTTTATTTCCGGAATATAGTTGAGTTTGAAGATATGTTTACCAGTGCATGTACCCGGTTGGATTCGATCGCAAAGCGGGAGATTGGCAAAGTAGGAGTAAGTTTCAAATGGAGGTTGAGCTGCAAGTCGATGAAAGGAGTTTCTATGGATGGTGTTGGATGCAGATTTTCTCTTACAAATGGTGGATGGCGGCGCTGATCAGCTCACATGCTGTACCACTTTCAGTACAAGCAGCACATCCCCCAAAACCGCACACACTTGGTATTTGACTCACTGCACACCAGTTCCAATTCACTCGAGATGCTGACTCATCCGTTCTTGATTTGGACGGTTTTTTTTGTTTTTATGTTTTTTTTTTTCAACACGTTTGGCACAGTAAACGCATGGCTCCAATGCATTGTATTGTTTGTTATTTGTTTTTCAATGCCATCTTGTGGTGTAGCATCGCACAGTGGTTACGGCGATGCTGTAACGATATTCGAAAACTGCAACTGACAAAAGGACAGGAAAAACCAAAACCACCTCGTCCCAACCACACCCCATTTGCATTTTTTTTTTCAATCAGAACAACTCCCAATTGGAATATACAACGACTACGACGACGACTGAGAGGTGTACCAGGTAGACATGTAATCTTCCCCCGATGACAACAAATCATTTTCCCCATAAAACCAAAAAAACAAAAAAAAAAAAAGAAGAGGAGAAACAGAAACCAAGAGACCAGGTAGCAGCTGCTGCTCTAAACAGATCGTCACCGTTTGGCCCAATAAGGTACAAATCCAGTTGATCGCTCCGCGAATTATGCACAGAAAGCGTACACACCGCTGCGCGTATTTATAGACGTCTTACTAAAATTGGCAACCGATGATGTTGCCTCGGTGAAGTTTCTAAGCGTTTTTTTACCTTTTTCGAAGGTTATCCATGAATTTCTCCAATGTAACCGAGTCCAAGAGGACAAAGTCCCGGACACCGACTTCGTTTGGCATTGCCATTGTGTTTTGCGGATATTTTATTTCAAATGTTCACCAAAAAACACTCAAAATTTCACCATGAAACACCGACGAAAAAAAACCACCAAATCCACTGGAACACTTATGGAGAATCAAAAAACGTTGCACAGTTGAATATTTGAGTACATATGTGGAAAAAAAAGAAAAGAAAACGTGCAGAGGCAACGCGCAACCAATGATAACAAACTTTATAGCACGGCAAATGTATCTTTTTTATTATATGTCGTTTGTGGGCTGTAATTCGGCGGTAAAAAGAATGAATTTAGTCGGAGAATACGAAGCGCAGCCACCCTCCAAGCGGAAAATACAAAAATAAACTGAAAACTGAAAACTTCAGTCATGACATAAGCGAGTTGAAGTGTTCGGTGGTTGTTATTCGATTCTGTGGCGATGACGGCTGTCAGCTTGACAGTTTGTTGGGCGTTGTTACTTGTTGTGGTTGGTGTATTGGATGATATGTCTAATTGGACTGCATGCAGTGTTACCTTTGTCCAACTACGACATTTAAAGTAAGGTACTTTTGACAACGAACTCGCAATGAGTGACATATCAGTGTCATCAAATCATTACAAAATTGTCGCACGTTAAGTGATAAACTTGGTTGCTCAAGATTATTCAGTGTGCAAATGGTTTAGAAGACAAATTTGTCACAGAATATGCAGCAAATGACTTTGAAACAATGTCATTCAGTAGTACTACTACTACTACTTTCAGTACCTTTTGGAAATAGTAGTAAAACAAAAAAGTGGGCGTGGCTCACCTATATTTCTATGACTAAGCAAAAAGACTTGCCTGTCGATAGACAGCTCGATGACAGGCTATTCCTACCTTACTTGCAGTCCATGGACTTCCTGTTTAATAATTGAAAGGACGACGTGCAGTCCATTCATCTCTCCACAACCATTGCAGGCATAAGTCGTCCATTGTTCTTTCTTTTGAGAGACATTTCTTACAGACAGTCCGGAGCATATGTTTAATCTGCCAGCATCCTGCAGATTCATGCCACACACAATTATGTTCATAAGAGACCCAATCGTCAATAGAGGCCCTGACCGAGGACAAGGGGAAGCCCAAAAAAGGTTCAGGTCCTGGGAAACCATTCTCTGACTTTCGTTTAGCAATCATATCTGAGATCCCATGTTCGTAATCCCATTGTGACCTAGAACCCAAACAAGTGTGAAAGTGTTCAACTTTGCGACCGAATTTAAGGAGTTCTTGCATTTTTGAACTATTTTGGAGTAAGTTGCAGGGCTGAGCAAGGTATTAAGGACTAACCTATTCTAAACAATATTCCTACCAACCATAAGGATACCAACAGTCTAGTGTTACCGCTCCCTATGAAGACAAGACAGAAGCACTTCACCCTTGACTGACTCTGAACTCATTCGTAAAGATTCAACTCCAGCTCAATCCAGGCTTAAAGTTTACCTGAAGGGATTCTCGGCACCGCCCGAAGTTTCGATGTCATTGCATTAGACGGCATATCAATGGAACTAGTGTCGTAGGACAACTTTCGCCCAAGGTCATCGAAACTCTTAAAGCCTCTTCAGAGTAGCCCGTCTCTCATGAAAGAAACTTTTCGATTATTGGTCTCCTCCATTCAGCTTAGAAGACACCTTAATCCACTTCTACACGAACGGTTCCAGGACTGATAAAGGGGTGGGTTGCGATATTTTCTCCAACAAGCTCAATCTGAGCATCTCCTTTCTCTTCTAAAAAATCGGACCGTATTTCAGGTGAACCAATCAATCCTTGTCCTGGCTTGAAAAGTAAAGCAATATCTGTCATCACATTCACTGACAGTCAAATGGCAATCAAATCCCTGGAATCGTGTTCTTTCACTTCAAAATCCGCTTTTAACTGCTGTTTCTGTCTCCTAGTTCTGATATTCTACTGGAGATGTCTCAGCAGCTTAACAGTCACCAAGCCTCGGTGCCTGCTATAGAGGCATTTCAGGGTATGAGCCACAGGATCCAACTGAAATAGAGAAGTCTAGGTATGCCCTTCTTTAGATTAAAACTCTTTCTATGTCAAGATGCATTTAGCAGTACCAACTGTAGATCCCTACTTCCAATATTTCAACGCAGAACTGCCCTAAGCATTCTAAGCTATGATTGTGTAGAGCCTTACTCAGTGCATCCCCTATCCTTCCAAAAAAAGAAGAACCAAAAGAGCTTAAAGCAACTTAACGACAGAAATTTATTTGAAAGTGAAAAGTCCCGACCTATCCTAGCACCAATGTAATTCTTCAGCTACTTGTGCCTGTTCGATCTCGTCCTTTGGACTCGATCTTTGTTTGTTACAATAGTGTGCATTCCCCCGGTGTGTCGGAAATTCCTTGCCATGTCGCAAAGAGCATCATCCAAATCCAGGCCGGGCCCGATCCTTCCAGCTTCCCGTAATTTTCCAATTTCAAACGTTATATTCGGACTGATAGACCTCGATACATAGGCATCTCCGAACTTCGACAGATTATTCATCTCGATAGCCTTCATTACGACATCCTGGTCACAAGAGAGGCAACTCAAGTCCCTTAGCCTGGCTGCAGCCGCGTCCTTGTCGATTTTCATTTCAGCCACTCGCCGAATAGCATCGCGCACCACTTGGATGTCCTTGTCGATTTTTACTTTGAAATCATAGAGCATGTCCTCGAGACTCTGATCGCCGAGGAATTTCTTTATGTCACTGATTTGCTTCTGAACATGCTCCTCGTTCAGGACGAAACAATCGGTGATTTCGGTTAACTGCTTCTCCAGTTTACGTCGCTCGGCGTCCATATTCTCGACGGACACCTTCCGTTGTAACATTGTATAGTCGGCCTTTTCCGAAAGGAGTTCATCGATCTCCTCCTTATCGATCTTCGTTTTGGTTAGATCATCCAGTTTGGCGGTGAGGTCTTCAATGGAACTTTTTTGGGTTGTATTGTCGAGCTTAAGCGTGGATAGTTCGGCTTCTGCAGCTTCCATGATACGCTTGATGTTGGCCATTTCTTTCTCGAACGTGGTGATTGTGATCACCGAGGATCCTCTCTTGCCGTGTGCCATGAGTTGTTCTAAGGATTGTAACTGTTCAGTGAGATTACAGATGTTGGTTTTCACCTCCATCAGTTGATCTTGAAGCACGGAGTAGTCCTTTCCACTACCGTGTGAGTAGTCTGAATCGCGATGGGCGAACGACTGCTGTTTACTGCTCCTGTGGATGGAGCCCTTCGCTATCGCTTCCCTTAACTCGTCAAGTTCGTACCTTAGACCGTCGACACTCATTGCCAGCCTGTCGTGTTCCAGCTTCTTCCGGCATGCCGAGATCTCGCCTTCCTGTACGGTTTTCACTTCCTTCAAATTCTCAACCTCCGTCTGGAGGTGGCTTAGTTGAGACTGAAACTGATCGATTATACACCGGAGGCACTCTACGTGCTGATCGGTCTGGACACTCGCCGCAAAAGTGTTCTCGATTTTGCCCAATCTAGCGTTGAGCGCATCGATGTGTTGCCTCAGTTCGGAACGGTAATTCGTAAGGCGCTCTGTTTCCTTCTTGGTCCTTGCTTGATCATCAGTACCCGAGTCGAAACCAACCTTACGATCATCGCCCGCTTCATCGCCCATTTCAGATCGCGGGGTCTGTTTGTGTTTGGCGTCCCAGATTCGATCGGTTGCCGTGACGTCGGAATTGAAATCAAAGATTTGATGGTCCACCAGTTTCTCGGATGACATATTACTCTTGCTGTCGAAGATGTTAGTTGAGATCGGACAGAAGGAGCTGTCAATTTCAACGTGCTCATCTTGGAGAGCAAGCTTTTCCGATATCGCCTGTAGGACTGTGTAGAGGGCGTTGAAGTTCACAATGCCGGGTTCCGGATTTCCAATGGCGACATCGATGAGGTATCGTATGCTTACCTTTTGGGACATTTTTCTTTTTTGAAATCAGAAAAAGTTGTCTAAAACGAAATTTGTAGATACAATTTGAAATTTTCTAGTAAGGAGTACGTAAGTTGCTTGGATTTGAGAAACAAACTTCATTCGTTGCCGGTTGTGCGAAGGGTCCCTACACCACACAGCTGTTGGAATGTGGTGTTGGGCTAGATGCTTCGACGAGAGAAAGTTCAAATTCAAACTATTTGAAGTGCTTAGAGAGAGCATTCTCCAAGCATACTCAGGCATTTCGGAATTACTTAACTGTCTGTCTGGGAGCAAACTTGGATTGATGTTGATGTCAATATGGACGTCTGTCAGTGACAATACATTTTTAGGGATGCGTCGTACGTCCTGCTCTGTGATGCAGTAGCATGGACGTCAACGAAGACGAATGAACCCCGACTTGCCTTACGTTAAGAAGTCCAAGTCCAGAGGTCCAAATTTAAACAGCAGTTCTTCTGAAATGAGTTTGATCCACTGTATACCGCCTTCTTAGTTCCATTTATCCTATTCCTCCCCAGACTCATGTTTCTGCTTTTCGGTCATAGAACTGGAGTGGCAGGCCCGTGCTGCATGAAACAGCAGAGTGGAATTTAACGCTATTGAAACATAGTGCTGTCCTCGATCGTCTTAATCCGGCCATATATTCGAATTCGTCAAAAATGCTGCAAGAAGGCTTCCTTGAACGGCACAAGAAGTACTATACCCTCTCTGATTTATACACATGTCTGCAACGGTGTACCAAAAACCTCCTTGAACCTGCTAGATTGAGCTAAAAATGAAGTGATACGACTAATAGGATACATAGTAGACACGGTTGACTCTGTAGAAGATCACAGAAGATCACCCTTCGACAGTTTTCTCACAACATCCGTCACTCTCCGAATGCCTATCAGTTTGAACCCAAGGCTATCTTCGGACGTACCGTCAAATGTGTAAGGATGAAGCACTAAACTCTGTTTCTCCTTCACATTGCCTTTGACTATGACTGACAAAGGGAACTTCCTAACCAATGCAACGCTGGGCATTGACAGAGAAGGTACTCTCATGATTCGTCAACTTCCGAGCAGAATTCACATTTGTTAAGGTGATGCTTCAGACTATCGTGACCTGTAGCCTTGTCGTTGCCTGCACTTCCTTGATAATCATGTACCTATCCGAGTTACACCCTGCTATGTCTGGCAGGACACTGCAGTGTATCGTTGGAGAACTTAACTGACATAGAGTCCACTGAATTGGACAGTGCTTTAAGTGCTGCATATGTATCTTTTCTATGGTAAATCCTTCGTGGTTCCCTCACATTTAAAACCAAAGTATCTCTTGTTCACAACTTTCCTAATGCCTGCGCTTGGTCACAACACTATAAGGGTAGGAATAAGCCTTTGCCTTTCTAACCTATAATAACCCAAAGATCCTCTAATGTCACTTTCAGTCTTGAAATGTTCAAAATACATGAACTTGTGGTTCTTTAGAACTGGTCGAAACAATAAGCAATATCTCAAAACTAAGCACACTTCGTCATCACTCATTGCACTCCATTTATCTGTCTATTCATTGCTGTCCTACATATGACGTACATCTGACATTCAACAGTTGTGCATTTGCGCGGGAACCGGAAATTCTGACAGTTTCCTCTCCTGTCACAACACACACATACACACACACACACCCCAACAGCAGGATGGTATAAAACTCTCTTCGTCGAAACAAGCTTTTCGCTCGAAACAAAACTTTCCCTCTCCCAAAAGCTTGAACTAGACGATTAAAATTTATTATTTTTCAAATTCATTTCCTTACAATCGCGTCGTAGACACCTTTATCTGCAACCTTTCGGCAACACAACTTGACTGGAATTGAAATCTATTATCAACAGTTTTTATCATCGATTCCAGCCAGAGTCATACTACCAAGATACTTTACCCACTACCCAGAGCAAATTCATTTGCCATTGCCGCCAAAGAACAGTATCTACAGCAATTTCATCGAGCTAAGTGCCTCGCTCGCGTACACACCATCGATGGGAATAAACAGATAGATATCGCTTCTTTAAGATACTATCGACGCGCGTAACAGATACATGTGGTTTCTACTATACAACTGCTACTCGTGCAATTGTCGTATTTTCTTTACTCAAACTAATCACTCCAGGCGGGGTGCTAATTAATTTCAGTATAATTCCTCTCCCAACCGTCTGTTGTCTTGTGTCATTAGGAAATCCACGAAACGAATGTGTTGTAAACATTTACCGATAGTGTTGAATACAAAATTAAATTTCCCTGTAAAAGATAAATAATAGATTCTTTCCGGAATCTCCCTCTGTACAGTGAGTTTGTTTTTGAATTTTTTTTGAATACGGAATACCCTCGTCCAGAGTATAAAATTCGTTGGTCAATAAATTCTCCATTTGATTATTTGCCGAGTTACCAAGAAAAGATATTAAAAAAAAAAAAATCGTTTTAGCCATCTGTGAACCGTTTCGAGTGTCGTGTACTATCCCCCTGGCGGCAGTGCGATTCATTGTGGTCATCGTGCGGCGATCGATCGTTTAAATAAAAAAATCCAAAACGATCGATATATAGTTATTCAAATATTTGGTCTATTTATCCGTTGTGTTCGAGTAAATATTGTTTTTTGTTCCCTCCCAACCGGCAGGTGCAATCTTATGTCTTATTTTGCGCCTTACCGCTGTAAGGCCGCCGCCGCCGTTCACTTAGTGAATCGCTTGTAATCAAAGTGCGTATTACAGAAAAATTTTCAATAAAAAATTGTATCGTATCGGTGGAAAAAAATTTATAATTATTGAAAAATTCCTGATATATGTTGTTGCCTTGTGTGTATGGGGTTTCGGTTCGGTTTTTATCGCCCAAAAGTTAAGGTAACTCGTCAATTGCCTCGCAGAGGTGTGCTTTATTGTTGTGTTTTCCTTTTTATTCTTAGATTTCTATAAAAAAAAAAGAAATAATTTCAAAGGTGATAAGATAAATTGTACCTACCCACGGCTACGACGGTGATTTCTACACAAGTGAAATTGAATTTCTTATAAAAAAAAGTTCATACATGCCTCAGTGTTATCAGTCATCAATTTGAATTGTATAAACTGTGCTATATACCGCTGTACACAATCGGGTGTTTTTTTTTGAATTTTTTGTGATTGTGTCGCTCGTCTAGTTCGTATGTCGGACTACTAAGGCGCCGAGAGGGACGCAATAAATGATAGAGGTATGTAAGGGTTGGACTGATGTAGGGGTACCAACATTCATGGCTTGTGATGTCATGCTTCTTGTAATTTGTAAACGACTTGGTGTACATGTAGACTGTGTGTTACGAACTACTGGATTAGAGATCGCCGCTTTGAAAAGAGTTCAAAGAGACTAACGCAACTAAGTTTGTGGGTTTTCCCCAGTAGTTATGGCTGAATAAGTGCGAAGTTCGAGGTTCGAATCCCAGGCAACACCTAAAGAGTAAAACAGTCATGAAAAAGCTTTTTGAAGGCAAAATTGGCTATCAGACACAACCCTAATCAGTAGGCCTGTTCCATTGATGGAAAAAATATGATACGATACAACCCTCATAAGAAGTTAGGGTTCCAAGGACCTATTGCGCCAAATGTTTGCATTCTTTCCTTTAGCAAGTTGTGTATGATATTTATAAAGTGTGACCAGATAAGAACGATAGAAAACAAAATTTAAATGAAACAACAAAAGTGTGAGATATAAAAATGATTTTGGCTTTGTTTTGAAGCTACATTCATGCCATAATGTGTGATATAGAATATCATTCAAATGGTAGTCTCGGCTTCGCTGGCAGTACTTCAAAGGGCAGCTCCAATATGGGCGGCGTTATTCTGGCAATAGTGTCTCGAATATTGGCCTCGAGCTCATCCAAAGTGGTTGACTTGTTAGCGTAGACTCACCATGTGATGACCCAGTTATCAACTTTCTTCTTCACAACTTCAATCTTTGCCTCGCTTATATGGCATTATTGGAACTACAGCTCGGATTCATCGATCTAGTCAATCTCTCGATACAGAAAGTCGGTTAGCATCGCCTTACATTTATACCTGATTCCATTGACCGTAACGATGGCACCTTTCTTATTTCGAAAGAAATTTTTGTGAATGCATTGATGTTCGGTCGAACAATTGTAGATTGTGTTCACATAGCCGCTGACCAAAAAATGGGCCTGGTTTTTTTTGGCCCAGATCCGGATCTCAGGCCAACATATCCAGCGTCCAATTAGCGAGCTCTGGACGTTGTTTATGGTCTTCTGGCTTCAATTCCTGCATCAGCACAGTCTTAAATGGAAAGCCAAATCCAGTTGGCTTTCTAGCGATTTAGCTGATCGGCGCCCAATTGACATTTCCGGGTCTTTTTCGACACTGGCCCTTTCGGCGGCAATGTTTCCTTTACTTCGCACCAATCTCTCTCTGGTTGGTGGCCTAAGATCCAAAAGAGTGTACTCATGCTCAAGCTTTTCTGCGGATGTCCAGCAGGCTTTAAATGTTTACTCTCTGGCGTTAGACTGCTCATGTACTATGAGTATATGTCTCTTGCCGTGATCTTCCGAGGTCTTACAGTTAAGGACGAACAGGGAACTTAAGAAAGTGGAAACCGTTCAAACATTGTTTCGAACAATAGACCTAGACTTACTTAGGTCGTTCGGGCAGCGTAAATGAATAGTTTGTCCGATATGTTGAATGGTTTTCACTTTTTTTTTGTGATATTTTTGTGGTCTGGTGAAAGTCAAAGAATTAGTGGCCCCGAAAGGGTTAACTCCTTTAGAGATACACAGACTCCATGCCTCTGCATGCTTACGTTGTTGACTCCCCCTTAACCCTCCCTTGATTCTCCATACGATATCCTTGCTCAAGGCATTTCAGTTTGGCGAAATCCCCGTCTTTCGATCCATGATTTTCTTCCTCATGCAATGATACTGTTGGTGCTGTTCCATGTTTCTCTGCTTGATACCGTGAATGATATCAGTCTCCTTGTGGTTATTCCATTGGCAATCCCTTGCTGTAAGACATTTCTGGATTCTTCGTATTTTTTTGCACTACAGTAGGATGCAAATATTTCATTCCAGCTCCTTTTCTACTGTGTGCACCATCCATAACGATGTGTATAACGATGCGTGCTCTGGGATATCGCCTTTCGGGATAAGTACCAACCTCTGTCATTTCCACTTTAAGGGGTGACTTATCGGTATATAGGTTTGCAAACATCTCTAGTTGAATTTTAATGGTTCCCTTTGGGAAGAAATCTTGAGATCTCATTATTGCTGCATCATGCGAGGTAGGATCGGAGAAAGTCTGTGCTTTCAACTGCCAATCAAGTCATATCCTGGTTCAACTGAACAAAAATGTGTTCGGTGGCGTATACGTAATATTTTTTTTTTTTTTTTAACTATTTTGAATATTTTTCATTTTTGCTCTGCGTTCCTGCACTTTATTGAGCTTCATGCTTCCAACACATTTTGTAGCTGTGATGAGTTCTAATTGTTTCGTACCCTACGTTGTTATGGGGGAAAGATACTTACTAGTAATCCTTGGAAATAGTCGGCTGACTATGAGATTCATCATGGTCAGGCATGTCAGTGCAGCTACCGTGTGACTTTTAAATGTTTGCAGGGACGAAACGAATACGTCCATCAAATCTGAAACCGGAGAGGTATCCCAGCTAACATGTATGACAATCTGACAATGTAAACGCAAATGGTTTCGGTCGAACAAACATTCATCCGACATGACGGAGAATTGAAGGCCTCGGCACTGTGTCCCTTCAGAACCTTCCGGAACTACATACATATTTTCTAGTTCCAAAGTTTATAAGACAACAAACATTAACCAAAGGATACTCCAGCCATTGTGGTACTGTATTGCATTGTATTTGTTGGTAGATCATCTGAAGACGGGAAACTATTCAGCAGTTTATCGTAGCACATTCATGCAAGATAGTCCTCCTGTGAATGCGGATCTGACTGCAGTAATCCACATAGTTTTCCGTATCCCTCTAGCTTATAGGGACAAAGGCCGCATTGGACTTGACAGTTCACTCGAACACAGATGGAGAGTTCGTACGTTCGTCTGGCAGGCTGTTCCAATACTTAGAAAATATTTTGGAGTCAATCTGCGTGGATTAGAAGTATTTATTTGGACTAAGTTGGTAGTTTTTTCTATGTTCTCGGGAAGATGAGTCCTCTGTTCGATAGAGATGGTGAACTACATTATCCTGCGGTACTTGTCAGAGGATGTCTATATTTTTCAATGAGTGGCTATATGGAACTCATTAATATTTTCGGAATCGATTTTGTTTCTTTTTTTCGAAAAGAATAACCGCAGGACTATGGGTTGGCAGTTTTATGTCAGAGATTTGTTGCCTTTCCTGCGGATCAGTTGAGTAATGATGGTTTCCTAACATAAGTTGACAATAGTCTACAAAAAGGAACCAAATGAGTTTTCCAGTCCTATGGCCTAATGATACGGCCAATGGCCTGAGAACATGAACTCAAAGTAGGCACACAAGTAGTCACCAAGAGATAGACAGTAGCTCCGTCTAACTCCACTCATAAGCCACTCCTTGCGTCATGCATTTGTCAAAAAAATGACACCAAAGATGCAATTAGTTTAAAAAAATCGATTCGTCCTTTTGGAGAATATTTTTTTCTTGGATACGACCAAAGTTTTTCTATTTTTAGAAACTCTTTGGCATCATGCAAATCCATTGATGTCCTTTGATGTTCGGAGCAAAATAAATCATGGACGTCCTTCTTTGACTGTTGCCATCAGTTGAAGTTAATGTTGCATCGAATGCTAATTGGTAAGGATACTATGGTAAAGACCTTGGGTTTATGTTTCTTTGAGAAAAGGACTAAATGTGGAAGAGAAGTTGTTTCACTTTTTGCATTCGTGACTGCAGTGGTGATTATTTTTTTCAGAAATAGCACAGAGGTTCCTTAAATCAACAAAATACTTCAAGCTAACAATGTCCTGAAGTGGAGATAGGGTAATGTGTATATGAATGCGTGCGAGCTGCTCCGGCTTGGGGGTCCACCCTAAAAAGACCGATATGGCCAACCAACAGATGTAATGAGGTCAAAGTGAAGACGAGTCAATTAATCACCTCATTTGTATTGTATTGGATTGGAGGCTTCTGCACTTCGGTGGCATATCAAGTCCATAGTTCATGCCAAATCCAGGGAACGTCCTTGGAAGCAATATGTCGGCATTTTAATGGAAAAAATTTGAATGATGATGTGTAGTACATGTTTCAAACTGAATGCCACTAATGATGATACCTCGATCTTTCGAAATTCGAAAAGGGTCGTTCTTAGTGAAAAACTCTCAGTCGGACAATAGATTTGCCAAGTCAAACTACCCATCCTTCACATTACCAGGCCACACAGGACACAGAGGATGAGAGAACGGACCCTACATGATGAGAGAAGCATTACTTTCCTATGCCAACCAGTGAAATGCAAAATATATATTTCAGGAAAAATGGTACCACATCCTTATGCCAAGTAAACGTGCATACACGTACCTATCCACCGCACAATATGATACAAGCGATGGACTGAAGTCAGGATGTGAGTATCTGGTTCGGTGGCGTATACGTAACATTTTTCTCAAACGTTTTTGGTTGAAAAACTTTCAGTTTCTACAACCCATCCCGAGGGATCATTTAAGCTCATTTGTGCTTAGGATGCCCACAATCTAACTTGAACAGGAGCGTAGAGTCAGAATGAGGGTATCTGCTCGGTGGCGTATGCGTAACCTTTTATTTAAAATATTTTTGGGTGAAAAGTTTCCTGCTTCTACAACGCATATCGAGGCAACACTTAAGTTCGTTTGTTCCTACTGACGCTCCGAAGCAGAAGATCTGACTTGAATTGTGTCACAAAGATGTCAGGATGTGCGTATCTGCTTTGGTAGCGTATACGTAACTTTTGTTTTACAATTTTCGGTTCAAAAATTTCCTGTTTCTCCAATCCACATCGAGGCATAGCTTAGGCTCGGTGGTGCATAGAATGCCCCAAAGCAGGAGATCTGACCTCAATTGTGTCACAAGGACGTAGAGTCAGGATCTGAGTGTCTACTTGGGTGGCGTATGCGTAACCCTTTTTTCTAAAGCTTTTTGGCTACCGAATTTTCTGTTCTTTCAACACATACCGCGGAGGCATCATTTAGGCCTGTATGTACTCAGAATGTACAGAAACAAAATATCGACCTTAAATTGTCAATCAATGTACTTAGTACCTAAAGCCCTCAAAGGGAAGGACTTCTGTCATCAAGCCCTTCTCGCCAAGTACAAGGTGAATTGTATAGTATAGATGTCCTCTAAAATTCACTAACTTCAGTTTCAAAATGAGGTCCTTGGTCCTATTGAATAATAAATGTCCGTTTTCCTGAGATGACAACTAGGATCCTTAATTATTTTGTATGAAATTTCACAAATAGTTCCTCCTTGCGGGATTACAATGGATGAACTTAACCAACTCTCCTGTCAAGTGACACACTTCATCATCCCTGTACACTGCGTGGCATAGAAACAAAGAGATTTAGGGCAGTATACCTGCACCCAGTTACATGTTCGCAATTAGCAAAAACGCTTTACAATACATTCCCCAACATATGGACAAATTTCCAAATCAAAAGACGACAGGGTGCGTCCTTTTCCCATTCATGTCCCCATCATGTTTCCATCCTGTTCCGCACATTAGGGAAGGTTCACACTCAAAGTGTCCTGATATATCCTACCCACATGACTCACATGTAAATGTGTACATACATGTGTTCATAACGTGTTTTTAAAATGTGTCTTTTGATTGCATTCCTTGTGGGTGCAACCCACACAGGACATGTTCCAGAAACGTATTTTAGTGGAGACATGCGTTTGGAAGCACTTATTTTCATTGCCTGGACGTATTTGATGTGCTGTCATCCCATTCCTTGATTTGTGGCGGAGGGTGGTTGGTCCTTTCCAGATTTCCATATCATAGATAAGGAAGTGTGCATGGGGTTGGCATTCAATTAATTTTCAATCAAAAGGAGCAAGGGCAAGGAATCTGTCTTGATTTACGGTGAATGGAAATTAAAGTTCTTAGCATTCTTGAGTGGTTGCCACTCTACCTTGTCAAGACTATACACTTTGCACAGTCTTGGATGGAAGTCAGTCGAAAATAGCATTCCTTATCGAAGACACAATCTAATTGACTTCGTTGGCGGTCTCGTTATCGTGCCATTTATATAATTGTTATCAGGGTTTGATTCAGCCGCTTAATTTGTGAAAGTGGTTCGATCATGTCAATTATTAGTGGCGTTCTGCAGAGCTGTGGTGGCATTGGTATACCTTTTGGAAGTTCAAAACCCTCTTGAACGGCCTTCAGTATCTTTCTATTTGACTAAACGAATGTAGCTGTGTATAGAGACTCCGACTTAAAGTCTGTTAAGAGGAGTCTTCAAAGACGTGCTCAAATCCTTTGACGTTCATCTCTCCATTCAAGAGGGACGTTCATACCCACTTAGTGTGTGGAACTAAAGGCTGCTAAACGTTCCTTTTATATGTCAATTATATGTCATCTGGCAAATGTCTGGGCCTGACAAAGACAAGGTCTATACCATACTACTTCCTCGTTAACCTGTACCTACATATGTACCTTTAAACCCCTCCACCAGATGGAAATCAAGATCGTCTTTGACTAAAATCTGCGAAAACCTGAAGACCAAAACCCAGAATTATAATCTATTCTGACTTACGGCTATCTTTTATGCTAACAGTACGACAGCAAGATCACCAAGTTAAGGACTTTCACGAGAATACAGAGACTGGCTTGATTGGTATCACAAGGGCATGAAAACCACGGCCACTACAGGACTGGAGGCTATCTTCAATCTGCTTATTCTGAACATCTTCGTTCCAAGCGGAAGTCTTAGGAATGGTTCTGTGAGACTGAGATGAAGGCAATACCACAGGAAGGTATCAGCTTTTCAGTGACAGCTAGGCAGCAGTAAAAGCTATTGAAATAAATTCCATGCTGGGAAGGGCTGTGTCTTGGGACGCAGCACAAAATTGGCCTTTGCTGGGTTGCTGTATACGAAAATATACTAGGTAATGAGAAGGCCGATGAAATGGCCAAAGATGTTTGGAATCTATACCAGAACAGCTCGACACCTCGGTATTTATGACGTTTTGCCCACTGAACCTAGAAGCAGGTATTAAAGTCCATAGAGAGGCTAGATGGTCCTCCCTAGACACTTGCCTCATCACAAGAAGTTTATAGCCTTGTTTCCACAATAGTAAGCCCGACAGAATTATGCAAAAGGATTTGAAATCTCTTTCAACTCTAAAAGGTATATAACACTCTGCGGTACCGCATGCCCATTTCTTCTTGACATCATTGACATCTTGAACTCCATCCAATCTACTGGACGGTTTGGTAGTTCATAGGAGCCATATTTATAGAATACGGAATAGTCAAAGGCCATGGACATCTCTCCTCTAAGAGCATCACAATGGGTCTGTATTGACTTCAGCGTGGCATATTAACCTGAGTGTTCGCCTACGCACGAACCTAACCTAGTTCTGGCTCAGAATCGATTCTTTGAAAATTAGTCCCAAAATAACCTTTGTGAAGAACAGTCGAAGAGGAAGCATGTCATGTGAAGGAATGAGACTTGCCAGGATCCCCTAAAATCTTTAGCGAGTTACTCAACAGCGCTCCATCATAGAAAGACTTCAAAATCATTCCTGAACTGAGTGCGGTAAAAGATGAATCGAGTTGCCTGGGGGCAGTGCTGGATGAATCACTGGTATATTGGGTAATATATTTAAGCGTTATAAGGGACGTTGTCATAGTTTGAAATATAGAGCATACTGGCAACTGGCCTGTTGAGAGAAGGACGAATAACTTACTTTTTATTGGATTCTGATTTGGTTCATTATAAAGGGTGACCAGATAGGAGTGATACTTTTTTCACTTGTTATGTTTCAGCAGCTGTTAAAGTTACCAATGACATTTAGCTGCCTAAAAATTCAGTTGGTTTTGCCATTTTATATTTTATTACCTTTGACTTGCAAAACAAGTGAAAATTATTAAAAAAATATCGAAATTTTGGCTCAATTGTAAATATGTAACGTGAAAATCGCCACTGGAATAATGCCGCGCATATTGGACCGACAGTTTAAAGCACTGAACAACGTTTGAAGGATGTGTTATCTTACACATAATGGCATAAATGTAGCTTTAAAACGAAGCTAAAACCAATTTCATATCTTACATTGTTAATGTTTTATTAAATTTTTGTTTCCTATCATTCCTATCTGGTCACCCTTTGGTATCCAAAAATAGACTGAAATATACTACACAGTATGACACAAGAGCCCAATACATTCCAGTACATGTGTGTGTAAGTATATCTTGGTATGCAAAGTTCCATGTAAATTTACTGTCGTATCCTTAATAAAACAAATAATTAGCCCAAAGGCTTGAGGACAAATATTTCTGTTCCCATGCCCTGAAATAAAAGAACTTAATTTCTACTAAATACCGTAATTTGCGTCACCCTCCCAAGTTAGTAATTTTGCGCAGACAATCTATTACTGCCTTGGGTCTATTCATCATTTTAATTGCTTCCATTGGTGTCCTTGGAAAGAATTGCCCACTTATACGTGAGAGCTTCGACTTGGTAAGGGGCATTTCGAGTGGCTTATGTTCGTAGAATCAATGAGATACAATTTCAAATGGATTCGATACAATGCAGCCACAAACATGGATTCGGATTATAGTCATGTTGTGCTTGTATTCAAGTGTTTTAATTAATTTCAAGGATGCTGGTGAATTAATTTACATAATTTAACTGAGGCTCACTTCGATGGATTGTCATTGAAACCACGTTGTGATTCACTCAAATTTTAGTTGGCACATTCTTGTTGGTCCAGGCATGATAGGATTTACTTGATCTACATGTATGCCATTGTCATTCCTTTGTAGATATACCAGTATGTCCTTAGAAATGAGGGACTATCCAATAAGTAGTTAATCATTGTAAGTTGGTTGAGTTTACCTTCACTCAGGTTTCCGACAATCGCTAGTTATGTGTGCCGACAATCCTTTTCCATGGCCGTAGTCTACATAGCCCCGGATATACATATGTAGATTATAGAATGTGGAGAAGGATGTGATTGTCCTTTCATGTGATGAAGATAAACTACTTAAATGCAACTAATTTCATGCACTTCAATCGAACGATTACCGCAGGGATTAATTATTCCCTGGATTGCTTCGGCTTAAGCAATAGAGCAACCCTAAGGAAAGGATAGCTTACAGCAGGGTGAAGCAGCTAAGAGGCATTGAAACTACAAGACGTATCAAGTACTGAGCTAAGACGGTAATCAGGTATTTCATAGGATGAGGGAGGTTAGGACAGCAAATATATCATTTAGTCGGCATTTCGCAGGACAGGCATACTTTACCTACGATCATGATAAATGTCCTGTTTAGCACAATGGTGAGGTGTTGGAAGTTTGAAAGTAAAAAAAGGCACCACGAAGGTTATCTTAAAAACTACGGCAACAAAAAAAGGGCCTAAAGTAAGACCAGAGCTCTTCAAAACTGTCTGGATAAAGCTGTATGGAGATGGAAAGACAACATCATATCACAAAGAACTCACCTCGTTTCAGCCAGAGAAGTACACTGAAGGTAAGGATGTCTGGAAGGACGAGAACAACGCTGTGAAGCATGAAATCGGGCCCGGTTTCCCTTCTTGATCTAGTTCTTACCTTAATCTTGGATTTAGTGATACTGTAGAAGCAGATAGGACTCTCTGGTATTCCATCCCGTCGTGATTTAATGATTTACTGCCTTCGGGATAACTTTTTATGACATCGCGTCTCCTTTCATACCGTGATTTTCGCAGCATGAACCAGAAATATTTCTGGATTTATTCCAAACTCATCGTATTTCTGCTGGGAAGCCTAATATCTTCTCTAATACCTAATCCAATCGATCCTTGAACTGCATTTGGTATATATATATGTTTAGAAGGCCAGAAGAATCCTAAAATTGTAAGGTATTTCTGGGAAACAATCAATCATATAGTCAGGCCTTTCAAAGTGCACCTAAATATAGTATTTTAAAGGCCGTCAGTAGTATTAAGCAGTAGGACTTGATGACTGACACATGCCTTACATTGTTAAGCCATGAGTTCGGCAAGAATCAGTTGCCAATACGTCGTTTCTGTGCCAACAAATTCTACTTCAAACAAAAAAGATGACTTTAAGCCAATAAAGGTTTTGTCATGTCTCTCAAAGGCGTCGGAGATTCTAATGAAAAATTAAACTAACTCATAACACCATGAATAACATGAGGTCCTCGTGTCAATCTGATTTTAGACCAAAGTTAAGACAGGACTTTGACCAGAATAATGTGTCCATTCTGTGTTTGTTGTGTTGTTTCAGGGCTTTTGATAGTGTGGACCACTTTCTTTTCCTGAAAAAAAACTAAGGTCACAGTATGATTTTAGCCAAAACCCTGTAATGTTGATGTTAAGCTACGTTTAAGACCTACCTCAACAAGTCAGGATATAGTCAGGGGTTTCTCAGTCACTGGGTTAATCTGGGGTTCCACAGGGATCAATCTTAGGTCTTTTCTTATTCTCACTACTTATCAAAGATATCTGATAGTGGTGGCAGTTGTATAAGACCAAAAACTGAATTGAAAGCTTAGTGTCACTTATGGAGTATAAAGCCTGCGATAACTATCTTAACATGCAGTCAAAACTTCGCCGGAAGATGGAGACCAAACCCTAAGATAATTCTTCGGATGTACACGTCAATTGACTATCTTGGATAGGAATAACCAGTTCGCTAAAAAGAACACCGACAGTTGAGATGGAAACAATATTTTCAACCGACTACGACTGAATGAGTTTTTTGAGATTTAACCAACCAAAGGATGGAACTCAAATCTCGAAGGATATTCATAGATTCTGAAGAAATTTCAAGGTGAAGACGTACATAGCTTGACCTTAAAAAACCATCTTCCTGGTCTTTTCGAAGTCGATGAATGGAAAGCAAATGTACCAACAAAAGACAAGTTCTTAGATGAGTTAAAGATGGATCAAAGGACCGGAGACCAGTGGACTCACTAAGAAATCCGGATACAAAATATCTGATGAACACTGAGCACTTCAATAGATTAGGCATCCATTCCTTAACTTCAGGGAACAAGTCAACAATAGGGAGAACGCGCACGGTGGTAACCACCTATGAACAAACCCTTGTTCCAAAGCAACAAATTGACAGAAAATCAATGCAAAAGTTGGCAGGTCCACACTTTGATTATAACCATCCAAGAGCCCCCCAGAGGTTTGAGTGAGGAAGAGGCTTGTGAGGATATGTACGAGGTATGAGAAAAAGTACACTAATAGCACTTCCCTGACTTTGGCACTCGTAGTAGCAGTATTTATGAAATGTTTTTGGAAAAACCATCAACAGAATGGTTCCCAAAACCAAAATGGAATAATAGGACAACTTTCCTGCTGCCGATCCGATATAGGCATGGAAACTATTTCCAATTTCTGTAATTCGAAGAATTGGTTTCTATTCACTTTGCCACCATAATTAATCCAAAATTCTAATTAAAACGCCAGCTTCATGTTTCTGTTGCGGTTCGAGTGTTCTGGGAACTGTTTTCTTAGAAACGACAACCCACCAAGGATTCTGTACATTTTAAATCCTATAATTCTGTTTACCTTCATAACGATCTAATTAAAAGTACGCACGTATATTTGACAGACACCCAGAGGAGGTGGTAGATTCTTTTTTGAAATTTGTATCCCCAACTCCCGCCCAGTAATCCTGCGATAAGTAGCCCGAAAATAGCAAGCAACTTTCGGAATGATATACATACTTATTACACATTATTTTCAATAATGAGGCTTAGTGTAATAACTCTCAAGTGTCACAGTTTAAGGGCAGCCAACCTCACAAAAGAAAAAGCTCGTAATAGCAACGCTTGTGTTTCCGCCTTCTTGAATGTCATTCAATAGACTTCAAATAAAAATTCTCCGACTTAACACTTGAAATCTGACATAAGGTTCCTTCATTCAATATCTTTTCCTAGTACTCTACCTCCACAGTATTAAAGTAATAAATGTATGTATGTTGCCTGAATGCGATTAAATTATTCCATGCACTGAAATGAAAAGAAAAATATAATTCGCAGTTCCAGGAAAAGTCAGGACCGAAAACTCCCCAACAAATGTGCACAGGAGACTTGGAACTAATTAGTAAGCATGGTGTTACTCAATTTATTCAATTTATTAGGGCACCTGGATGAGTTCATTTCGAGCAGCCGTGACTCTCTCGGGCTGTCAATTTCCATGCAAATGCAAACTCGATTCAATTTCGAATACAATGTCGAAACTTTTTATTTTTTCTTCTCATTTTTCCATGAATCTGCTTAGAAACGGTTTTGTAATTTGTATCCACCTTAAGTGACGTAAGTGAAATTAGTTACTGATTAGCCCCCAGGCATGCAATTACTAGGAAAAATCGATGAGGCTTAAGCGGAAAATAATTGGCGAATTTGTTCTGCGGTAGACAAAGAATCCCTGTCGGGGAATTGCTAATTATAATTTAACTCGAATCCAATAAAATTAGAGAAAATACTTTGGAATCCTTGGGCTTTATGTCCTTGCTGGACATTCCACAATATTTTTATTTAATATCCATGATCCACACGATGGGCTGCAGAGATCCCTATTGCAAAGGATGTGGAAGGAAGTGGGGTATGCCTCACGCGGGAATCAGGAAAAACTCGGAATTCAATGCAAATGGGTTACGTATACGCCACCGAGTAGCCACATATCTCCTCTTCCTGGGCTTTTTCGGTCAAATAAGCGAAATTTAACAAACAAAACTCAACAAAAAAGCGCAAATCGTATGATCTACACTATGGGCTGCAGAGAGCCTTATTGCATAGGATGTGGAAGGAAGTGGGATATGCCTCACGCGGGAATCAGGAAAAACTCGGAATTCAATGCAAATCGGTTACGTATACGACACCAAGTCGTCACATACCTCCTCTTCCCTAGCTTTTTGGGTCAAATAAACGAAATTTGACAAACAAACTCAACAAGAAAACGCAAAAGGCATGATCTACACGATGAACTGCAGATATTCCCATTCTGCAGGATGTGGCAGAAAGTGGTAAGTGCCTCGCACGAGAAACAAGGAAAAAATCGAGATCCAGTGCAAATGCTATGTCGACCCATACCTCCTCGGAGACCAGAGACATTCCTCGATAGTCCTTTACAGACATAGACTCGCCTTTTGTGAGGATGTGGCAGAAAGAGCTGATAGTCCATTCGTTGCTCACTGCCAGCCACATCGGTATAAGAAAATGATAGTGTCAAGGTTAAGAAAACTCCATTCGATTCCATTTGTGATTTCCTTCAAATTGGAGGTATCAGATGATACCTTAATTGATACAAAGAGGCTGGTTATGGTTCAGGACTGTGGTAGCCTTCCCTCTACAGTTCTACTGATTCAGAAGGATGAACAGATAATCAAGCCACTGGGAAAAAATGTACATGTTCTGGTGGAATGTGAGCTATCTGGGCAGAATCAATACATACTCGTAGTTGGTCAAACACAACAGCTGGTCCTCCAACTAGGCCAATAGCTATAGTCCTTCATCTCAATTTTCAAGTGGAGCACTTAGCAATCTTCTGAATCACATCGTACAGTCAATCAGGTCAAGTAGAGATGCTCATCCTGTAAACATTTTTTTTTGTGATTTTTGCCGCCACCTTCTTAAATTGTTTCCTAGAAGGATGTTCCTCTAGTGTTCGTGGGATTAACATTTTTTTAATGCTATAGAACAGCTGCAGCTTCTCCTTTTGCATAATTATGTGGAGGACGTGAGGAGCTTATGCACATCCTTCTAGTGAATCTCTGCGATAAGACATATATCTTTTGGTTTATATTGAGATTTTCTTTCATCTTTTCCTTCCGATTCTCGATCCTATTAGCATTCTATTTAAGGATTTTTATTTCATCCATCACATCCTTTTAGTACTACCTTGTTATTATTGTCTCCTCTCTTAAGGAAAGATATTCTTTCTAAAATTGTTTTATTGAAATTTTTCGTGGAATCCATTTTTTGGTTAGCACTTGTCCCATTAGACTTTCGATTGCAGTGTTTGGCTTTTAAGCTGGTTTTGCTATGGTTCTTATGCCGCCTAACCATATGTCATTTTTGTACCACTGCTGGCTTCAATTTTGAGTCCTTTTTTCCGTAATTTCTTGCAGTTTTTCTATTTGAGAGCTTTGTGGGGTTTGTTTCAAGTCTCGTTAGACTTTCGAAGAGCCCTTTCTTTTGTCACAGTCCTCGGAATGCTTTTTATTCCTCTACTTTGTCTCTCCCGGCTAAAATCTAAGATTTTTCGGACCATTGACGGTTAATGTTCATTTGGTCTACATGTCGTATACGTGCTTTTCTGATCAAACCAATGTCGCTTCTCTTCCAAAAGCCATAAACACAAATGGGACCAACGACCATCCGAAGATGGTTTTGGGTCCAAAACTCCGTCTCCGTCAACATTCATGTTTCTGGGGCATACATCAGGACTTCGATGACGAGAGTCTTGTTTAGAGTCGCCTTGATGTTTCATGACATTAACTTGCTACTAAATTGCCTCCTTAGGACAAAGGAACACCGATTGGCAATAGTAACTCTTCGCTTGGCCTATGAAATGATGTTGTTGTCTAAGTTTAGAGTTTATACCGAAGCCGAGGTAGACGAAGCCTCTAAATACCTCCAAGTTGTAGCCTTCTGTAATATTTTGACAATCTGTCAAATTCGTCCATATAGTGTGTCTCTTCTTATTGTCGTCATGTACTTGGTTCTACCCTGGTTGATTGGCTTAAACGGCTCTCGGTCAGTATGCACGTAGACGAAAGAAGGTCACATGACGTCGCACCACCTTGTCGGAATCCTTTTTTGATGTCAAAGGTCTTGCTAGGATTATTTTCGACCGTTTCCGTCATCCTACAGGGGTGGCAAAACCAGATGTGACTCTCTATAGCTATTCTCGATAAGTCCTGTCATATGCGAGCTTGAAGTCGATAAAAAAAAACGATGAGTATCCCTCTGGATTGCTTTGCTTTTTTTCCAGGATCTGCTGTAGTGTATTGCTTCTGGACTTACCCGATCTAGGACCAGCAATTACCACTTTACCAAATGATTTTAGGCGTTCACACTACACGGCTGACAGGATCTTGTGTGCAGTGTTATGGAGACTAGTGCCTTTATAGTTGGGACTGTTTCGAAGGTTTTCTTTCTTGTGGATTAGCAAAACGACGCTGAGGTTCTATTTATTCGACATACTTTCCTTTAACTAGATCTTGGAAATGAGTTGGAGTTTGCTTTCTATTAATTCGTTCGAGCCTGCTTTGAATAGGTCGACCCAACAGCATTGTTGGATTTAAGTTTGCATATTGCTATCCTCTCTTCATTCTGAATTGATACCCGGAAGTCTGGGTTTTTATCCTCCTGGTTCAATGGGTCGTTCTGTCAGGCACAGCAGAATTCGAGTCATGGTCGACATGTAACGGTCTGCAGAAGTGATTTCCCCATATCCTTAACACCGACTTGTCCTTGTTCATCTCCATAAGTCTCTGTCACCTTGACACGTTCTGTTCAACTCTTTACCAACTTTTCAAACATTGTCCCCGGGCTAACACCTCCCTAAAGATATTCATATTTCAAATATCGCATCCAACAAAACTCAAATTAGTGAATATTTTCACTCCAATTAATGTGGTATTTGCTTGCTGATTAAGTACTGTGGCGTATGTGCAACTATTTCGACCTGAATTCCAAAAAGACACACTATTTCGCCGCACAGCATAAATTTTAATGAGTTCCACGGAACTGAAATGAAACAAATACATATGTACGCGGTTCAAAGACAGCACCGCAAAATTTAATTTGCAACAAATGAAAAGCAAACATTAGAAGCAAACCCCATAGATACCGAGTATCTATCATTATCAATTTTTTTTGGCCTTTTTTACAACAAACCTAATCAGTATTGAATCGTTAAGAACCTAAGTACAATTTGGCAGTAACCAATTCCTCATGCAGTAAGCCGATAAGATTAAGATTGTCAGTTTCGCCTCTGACAGTACATTTGTTGTTTTGTTGAACTTTGATTGAATGTTTATTGTTTTCAATAGTATTTTGGCCAGAAAATAATTTTCCGATTAGTTGGTTGGGTTAGGCGTTAGGTTTTCCAGCTTTTTTTCATTAAAAACTCTTCTTAACTGAATGAAAGGAGTCAGAGAGAGGGATGCCATTGAACGCAATTCTTGGAACCTCCTTTGAAGTCGGGTTACATGGCTGCATTTTAGTACCAATTAGATGAACCCTTTCAATGTATTGGCTACCCAGAGGAGGTACATTTACGTAGTATCACTCCTGTAGAAGGATTAGATGTCTAAAGTAAGCACTGTACGTGGTATCAGACTTTTTGTTATTGAATTTGATGTTGGCAGTCCTTCCTTCCCAAGCCCTTAAACATGGTTACTTGAAGGATAATCCTCATTTGTCTACAGTGTCTACAAGTCTACAATGAGATACTGACACCAATAGCGATACTCTTAATTAATGCTGACCTTCTTGTAATTATAAATGAAAACAGTTTAGGAAAGGTAACTTTCTCTGAAACATAACTTGTTGACATACACGTAAGACTATGTATGTGTTACAAGGCATACCCATAAATCAAAGGATCACTGCTTTGACTATCTATGGAGATAAACTAACCTCACCCTGAAGTGATTACTCTGCTCAACATGTGTGTGATTGATTGAGTAAAGTTATTGGAAAAGTTCTCCTCCTTCTTCTCGTTTTTATGAAGAGATTGTCAAAGGACACACATAGTCCTTTAATGTAAAGAGTAATGGATTTAGAAAACTGATTTGGTAAAGAGTCTTTCAAGCTTTATATTGAAAATATCTCCTAACATTGGATTTCTGAGACTGCTATGCATCTACATATCCAAGCAATCACCAAGAATTTCCTGGCAGGATTATAGTTCAGGAATAGTTGAATAGTTCATTTAGTACCAAAGAAAGGGAAAAACCTTCCTCCTTGTGGGGTGCTTGTACTAATAAATCGTCTATCAGTGATTCCGTCCAGCTATAGTTGAAAGTCCTACAGGTATCAAATCTGTGATTTGAATTATGTGAGAAATCCAACCTGGATGCTTTCAAAAAAAAACCAGGAAATTGTAGGCACATAAGTTTAAGTTGCACTTCCATCTGCTACGACCCATCAACGAAGAAGTAATTTCCCGTCTTAATACAGAAGAGATCTTACCTATAGGAACTGTCATGATGTGATGACGTATAATGGACCAATGTATCCTTTTTGGTATAAAAAACTGATGTTCTTATAGGGTGGATGCATCAAATCATCAACCAGGAATAGGTAGACGAAATTAAGTCCAATAATCAACATAATCTACAAGAAATACGATACTGTTTCCTACCCCAACTCTTGATGTACGTATATTCCTAAGATCCTAGCCATCATACTCTGTGAAGGAGTGAAGTCGAGACTCACCAACTTTATATCGACTTTAAGACTGCATGCCATAGAACTCACCATGTGGAGCTCTACAAAGCTGTGACTTAGTTCAGAATTCCTGAAGCGATCCAGAGTACAAAGAACTGAGTTTTGGCCCTGAAGCTGCGCTAATATGTGACTTCTTCTACAGCGCTGGTTAGAGCTTCTTTAACAAATCCGCCTAGCTAATGAGACACGCAGATATCTGGACGTTATCGGTACCATTTTATGGATTTCAAAGTAATTCGTGTACAATCGAAACGACTTGGCCTTGAAACGAATGAGGACAAGACAAAACGAGTGCTACTTGGAAGACTGTCATGTCACTTATAACTTCGACATAGTTAAGGAACTTATCTACCATGGAGTTAATATTAACACCACGAATGAAACTACAGTCGAAACCAGACGCAGACTATGGATCTTCATGGACTCCGGGTCCAATGGACGAAAATACTGACTCCGAAATATTCTCAGAAAAATCTTTGATTGCCCGATAATAGTTCCAAACGACAGAACTCTGTTCGAAGTGAAAATATGTGGAATCACTATGCCCTGCTAGGACCTATCCACTCTGAACAGAGATAATCATATAGACAGCCAAGGTGTTATCAAAATCAGCTGCTCTATCACAACCAAATCCAAACCGATTAAGATATGTAAACTAGAATCCTAATCCTTCTGCCCTACTACATTCTGGAACAAATGGCCTTCCAAGGCAATGAAATGACCTTAGAATCTAACGATCTACCAACAGACTTCTCAGTCCTAATGCATGTCGGGCCGCTCGCCCCAAAACCCTATTGTTGGGCTTACTGTCCTGTTCACCATTTTCGTGTATCCCACACCGGGGAACACAATGCATCCATTGAGATCTAAGTGAAACTACAATCTCATAGCTCCTGTCATCACCATTGCCTACCCAACTTTATGACTGCTTCTACTCTGTGATAAGTCCATTCAAATGGACAGACGACTACCTCCAATAAGGAGTTCATTGCTTTTCTAATGGAAACGAATCTCTACTAAGATTCACAGTTCATATTTGTTACACGACGTATCAGATATCAAGACAGATCTGTGATGCCAAGTTGGTTATGCTAAAGCAATCCTAGAAGAGCTACGTGAAAGTTGTCCTCTTGGGACATTGTTTTATAGGCTAAGATGCTGGACATATTTTCGACTGACTTCTATAAGAGCTACAGAGACGAAGTGACGAAGGAATCCGTGGAAAAGATCCACAGCACCACAAAGGGCCCCTTCTGGTTTAAGAGTGTCTGTATCTCTGTACAGACAGGCACTTTACCCTTTACCTTCTCTGATTAACTAGGGGTCCTGCTTTCCTGTCAAAGGAAATGACCTCACAACTACCTGACTCACAGATGTCTAGCCAATTTTTAATTTACCCCTGGTTTCTGAAAAAAACCGTCCATTTGTGTTTTACGTTTCCGGTCACAAAAGGAAGTGATTGGGATCAACAATTCCTTATCATAATTTAAAGTTGTACTTCACCGAATAGCGAATTCCAAAAGTAGATAAATCCTGATTGCAACGTTTGGCTATTCTTTGTCAAAAGTGGTTGTAAAGCTGGGCGCACATGAAGGCCATAACATCGATAAGGATTGAAGATTTAATCAGCATTAACTTTGATATGAGTTATATATGGCAGCTGCCTAACATCCGGTTTCCAAATAATGCTACCCATTGGTGGAATGTGTGTAATGATACTAAAGAGTGTTTCAGTCTGGATTCACAATTAAATGTAATTACATCGTCCTTGCTGGTAAATAGGTCCTTTACGAGTACTGAACAGATTTAATTTATTCGACTCTGGTGATGTCGGATGTACACTTGGTTGGGTAGGGAGTTGTACATTATGCTCGCACAAGTAAAGATTTGGATTGATGTCCTAAAATATGTGCGTCCGCAAGGATGTCCTCCTTTGGGTGAGGGGCTATGTAAATTCAACTGTTGAGGATTAAATTATTGATTAGATTTTGTGATGAGTGGGTGCGTAGCAGGAAATGTCTTACGGCATTGGGCGGTTAGTCCTTTTTTAAATGGTAGACACGTGCTTGAGGTTTTATTCTGTCCTTCAATGAGAAGATACACACATTATCCAGGATGATGATGGAACATTGGATTAACAACAAGGTTCTGCAGCTGTTTGGTTTTGACCCACTCGAAGTCATCAGGGGATATAGGGTCATTCAAGGAATTCCTTAGTGATGGCGAAGACAAGAGATTGTGACTCAAGTTGACTCTGTCCTTTTCCCTGGAAGACACGAAGCCTATGGGTCAAACGTAATCATCGTTAGTCCAAATCTAGGTGGTATATATGATAAAAATATCCTTTCACTACAGAGAAGCATCAGCATCAAGTATACCGTCTTAGCTGAGGACTCTATCAAGAAGGAGTTTCATGGCTTCGTAAACGGAGCATACTCGGAGACTTCAATGCGAAAATCGGTAAGGAAATGTCTTCGGTGGAATACGACTCATTAAGTAGAGAGAGTGATTGGGCAAGAAGAGGACCCGCTTCCAGTCAATGAAAAAGACATCTCCCCACCGAGTTTTGAAGGGGTCGCTTCAGCTATCAACAAGCTGAAGAGCAACAAAGACGCCGGCTCTGATGGCCTACCGCATATGACAGCATTCATCGTCTTGAGCTCTACAAGGCGATGACTGAACTCGGGATTCCGGCAAAACCGATTCAGCTGTGTCGCGTGTTGCTGGAAGAGACGAGTTGAAATGTACATTTTGGGAACAGCTCCTCTGAACTATTCCAAACATGCACCGGATTTCAGCAAGGAGATGCGCTGTCTTGTGAATTCTTTAATCTTGTGCTGGAATAGATAGTGCGCAGGGAAGGTGTTACCACGGAAAGCACTAGCTTCAGCAAGTCTGTCCAGCTGCTTGTAAATTCGGCGAATATTTACCCTACGAAAACGCTGCTACTTCGGACGATGAAATGCATGCTCTTCAAGACACTGATCCTGTGAGTTCTGCTGTATTAAGTTAAGTCCTGGACGATGAGCAGGGAAGCAGAGCTGATTTTGAGCAATTTCGAGAGAAAATTCTTCATCCCATATGTGAGGAGGGGGAATGGAGGCAAAGATTCACCCGCGAACTTCATGAGCTGTATCAAGATGTGGATGTAGTCCAAAAAGCCAAACCACGTCGACTACACTGCCACATCGAGCGAAGAGACAATAATGCTCGAATTACAGCCAATAGATTCTAAATGACAAAGAAGACCGCACCTCCGTTTTAAGGACCTTCACAGGTCGGGAACCGCATAAGTAAGTAAGCAACAGAGACGATAGGTTAGTCAACCTGTTAGCCTAAAGCTATCTTAGAATTACTTATGGAGCTGGACTCAATCATGGAAGCACTCTACTCTAGTAATGCACTCGCAGTGATTACATTTTATTGTTTCTCATTGCTCCTTCTTCCGGGAAGCACTTGTCCATCAACCAACAAGGTGTGAGATAACTTGTTACACTAAATAGTTGTTGCTGATCCTGTCTCAAATTTTCTATTTAAAATCCCTTCAAGGACTTCAATCCCAAAATTTGTCAAGAAAATTTTCAAAAATAAAACAATTTTCTTTTTTTTTTCCTTTCAGATCCTCAAACCTCCTGTAAATGATTTTCCAAAGCCAAACATCCACTGACCAAGTCTAGGTATGTACTTCATACACCCTCGGGTAAATCAAATACAATTATAGGTCAATCGTACAAATTTTAATTTGTTATCTAAATTTTATGCCAAAAGAATAATTCACACTTGTGCGGCGTCATCGAATGTTTTCAGAATTCTCCGATAGCGCGCCGATTAGGTTTATCGAAGACTGTTACGTGCCTGACTCTTCACTCCCATCATAAGTAGCCATTGAACGTAGTTCGACATGTGTGTGTTTTATCAAAAACTTATAAATTAAATAAAATAGATTTTAATCGCCAACCTGACTCAGGTGAGTATCTAGAAAATTGTGTTCCGATTTGTAGGCATAGTCAGCCACGAAAAAAATCCATCATTTCCGTCGGAAATGTTAGAAACAAAAATTTGATTATTCATATAACCTTCTGTTGAGTGGTTGAGAATTTTCCTTATCACTGCTTTACATTTCTTTAAAAATAAAATCAACTCTAGACGAGACAAGCAGCGGGTTTTGCCCAAGATTAGCCTGATAGACAGCTGACGAATAGGCTTGTTAAGGACTTTATGAGTATTATTATGAAATTTATTGATTAAGATAGTCTCTAGTAGCAAGACTATAATCCGCGAACGTCTGATAAACATAAGAGAGTATAATTGACACAAATAGTGTTCCCTTTGTCCAAAGAACGTAATCCCTGGGTCGCAGATGAGCCTGTCTCTTTGGTATTAGTAAGCAATATGTGTAAGCAGTATGAAAATCTGATCAAAATTTCACGAACCCAAGACCAGGTTCTCATCAATCGAAAATAGAATTTAGCTCAGTTTTGTTTAGAGCCATCAAGACACCTTTTAACCAAATCCTTCCCTGACTGTACTACCTACTGAAGGAATCTCATGAGGAGGAAACAGTATTAGCAAGGAGATTAGCCTTGGACTCTCCATCATTAGGAAAGATCTCTAAGCCGTGGCTAGAACTACTTCTATGCTAGGAAAAACTACGCATCGCTTAGTGGCTAAGGCCAACTCTGTAGAAAGAGGTGAACATTTGCTTAACACGAAGGATGGTGAAGGGAACTAAAGATTGTAAAAGTGAACCAGAAAATGTGACTTGGTGATTCCTAGCTCCTAGAAAATTAAGTTGACACTGCTTGTAAACATGATCCTATCAAAAATTTAAGAACTAAGGGCTAAACTCCACCATAGAACTAGAATGTGTCTGCAGTTCCATGAGTAGGTGCAACGAATCGCTGAGATTGTCGCTGGAAACCCAAATTTCTGATATTTTGAATCGGACTCCTATCTACATATGGATCAGTGCAACATTTTTCTAACAGAGACACAACGAGCACCTCACAGAGAACCTTTTCCTGATTCTAGCTGATGTGCCTATTCCTTCCTTCCCTCGTATAATATGGTCCCTAATCCTACTCTAAGCTGTTAACTTAGCTCAGATTCAAAGGCTATTAGGCCAATTAGTTTAGCCACTGTGTTGTACATTTGCCATACATTCCGACCATCAATTCCCATATCACTCAGATAAACTGACAGACTCATCAGCACCTCATCTTCTTTGCAGGATTTGAAGCGTCTCTGTTAAATAAAGAAAGCAGTTTTGTCCCTGCTTTTGTGGACATCTGCAGCAGGTACAAGCGCCTTCCAGTTTCACATCCTTCAATCAAGAAACCATCAACTAAATTGGACAGGATATCCATGAAAAATTAAACTGCTAATTTCGCCGATAGTATTCATTGTTGGATCATAGATCTCGCTCAAATTTGCTCGAAAGTGTTTCAAATTTGGGTCTTAACTGGTTTGGAAATATCTTTAATTTGCTACGAATAGAGTGACCAGATAAGAACGATAGAAAAAAACTTTTAAATGAAACAACAACGATGTGAGATATAAAATTGTTTTTAGCTTTATTTTGAAGTTACATTCATGCCATTATGTGTGAAATAGAATATCATTCAAATGAATGTCTCGGCTTCCCTGACGGTGTTTTAAGCGATCCGGTGTAACAGCGTCTCAAATGTTGGCTTCGAGTTCGTCCAAAGTGGTTGGCTTGTTAGCGTAGACTAAGGACTTGACTTACCCTCAGAGAAAATAATCGAATCGTGTCAAATCGCACGATTCTGGCGGCCAATTCATGAACGCTCACCATGAGATGACTCAGGTGATAAAATACATACATTTTGGTATGGCATGTATCGCCGTATTATTGGAACCACGGGTCGGATATATCGATGTTGTCGAGCTCTGGCCACAGAAAGTAGGTTAATTGATGGTAGCCCTTCGTCATTTTGAAAGAAATAAAGTCCGATGATGCCTTTTTCTTGCTGACAGTCGCTGATCCAAAAATTTTTCGGCCAAAATCCAGATCTCCGGCCAACATTTCTAGCAATTAGCACACGATTAGCGTTGTCCATGGTCTACCGGTTTCAATTCTTGCGTTAGCAGGGATCTAGTCCCAAATCCAACCAATTCAGCTGATCGGCGCCGAATCGACATTTCTGGGTTTTCTTCGATACTGCTCGCAACGGCGCGGCGGCTCTGTTTTCTTGATTCCGCACCAATCTCTGTCTGGTTGGTGTCTTAAGATTCAAAAGAGTGTACTCACGTCCAAACTTCTCCACTATCCGACGAATTACCTGCACACTAAAGCCACGATGCCGACCGACCTCACGACGAGTTTCACGTTGCGTATATACAAGTCAGCCGGAGTCTCGGTATTTTTTTAATAATTTTGCACGTTTGGCAAGCATGAAGTATTGCATGATAAATTGGAAACCCTTAGTGAATATTTTGACAGCTGGTCACTCTATAGAAGTAACCAGATGAATTGTGACCATTGTCCCAAAAATTATTATTAATTCTAAATTGTTTGACATTCGTGATATTTTTTCTTAGGTTTCGAGTATATTATACGTTTTTAGATATCAGGATGAACCCTCCTTTTATTTCTACAATTTCTACTTTAGACTACCAATCTTCGACTTTTAAATTTTATGTTCTTTCTAGAATGGTGTTTCATACATATTTTGCAAAGAAAATGAAAAGAAAAAATTAGAAACATCAGCATTTTTAATTTCTTGTCTCAGTCTTATCACTTTTAGCAACAAAAATTTTCGAACTTTTCGAACAATTGACATTCTTACCTGAGTGCGTCATTTATCTTATCGCCTCGCTTGTTGTAGCACACAATAAACGTTGTTTGATTTCATTAACATTTTATAACCACTACCACTTAAGATCCAAAGGTGTTGTAAAATTTCTACTCAATTCGAAATCGAACTCGAGGGTGGCGTATACATAACAAAAATTTAAGAAGACATGTTGGATCGCAAAACATGGGTACACAACTCGTATTAGTTTTTTTTTTTGTTTTTTGTATCTTTTATGCAATGCGAGTATCTATGGACCTAAATAGAGTTTGATTTTGTTTTTTGTCTCTGTATGTGTATGCACATATGTATGGGCAATGGCTAGGTCTGAAAAGGCTTATAGGCTCGTAGGATACACTTGAAACTGAGAGGATCCACTGTGCCACCACATGAAACAGTGGCTTCCGCTACCCTTGGAACCATTTCGTTTTATGGACGAATTTCCAAATTGTATTGATATCCAATTTGGTAAGCTCCTCCAAGACGTATTCTCGTAGAATCTGTTGTCCTCTGAGGATACAATGGATGATTTTTCCTACTCTTTCTCTATACAGCTGTGATATAAGTCGTTGGCCGTAGTTCATAGCCTCAAGGTGCACCTACCTTATGTATAATGATTCGTCAATAGTGTGCAGGGCACCTATGGGTGATCTGCTGATACGTAGCAGTTGTCCTGCGTTTGGTAGCCTCAAATGGCGGATGTTTCAATTGGTAAATGAAGCTCCCCTTTTCCAGTCGAGAGCTCCTTTTTAGTACCACTTTTGCCTGGTTCGTCAGCTTCGGAATATTCTTTGACTATTGAATGGCCATAAACCCAGCACATTGTTTTACCAGTTTAGATCTTATTACTGGTAATTCGAATGGTTAAAGCGGTTTGACTGTTGGTAAATGACGATGTCCTGATCTCATCGAAAGCCAATCACAAATGACCTGCACCTGAAAGACACTGCTAGTGTAGTCTAAAAGACGTTCTTAAAGCAGGAGAGACTGCAAGCACTTCAGCTATTTAGCTGACGTCGTTGGTCCTTGACCCATTAGTGACGAATTCCAGCCCAGAATTGATCAATATCATGCTCTTTGCCTAACTCTGTTGGTTGTAGTTTAGGAGGGTTGAGGACAGTAGAGCACCATAACGATGATTTCCTCAGTCGCAGCACCGATTTTATTGCGACATCTTTCCCATACGTAAATATCCAGAGGAAGGATATGGAGCGTAGTTTCCAGCACTCCCATAAGAGCTATACGCTGGGAGATTGTAACAGAAATGCAAGCCGTTTTTGAATGTTATTTATGAGAGAGAAACAGGTGATTTTATTCAGTTCTGTCTGCCAGATTATAATTGGTCGTACTATCGTTGTGCCAAGCCAGTACATTGTTTATGGACGAACTACTCAATTGTAGCTTATGGCATATTTTCAAGTGTATAGTACTCTAGGCAGAGCCCTTCGATTTCTTGCAGTATACTCGCACAAGTGTGATCATAATTCGAAAACCTCTTACAAACGGTTTGGTGGCGAGCTAATTGCAATACGTCATCACTTAGAACGTACCTTGATTTGTGTACATACACTTCCGACAACCAGTGTCATAGTTGCATCATCATTTGAAAAATATTGTTTACTTCTCCAATTATGGCAAGCAAATTGTGGACCTATTGCATTCCACTGATGAATCTAACCTTTTCGTGGACCAAATGGATGTACCTTCAGCGTACTTTAATGGAATTCTTCAGGACGAAGTTTTCATGTCCCAATCCGTAACTTTACTAACCAAATGAAAAAAAGGTCAAGTGGGGAACCTAACAAACGAAACAACAAATTGAAACAAGGAGCTGGATTGTGGACTCACACAAATTGGTTTTGTAAAGTGCACCAGGAATCTGTGCATTTACTTACTGAAGCAGACTGGCAATGTAAACCTAGAAGCCACTTATGTACGTCAACGACATTCTTGGAGAGCATAAAACACAAAATTTGGCAGAAGTTTGAATTTGGCCCAGTCGAAGGCATGGAGATCAACATGCTGAATTCGAAATGTAGGAAAACAGAAGCCATGTTTGGAGTACCAAATGACCCTTCCCAATGTGTAAATTCCGCATTGAAACTTCGATTGGATTCTTAATTGGATTTCTGACGTACTTAGGTATCAGCACAGGGCCAGACAGTATTCATTCCATTTTTAAACTGTGGCAGCTCAATATAAATCCTCCTTTCGAGCATTCAAAGTGTAAAACTTAATCATTTTCAGACTGGTATGTGGTGATTTGCACTATTTCGAGCTGTTTGCTGGGAGTAGCACTAAAGCAGAGAAGGTGCATCTTTGGAACTCTTCAGCGACAACGTTAATGCACAAAAAATAGCGAAAAATCCTGTTTACCAAACACAGGACCAAAGCATTGAGAGCTGTAATGTTCGTGATTTCGTAGAAAGTGAGCTTTTTAAGTAGTTCGACCTGATGGAAATCTTTTATGCTTCCCCCTTAGAAAAGGGAGTGACATCAGAAAGCAAAGTAATCCTTCCATGTAAGTGTCTGAATCTGGTCCAAATAATGGAAGAAAACTAACCCAAACAAGTATGTTCGACAGTTTTAGTATCCTTAGCGCATAGTCAGTACAAAGAGTGAGATCGATGTTGACTGACTCACCAGAAACTCAGACAGTTCTGTGTTCAGTAAAAGGTTTCAAAATACCTTGCTTTGACATTGACATGAGGATGGTGAGCCGACAACAGAAAGTTGTCCACCAAAATGGACCAGGTCACGGCAAAGAGGAGTGACATTTCACGTACTGTCAAAACAGTCAGTTGATACGCAACACTATATACATACTATCGCCAATCCTACGTTGTAAAGATCGTAAAATATAGAAAAAAGTATCTGAAAATTCAATTGTATCGAAAACTACATCCTTGATTCCAATGTGTCATAACTTTAATTGAGAGTTTAATAAACCCATAAACAAAAAACAAAAACAGTCAAAAAAGAAACTAGCGGCTTGTGTTTCATGATTGAAGTGTAAACACTAGATAACCACTTTAGCACAATGTATTACATCCATTAAGCTGCAATATCTCAAAGTAAACGTCATAATCAATGAGCAAACATTTGTGATATACGAGAAGACCATGTCCCCCCCAGCATTTCATATTACAATCAGTCAGCACAGCAAATCCACAGAAATATGGCTTAATCCACTTCCATGTAAAATACTCTCCGAACAAGGTTTCGTTATAAATAGTTTTCCATGCCAGATAATAGATTTACATACCTTATGGCGAACTGAATGTGTCAATAACAGTTGGGTTGTACTAAACCAAAAGTGCCAGTTGACGTAAGTGACAGCGCATAATCTGACGGCTCGCGGCGCAGTAAACGTCATCACATTTTGACATTACCCTGAAAGGTACATAGTCATTGCTCTAGGCAAACATTATTAAGAAAATACAATTCATAAACTCGATGGAAATGGATTTACCTCAAAACAATTGCAAAACCAATAAAGCAAGTCACGTAACTCTAGTTTAATTGCGTGCCAATGATGCCAAATCTCTGAAATGCAGTTCTCCAAATAAATAGTTGATGCGGTAAATCATTTGACTTTGTTTACCAGAAGACTTTTCCGTATTATCATTGCAGTTTGCTTTGGCGTAAGGATATTATGATTTCACTAAACAATGATTTATTATAAACAAATCCCAACCAACTATGAATAAATTCATGTCTGTTGATTATTCATTTTCTGGTTCGGAATATGACTCAACAGCAACTGTCGTTATAAGACGCAGTAAGTGCAATTAAGGAGTGTTGTTATTTGGCAGCGCTAAATAGACATTCCTCGATAACATTGGAACTCCGAAGTACTACTGGACGTCGTCGTTGTCGTTGTCGACTTGATTGCCTTGTTGTACGAGTAAATTGTAGTAAAAAATTTTTGACTTTTTATCAGGAAAACGTGTGCAGTAAAAATTGATTATGGGGCAATTGGATACACTAGGTATCGGTTAGGCGCGAAAGCTATTACCTGATTATGTTTGTTTGTATTTATGGATTTGGAAGATAACATGGGCATAGCTGGTGACCTATATTATGTATGTTGATGGCAGGAGAATGTCAAGACATTGCGCGTGACTTTACTTGGGGGTTTGGGGGTTTCTATCTTAAACGTCAGAAAGAAAATAGGTTATTTATGCTCCTGATATCCAGATAGATAGAAAGTGGGTCTGGAGAAGATACACATGGACCATTATAGGTCAATTGTGAACCCACTGATTTGTGTCAACTCTTGGAACCATCTTTTTTTTTTAAGGAAATCGTTGAAGAAGTGTTATAAGGATTATGGAGAGGAACAGTACACTTTTCAAAGTGAAGATGTTCATTTTGTACTAAATTGACGTTTCAAAGATATACCTATTAAAGTCAATCGTTGGATAAATGTCAAAGTTATTCAATATTCACATCCTGATATAAAAGATGTCACACCCCCTATAAACTGATCAATCACACGAAAAAGTGGAACACATATAGATGAAGAGCTAGCGAATTAACTGGAGCAGTAGTGTAGGAACCAACGACTCTGAATCCGTGCGCAAAAGTACGAGCATGTCAACTGTGACATGGTTTGTCAGTTGGTTTAAACCGGCCCACGGCGAGGATGCAGGTAGACCAGAGAAGGTCCATTGTACTGCCGATGTATAAGGTGGGTCCTGAGATCGCTTAGATCATTACCGTCGGCATTTCAATGGAAACAAATTTGAATGAATAGATTTGCCAAGTCAAACTATCCGTCTTTCACATTTCCTGGTCACCTTCTTCGAGGAGACGGAGGCAAAGAATAGGGACCCTTCATGGTGAGAGAAGCCTCAATCTCGCATACCAATCAGTGAGATGGAAAATATATACATATTTCAGGAAAAATGGTACCACATCCTTATGCCACGCGTAAACGTAACTTTTTTCTTAAACAATTTTCGGTTCAAAAATTTTCTGTTTCTCCAACGCACATCGAGGCATAATTAAAGCTCGGTTGTGCTTCGGATGCCCAAAAGCAGAAGATCTGACTTGAATTGTGTTACAGGAGCGTAGAGTCAGGATCTGAGTGCCTGTTTCGGTGGCGTATGCGTAACCATTTAGAAGGTATACTCCTGGCGTAGCCTTTCTGATGCTGTGCACTGACATGTCCAGTGAGTTGTTCCTTCCCCTGTTTATATCTTCTCAGCCTAATTGGTAAGTAGCCAGTCAGTTTTTTTGCCGGCGATGTTAATTGGGAATAAATGGAGCATGGTTTGTGGCATGCCAGCTGTGACATACCAAAACCAAGCTGGCATACTGGCACTAAAATTGTTCTCGGAATGCTTCCAGACTCTTAATGAACTGAGAAGCAGAAACGAGTTGACCCTCTCTTGGAAGATCTGGTCATCTGGAAAGGAGGTAATAAAATAGCTGACTCCCCTGCAAGAATGGGTGAGTCAGGACATTTTGCGAAATAGGGGATCATACTCTCACAGAATAATTCAAGAAATCAAAGGAAAACTATGAGGAATGCCAACAAAATGAAAGGACAACACAGCAGAAAAATATTCGAATCATGTAACAAAATGAGCACAAGGACTAGATATGTCGATAAGTCAAGTGAAATTCCAGAATCTTTACTGTAGGCACTGACCCACAAAAGCTTGATATACTAGGATTGTCAGAAGGGGAAGTCCAGTCACTAGTGTCAGCTCTCAACGTCGGATTCTCAAAGGAAAGTGGAAACTGGAAAAAGAATGCTCTACGCCATGATTCCGAAAGGAATCCTCTTGTGCGAGGGTATGTGGAATGAATTGCTTATTCTTGGGCTTTGGAAACCAAACTGAATATTTCCAATTAGCTGACAAGCCGTATGGTATCAAATTGTAGAAAGAAACTTAGTTTAGTCTCATCCACACCCACAACTGAGAACAATAGGTGCGAACATCTCACCAACCTAACCTAATCGGCAGCAATTGCTGCTTGAACCCAAAATTTCAAAACAACAACTTGCAACACTGTCCTTTGAATCGATAACTCGAGTTGTGAAACTAATAAGTTGACTTCCAGCTCCTCAACTTCAAAAACAGTCAAAGTTTGCACAGTAATACCAGATTAGTTCAGAACTTCGAAAAGTTCCCACATCCTTCGTTTGATCTACTCATATGTCGGAGTACAACGTATACGACTCAAATGGGGAATGTTGAACCAAGATCCTTGAGTGCTAATTAAAACTGCATCCCAATTAAGTGATGGCATATGTAACACCATCAGCCACCCCACTACTCCATATTGCTGGTTCGTTCAGGAGACTCTGATTGAAGAGTATTGCTTCCTTACGACCAAGTGATACAGAAAACAGGACATGTCCTTCATTCCAGTTTCAAAAGTCAAAGGTGCGATGTCTCCACACAAAGAGGAAAAAAAATTACCAAGGATTCGTCTCTGCAAAGACATAAGTAATTACATGACTACTTATTCATTTTACACAACCGACAGGACGGTCATTTCTTGGTGTGTTAGGCACACACCAATATCAACAGTAACACAATTCACTTCCTTATGTTGAGAGTATCCCTTCATAGAGCAGTCTTACTGTTACAGTATGTTGCCATGTCCTTAAAATTGTTAGCTAATTAGGTAAACAGGTTCCTGTTGGCGCATATCAAACATTGTAATGAGAAATTTAAAACCAACATTTTCCACCGTCTGCCTCTAAGCGTTTATCCTTTGGAAAGGGACACACCATCCTATATGGTGGAGGGTTGATTAGAACGACGACTAAGGGTGTACACTAGATAGCACAGAAAAGGTGGCTAATTCACTTGATACCTAATCAGCTTAAAATACGAGGAGTTTTTCCTTTTCAATTGAATGTATACTATGGCACATATCCAAGGATAAAGGACGCTTTAAGTTCAAATGAAGGGGTTTCGCTGGAAAAACTGCTGAAGGCATTTTAATTAAGAAATGCAGGATTGTTTCATTTGCATGTTCCATGGCAATTTAAAACTGTTGTGACTGCGAGATTATGAAGTACAGCCAGGAGCAAAGAGAGTCCTTTTCGCTTTTAATTGATTTATCAGAATTTTAGAACGCAGCACTAATTGAGGGATCTTTCCTCTTTGATGTGAGAATGGAGGCTTAAACGCCTGGAATTCCCAGCAATACGACGAAAGGAGCAAATAATAATGGTGGCTAAGGATTTGAATTATTCTCTGCACCCACGATTGGAAAGTAGGCAGTAAAATCTCATTGTAACCATTTATAACACAAAATCCTTGTGGGTATACCCACATGAACGTGTAACCCTTTAAAAATCCCTGAGACCTTAGTCTTTTCACGTTTGTTTGTACATAGCTATGTACTTCGCTGATGGTTTCTATCCAATGCTACTGGAAAGGCAGAAGGAATATATCAGTTCCCGATTAGCGAATACTTTACCTCGTTTCATATGCTCAAAATTCGTAAAAAAATATACTCCTGGCTTGTATTGAGTCTATTCGATACAGAAACATTAGGATATCTATTGAGCTGCAGTTTGGGTACAGATTCTCTGTAATCCTGGCTCGCATGGTACAGCAAAAATGGAAAATGTGGAAAATTCGTTAAAAAACATTACGTATACGCCACCGAAACAATCACATTCTAGCTATTCCTGGCTTTTACTGAGTCGATTGCACCCAGAAAAATCAGAGCATTCATTGGAGCCATTTCTCAATAAGTGCTCTACATCTCCATTGAGTCTTCCAAAGCAACAATTTCCAGAATTCGCAATAAAGTCCCTTAAGCATAAGGCCACATACTAAGAGGCGTGCTAGATAGACAGAATCAAGAACATTTGGATTCATCTTTCACACTGAATCCTTCTGTATCGGCCACCTTAACATCTTGTTTAGCTCCGAAAAGGATAATTGGATTAACTCCGACAAGGATTTCGATATCTGGAATCCAGATGGTATCTAGTCCAAGTGGATGATATCAAAGCTGCAAGTCTAAAGTGGAATATGTCAAGAGATACAGGAATCAGGATCATCAGGATTGGAAGAAAGAGGTTTGTTCTACGGAAGCAATATTGTCAGTTAAGCTGTTAAGTTGTAGCCTTTATTAAGTAATGTGGTAGGCGCAGCAGCAAGAATAAGGTTTTCCTAAATAGGACTTACATTTTTATGGCTACTTAGTTTAGGAAACCATCTCAGAGTAGAAAATGAAGATACTACGAATATAGGACAACAAATATCCAATTTCAACATCCGCCTCTGAAACTTGCTCACAGCCCTTGTCTACCCCACCAAGCCAAGACCACCTGAAGACCTAAAGGACACACACAACAGTATTCAAAATTTCATCTAAATGTCATTTGTCATCCTGGACGGATTCACTATCCTAATTCATATTTCAAATGAATTGCATTGTGTTAGGGGCTTTGATGATGTGCAGGATGCAGCATACATAATTTCCTTCATTAAGATTGATGGCCACATTTGGAAAGGATATTATCCACACTGATGGTGTAATGACAAATATGTTCAGTGCATGCATGGTAGATACATGATTAACAAAAACTACACTATCCAGGACGATAGTTGCAGGTTAAACAGTTCACTGGATCAGAAAATAAAGGTCAGCTCGCCTTAATTTAGAAATACAAAACTTCCGATGGTTTGTGGTACAGAAACGTGGGGTTAAACAATACATTGAAGCCCACTATGATCAGACAATTTAATGATACTTACCTACCTACCTACGTACCTAAATGTCAGGTATATTTAGACTGATGGCAAACATGTGCAATTAGCCTTATCCTAGTTATCCTTTGAAACTTGGCAATTTATGATTTTCCTTGTGAACTGTAAGTGTTCTGAAAGGAGATTTTACATTTTAGATACGTATCCACGCATCAGGATAAATTTCCTACCACTTCAGGTCTTCCCAGACCAAACATAACATTTCAAAAACATTTTCGGATTAAAGACACCTTTCTTCAATGTTTGTGGAATATTTTGTTCCATCGATTGATATTTACTGACCTTCAGTATATTGTGGAATTTTTTTCAGCTATTTCCCCCAAACAGTTTCCGACAAAATATAATTTTCCAAGTTTGTTTTCGTAACACCCTCCGGTGGTAGTGAAATCATTATTCACTTGGACGCTACTCCAACGAAGGACAAGTGTATTGATTGATTTTTATGCGATGGCTTACTCGAAATGGATGTTTTCTTGTGGTGGCGATTTGTTTGGATTTAGACTTATTCCATCCTAGAATTTTTAAAGGACAGATTTACTACAAATGTATATCCATATCGAGAGTAAGAAATATACACAAAAAGAAAAAGTGCTCGAAGATACAATATCCAAGCAATGTGTACTTTCAAATTCTATTCAAATATGCTGAATAAATCAGAATACGTGTGATGTATCCATTGTTCGTCCAGCAGGGATATTGGAGGAACTTTCGTGATGCAGAAAATATCTGACATTTGCGTCATGCCAATAAAGTTTAGGATTTAAGTTTACGACAGTTTCTCTTCTTTGTTTGTGGAAACGGCTTTATTACTGAACATATCCCGACATTCAGTTGAGTTGAAACCATGAAAGGATAGCAGAAACCAGCTGTTGCTGTCAAGGACACGTCATTCCATCTTCCTTGCAATGGACCTCCTAGTGAGTGCCGAATTATTATTAAAACTTGAAGATGGGGTATGTTGCACTCTTTGATCTATTGGGTCAACTACTGACACTTCAAAAGTGGTACGAATTCGAACTAGAATGCTTGAATGACAGATGCACAGGAGATGCGCCATGGTTTCCTTTTCTTGCTCGTCTCAACAGCTTTTACAAAAATCTTTGAATGGGGCACAGAGTCTGCAGGTGTCCTTGCCAACCATACAGTGTCCTGTAAGGGGACCAACCGACTTCCTAAAATTAAGATTTGGTGAAATTCGTTATCAGGGAGGTTTTGCTCTGCACATTCCTTAACTAACTCATCCGGTTTGCAATTGTCTGGAGAATCTCTGAGGCCTGGAACCCAGTACAGGGATACGTTGTACTTGGGTTGAATTACTGGCGATTTCTAGGTTTTTATTGCAGGAACCTTTGCAACGTTCTGATAGCTGCCTTAGATATTGTGTTATGGCCGTGAGTACCAGTGTATCAGTACCATAAACTACCTCTATACAGTATAGCCTCGACACACCGCAGTAGTCTCTATCGAGTTTTAATGGAGAAATCACACTTTGATAGGAAGTAAATCAAAAAGACTCAACCAACCATAATTATTGCGGAAACTTCATCAGCTGAACCTGGGAACAACAGAAAGTTGACGATGCACTCTATATCAGCTTTATACCCTTCACGAGTACTCTACATATATTCCAACGTTTTATGTTTATATCCTCATCGTAGGATAATACTGTTGGTCGGTTCCTCTATACCGTGATAAGCCAACATCCATGCAGCCTTTCTGCACGCATAATGCCCTCAAAGGGCTTTCGAACCGACCACTTCACATGACCTCCACTAGTGGCTTTGTGAAAACATAGTAACTTGCGTTACACACATTAAAAGCATAACTTTCTAAAGAAATAATAAATTTCGCCTTTAGTACCCAGATAGGAAGCTATTCCCCTAAAATTGTGGAACTACCAACACTGGTCGATGGTGCTATCCAGAGTTCACTCAAAATTCGATTTTACAAAACTAAAAATGTTCCTTCGAACCCCAATCCTCCGTAATGTCTTTTCGGTTTTCGGCTTCAATATATTTTTAAGGACAAACCATGGCCAAAGGGATGCATGTTAATGAGTTATTCTTCCTCCAAAACCGTGTATCAAGTTTTCTCCATTCGAAAAATCACACTGGGTTGAATGAAAGACGACCCACTTTGTATGTTGGCTCTATTACGTTGCTACTTGAATTCCCCTGACAAGGAAAACAAAGGATATTCACTGTCTGATGAGCAGAAATGCTTCTTATTTTTATCTCCACTTCCTTATGGGAAAACAAAACAAGCTGCATCGTAGAACGGATGTAAGAATTTCAAGAAATTTTAGAAGAACATAGTTATTACCAAGAATAACAATGGTAGTAGCACGGAACCTTGTTGTGCACCACTTTTCGGGATGAAAGTTCGAAGCAAAAACATTATTCGAAATACAAACACAACCTACAGAAGTTTTCATATGAAGCAGTTTTGATGGGATTCTTCCACTTGGTGGAGTTCGTCTGAACCTTTTAGGAACATGAGGAACAGAGAGGCCACAGCCAAGGGAATCTGCATTAACATATTAAGCTGGAATATAAAATGTGAGATGCATGATACACCCAGATTGTGGGTATCAAGATCTGTGGGCTATACACTGCCCTTTTTTTCATACATTTTTTGGTTGAAAAATTTTCTGTCTCCTACTTGCATTTCGAGGCTTCAGCTAAAATATTTTGTGCCTCGAATACACAGAAACAGAATATCTGGCTTGAGATGTGCGATTTGAGGATATTCCCAGATTGTGGGTATCAAGAAGTGTGGGCTATACACTGCCCTTTTTTTCATACATTTTTTGGTTGAAATATTTTCTGGGTCCTACTTGCATTTCGAGGCTTCAGCTAAGCTAGTTTGTGCCTCGAATACACAGAAGCTGAATATCTGGCTTGAGATGTGCGATTGGAGGATATACCCAGATTTTGGGTATCAAGATCTGTGGGCTATACACTGCCCTTTTTTTCATACATTTTTTGGTTGAAAAATTTTCTGTCTCCTACTTGCATTTCGAGGCTTCAGCTAAAATATTTTGTGCCTCGAATACACAGAAACAGAATATCTGGCTTGAGATGTGCGATTTGAGGATATTCCCAGATTGTGGGTATCAAGAAGTGTGGGCTATACACTGCCCTTTTTTTCATACATTTTTTGGTTGAAATATTTTCTGGGTCCTACTTGCATTTCGAGGCTTCAGCTAAGCTAGTTTGTGCCTCGAATACACAGAAGCTGAATATCTGGCTTGAGATGTGCGATTGGAGGATATACCCAGATTTTGGGTATCAAGATCTGTGGGCTATACACTGCCCTTTTTTTCATACATTTTTTGGTTGAAAAATTTTCTGTCTCCTACTTGCATTTCGAGGCTTCAGCTAAAGTAGTTTGTGCCTCGGATACACAGAAACAGAATATCTGGCTTGAGATGTGCCATTGGAGGATATTCCCAGATTGTGGGTATCCAGATCTGTGGGCTATACACTGCCCTTTTTTTCATACATTTTTTGGTTGAAAAATTTTCTGTCTCCTACTTGCATTTCGAGGCTTCAGCTAAAGTAGTTTGTGCCTCGAATACACAGAAACAGAATATCTGGCTTGAGATGTGCGATTTGAGGATATTCCCAGATTGTGGGTATCAAGAAGTGTGGGCTATACACTGCCCTTTTTTTCATACATTTTTTGGTTGAAATATTTTCTGGGTCCTACTTGCATTTCGAGGCTTCAGCTAAGCTAGTTTGTGCCTCGAATACACAGAAACAGAATACCTGGCTTGAGATGTACGATTGGAGGATATACCCAGATTGTGGGTATCAAGATCTGTGGGCTATACACTGCCCTCTTTTTCATACATTTTTTGGTTGAAAAATTTTCTGTCTCCTACTTGCATTTCGAGGCTTCAGCTAAAGTAGTTTGTGCCTCGGATACACAGAAACAGAATATCTGGCTTGAAATTTGAGGCACAAACTACTTTAGCTGAAGCCTCGAAATGCAAGTAGGAGACAGAAAATTTTTCAACCAAAAAATGTATGAAAAAAATGGCAGTGTATAGCCCACACTTCTTGATACCCACAATCTGGGAATATCCTCAAATCACACATCTCAAGCCAGATATTCTGTTTCTGTGTATTCGAGGCACAATCTAGCGTAGTTGAAGCCTCGAAATGCAAGTAGGAGACAGAAAATTTTTCAACCAAAAAATGTATGAAAAAAATGGCAGTGTATAGCCCACACTTCTTGATACCCACATTCTGGGTATTTCCTCCAATCGCACATCTCAAGCCAGATATTCTGTTTCTGTGTATTCGAGGCACAAACTACTTTAGCTGAAGCCTCGAAATGAAAGTAGGAGACAGAAAATTTTTCAACCAAAAAATGTATGAAAGAAAGGGCAGTGTATAGCCCACACTTCTTGATACCCACAATCTGGGAATATCCTCAAATCACACATCTCAAGCCAGATATTCTGTTTCTGTGTATTCGAGACACAATCTAGCTTAGCTGAAGCCTCGAAATGCAAGTAGGAGACAGAAAGTTTTTCAACCAAAAAATGTATGAAAGAAAGGGCAGTGTATAGCCCACACTTCTTGATACCCACAATCTGGGTATATCTTCCAATGGCACATCTCAAGCCAGATATTCTGTTTCTGTGTATTCGAGGCACAAACTACTTTAGCTGAAGCCTCGAAATGCAAGTAGGAGACAGAAAATTTTTCAACCAAAAAATGTATGAAAAAAAGGGCAGTGTATAGCCCACAGATCTGGATACCCACAATCTGGGTATATCCTCCAATCGCATATCTCAAGCCAGATATTCTGTTTCTGTGTATTCGAGGCACAAACTACTTTAGCTGAAGCCTCGAAATGAAAGTAGGAGACAGAAAATTTTTCAACCAAAAAATGTATGAAAAAAAGGGCAGTGTATAGCCCACAGATCTGGATACTCACAATCTGGGTATTTCCTCCAATCGCACATCTCAAGCCAGATATTCTGTTTCTGTGTATTCGAGGCACAAACTACTTAAGCTGAAGCCTCGAAATGCAAGTAGGAGACAGAAAATTTTTCAACCAAAAAATGTATGAATGAAAGGGCAGTGTATAGCCCACACTTCTTGATACCCACAATCTGGGTATATCTTCCAATGGCACATCTCAAGCCAGATATTCTGTTTCTGTGTATTCGAGGCACAAACTACTTTAGCTGAAGCCTCGAAATGCAAGTAGGAGACAGAAAATTTTTCAACCAAAAAATGTATGAAAAAAGGGCAGTGTATAGCCCACAGATCTGGATACCCACAATCTGGGAATATCCTCCAATGGTACATCTCAAGCCAGATATTCTGTTTCTGTGTATCCGAGGCACAAACTACTTTAGCTGAAGCCTCGAAATGCAAGTAGGAGACAGAAAGTTTTTCAACCAAAAAATGTATGAAAAAAAGGGCAGTGTATAGCCCACAGATCTGGATACCCACAATCTGGGTATATCCTCCAATCGCATATCTCAAGCCAGATATTCTGTTTCTGTGTATTCGAGACACAATCTAGCTTAGCTGAAGCCTCGAAATGCAAGTAGGAGACAGAAAGTTTTTCAACCAAAAAATGTATGAAAGAAAGGGCAGTGTATAGCCCACACTTCTTGATACCCACAATCTGGGTATATCTTCCAATGGCACATCTCAAGCCAGATATTCTGTTTCTGTGTATTCGAGGCACAAACTACTTTAGCTGAAGCCTCGAAATGCAAGTAGGAGACAGAAAATTTTTCAACCAAAAAATGTATGAAAAAAAGGGCAGTGTATAGCCCACAGATCTGGATACCCACAATCTGGGTATATCTTCCATTGGCACATCTCAAGCCAGATATTCTGTTTCTGTGTATTCGAGGCACAAACTACTTTAGCTGAAGCCTCGAAATGCAAGTAGGAGACAGAAAATTTTTCAACCAAAAAATGTATGAAAAAAAGGGCAGTGTATAGCCCACAGATCTGGATACCCACAATCTGGGTATATCCTCCAATCGCATATCTCAAGCCAGATATTCTGTTTCTGTGTATTCGAGGCACAAACTACTTTACCTGAAGCCTCGAAATGCAAGTAGGAGACAGAAAATTTTTCAACCAAAAACTGTATGGAAAAAAGGGCAGTGTATAGCCCACAGATCTGGATACCCACAATCTGGGTATATCCTCCAATCGCATATCTCAAGCCAGATATTCTGTTTCTGTGTATTCGAGACACAATCTAGCTTAGCTGAAGCCTCGAAATGCAAGTAGGAGACAGAAAGTTTTTCAACCAAAAAATGTATGAAAGAAAGGGCAGTGTATAGCCCACACTTCTTGATACCCACAATCTGGGTATATCTTCCAATGGCACATCTCAAGCCAGATATTCTGTTTCTGTGTATTCGAGGCACAAACTACTTTAGCTGAAGCCTCGAAATGCAAGTAGGAGACAGAAAATTTTTCAACCAAAAAATGTATGAAAAAAAGGGCAGTGTATAGCCCACAGATCTGGATACCCACAATCTGGGTATATCCTCCAATCGCATATCTCAAGCCAGATATTCTGTTTCTGTGTATTCGAGGCACAAACTACTTTAGCTGAAGCCTCGAAATAAAAGTAGGAGACAGAAAATTTTTCAACCAAAAAATGTATGAAAAAAAGGGCAGTGTATAGCCCACAGATCTGGATACCCACAATCTGGGTATATCCTCCAATCGCATATCTCAAGCCAGATATTCTGTTTCTGTGTATTCGAGACACAATCTAGCTTAGCTGAAGCCTCGAAATGCAAGTAGGAGACAGAAAGTTTTTCAACCAAAAAATGTATGAAAGAAAGGGCAGTGTATAGCCCACAGATCTGGATACCCACAATCTGGGAATATCCTCCAATGGCACATCTCAAGCCAGATATTCTGTTTCTGTGTATTCGAGGCACAATCTAGCTTAGCTGAAGCCTCGAAATGCAAGTAGGAGACAGAAAATTTTTCAACCAAAAAATGTATGAAAAAAAGTGCAGTGTATAGCCCACATTTCTTGATACCCACAAGAATATCCTCAAATCGCACATCTCAAGCCAGATATTCTGTTTCTGTTTATTCGAGGCACAAACTACTTTAGCTGAAGCCTCGAAATGCAAGTAGGAGACAGAAAGCTTTTCAACCAAAAAATGTATGAAAGAAAGGGCAGTGTATAGCCCACACTTCTTGATACCCACAATCTGGGTATATCTTCCAATGGCACATCTCAAGCCAGATATTCTGTTTCTGTGTATTCGAGGCACAAACTACTTTAGCTGAAGCCTCGAAATGCAAGTAGGAGACAGAAAATTTTTCAACCAAAAAATGTATGAAAAAAAGGGCAGTGTATAGCCCACAGATCTGGATACCCACAATCTGGGAATATCCTCCAATGGTACATCTCAAGCCAGATATTCTGTTTCTGTGTATCCGAGGCACAAACTACTTTAGCTGAAGCCTCGAAATGCAAGTAGGAGACAGAAAGTTTTTCAACCAAAAAATGTATGAAAAAAAGGGCAGTGTATAGCCCACAGATCTGGATACCCACAATCTGGGTATATCCTCCAATCGCATATCTCAAGCCAGATATTCTGTTTCTGTGTATTCGAGGCACAATCTAGCTTAGCTGAAGCCTCGAAATGCAAGTAGGAGACAGAAACTTTTTCAACCAAAAAATGTATGAAAGAAAGGGCAGTGTATAGCCCACATTTCTTGATACCCACAATCTGGGTATTTCCTCCAATCGCACATCTCAAGCCAGATATTCTGTTTCTGTGTATTCGAGGCACAAACTACTTAAGCTGAAGCCTCGAAATGCAAGTAGGAGACAGAAAATTTTTCAACCAAAAAATGTATGAATGAAAGGGCAGTGTATAGCCCACACTTCTTGATACCCACAATCTGGGAATATCCTCAAATCGCACATCTCAAGCCAGATATTCTGTTTCTGTTTATTCGAGGCACAAACTACTTTAGCTGAAGCCTCGAAATGCAAGTAGGAGACAGAAAGCTTTTCAACCAAAAAATGTATGAAAGAAAGGGCAGTGTATAGCCCACACTTCTTGATACCCACAATCTGGGTATATCTTCCAATGGCACATCTCAAGCCAGATATTCTGTTTCTGTGTATTCGAGGCACAAACTACTTTAGCTGAAGCCTCGAAATGCAAGTAGGAGACAGAAAATTTTTCAACCAAAAAATGTATGAAAAAAAGGGCAGTGTATAGCCCACAGATCTGGATACCCACAATCTGGGAATATCCTCCAATGGTACATCTCAAGCCAGATATTCTGTTTCTGTGTATCCGAGGCACAAACTACTTTAGCTGAAGCCTCGAAATGC